>OX336395.1:191510610-192138110 GCA_946902985.2 Meconema thalassinum
TTTATCTGATATTTGTTAATCTTAATCCTTCTGGCCTACTGTTTTATTTGCTTCGGGGACATGTTTTTTAAAAGGTAATTGCTTTATGTAAATTATATGTAAATGTCCTTGAAGAAGACTGCGTTTTATTTATTTTAGCATTAGTTTATCTGAATTAGTTTTCTCCTCGCCTATTGTTTAATTTTGAAAACTCTGAGGTTAGTTTAGCACGTCTTCCACGAAATCTTGTTTTATTGGTAGCACTGTACGAAACATCACTTCTTTAACTTAACCTTTAGTAAATGTAAACATTACCTTGTAATTTATTTTGAGACTGCTCATTGGATGGAGGGGGCACCCGGGTGCCACTCTATATGGACCTAGCTAGAATAATGACGTAATTAAGTTGGTAATATCGAAATTTCTAATTAGTTCAAAATATGCCTGGTATAGTGTAGCCTAATAGAGCAGTACAGTTGGCAGCCCTGATGACTGAATATATTGTTAGTTCCATCTCTTAAGGTACAGAATTCAAAATTTGATTGAAGTCCAATGGATACCATGGACGTTACATGCAGTTAGATATTGGATCTATCAGCGCGCGTAAAATTATGTTGGCAACAATGTCATGCATGTGTTGGTCAGAAATATTCTGAAATATTATTATCCCTTGTTGTGACAATTTTGGTTGAATTCCATTTGTTAGTAGAGAAGGTACATGTATTTTAAAATTGGACTTATCAGCAGGCTTAGAGTCATTTTGGCAGCACTGACGTATATTAGTTTCTTCAAATTAATCTATAATGTCAGGCATTATACGTGTACAAACTTTAAAGCTGTTGGCTTACATACTTTCTGATATATTAATATTAGGATAAAAAAAGAGAGACAGCATTTATTAACAGCTGGCAGCCCTGGTTGCTCTTAAGAATAAGCATAGTCATATCTGTTATGGTACACATAGCACATACGTAATTTGCTTGAAATCCCATTGATAGTATAGAAGTTACATGTATTTAAAAAATGGTCCTATCAGCAGCCTTAGAATCATGTTGGTGGCACTGACGCACATACGTTACTCCAAATTAATCTAGAATGTGAGGTATTATACGTGTGTATAGTTTAAAGCTGTCGACTTGCATACTTTCTGATATATTGGTATTTGGATAAGAAAATAGAGACAGAGCATTTATTAACAGTTGGCAGCCCTGGTGGCTTTTAAGAATACGCTCAGTCATATCTGTTTATGTTCACATAGTACATACGAAATTTGGTTGAAATCCAATTGATAGTGTAGAAGCTGAATGCATTTAAAAAATTGACCTATCAGCAGGTTTAGAATCATTTTGGCAACACTGCAATACATGGCCTCCTGGAATTTAAACAGAAATATTATTATCTATATGTGTGCCAATTTTGGAATAGCTCCCATGCATACCTTCCAAGATATCCAACAAGGAGCTCAAATTTCAATTGCGTTTTTTCAGCTGTTGGTAGCACTGACATCAATTTCAAATGTGGTCTTGAGATATTCAGGTATAGATCTTCACTCATACCAAATTTGGATTCGATTGCTGCAGCCGTTGAGGAGTTGATAGGGGGACACACAGCCAGACATTTGCCCGGATCGATCTCATCAGTCTACTTTTTCCTCATTTTTAGCCTACTTTTCACATTTTGCAAAAATGAGGAGAAAGTAGACTTATGAGATCGGGCAAATGTGTGTCTGTCTGTATGTCTGTCTGTCTGGCTGGCTGGCTGTTTGTGTGTGTCCCCCCCCCTACCAACTCCTAAACGGCTGCAGCAATCAAAACAAAATTTAGTAGGAGTAAAAACCTATACCTGAATATCTCACAGCCATATTTCAAAATGATGTCAGTGCTACCAACTGCTGAAAAATCGCTATTGAAATTTGAGCTCCATGTTGGATATCTTGGAAGGTATGAATGGGAGCTATTTCAAAATTGGCACACGTATAGATAATAATATTGCAGTTTAATTTCCAGGAGGCCATACATGGCAGTGTTGCCAAAATAATTATAAGCCTGCTGATAGGTCCAAATTTGAAATGCATATAACTTTTCTACACTATCAATTGGATTTCAACCAAATTTCGTATGTGCTATGTGTACATACACAGATATGACTGAGCGTATTCTTAAGAGCCACCAGGGCTGCCAACTGTTAATAAATGCTCTCAATATTTTTTATCCAAATACCCATATATCAGAAAGTATGCAAGCCGACAGCTTTTAATTATGCACACGTATAGTACCTGACATTCTATATTAATTTGGAGTAACTTATATACGTCAGTGCTACCAACATGATTCTAAGCCTGCTGAGAGGTCCAACTTTAAATACATGTAACTTCTATACTATCATTTGGATTTCAACCAAGTTTCGTGTGTGCTATGTGTACCATAACAGATATGACTATGCCGAGTCTTAAGAGTAACCAGGGCTGCCAACTGTTAATAAATGCTGTCTCTATTTTTGTTACCCTAATATCAATATATCAGAAAGTATGCAAGCCAACAGCTCTAAACTTTGCACACGTATAGTACCTGGCATTCTAGATTAATTTGGAGTAACTAATATAGGCCTACGCCTGTGCTGCCAACATGATTCTAAGCCTGCTGATAGGTCCAATTTTAAAATGCGTGTAACGTCTGTACTAACTAATGGATTTCATTCAAAATTGACACAACAATAGATCATATTATTTCAGATTATTTCTGACCAATACAGGTATGTCATTGTTGCCAACATGATTTTACGCGCGCTGTTAGATCCAATGTTTAACTGCATGTAACGTCCATGCTATCCATTGGACTTCAACCAAATTTTGTAGTCTGTACCTTTAGAGATGGAACTAAGAATATATTTAGTCACCAGGGCTGCCAACTGTAGTTCTCTATTAGGCTACATTATGCCAGGTATACAGTATTTCGAACTAATTAGAAATGTCGATATTACCAACTTAATTTCGTCATTATTCTAGATAGATCCATATATATTAATCATTGGCATGAATCTTAAATTTTAAGAAAAGTAGGCTCTTTAGTTCGTCACGGAACTTCTTGTTGCAAAATGTGAAAAGTAGGCAAAATTGATTTGCCCTATAATAGGTTAAGTAATCGGGGCACATCACTTTGCATCTGTCCTGGTTCCATTGTTCCTATGAGCCTCCACGGCAGAGGGTCTTCTAGGCATACTGTATTTCCTGTGCATACTGCACCTTCTACGCATGTGTAAACAGCAAGTGTTCATGTGGAACTACCCAGTAAACACCACCCCGTTTGACGAGTGCACTGACGTCTTCGTTGGCATGTTTGTACGATGACAGGAATGCCATCTTCCGTGCAAAACACGATTGTACGGACATTCGTTGACAGTTTATCTGATTATATCGTGAATTATCCACAAAATAGCAGCTTCTTGCTTTTATTTTGGACACCACGGTGTAACTAAATATGTGGGAAAGCACCTGGAATTCGATAGAGGACCTGACAACAAGCAAAACATGTCCTGTAAACATATGGTGTATGTGCGTTCGTTGCCGCGTTATACCTTGGCCTGCTCGTTCACCCGATCTCAACCCATTAGACCGGGGTCCTCACCAGGATTTCTCAGAGAACCAAATAGTTCGTATCAAATTTTCCTCAGTGCCACAAGTACAAACTGTATAATTTTGGTCAATTACAAAATATATATTTTTATTGCAATACTATGAAGTGGCGTTTAAATAGCTTACAAACAATTTGATTATAACTTATGTGTATTACAGTATAACATATTAGCGGCTTCGGTGGCGTAGTTGGTAGCATGCTGATCTTCTATGCCCAAGATAGCAGGTTCAAACCCGGTGGAAGCCGTGGGATTTTTAAGAGCGTTAAAAATCCCTCAGTATGCCTTCCTTCGGAGGGGAAGTAAAGCCGGCGGTCCCATGTCATAGTGTTATGGCATGTTAAAGAACCTTCCACTAATTACACATGTGTGAAGCTAAATTGGATAGGTCAAGAATGTAAACAACGCTCTCAGGTTTCTACGTTCATTGCCAAGGGCCGACTGTGGTGGCGTCTAGTAGCTAAGTTCTGAACTAGACCTAGTAGTCGTTGACGGTGGCGTTTGGTGGCAAGAGTAGGAAATATTTGAAAAACTCTTAAGTTGAAGTCTGTATTCAAATTAAAAAACAGTAATACAGCCATCAGAATTAACACCGGTTATCAGACAGATTCTACACACACCCAAAGTACACGGGGCTACATGACCGCGTTGTCGCAGCCCCTAAACTGAGGAAGCAACCTTCAACCACCAGTCTTGAGGGCCGGAAAAAAATCGTTGACAGTGCCGCATGTGGCTTGCGGGCCACGTAGTGATGATCGCTGCATTAGACTTCTACTTATGGGATCATTTAAAGCCCATTGTGTATGCCACACCTATTTATTACGTGGACATGCTGCGTCAAGCGAATAGAGCAAGGATATCCTATGCATGGAGCGTCGCGCTATATGGCAGCGAATCTTGGACAATAGGAGAGAGAGAGGGGAAAAGACTACTAGCATTTGAAACCTGGTGCTATAGAAGGATTATGAAAATCAGTTGGAAAGAAATGGTTAAAATGAGGAAGTCTTTAGAAGAGTGGGGGAGTGAGAAGATGCTTCCTTAAATATTTAAAAAGAAGAAGGAATCACCTCGCGGGCCACATACTGCGACACAATAGACTGATTAAGCTTATAATCGAGGGAACAGTAGACGGCAAGAATTGTAGAGGAAGACCCAGACTGGAGTACATGAGTCAAATACTGCAAGATATGGATTGTGGCTCATACTGTGAACTGAAGAGGAAGACTGAGAGACGGGAAGAATGGCGAGCTGCTGTCAACCTGCCTCACGGCTGCTAACCACAGAGAGAGAGAGAGATCCGTAGATACGACAAACGCCCGGAATATGGGAGCGTGTGAGACGGTCAATGATGTGGCGCACAGATGCCTGCATTACAGCTCGTGGTAGCCATTTTGAGCAGCTTCAGTGGAGAACTGTAAGTTGTAACGTACACTTTATAACCCAAATGACCAACCTGCATAGTGAAGCGGTCTGTGTTATGTACACCACAAACAATGCTTGTAACATGGGAACGAAAGTAAATACTCTATATGTTTACAGGACATGTTTTGCTTGTTGCCAGGTCCTCTATCGAATCCCTGGAGCTTTCCCACATATTTAGTTACACTCTGTATATATATATACAGTGCGTCAGGGAATGTTCTCCGCAGTGCCTAAGCACTGCTAAGTTAGGTGAGAGCCGGAGTTAAGTTGGCAGCGCGGTGTCAGACCTTTCGCTCACTCGCCGACAGCCAGGTTCTAGCTGTCTTCTCCAAGGACGACAGGATATCAGAACACACGTGTGAGCTGTGCTGTGCTGTGCTGTGGAGAGCGTCAGTGTGAATACAGTAAGGGAGCGTTTAGATTATTGGAATAGTGCAACAGGATATCAGAACACACGTGTGAGCTGTGCTGTGCTGTGCTGTGGAGAGCGTCAGTGTGAATACAGTAAGGGAGCGTTTAGATTATTGGAATAGTGCAACAGGATATCAGAACACACGTGTGAGCTGTGCTGTGCTGTGCTGTGGAGAGCGTCAGTGTGAATACAGTAAGGGAGCGTTTAGATTATTGGAATAGTGCAACAGGATATCAGAACACACGTGTGAGCTGTGCTGTGCTGTGCTGTGGAGAGCGTCAGTGTGAATACAGTAAGGGAGCGTTTAGATTATTGGAATAGTGCAACAGGATATCAGAACACACGTGTGAGCTGTGCTGTGCTGTGCTGTGGAGAGCGTCAGTGTGAATACAGTAAGGGAGCGTTTAGATTATTGGAATAGTGCAACAGGATATCAGAACACACGTGTGAGCTGTGCTGTGCTGTGCTGTGGAGAGCGTCAGTGTGAATACAGTAAGGGAGCGTTTAGATTATTGGAATAGTGCAACAGGATATCAGAACACACGTGTGAGCTGTGCTGTGCTGTGCTGTGGAGAGCGTCAGTGTGAATACAGTAAGGGAGCGTTTAGATTATTGGAATAGTGCAACAGGATATCAGAACACACGTGTGAGCTGTGCTGTGGAGAGCGTCAGTGTGAATACAGTAAGGGAGCGTTTAGATTATTGGAATAGTGCAACAGGATATCAGAACACACGTGTGAGCTGCGCTGTGCTGTGCTGTGCTGTGGAGAGCGTCAGTGTGAATACAGTAAGGGAGCGTTTAGATTATTGGAATAGTGCAACAGGATATCAGAACACACGTGTGAGCTGTGCTGTGCTGTGCTGTGCTGTGGAGAGCGTCAGTGTGAATACAGTAAGGGAGCGTTTAGATTATTGGAATAGTGCAACAGGATATCAGAACACACGTGTGAGCTGTGCTATGCTGTGCTGTGCTGTGGAGAGCGTCAGTGTGAATACAGTAAGGGAGCGTTTAGATTATTGGAATAGTGCAACAGGATATCAGAACACACGTGTGAGCTGCGCTGTGCTGTGCTGTGCTGTGGAGAGCGTCAGTGTGAATACAGTAAGGGAGCGTTTAGATTATTGGAATAGTGCAACAGGATATCAGAACACACGTGTGAGCTGTGCTGTGCTGTGCTGTGCTGTGGAGAGCGTCAGTGTGAATACAGTAAGGGAGCGTTTAGATTATTGGAATAGTGCAACAGGATATCAGAACACACGTGTGAGCTGTGCTGTGCTGTGCTGTGGAGAGCGTCAGTGTGAATGCAATAAGGGAGCGTTTAGATTATTGGAATAGTGCAACAGGATACAGGCGGTAATGTTTACTAATGAAGAAGAGCGTTTTTGGTGGAATAAGTTTTTCGTGAAGGCGATCGGTTTACAGAAAATGTGAAACTAAAATTTCAGGCGCGGTTTCCTAATTCAAAGTGTCCAAACCGGGATACCGTTCGGGATTTGATAAGTAAATTTCGTGTGACCGGCTCAGTTCACGATGTACCAGGAACAGGCAGGCCTACGCTGTTAACAGACGAAAAACTTGATGAAATTTCCGATATAATGCTGCGAAGTCCAAGTAAATAAATACGCAAATTAGCTCACGAAACAGGAATCGCTAAGTGGACTGTTTGTTGTTTGTTTTGTTTTGACATAAGCGACGGCAGCCGCCCTGTCAACAGCAACTGTGCTGCCAACTTAACTCCGGCTCTCACCTAACGTAGCAGTGCCTAGGCACTGCGGAGAACATTCCCTGACACCTAGTGTAATCACATGTAAATTATTCCAGTTTGTTGTTGTTGTTCTTGTTGTTTGAGTTTTCAGTCTTTTGACTGGTTTGATGCAGTCTCCATGCCTCCCTGTCCTGAGCTAATCGTTTCATCTCTACATAGCTACAACACCCTACATCTGAGGCAATCTGTTTAACATATTCTAACCTTGGTCTAACCCTAAGTTTATTGTCCTCAAAGGGGCGTGGTGGCTCAGCGGTCTAGCTGTATGCCTCTCACCAAGGCGGTCCGGGTTCGATTCCCGGTCAATGCATGTGAGATTTTCGAAGTGAAATGCCATGTCCTGTGGTTCGGATTCCACGTAAAAAGGAGGTCCCGTGGCTTATGATCTCAAGATTAACGGTCACGTTAAACTACAAGCTTCCTTTTTATTGTCCTCAACCCTTCCTTTCATAACTAAGCTTGCTATTCCTGGGTGTCTTAGTATGGGTCCTACCAACCTATATCTTCTCTTCATTGGTAGTCGCCAGAAACATCTCTCCTCTCCTACTCGTTTCAATACCTCTTCGTTTGTAACCCTATCTACCCATCTAATCTTCATCACTCTCCTGTAACACCACATTTCAAACGCTTCAATTCTCCTCTTCCCTGCTGCACCAATTGTTCAAGTTTCACTTCCATAGAGCGACACGGTCCGGACAAGGGCTTTCAAAAATGACTTTCTAATACCTAAATCTATATTCGATGTCAACAGATTCCCCTTTTTGTAGAAATGCTTTCCTTGCCTGTGCCAAACTACTTTTTATATCCTCTTCGCTTCGTCCATCACTGGTTATTTTTCTTCCTAAGTAACAGAAGTCTCCTACTTCCTTTAGCTTTTCACCTGCCAATTTGATGTCCATGGAGGTTTCTGATTTATTTCGGCTGCATTCCAATATTAGCCTACTTTCGATTTTTGCAAAAAATGAAAGTCGACTTATGAGATCTACATAGGGCCAAAAATTGTGTGTCTGTGTGTGTGTGTGTGTGTGTGTGTGTGAGAGAGAGAGAGAGAGAGAGAGGGGGAGAGAGAGAGTGTGTGTGTGTGCGTGTGCGTGTGCGTGTGTGTGTGTGTACTCGGAATGTCTGTCACCCCCTATCAATTTGACCACGGTGAAACCGAATTGAACGAAATTTAGTACAGAGGTAGAACTAGCAAAGGGCACCTCAGTGTCATTTTTATATGGCCGCCATCTTGACGAAAACGTAATGGCGGCCACCCAAATGTTAAAAGCTTAAATCAAATTACGACCAACCTAATTATTCGATCTCTACCAACTTTTGCAAAAACTTATACTTTTATGGCGAGCGTCTTTTGACTTAACTACAAGGTCATCATCGTAATAGTTTGCGGATGGCGGCCATGTATGTGGGTAAATGGATTCTCCCTATCTATTCAAACAAGGTTAACCCGAATTGAACAAAATTTGGTACAGAGGTAGCACTAGCAAAGGACTCCTCAGTGTCATGTGTTATATCGCCGCCATCTTGACGAAAACGTAATGGCGGCCACCCAAATGTTAAAAGCTTAAATCAAATTACGACTAACCAAATCATCCGATCTCTACCAACCTTTGCAACAACATATACTTATATGGCAAGCGTCTTTTGACTAAACTACAAGGTCATCAACCTAATACTTTGCGGATGGCGGCCATGTATATGGGCGATTCGATTCCCCCTATCTATTCAAACATGGTTAAACCGAATTGAACAAAATTTGGTACAGAGGTAGCACTAGCAAAGGACACCTCATTGTCATGTTTTATATCACCGTCATCTTGACGTAAACGTAATGGCGGCCACCCAAATGTTAAAAGCTTAAATCAAATTACGACTAACCTAATCATCCGATCTCTATCAGCTTTTGCAACAGCATATACGTATATGGCGAGCGTCTTTTGACTAAACTACATGGTCGTGAGCCTATAATTTGAGGATGGTGGCCATGTATGTGGGCAAATGGATTCCCCCTATCTATTCAAACACGGTTAAACCAAAAGGAACAATATTTGGTATAGAGGTAGCACTAGCAAAGGACACCTCATTGTCATGTTTTATATCGCCGCCGTCTTGACGAAAACGTAATGGCGGCCACCCAAATGTTAAAAGCTTAAATCCAATTACGACCAACCTAATCATCTGATCTCTACAAAATTTTGCAACGTTATACCTTTATGTATGAAGAATCATTTGACCAAACTACAAGGTCATCAGTCCAATAGTTTACGGATGGCGACTATGTATGTGGGCAAATCGATTCCCCCCCCCCATCTATTCAAACACGGTTAAACCGAATTGAACAAAATTTGGTACAACGGTAGCAGTAGCAAAGGGCACCTCAGTGTCATGGATTATATTGCCGCCATCTTGACGGGAACGTAATGGTGGCCACCCAAATGAATAAAGCTTAAATAAAATTACGACCAACCTAATCATCTGATCTCTACCCAATTTTGCTACAACATACCTTTATGTGACAACCGTTCTTTGCCCAAGCTACAAGGTCATCGGTCCAATAGTTTGCATATGCCAGCCATGTATGTGTGCAAATCGATTCCCCCTATCAATTCAAACACGGTGAAAGCGAATTGAACGAAATTTGGTACAAAGGTAGCACTAGCAAATAGCACCTCAGTGTCATGTTTTATATCGCCGCCATCTTGACGGAAACGTAATGGTGGCCACCCAAATGTTCAATGCCTCATTCAAATTACGACTAACCTAATCAGCCGATCGCTACAAATTTTGCAACAACAAATATTTATATGGCGAGCGTCTTCTTACTAAACTACAAGGTCATCAGCCCAATAATTTACAAAGGGCGGCCGTGTATGTGTGCAAATCGATTTGCCCTATCTTTCCAAACACGGTGAAACCAAATTGAACGAAATTTGGTACAGCGGTAGTAGTAGCAAAGGGCACCTCAGTGCCATGGTTTATATTGCCGCTATCTTGACGGGAACGTAATGGTGGCTACCCAAATGCTAAGAGCTTAAATCAAATTACGACCAACTTAGTCATTTGATTTCTACCGAATTTTGCAACAACATGCCTTTTTGTGGGAAGCATCTTTTGACTGAACTACAAGGTCATCAGGCCAATAGTTTGCAGATAGCCGCCATGTATGTGTGCAAATCGATTCCCCATATCAATTCAAACACGGTGTAACCGAATTGAATGAAATTCTTTACAGAGGTAGCACTAGAAAAGAGCACCTCATATTCATGTTTAATATCCGTATAGCACGTTGTATTTCAACAAGCTACTACAACCAACATTCAATTATACTCCTTGAAAAGGACAAAGAGTTATAACAATACCCATGCATTTAGGAGAAAGTAGGCTATATGTTCTTTACTGAACATCTTGTTCTGGTTTTACATTTTTTTATTTTTTTATTTAATTTTCCAGGTTATTTTGGACATATTCCAGGAATTGGAATTATATTGTGATCACCGACTGACAGAATATAATTTAAGAATTAGTGTAAGGAATGTAGAATTCTAAGGAAAACGAAATTCTTGCAAAAATAATGTTTTCGTCTTTCCTTACTTACGTTGAGAAACCGTTTCTCGTAATATAAAACTCGTCTTGTTAACAATCGTAGTCTTTTCAAAATCTTATCTTGTTTGTGCAAGTTGAATCCTGTGGCGGGGATGAATACGGAAGAACGTGAAGATTTCTATTACTGTATCTTTGTTCCAGGTTCATATGTATTCAGCCAAGTTCTCTAAAATGTGGGGTCTGATGTGCTGCAGTATCTGGAGGCACGTCCCAACATATTTCTCACGCCTCAAAGACCACAAATTGCTTCTCTTCCCTTTACTCTCTCCCCACACGTGACGTGATGGGACTGTGACGTCGATCTCGGGGATAATGTCCTCCCTCCAGCACCCCTAATGTGAGCTGTGACATGTTCAAAACAAGACGCATTCTGTTGCACACACGCAGAATATTTTACTATGTCGATTTGGGACGGAGGGCATCAACCTCCAGTATATCAAGGGTTACTTCAAACGAGGATATACAGGGTGTCAGGGAATGTTCTCCTCAGTGCCTAGGCACTGCTACGTTAGGTGAGAGCTGGAGTTAAGTTGGCAGCACGGTTGCTGCTGACAGACTAGCGTTTAGAGACAGCCCAGAGGGGCTAACGAAGTGACCCGAATACTCACGAATAGAACCGATCAGCCAACCTCTTCCACGTACTATATAAGACAGACCAAGCGGGGCATGATACATGGACAGCCATTTTTCTTTCGTTTATCGACTGGCTATTTGTTCTGTGAATAATCGCTTGATTTGTTGTTCTGTGCGTTAATTCTTAGAGTCTCAGGCACTCACTGGACAACTGAAATAAACTCAAGTCCAGTCGTTGAGTCTCCGGCAGGGTGTCCATTCCCTTATCTCCAGTAATATCTTCCCTGTCCCTTTCTCAACAGCTTAGGAATTGCTTGGAAAATCCGTTTCATGAACTCGAGTTTCTAGTGAACAAATATATTTCACTTGCGAAAAAATACTTTTGTTTTGCAGTAAGAGACAGAATATGTAATTTTAAATAAATCGAGCAAGGTTATGTTAAAAAAATGTAATTTTGATCAAATATGTAAAATAAAAACACAGAATATTAATTTTAAAGTAAAAATATCTAAAACAAATGGCATTATGATCAAATATGTAAGATATCTAACAATAAAATGTAGTTAGATGATACCTAAGGACCTAATTCATGGACATTTATCATTTTTAGTTATGTGTAAGCAAAGGGAAGGAATATGTATTTATATACAAATCCTAGCCCTAATGATCGGTCTAGGTTGTCTAGCTGCGTTGGTCTGTCTCGGTGAGTGTCAAAAGATCGTGAAGGGGGATGGATTTTCGGTTGCGTTCGTGAGTATTCGGGTCGCTTCGTTAGCCCCGGGCTATCTCTAAGCGCTAGTGCTGACAGCGTGACTGCCGCCGCTTGTATCAAAACAAAACCAAACAAACAACAAACAGTCCACTTAGCGATTCCTGTTTCTTGAGCTAATTTGCGTAATGATTTACTTGGACTTCGCAGCATTATATCGGAAATTTCATAAAGTTTTTCGTCTGTTAACAGCGTAGGCCTGCCTGTTCCTGGTCCATCGTGAACTGAGCCAGTTACACGAAATTTACTTATCAAATCCCGAACGGTATCCCGGTTTGGACACTTTGAATTAGGAAACCACGCCTGAATTCTTAGTTTTACATTTTCTGTAAACCGATCGCTTCACGTAAAACGTATTCCACCAAAAAGGCTTTCTCTTCAGTAGTAGACCTTCCAATAATCTAAACGCTCCCTAACTGCATTCACACTGACGCTCTCCACAGCACAGCACAGCACAGCTCACACGTGTGTTCTGATATCCTGTCGACCTTGGAGAAGACAAGCTAGTACCTGGCTGTCGGCGAGTGAGCGAAAGGTCTGCCAACTTAACTCCGGCTCTCACTTAACGTAGCAGTGCCTAGGCACTGCGGAGAACATTCCCTGACACCCTATATTATTGTGCAGGGGACTGCTGTATCTGGACTTAAAGTCGTCAATTTCCCAACACCTTGGCAATTAGGCAATCAGTGTTTGTCATCTATGCATACAAGGTCAGATGAATCACCCATACGTTGCTATACAAACGCAAGCTATTAGTTACGTATCCTTTGCTCATCTAAGCATACTAGGTCAGAAGCGTCACTTATACGTTAATATTAAAACGCAAGCTTTTAGTTGTGCATTTAATCGATTAATTGATTGATTGTTGTCCGGCTCCGTGGCTAAAAGGTTAGCACACTAGGCTTTGGCCTGAAGTGCCCCGGTTTCGATTCGCGGCCGAGCCATCAGGGGTTTTAATCTCCTTGAGTTAATACCCGTGACTCGGGCACTAGGTCTATGTGCCGTCTTCTTCATCACTTCATCCTCATTACGACGCACAGGTCGCCCACGGGCGTCAACTAGAAAGACCTGCACTAGGCCTCTCCGGAGGCCACACGATCGTCATCATCATTGATCGTTTAATCGATTACTGTCCAATAATTGATTAATTATTGTGTCGTTTAATCGATGTATTTCACTCCTTTCACTACGCTCTCACAGAACCAAAACAGATATGTAATTAATTGATATACTGTAAATTGTATCATACAATTTTCAATAATATACTGTAGGCTACCTTCTTTGTGAAAACTAGGCTGACACAAAGTAAAACAAAATTGTTCCTGGTTCAGTGAGGTAGAGAAAGATCTTTTGGAGATTGGGATAACGTGTGAAGATATCCAGGAGCGTGGCCCACGTAGGGAAAACTTCAAAAACATCGGAGTTTTGAACTTAAGCCGAAATTAAAATCCGTGAAGGCGTGGACGACAGAGAGAAAGGAGCAACATCGATTGCAAATGAAAGACTATTGGGCCAACAACCCTTTATAGGTCTTTGGGACACTATCTTCCCACCATGTATTTATAGAACAGTGTTAGGGAGAGAATCTTCCCACCCCTTTCATTTCCAGCAGTTCCACTTGCATCCACAAGCTAGATGCAGAGAAATATTGAAAACCCATTATTTTGATGTATACTGTCATCAGAAACCAACGGTGGGAAGCATATATCCCAGTGGTCTCCTCAGTGCACGTGCTTGCCAGTTCGGTTGTGTTGAGTGAAAGAAATGCATTATTTTACAGAAGATGGTGTTTTTTTTAATTGAAGATAGAGATTTGTTAAACGTTGGTATATAACTCGATGGCGGTACATGGGTACCACCATAAACTGTGCGTCACCGAGTACTTTCATGACATAGACGTATCCTGTACTTGTAAATTATGTGGTAAACAATGTAGTCGGTACCACGTAATCACATGTAAGAACCGGGGTCCTTCCATTGTGAAATTTTGTGAAGGTGGAAAGTGAAAACATTAATGTATATGCACATTTATTAACCCTATGCACAATTTGTGCTCTGTATTTTCAATAATAAAAACTAAAATACAATTTTAATAATGGTTTTGGTCATTTGAATAAATATATTTAAACTAGAATGGAAAAAATTATCCTGCTCAGGGTGTTTGCCATAGAAAAGAAGATTTTTTAAAATTAATTTTCTGTGTTTTTAGTAAATACTATTTTGAAATTATTGAATTATATTCGAATATACTAATTTTTAACATTCCAAAATCACATTTATATTTTTTGTGCAGTTTTCGGCAAAGATGATATAGGTCACTGACCTTGTGTTGCGTGGGAGTTACGTTTTGTTATTTTTAGCCTATTTTCAATTTTGAAAAAATAGGCTTATGAGATCACCTTTTGTCCGTGTGTGTTGTGTGTGTGTGTGTGTGAGGTGTGTGTGTGTGTGTCCCCCTAATAAATTCTAAACGGCTGGAACGATTTCAATGAAACTCGGTACGTTCTTAGCACTATTCCGGGCGACCCCAACCATGCCCTTCAAATTTTGTTACGTCTCACCAATCCAACATGGCGGCTGTGCGAAATATTTCTCCAGCATTCAATATCTCCATAACTATTACCGATATCACCCTGGAATTTTTTACGGTGATAAAGGGAACTACTATAAGTTCATCAATGTGACTCTTGACAATCTGGTAACTACAAAACCAACATGGCGGCCAAACGAAGTTGCGACATTTAAATAGACGTTTCTCGCGATTTAACCAACTAAACGCAATAAAATTTGGTACAGTATATGTTTATACACTTCGTAATGCACCGACATCTAACTTCGTTCAATTGTTTACATAACCACAAGATGGCGGCTGTGCGAAATATTTCACCGGCATTCTATATCTCCGATACTATTAGCGGTATCGCCCTGAAATTTTGTACGGATATAAAGGGCACTACTGGAAGTTCACCTATAAGATTTTCAAAAACCGGTTAACTACAAAACGAACATGGCGGCAGAGCGAATTTGAAAATTTAAAAAGACATTCCTCGCGATTCAATGTTCCGAACGCAGTGAAACGTGGTACAGGAAATGTTTATACACATTGTAATGCACTGGTATCTAATTTATTTCAATTATTTACATAATCTCAAGATGGTGGCTGTGCGAATTTTAAAATTAAGTTTTTATTTCTTGTGTCGTAATTATGCGATCGAAGTGGACGTTTGAATAATGAACCTACGCAATAATTTTCCTTTAATGGTACATAACTCTATAGCCTATACATATAACAATCCTAAATGGCGAGCTTCCGAAATATTTAGACGGCTATGAATATCTACGAATCTATTACAGCAATAAAACTGAATATTTTTATGTTTATAGGGGCTATGAGCATAAGTTTACGTATAGGACTTTCAATAACCTGGTGATCACAAATCCAACATGGCGGCGACGCAAATTATAAATATTCACATTGACGTTTCTCGCAATTTAACCATCCGAGTGCAGTGAAACTTGGTACAGTAAATCCTTATATGAATGTTAATCCACTGGCATCTAATTTATTTCAATTGTTTCCATAACCACAAGATGGCAGCTGTGCGAAATTTTAAAATCTAGTTTTTACTACTTGTGTCCTAATCATGCGATTGAAGTTCGAATGTTACACTTACGCAATAATCTTCATGTAACAGTACATACATCTAGGACCTACATAAAAAAGTCCAACATGGCGACAATCCGAAATATTTAGTCGGTTCTTAATATCTACGAATCCATTACAGCAATCAAACTGAAATTTTGTATGTTGATAGTGGCAATTAACATAAGTAGGATATATGAAAATAGGCTGTATAGTTCTTCACGGAACTACTTGTTTTTATTATTATTATTATTATTATTATTATAGAACGTGATGGGTGTTTTTATATACTATATCCTGTTAAATAAACCTCATTATTGAATGATAAACACAGTATCATCATAATTTGGAGGTGGGAGATTATTACCCCAATGCTCAATTAAGAAAACATACTGTCGGGTGTGGGCAGTGGGATAATAATTTCCCTCCCCATATTTCATAAAATAGAATCCATACCCATAAAATTGTTTCACATTCCTACTCATCTATCACCCCCAATTACAAATGTGCAAAAAAAAACAAATATTCTATACCCCCAGTCTTTTGCCCTATAAAGGGCTAAACTGTAAACATTGAACAAGAATTCAAAATGTTTGCTGAAAACTCTTTGTTTTCTTTCTTCGAAACCCTTCCCTATTTGATTGATGTTTGTCTTTCCACTGCCACTGACTCTTATTTGGTTATTTTTGACATGAACAAGGATGGACACTTTGTATATTTAGGCAAATAGTAACTATACATCATTCCGAAAATAAACGTCACTCAACTTAAGCGATGACCTCTCATTTAAACTTCCGTTTTTATCTTGTGCCTACTACTCAATCGATTCTTCGATTATCCGATTAATCGAATGAACTGTCAGTCGATTAATTGATTAATCATGTTCGATTAAATAACATTCATTCGACTAATCGATTATTAATTTATTAACCGAACATAGCCTATTTGCAGCCCTGGAATCTACGTATAAAACCTTGTCCGAAAATGCTTTATAGAATGTTGAAAACAGCATCAAAATCCGTCCAGTAGTTCTTGAGTTTAATCAGGACAGACAGACAAAATTGTTTTTTTTATTTGTATGATATATACAGGATCATTAACTATGTGCGCGCGAATCAACACGGCAAGCAAAGCCGGCTGAGACTGGCGCAGGGGCGTGCGTACACGGTTCAACCAGTGGTTGGCACGCTCCGCTGACTCATATCATAATTTTACACCTGTTTTATCATTCATATGGACGTATCTGCAAAGTAAAGCTTAGACGTTAGTGTTGCACGTTTAGTGACTATTGTGATTACTGTGATTGTGGGTCATGCCTAGACACCAAATCACATTGCGCGAACGTGTGTCCGTATCCATAATTCGTATATGAAAAGCAGAATATCTTGTTCTGAAACAAGACGAAGATTTCGAATCAAGTTTCCAGGAAGACCTGAGCCTAATGCCAGTACAATTAGGAGGCTCGCTAAACGATTCAAGGAAACAGGCTCCGTAGATAATAAAATACATTGTGTGGTTTGAAGCCATTTTTTCAGTGTTGCCTTAGCAAACAATAGTTTAGTGCTTTTGTTGACAGACATTCTTTCATCAGAAGATGTCAGGTGTGTGTTACAAGGGAGGGAGGACATTTCTAGCATCGCCCATGAGCACCGTAAGTACACATTATTGAACATGTTTGATAAAAGTTTGGAAGTGCGCGCCACCACCGGCTGAACCGGTTACGCGCGCCCGCGATCTGCGCCAGTCACAGCCGCCTTAGCTTGCCGTGATTACTCGCGCGCACATAGATAATGACCCTGTAGATACGACACCAAGTTTTGTGTTCTTGTGTCTGTAAATTGAAAAGAGAAAAAAAGCTTTATACAAGACTTATTCAATACCAACAATGCGATGATCGTTTAAGAGTGATTGTATTTTTAACAACCATCCAACTCCCACAGGCCATTTGTTAACACATTGCAGGTAGAGCTTTTTCAATTAAATTGCAATTTGTTCGTGTTTTTATCTCATTGCTTGTAAGTGAAACATTCACTTGTGTTATCATTTATTTACAAACCATGGTACATGGGCACAGTAATTTATCATCGCTGTTGAAACATGTTTACCAATTAGTATAACTTGTGATGTGGATTTTTATATTTATTTTTTATGAAATTACAGAGTGATGCAAAATTCAATTCATCCGATCTAATTTAGTAACAACATACATTCATATGGGACGCGTCTTGCACCCAAACTACAAGATCGTAAGCCGTATCATTTCAGGAGAGCGGTCGTGTGAATTATGCAAGCATTATAATTATATTAATTAATAACTTTGAACCCATTAGTTTCGATTATCGAACCTAGAATGGTTTAAACTGTCCTAAAAGACGTGGCCCGTTCTATATTTGAAGTTCATACTATAATATTACACGGTTATTTATTTAATCGTATGGTGAGTACAACAAGGAATTCGTAAGTCCAGGTCCAAGTTCTTCAACCACACAGCAGCACTTTCTGATAGATAAAACAGGTCGCTGGGGCTTCCGGAGTAGGCATGAAGAGGGCAGCGCGGGATGACATGATCAATGGTCTGCTCCTCTTCACGGCATTCACACATTGGAGAATCCATCCAGCCACACTTATGGCGCAAGAAATTACTGCGCCCATGCCCAGTTCTCAGTCTGTTGAGGGGACACCATAGTTTTCTTGGGAGTTCAAATCCATTCATTTTCCGAGTTTATCTCATGAGCATTAGTTCCAGATGTTGAATTTGACCACTCTTCCTGCCAGCTCCGGTTTAGGCTAAAATTGTCAAGAGTCGGCCGGCCAATACAGTTCCTGGTCTCCTAGATCGAAGTCGTTGTGGCGATGGGTAACAAAATTCCTGGTGAACTGGTAAAGAGGGAGATGACCGGATCTTCTTTGCTTCTCTCAGCAGAGCTTCCTTTCTCCTCAGGTGGGGTGGTGGGATATGACCAAGAACGTGTAACCAGTGGCGAGGTGTAGACTTGACAATACCAGTTATGCAGCGCATGGTTTCATTCAGCTTAGTATCCACTTTATGCACATGTGCACTTTCCAGCCATACAGGGGCACAGTACTCCGCTGCAGAGTAGACAAGACTAATACCCGTTAATCGTAAGCAGTCAGCCGAGGCTCCCCATGGACTACCACGAAGCTTGTGTGGGATGTTATTCCTTGTAGTGATTTTGTGAGAGAGCTTAGTGAGATGTTCTTTGGAGCTTAAAGTTCTGTCCAGGGTGACTCCTAGATATTTCGGGAAAGGGTATATTACACGGTAGCGGTGGCTTTAAAAAGCCGAGCCGTTTCAGTTACAGGACATAATGGCAGCAGATATCTTGTGCCTGACCTATATTTCATTAGTTTGAGTATTGCATGCAATATAGCTTCCTGATATAAATATTTTAAACTTTGTATGAAAAGCATTAGCCTATATATAAAAATATACTCCACTGAAGAAATCATGTAGTCCAAATCACTATTTGCTAAGACGTTGTGTGTAAATCAATTTATATCGATGAATTTCGGTGGACATGTTTGGCTGTGTGGTAAAGCGTTAGACATTTACCCGTTTGGCTGCGGTTCAAAACCTATCAGAGTTGGGTTTCTTTGCTTGAATTTTTTTTATATTTATTGTTTTGTAATTACTCAGATGCTATAAAACTTAGCGTCATACTGTGCATATTACAATGAGAAATATATATTTAATTAAAACAATTTTCGTCACCAGATCTGTAAGAGACATCTAAAAGCAACCAGATGAACTACTGTATGAGGGTGACAATAATGCGGCCGGCCTGAACGTTGGGACAGCTGTAATTGAAAAGTTCACTTTATGGCCGCTAGAAAGCACTCGCCCTATTAGGATTACCTTATGCGAAACTTTTCCGCCAGATGTCATGACTGGTCTATGTGGGACTCCAATGGTTTGCCTACCGTTGGCATTCCATACGCATCGAATTTGAAGAATGACAAGTTGATAATACGCTAAAGTTTGATTTTAAAGCGTTTGTAACAGCCTATTGTGTGATTTCTGATAATGTTATTTGAACTAAAGAACAAAACGATTGCACATAGCTCCTGTACTCTATATATTGGTACTAGTTCAGGATATTAATTAATACTTTTATTGCAGCCAAATAGCAATCGAAAATAAAGAATGAACATGTACACTAAAATTGCGCTCTGGTGATTTGAATTGCATAGTCTTTGATTGATTATTTTCTCATACTACAGAGCTCTAAGTGGTAGCGTTCACATGGAATAGTACATTATGCAATGGGCCTATAATGGCAATAATTAAGACACGAGTATGTTTATAAAACAAGCGCATGTGAGTTTTATAATTTCCATACGAGTGTCTTAATTACCATTATAGGCGAGTTGCATACGACTGTTTATGTTCGACAATAATTATTATAACTATTTTATGTTCGGACATAAATATTCATAATTATCTGTCGAGATTTCGCCAGTTTTATGTACTGAACAGAGCGCATGAGATGCAGAGAATGCCTTGTATTTGACCATGGCCTCCTTGATTACCCTACTATGACACTAGGCCACGCAGTGAAATTTAAATTAGAAGGCCGTGGAACTCAGCGCATCTAATTATCTAATTGGCCAAACAACTGTTTCTTGAGCTCTGATTGGAGGGAGAAACTGTTTCATAATGAAAAATAGTGTTATAATGAGCCTCATTATAGTACAGTTTTCTGACATATAATAGTTAGGGTCGAACATAAAGATTTGTTAATACAAACAAGGTGGTTTATATATTTATTTATTTATTTATTTATTTATTTATTTATTTATTTTATTTATCGTATGGCCTTTACTTCCGGGAGTGTCCGAGGACATGTTCGTCTCGCCAGAGTCTGTAGCTGCTTCAAGCGGACACCCATAGGGTTAGCTACAAGTTACATTCAATTTGAAATAGTTCCAACTTTCGCTACCAGATGTCAGTGATATCTAGTGGTAAACATTGGAACTTTGAGAGAGCGTTCCAATGAAATCTAACCTAGAAATTTAGCTTCATACAAGTTTAGTCTGTGGATGGATCTTTTACATGCCATAGATCTATGGCATGGGACCGCTGGTTTTACTTCCCCTCCGAAGGAAGGCATACTGAAGGATTTTAACGCTCTTAAATATCCGACGACTTCGGCCGGGTTTGAACCCGCTATCTTGGGCACAGCTGTTCAGCATGCTACCAACTACGCCACCGAAGCCACGGTGAAAACCTTGGACAGCCAGACGTGTGAACACTTGCCTCAACTCAAAGTTGGATGTGGCCCACGTCCGGTCGATCATGTTTCCAATTCCAGAAAAGTCTTGATATATGTCTTCTTTTTTTTTTCTTCAATGATGGTAGTAGTTTTTCCGAGGTTCTGTGTTTGGTAGAGGAAAATAGTTTCTAAGGTCTTCAACCAAGGAATTATTTATTCTATTATACGCCTTAATAAAGACAAAGCATTATGATTATACCCATGCATTTAGGAGAAAGTAGGCTATATGTTCTTTACTGAACATCTTGTTTATTTATTATTTATTATCGTATAATCACTTGTATCAACCATTCTTTCACTATATTGGCAACATCTGCTGTCAACAATTGAAATCTATAACAATGGGTATCTGCCAATAGAACTAAATAAGAATAGTAATAATGATGAGCAGATCGTTTCCTACTTTAACAAGAAAACCAATGGATCCTGGTTCAACGAAGTTGAAAAAGATCTTCGAGAAGTAGGAATCACACTTGAAGACATCCAGGAACGTGCACCTCTCCAGAGAAGACTTCGGGCATACAAGAGCTTCCAAGAAAAGCCTAAATTGTAACTGGCAAGAAGTGGACTGATGAATGAAAGGAGGCTCACAGGACTCGAATGCAAGAATATTGGGGAAGAGTTAAAGCTCTAGGATGCAAACAGTTGAAGTAACGTGGTCCACAGCAGGCCCAAACGAAGAAGAATGAGCAAGAAATTCTACTCACATGTAGAAAAGATCACGGGAACCATTCGTAAGAGAAGGGTCGTTTTCCATGGCCACAGTGCTCGTATGAGTTCTACAAGGTGGAGCAATAGGATCTTCAGTTTTCCTCTTAAGAAGAAAAGACCCAAGTAGGCGTGGTTCACCTAGGTAGAAAAAGACTCGCGTGAAGTGGTGATAAGCCACGAGGAAACGTGTTTCACTAAAGTCGAAACTCCAAGAACGTTATGGTTTCCAAAAAAGGCCAAAACTAAAATCTCGCAAAACATGGGCTCAAGCGAAGATGGAACAGCATAAGAAACAAATGTGGGAATACTGCGTGAAGAAAAAAGCCCAGGGATAAATACATGGAAAAGGACAGTTGAAATAGCGTGGTCCGTGGATGGCTGAAACGACAGCAAGAAGAAGAAGAGGAAGAAGAAGAACAACAACAACAGGACGAGGAAAGAGGAAAAAGAAGAAGAAGAATGAACAGTGGTATACGGAGATTGTGCGCACACTGTATATTACAAGCCGCTATCTCATTT
Organism: Meconema thalassinum; assembly: GCA_946902985.2. Taxonomy (NCBI): domain Eukaryota; kingdom Metazoa; phylum Arthropoda; class Insecta; order Orthoptera; family Tettigoniidae; genus Meconema; species Meconema thalassinum. The sequence goes on from OX336395.1 coordinate 191,532,932, forward strand.
TAGGCGGCTTCGGTGGCGTGGGTTCAAACCCGGCCGAAGTCGTTGGATTTTTTAAGAGCGTTAAAATCTCTCAGTATGCCTTCGTTCGGAGGAGAAATAAATCCGGTGGGCCCATATTATAGATTTATGGCATGTAAAAGAACCTTACACTAACTAAACTTGTGTGAAGCCAAAATTTGTAGGTTAAAATTCATAACGCTCTATTAGTTCGCAACGAGGTGCTGACTACGATGCCATTTAGTAGCCAAGTCCGCAAACTAGGTGTCGTGGACGGTTGCATTTGGTAGCGAAAGTAGTAACTACTTGAAATTGATCGTCTGCAGTCCTTACCTGAATTACTGGTAACCCACACTAATACAGCCATCACAATATTAACACCGGTTTTCAGACAGATTCTACACACACACAAAGTACACGGGGCTACATGAGCGCGTTGTCGCAGCCCCTAAACTGAGGAACCAGCCTACCGACTATCTCATTTTAATCTTATCTTTGTAGAAAACCGTATTCCAACGTAGAGCTGCTTTTGAGGTAACATTATTTTAACATTATTTTTAATCATACTTTGTAACAGATGTGAATTTATTATTTTTAAATACATCCGTAGTAAAGGTTCTGCGGGGTTAGCCAATTCTCTCCTAAATCTTGTAATCTTGTCTCTCTTGGAGGTAACAATTTCTGGTGAACCATGAATGCTCGGTTCTGTCAGAAATGCAGATAATTGATACAAGCGAGCTGTGAGAGATGTTAGCTCAGCTTTTTCGTGTCACTGCTTGTGTTTGAAGAGACTGTAACGAGCTCATTCACATGATAAACACCTCATGAGTGTAGTATGTTCCGACTTACAGTAATTTCGCTTTCCTATTAACCTCCGTAATTATTGTTACTGTCTATTTTGTAACTACTTCTTCTTATTTTCTTTGTTATTTTTGTCCACCTCGTTGTGTAATGGTCAGCATTCTTGGCTGTCACCACGGAGTTCCGGGTTCGATTCCCGGCTCTGCTAAGAAATTATTTCCGGTCTGAGCGCTGGAACGGGGTAAACTCAGCCTCGTGAGGCAAAACTGAGAAGAGGTGGGTTCGATTCCCGCCTCAGCCATCCTGAAAGCGGTTTTTCGTGGTTTCCCACTTCTACTCCAGGCGAAAGATGGGATGGATCCTAAATTAAGGCCACGGCCGTCTGCTTCCCATTCCACGTCTAAATTACAAATACACACACTGATACAGCTATCACAATAACACAGGTTTCCAGACAAATTCAACACACACCCAAGTACTCGGGGCTACATGACCACGATTTTGCAAATCCTCTAAATGAATCAACAACAACTCTTTATTATTCTTCCCCTTTTCTTTCTTTCTTTCTTTTTCTTCGTTTTCGTTATTTCTTCTGTAACAACTTAATATTTTCTCCTCCTTCATTCAGTCTCCTCAATATCTTCCATTAATCTTCTGTAAGGTATTCTTCTTCCTGATTATTTTCTTCTTCTTTCTGTTACTTATTCTTTTTCCTCTTCATCTACTACTATTCTCCATTTTTTCTTCCTCCTGTTTTCCTTCTTGTGTTTCTCCTCTTCCCTCTTCCTTTTCCCCTCCTCCTTCTTCTCCTACTTCTCCTCCCCTCTCTTCTTTTCTTTCTACTACTAATCCTTCTTCTCCTTTTTCTGCTCCTCCTCCTTCTTTTTCCTCCATCTTCCAATTTATCTACACTTTCCGTCTCCTCCCTCCCTCTTCTTCTTTTCATTTTTCTTCTTCTCGTTCTTCTTCTAAGTCTTCTCCCCTCCTCCTCTTTTCTTCGTCTTCCCCTCCTCCTCCTATTTGTTTCTTCGGCGTAGCAATGCTCATTAAGTCGTACACCAAGGCATCGAGGGCAGCTGCAGCAGGTCCGGAGATCGTAGGTTGACAGCAGCTATCTTGAGACTGATCCTCCCCCGGGTTTTTCCACACTCCCTTCAGGAAAATGCCGAGATAGTACCTTATCTCAAGTCCCAGGGCACCAACCTCATCCTTGCCCTAATACAGTTACACACACTATTACAGTCATCACATAAATACAGGTTATAGACAGGCTCAACACACACCCAACTACACGGGGCTGATGACCAAGATGCCCCTGAAATGAATTAACAACAACAGCTGTTTCTTGTTAATGTCCCCTCTTATTTCCTGTCTTTACAATTTGTTACTTTAACATTATACCTTCACCATTGGACCCCCATCACTACTAACATGATGATAGAGACGTAGTGAAAGATGCGCTACCCCAGCGGTAATCCGGGCAGGGTCACCAAGTGCTTGCTGAGGAGCCTGACTTGGTGCACTTAGGCTAAATCCCCCAGTAGATACGACATAAAGGATTGCTGGAGTATCCTGGTTTGTGTTCACTGTGACCTGAGTGATTGGATCTTAATCAAGGTATGAATCCCCTGCACCCTGAAACATCGCAGCCTGAAATTCCCGGCCCATTTAGGACGTGCAGATTGAAGACTGGCATTATGGTGCCCTTGTAGGTTACGAATTTCCAAATTATCCAATGCTAAATTGTAGCATATGTATGTGCACTTTGTAGACAAAAGAACCACTCGAATATCTTTTTTAAAAATCATGAATGTAGCAGTGGCAGCCGGTAATAAGTTTGCAGTGGTGCACAACGACCAGATTAATTCAAGAAAATCAATGAATACCGCAATAATATTTGTAGTAATGAAAGCTGTACGTTTCCTTTTATATGTTGTGACCGTTTAGTCGAGTCAACAACCACGATGACTTTCCTAACGTCCCATAAGTTGAATAAAATTACCGAGAGGATCAGGTGACCTTCCATAAAGGCTAAAGCGGCACGAGAGTCCGTAGTCCACAGGGATCGTGGTACATGGTGACGATGGTCATAGACCGCCTAAGGAAAGGTTCACCTTAAAACTAGACTGAGAAAATAAACATCCAGACTTATGTAAAACACCGTGAAAATTTATTTCAAATTCACAAACCCCTAGCCTATTTCGGAGGGTTACAATCGGCTAGTCCGCAAGCTAATAAATAAACAAAAATAAAGAGCAGGTCCCTATCTGAGAAGTCACGGAAAACCCTCGCGAAAGATCTAACTCACAATAATAAAGAAACAACAGCAACGCTAGGAAAATGGTACAACGCAAGTCCCTAGTTCAAGTTACAAGATTAAGCTAATATCAGAATGTACATTTAACAGGGTAGCAAAACAAATCTAAGTTAGGATGGTACCATTTCGACATTTACATTTAACGTTAATTCATCTAGCTAAGTCCTATCACTTAACAAAATTTACGGCGATGACGTCCGTAAAAGAAAACAATTACATCCAAAAGCTAAGTGTACAGCCATGAAAAACAAACAATTTAATTATGCTTAATAACTATGTGCTAACAGCACACAATAAGGTAACATGTAGGATTTATACACTTGACATCATAAATAATGAAATAAACACAGTAGTTTATTAAAAATTCCTGCCTGCACCTTGGTTTACTCTTTGTAAACCATAGTCATCTAATGTGTATAGTTACGGTGACGAATGCGTAGTTGAGACCACGTCTGACATCGCATGGCCTGAGCTCCACAAGCTACGAACTCGAGGTTCGCGCATGCTTCAGGTCGCTACAAAAATGTCAACTGTCCTAGTCATTTCCTCACAAGGAAATTATCTTCAACTGCACGGCTATGTCAACAGTTCCAGAATGCAAAGAACAAAGTTAGATAGAAAGAATCGTTAGTTAGCTTTGTTTTACAACAATTATGCGTCTTATTATTAAGATGTCGGTTTATAGGTTTATCGTAGGTTTATGGCGAATAACATTGACAACCTCCTGGGCACGGAGTGTCCCCACTGAGATCTTTCTCCACCAAAAAGCCTCGACTCAACAGTCGGAATATAATCAACGAGTACAACAACTCGGACACACAATAACACGGGTTACCAGCGGCGCTAAGCTCGCGTTCAATAACTCTGGGATAGGCCTGTACACAACAGTTACCTTCCAATAACATCTAGTCAACGGGATCAGTCCCGGACAAGGCATACTGAAAATACCTTCATACAATAACATCCTGCTATAACAGGGTAGCCTTCACCATACTATAGAAAACCTTACATAACTGTACCTGTCAAACGACAGTACACGCAACAGAGCGTTTAACTAACAAAAAACGATCTATAAAACATGTGATCAAATACAAGAGTGGAAACTAATTTCCATAAGCAAAATAGCAATGAAAGGAAGAGCGAATACAAATCGTACTCTGTCCTTGTCAATAGTAGTTTTGTCTCACAATGAAGCAGGCGTGCTTTCAGGTCACTGGGTTAGATAACCAGTTTATGTCACCAACAGGTTACCACATTCCTGTGTTGGTCGACACAAAGCACACATTATTCAAGGCCGGCGATTTAATCAATATAAACCTACACCTGGCTAGTTCATTAAAAAACTTTACCATAGGTTACGGACCTCTAAAGAGTCCGTGTATAAACACACACTCAATAAATCTGAATATAATAATATAATTCCGTCTTTCTACCGAAGACGTCTAAATGAAAGTAATCTTACAATAACTGGAGCTCTTTGCTTTAAAAAATACCATTCAATAGTTGCTAGTACATCAAATAAAAACGTGTCTCACATGACACAAGCAAAAATGATAATTGTGGCGCAGATTCACACACTAGAGCTGCTTAATGATACGTTGGGAACTGGGTTCGATGCTAGGCAACGAAACATTCCTTCTAGTTGTTAGGTTCAAACTTGACCAAGAATAGCTATCTGAGCTTATTCAAAATTAAATATAATGCATTTACAAAACTGGTAGTTACAGTCGACTACCTAAATGATACGACCGTTCTAACGACAGTCAGGGGTATAACAAAGGATGGCTGCAAAGAATGCAGTTAATTAATAACCATGGCATCTGATTGCCATAACTAAAGTCAGCAAAGACTTGAAAATTACCCCAAGTAGGGTTGAACAAAATAGCCTCAAAATGACTACAGTCAGGTTCAGCAAAAGGTAGGCATTGACGTTCTGCGACGTTCATCAAGCTGCACCAGGGCTGACCAAAATGTCTGACCCAAGGGTGTCTCACTCTAAACTGAAATAAATGACATCTAACTAATCTAGTTACATCCATACATAGAAAAATGGCTGACACTGAGTGTGGTTGGTTCACAAACTACATTAAATCTACTATACCACCAGAAACTAGAACAAGGAAGGGGTGTGACAAAAACTCACGAAATGGAGGAGCTCTCACTCAGCTCCCTATTCCTCAACAAGGGTTGTACAAAATCCTCTCTGGCTCTCTGGTACGGTATCCTCCTCATCAGGATTCCCATCTGGACTCCTCCAAAGACCAGGGTTCGATTTGTCCCTGTCGACAACTTCGTGGATATGCCTGGAAATGGCATTTTTGGCTCCTTCCTTCTCGTTCGTTGTCCTGGAAGTTCCACCATCATGCTGGTTCCCGTAGAAACGTCACCCTCATACCGGGATGGTATTAGCCCATGGTGACTGCTTCAACCATGGTGAAGAAAAGTCCAATCACGTGGGTAGTGAAATAAGTTGCGTAATAATTCATCCTCTCACTTTCAAAATTATAATATTCGTCGTGAATGTTATAGGCTTCAATTGTAAAATACGACACAGCCTTAATCTCGTAGATGTGGATTAGCATGTGAGCTAACATTGTTTTATAATTCTGCACGTGCTAGTGACGCTACTTTTGTATCACGCAGCATCCGTGAATTATACGTCGTTTTTAAAATGAAATTTCCACTTTGGCAATTTAAATATCTCATACAATTATAATCACACTTATTCAGGATAATTGTAACACTATTACCTGTATATTTCCACTAGGCATCTGCCCTCCACATACGCGTGGGTAAAATGTGGTGTTACAGCAATGTTGTGCAATACACTATACTTGCCAATTATTATCTCCCAAACTTCTTCTTTAGTTCACTGGGCTTCAACAACAGTGAATAATAGTATTGGCGGGCTCGATGGCACCTTATAATCACTTTCAACGCTCAACAGCGGATATTCTTCTGCGTCTCGTAGGACAAATGCAATTCCACGCCTACACAAGGCGGATTCTCCAGACGCAGTGCCAGATACTGGGTGTCTCTAGAAAGTAGGTCGTCAAAACGAAATCGTTGAGCGACTATTTACGTTCCTTTTTGCGTATCTGCAAGGGTATTACCTTACCTAAAGTAAAAATAAACATTCTCCAAAATGTTTTAATAATGCAGCATGACGAAATGGAATATTCTGAGTCTTGTGGAAAGATAAAAATTAATTAATAAGACCTCAGATAAATAATTAGCAGTTTTCACCAAAGTCAAAAGTGCGATTCACCGCTACTTCAAAAAGTATCGCGTGATCTCTCAGCTTCACGTGGCTTCCTGGGTGTGTTCAAAAGTACAACATCCCATCATAAATGCTCTGTCATAAAAAAAATATCACATGAACCATAGCTCATCGGGTTCAGTGTATAGGAATTCATAATTTTTTTAGCTTTAATTCCTGCCGCTCCTTCCCGAGCATAGGGCCTTGGCGAAATTTCTCCACGCAGTACGGTTCCTGGCCATTCTCTTCACTTGACTCCAGTTCTTGTCCACCTTTGCAATTTCATTTTCGATCGTCCTCTTCCAGGTCTTCTTAGGCCGAGCTCGCTTCCTGGCACCTTGAGGATTCCAGTCTAGCGCCGCCCTCTCAACAGCTCCGTCCGGCTTCCTTCGTGTGTGACCGATCCAGCGCCATTTCCTCTCCTTGATCTGGATGCTAATCGGTTGTTGATTGGTGATGGTCCAAAGATCTTCATTTGAGATTATGTCCGGCCACCTCACATTCATGATGCGACGCAGACATCTGTTAATGAACACCTGTAGCTGGTTGTTGATCGGTTTTGTGACTTTCCATGTTTCACAGCCATAGAGAAGAATCGACTTTACGTTGCTATTGAAAAGGCGGAGCTTGGTCTTCCTGGAAATGTTTCTATTTCTCCAGATGGGGTAGAGCTGGACAAAGGCACCATTTGCCTTACGGCTTCGAACATCTTCCTCTGCTCCCCCATCATTTGTGACTATACTCCCAAGGTAAAGGAAGGACTCAACTCGCTCAATTTCCTTTTCGTTGACTGTCAAGCTAGTCGTGACGTCAGAATTTATCCTCATCTCTTTGGTCTTGTTGGTGTTGATCATCAGTCCTGCACGTTCTGCTTCTCTCTGCAACCTCCCCAGCTTATCTTCTATGTCTCGGTACCGTTGTGCCATAAGACAAATGTCGTCCGCGAAATCCAGATCTTCAAGCCTGTCATTTATACCCCATTGAATACCCCTCTTCCGTCCTCCCATTACCTTCTTCATCACACTATCCAGGACCAACAGGAACAGAGTGGGGGAAAGGACACACCCCTGTCTCACTCCGGAACTGACCTTTATCTTTTCTGTTAATAGGCCTTCGTGTAGAACCTGGCACTCATACCCTTCGTACATCTCTTCCATGATTCTGATGATCATTGTTGGAATTTTATATTCCTCGAGGGTCTTCCACATGATTCTTTGATTTACGGAGTCGAAAGCTTTCTCGAAGTCAACAAATGTGAGGTAAAGGGTATTCCGCCACTCCACACTCTGCTCCAGGATGATTCGGAGGGTGTTGATGAGATCCACACAGCTGCGATGTTGTCGAAATCCAGCCTGTTCCTTCCGAAGCCTTTTTTCTACGCAGTCTTTTATACGATTCAGGACGACTCTCGCCAGTACTTTGCTTGGAATGGACAGCAAGGTGATTCCCCTCCAGTTGTTACAGTTTGTGGTGTCCCCTTTCTTCGGTAACTTGACGATCAACCCCTTCTTCCAGTCGGTTGGTATTTTCTCGTCCTTCCAGATCTTCTCCAACAGCGGGTGCAGCAGATTGATCGTGATATCCAGGTCTGCTTTCAATACTTCCGCAGGGATATAATCCAGACCTGGTGCCTTCCCGCACTTCATCTGCTTCAAAGCTGTCCGTATTTCGCCCCGAGTTGGGGAGTCAAGGCTGATGTCCGGGTCACATTCTGCTTCCTCTTCTCTTCGCTGCTTACTTTCTGGTCCTCTATCTCTATTAAGAACCTCCGCAAAGTGTTCTCTCCATCTAGTCAGCTGCTGTTCACACGTCGTGAGGATCTCGCCCGTCTTGCTCTTCATAGGCCTAGTTTTATTAAAACCTTTCTTCGAAAGCATCTTTGTGATGCCATAGAGCTCCTTAACGTTGCTTTCACCGCCTGCTCATCAATCCACCTCCTATGATCCTTCCGCACACTCCTCTTTACCTCCCTGTTTGCTGTTGAATACTCTGCTTGTGTGAGAGCCTTCTGCTGCCTAGTCTTGCAGGTGTTGAGCTTGGCCTTAATCTCCTTTCTATAATTTATCTTGTCCCAGGTCTGATCGGATATCCATTCTTTCCACAGGTAGTTCTTGTACCCGAGCTGCATCTCACTGGTTTCCACGAAGATATTCTTTACCTCTATCCACATAGTCTCCACATCCTTCTCTGTCTCGGAGTCCAACACCTGGAATTTATTTCTGAGCTCCAGTTTAAATTGGTCCAATCTCTGCTGGTTCTTAAGCTTGCCCACATCAAACTTGTTGTGCCGAGTGATAAACTTTCGGCGGACTGCCATGATCTTGATGCGGAAGTTGGCAACCACAAGATGATGGTCACTACCAACGTCCGCTCCTCTCTTGTTCCTAACATCTTCCAAGCTTCTTCTGAACCTCCTGCTCACCGCGATGTGATCAATTTGATTTTCTGTGACTTGATCAGGAGACACCCAGGTGACCTTGTGGCATCGCCTATGAGGAAACACCGTGCCACCCATCACCAAATCCTGACTGGCGCAATATTCCGTAAATTTCTCCCCATTGTTATTCATCTCACCAAGGCCATGTTTACCCATGATCTGCTCCAACCCCTCATTGTTTGATCCCACCTTCGCGTTTAAGTCTCCCATAACAATGAGAATGTCCTTCTTACTTGTTTGTCTTGTGGCATCTCGCAGCATTTGGTAGAATTCTTCCTTCTTCTCTGGCTCCGATTGTTCTGTAGGCGCATAGCATTGGATGATGATCACATTCCTGATCTTTGTCTTGAACCTAGCAAACATGAGCCTGCTAGAAATTGGCTTCCACTCCATAAGGCTCCTCTTTGCATTTCTGTTGAGCAGCAACCCCACTCCATCCCTGTGTTCTTCCTCATCGCCCCCAGAATAGAGAAATGTAATTCCATCTGTTGTCTGTATTTCACCAAATCCTGGCCACCTCACCTCACTCAATCCTAGGATATCCAGCCCATAGTTCTTCATCTCCCGTGTCACTTGTTTCAGTCTGGTTTTCTCCATCAAGGTCCTCACATTCCAGAAACCGATTTTCGTAGTCCTCTTCATGCCAAAAGTCGTCATCAGGTTATCCGTCCGGTTTTGAAATTTCGCTTCAGTTTCAGTAATCAGTTTATTTAAGAGGAGCGAGTGATTAACCCACTGCCTCCAAGTGCCTTGGAGGGACTGCCACCTTAGGCCTGAGGCACCAGGCTGATTTTCTGTCAGGGTTTCTTCCCTTAGCCTTTGAAGAACCAACTCCAAACTACAAGGCAGCAGTTGTTTCACCAGAGCCCCGTTAGCCGTAATTTCTTCAGGGTTCCTGTAGGGCCTTCACAGCTACCGTAGCGGTCTTGAGGCACACTAAGTCCCCACTGTACTACACCCCTACAGGCAATCCCCTACTTCATTACGTTGCCCATATCCCACGACGAGGACGAGGGGTTGGATTTGTGGGAGACAATTCATAATTTTGTTCTTTAATAATTCAAGAAATCTTATAATAAGTTACTGTGAACTGTCTGAGAAAGCGAAGACCGCCAACCAACTAGGAGCGCTCGTCCGTTTGGTCGTTGCCAGCCCCGAGCACTGACAAAATCTCAATAGTGAAGGGTATGGCAGAGATGCTAGATCGAGTAAGTCCAATCCCAACAGTTAACTTGGCTGGTCGTTGCCCGCTGATTGCAACAAGGGAGCCGAGGCGCGGACGGAGACATTCGAGATGCTCCGTCAACTGCCATGCGGGTACTTGTGACAGTTGTGGTTCTTTCTCGTCTTGGTATATAACTTACGTTGTTTTGTTGTTGTGAAGGTTTTCATGTAGACTAACTTATAATCCATTTAGTCTGATGGCAATGTGATGTTCTCTGAACTGCGACATTCGTGATGAATGACGTGTACATGATTATTGTTGCTTAACTCGGCTTAACAGTGCTCACATTGGACTAGTAGACACCCAGCTGAACCAGGCAATGCGTATCATTACAGGGTGCATCCGACCTACTAACACACTGGCTGCCCACCCTAAGCCACATACCACCTCCATCCCTAAGATCACAGTCACTGCTTAACTTATGGAAGAAAATAGAAAACAATCCTCACCTCCCTATTCATTCTGATATAGCAGCTTCTCCAACCAATCGACTCAAATCCAGACACCCTTCTTGGGGTACTGCAATGAATCTACAGGACACCTCCTTTAATGTATCGGACGCCTGGAAAGAACAATGGCATCTGCAATCCTCGTTACCAAATCATCACATCATTAAGAACCCCTGCGAGTGCCCTGATGAATTTTCCCTCCCCAGACGTCAGTGGAGGACGCTAAACCGTATTAGGACCGGCCAAGGTAGATGTGGAGCCACTCTTTTCAAATGGAGATGGAAGGCATCACCTCAATGTGATTGCGGAGAAGAGGAACAGACAGTGGACCACATTACATTCGAGTGTCCTTTACGTGCATACATAGGCTCTATAGAAGACTTACACTGTGTCTCAAGCGAAGCCCTTCTCTGGCTCTCAACTTTTAACATGGAACTCTAGTTATGAACTTGAGATGGTAGTTGTACTGTATATATTGTACATAATATTGTATTCATCATACGCTAAATAAATAAATAAATAAATAAATAAATAAATGACGTACATCATTTTACCACGCAGTTTTCTCTGATATCAAGCAATTTTTTACCCTATCATTTACCCCTACCCCCTCTGCCCCTCCCCCCCTCCCCACCCCTAAATGAAAATAGTGCAACGCCCGGAACAATTACCGGCTAGCCGCCACTGGGATGTAGGATATTATATGTTGAAGAATGCCATGAAGATTTAATACATTAGCACTCATACGGACTGACATATACGAGGGTTAATCAGCCCGCCGATTGTGAAGTAAGGGCAGTAGAACAACTTTGTACAGAATTGTGTCTGAACATTTGTATTTTCGAAAATTGTCGTCTTGAGTGTTGTTGTTGCATGACAATGCCAGACTCCATACTGCGAATGACGCGCAAACTCTAATCAAGAAATTTGGATGGGAACAGATGGACCACCCACCGTACAGTCCAAACTTGGCGCCAAGTGATTTCCACCTGTTCCGCTACCTAAAGGAGTTTCATGGCGGCAAGCGCTTCGACACAGATGATGAAGTGGAAGAAGCTGTTAAAGACTGGTTAGCTTCGCAGGCGGCCGAATTGTACGACTTAGGCATTCAAAAGCGTGTGGAACGATGTGACAATTGTGTAAATAAGTATGGAAATTATGTACAAAAATAGAGAAAGACGTAAGGAATGTCAATAAAACAATTGTTTTCGAAACAAGTTTTTTTTTACCGAACCTTAGTTTTGGAATAGCCCTTGTAAATTAAATGATATATGATTCAATTGGCTGGAGTAGAGATCCCAGCAGCAAGTTCGTTCAGATATCTTGGTGCAGTTATCCAACATGATGGTGGACTGGAGGAGGAAATAAAGAGCAGGATACGGTCGGGATGGTTCAACTGGAGGAAAACATCAAGTGTACTGTGCGTCAAGAAGGTACCAGAAAAATTAAAAGGGAAGGTACACAAGGCCGTGGTGAGACCAGCAATGATATACGGGGCAGAAACCTGGCAGATAACAAGGAGATGGGCAGAAAAACTGGACGTGTCAGAAATGCGTATGCTGAGATGGGCAAGTGGACATACAAGTTTGGACAAAGTGAGAAATGAAGTAATTTGGAGACAACTTAGCGTGGTGCAAGTTTCTGAGAAAGTCAGAGAAGCTGGGCTCAGATGGTATGGCCATGTTAGGAGAAGAGATCAAGATTATGAGGGCAATAGGATGATGGAAATGGTTCCACCAGGGAAACGGAGTCGAGGACGACCAAAAAGGCGATGGATGGACAGCATTCAAGAAAGCATGAAACAGGAGGAGGAGGAGGAGCCAAATTTTCACTGCTTGTTATTCAAGTATTTACACTTCTAAGCTACAGATTGCTATAACTTCGCACCATTTTTATAATGTGTGTATGAAGAGAAAGCTGTGCAAGTTTCATTCTTATAGCTCTCTTACTTTTCAAGAAACATGAACCTAAAACTGAGGAAATCACTTTAATGGTAGCTTCAATTTAAAAGTTACATACTCTGTCTGAAAAGTTAGGTGAATGGGCTATATTACGAAAATTCTCTGTTCCTCAGTTAGAGGTCACCTCTCACGCGCACAATGGAAGGGAAAAAAACTTGTCGGAAATGTATTAAAACAATATCGTATGTCCTCGGGTGCCGGGTGCAAGCTTTGTTATTTGACGTCCAAGGGAATGCTTACATGTCAAATTTTGTTGTTCCTTGGAGCGCTATGAAGGTCAATGAGGTTAGATATCTAAGCTCCTTGACACTATAGCGCTTTCTAGTAGAGAAAGGAGGAACTTTTGTGATGGCGAAAAATCCCGAGATTAATTTAGCCATTATGAACACGGCCTACTGAATTCAAATGGGTTCTTTATCATGCCAACAACGTATTACATGCGCGTTGTGATTTTTGTCACCTTTCAAAAAAAACTTACCATGGCCAGGAGCGAACCTGCAAGCTTAGAGTTGGCAGTCCGGCACGATAACCACTCACCCACTGTGGAATTTTATGAAGCAAACATAGATTTCTTCGGAAATATGTGCGTAATCTGGCCAAACAGGAAACAAATTCATAGATTTGACCCCTCTAGGCCAGTGTTTCCCAAACTTTTTTGTGTGTGTACCACTTTAAGAGATGAGAATCTCTCTCGTACCACCTAATGGTTGAGATATACAGGTATAGTAACTATAACCCCCACCACCACTACGGAACAGACCAAAAGATGGATTGTAAATTGTGTTTGTTAGAGTTAGACTGTTGGAGTTAAAGTTCAAATAATATAAAGGGTGTCCAGTTGTTTTAATATTTAACACAATAAGTAGTCAACATTCAGAAATGACACTGTACAAATAATATTAATAAAAGACTCTTAATAATTAAACATAAAAACCCAAGTTCAACTAACAACTTCAATGTGAAGGGTGAGATTGAATATTAAAAGCAAACTTAGGATTGTCTGGTTCAAGATTGCTGAGTCTCAAACGAAGATCGTTTTCCACTGTAAGGAGTCTATTCCGGTATTTATTCTTGAGATAAACAAGTGAAGAAAATGCAGTCTCACACAAGTACGAAGTAGTGAAAGGCAGTAAAAATCTAATTGCTTTGTCAGCTATGTCTGCACGCCTCTCAACCCAAAAGTTCACAAGAGCCTGTAACCTAACATTAGTAGGTTACAGAGTTTCTTTTAGGGATTTTATTTTGTTTTATTTTGTTGGGTTGCCAGCCATCGACACTCGTAGGTAGGCCGCCACGGAGAATATTGTGTGGTCTCTGTCCATAGAGATTCTCAGTGGTGGCCATGGCTGGTAGCATGAGGTGGCCTTGACATACGATAGCTTCCTTGATCTAGGAGGTCAAGATGGCATGTGGACATTGCCATGGCGAGGAGTTGTTGATAGGTGATTTTGTGTCAAGATGGAGGATAGTTGATGAATATTTGTGTATGAAACATTGTTTTTTGTTTGTTTTGATAAATCAAAGATTGAATAACTCTGAGTTTTGATATATGGAGTATGGACATGGGTTGTTTGCAGTGGAATTTGAGGCAAGACGGGAGCTGAAGTTTTTTTTAGAAAATGTAATGTGAAATGGTGACAGTGTTGATTGGGTGTATGATGCCAAGGCATAGGTACTGGAAGCTTGCCTATATTAAATAAATTGTGTGAATTTTGTAATGTTGGTGGCCTAGTCTTTGTGTGCATTCAAGCAAGAATATTGCCCCACAACCTGAGGTGGCTAACAGGTTGGTTATATTAATATATTACAATGTCGCCCAACGTAGGGGCTGAAAGAAGATAGCTTGGTGAAGTTCTTTTATATGATTTCAAGCCGTTTTTGAAAAAGTTTGCTTTAGTTCCGAATCACTTATTCAATTCATAAAACTGCTCCTTATCTTTGGCCTTAAAGTTCTCCGGCAACATATCAATGTTTCTATATTTTTTATATTTTTCGTAACGTATCTAATATTTTAATATCTTTCGTAACATCACCGCGTACCACTGCAGCAGTACGAGCGTACCACCAGTGGTACGAGTACCACAGTTTGGGAAACGCTGCTCTAGGCTACAAGGTACCCTTAATACACACACCACTTCATTTTTATGGTGATATGTCAGCGATGACCCTCCTGTTTCAGTACGACACTTATCTACAGCGCTCCAAAGCAACTAGAGTGCTCTTTCAAGCGGGGTGACTAATTTTTGGTCCGATGAGCTTATGTTGTAATATACTTCACCAAGAGATAATTTATCTCTGAAATATTAAATTTCAATACTCGCTCAAGTCCAGCCATTACGTATTTACATTAGGAAACACTAACGTGACTATAATTTCTTTTTAACGACCACCAATCGTCAATAAGTTCTCCTTGCGTTTCGCATCCATTACCCCCACTCCTACTCTCTCACATTCTGGCGTCTGCTATACACAACCATTGAGCGTCTATTTGCAGAATAGATTGGGGATAATAAACCTTACCTAATGCAAGTACTGGCCTGTTTGCCATCTCTTGATGAATGCATTTGCATTTGTCGATTGGCACAAACTAGAGTAAAATGTGGCTTTTCACCATTGTCTCAGTCCCACTCATGGCTGTGATCAGGGACGGTGGTTCATTAAGGGCCGAATGGGCCCAGCCCACCCAATGCCGTTAGGCAGCATTGCAAAGAATTTGTTTAATTAATGTTTTTTAAAATTACTTTATATTGCAGATACTCAACTTAAAATGAGTGTTTTACGCTTATAAAATCTCTAAAAAGAATTCATTATAAATAACTCATCCCTAGGTTAAGATCCTGACAGTCTCGTACGGTGTATCGTCATAGCGAGGGCCGGCCCACAGAACGTCCCATGTAAAGTATATGGCTTAATGGGCCAGGTGAAGAAACAGTGGACATAGCACTGTATTGCACGCGAATTCTTCAGTGCAATGAAGGGAATTTTCTCTCCCTTCAAGGGCCAGCAGATTGGACCCATAGCGTTGCTTTGAAGCGAAACAGAAGATCTCTTCATTTCACTTCCTACATCTGTCTTTGTTAAATACGGGAGAAAGGTCCACCCCACCCCACGCCCTTAAACAGGTATTCAGCCATTGTTCGCAGCTTTCTGACATTAGACAAAACTATATTTATACATTTTCAGTTGTCTGAAGTTAATTTCTACTGTATAAATGTGTTTATAACTTTTGTGGCACGGTACGTAGTTATTTCATATGTCGATTGTATGATATTTAGGAAAATGAAAGTGAAATTTTCATTAACAAATCCATTTTTTCTATAGCTCTGAACACAATGTCAGAAATCAACCAAGCTGATAGATAAATTTGCTTCATCCAAGCACAGGAGAGAATATATTCATAAAGAGCCAAGTGATTACAGTTTTTAATGCATCAACTATTTATTAAAACTTGTTTGAAATGTTGTGTTGTGTGGAATGATGATAGTGGCAATATTGGCAACAATGAATGCCAAATATAAAACAATATTTAATATGAAACAACAATAGTATCATCTGGCCCACCCTAAAATTTTAATCAGGAGCCGCCCCGGGCTGTGATTATATGGAAGCTATTAAGGTATTGGTGGTTCTAAGTAATGACATTCAGGGCACAGTCAGTGCCTGTAGATGTTGTGAAAGGTTCTACTCATAGGGTTAGTACTGCTGTTCTGACTCAATTAGGAAAGCAGCGACAAACTACCTCACTCCTCATCTTGCCAAGTACGCCTCAATATAGCGCTGCCTTGAGTTTGTGTGGGTATCTACCCACATAACCTAACTGCGGTACTTTATGAGGATACACCCAGCCTTCGGGCTGAGTGCCTAACAGACGCAGATAATGCAAATACCAGAATTGAGATTGAAAAAGTACAGACAAAATTCTCAAATCAATGTTTTTCATATTCGTTGACAGAGTATTTACCTTGAAATATTTATGAAATTTAATGATGATAACTGTTACTGCTATTGTGTGATTTTTAATGTAACATGTTTTCGACCCACATTGGGGTCATCTTCAGCAGGGGATGCTTCCTTTAATCTGACGTGCATTGGGTGTAAAACATTATGGTGTTTGAAGCCATAATTCTGTAATGCCTAAACCTTTTAAGTGCTGAGTTTCTTAATTCGCATTTAAAAAATGTAGTAGTCAAGGTTTTTAACTTATCGTAGGAGGCGGATTTCTATGACTTAAAAATTTATGAAATATATGTATGCATTTATGACCTAAAAAACTTAAAAATATGAACTATAAAATTCAAAATATAACTTTAACCTCACACAATTTACAGAATAATATCACTCCATCCGTACGGAATATGTTTTCACCAAACTCCCGAACAAAACTTCGTAACTTCCCGCAAATTGAAACTTTCGTTTTAGGCATATTGAAAAGAACTGATTGACTGAAGCTCCCTAATGAGTGACCAAGGTCATTCAGTGTGTTGAAGGTGGAAGAGGGAAGGAAAGAGATAAGAACGATGACAAATAACTGCGGAATTACCTATGCTTCCGTGTAAACAATAGCCCGGTTTCCAGGAATTGACCCAGCTAGCAAACAATAGCTCTTACTTGATAGAAACATTCCATACACTAATTTAGAATGGTTCTTCAGCAGTATATTCCAGTCTATCCTAAACACAAATTTCTAGAGCTAATTCTGATTTTTATAAAACGAAATTTAAATGAAAATTACCAAAATATGGCGTTTATAATGATATGTTGTTAAAAATATGCCATAAAACTAAAGAAAGCCTACATATGCATTTATATGCCCAGTTAAACCTGTTTAATTTTGATTATCATGCTTGGAAACGTGTTGAAAATACAAGACTATAAGATATAATGTTAAGGGGAAAAAATGACTTGTCATAGAAATCCGCCCCCTACTTACCAGGGAGGGGGTGTTAGACTTAAAATGTCTATAGGTTTTGGGTCTTTATAAATCTAAATGTAAATTCAAAATCCAACGTTTAAATAATTTTTTAGTTCGAGATGAATCAAAATGAATATTTTTATTCCCACGCTTGCATCACCTCCATACCACGTAAAGGGTGCAAAATAATATTATTTCCTAAAATCATCAGGCAAGTAATACTTTTTGCTCCTTACTACTACAAACAAGAAGTTCCGTGAAGAACTATACAGCCTACTTTTCATGCCAATGATTATTCTACAGAATATAAACCTATCTAGAATAATGACGAAATTAAGTTGGTAATATCGAAATATCTAATTAGTTCAAAATATACCTGGTATAATGTAGCCTAATAGAGCACTACAGTTGGCAGCCCTGGTGACTGAATATATTCTTAGTTCCATCTCTTAAGGTACAGAATACAAAATTTGGTTGAAGTCCAATGGACGTTACATACAGTTAGACATTGGATCTATCAGCACGCGTAAAAGCATGTTGGCAACAATGTCATGCGTGTGCTGGTCAGAAATAATCTGAAATATTATGATATATTTTTGTGCCAATTTTGGATGAAATACATTTCTTAGTATAGAAGTTACATGTATTTTAAAATTGGACATATCAGCAGGCATAGAATCATGTTGGCAGCACTGTCTTGTATTAATTACTCCAAATTAATCTAGAATGTCAGGTGCTATACGTGTGCAAAGTATAGAGCTGTTGGCTTGCATACTTTCTGATATATTGATATTAGGGTAAAAACAATATAGACAGCATTTTTTAACAGTTGGCAGCCCTGATTGCTCTTAACAATACTAATAGTAATATCTGTTATGGTACACATAGCACATACGAAATTTGGTTGAAATCCAACTGATAGTATAGAAGTTACATGTATTTAAAAATTGGTACTATCAGCAGGATTATAATCATGTTGGTAGAACTGACGTATATATGTTACTCCAAATTAATCTAAAATGTCAGAATATACGTGTGCATAGTTTAAAGCTGTTGGCTTGCATACTTTCTGATATATATGTATTTGGATGAAAAAAATAGAGAGAGCAATTATTAACAGTTGGCAGCCCTGGTGGCCTTAAGAATACGCTCAGTCATATATGTTTATGTACAGATATTACATACAAAATTTGGTTGAAATCCAATTGATAGTGTAGAAGTTATATGCATTTAAACATTGAACCTATCAGAAGGCTTAACATTATTTTGGCAACACTGTCATAGTTGGCCTCCTGGGAATTAAACTGAAATAGTCTTATCTACATGTGTGCCAATTTTGGAATAGCTCCCATGCATACCTTGCAAGATATCCAACATGGAGCTCAAATTTCTAGTGCGTATTTTCAGCAGTTGGTAGCACTGACATCATTTTCAAATATGGACGTGAGATATTCCGGTGCACATCTTTACTCATACTAAATTTGGTTTTGATTGCTGCAGCCGTTTAGGAGTTGATAGGGGGGGACACACACACAGCCAGACAGACAGACAGACAGAAGGAGAGACAGACAGACAGACAGACAGACAGACAGAAGGACGGACAGACAGACAGACAGACAGACACACATTTTCCCGGATCGATCTCATAAGTCTACTTTTTCCTCATTTTTGCAAAATGTGAAAAGTAGGCTAAAAATTATATTATTTGATCCGAAATCACAACGTGGTGAGCAGAATTCGCTTGTTTACATCTCAGATGAACTCTACCTGCAGAGGACAGATGACTACAAAATGTTCCGTTCGTTACTTCGGGAAGCAAAAATCCAAACTGAAGCAGTACTACATAATGCCCAACAGATGGCTGAACATACCAGAGATCGACTCAGCACTTGAAAGTGAATGGGCGAATGTATTTTAAAAAAGGTTATTGTGCCACGCTTATAGACGGGCGAAGCACTCAACGGGTTAATAAACAAAAGTTTTATGCTTTTCAGTCGGTCATCACGATTGTGCCCAAATGAGATGGGTTGCTCCAAGGATCATGTAAGTATAAGAGATTCGTCACCTTTGGTTATAGAATTTCCGAGAGAGAGCACCGCCTGAGGCTATGTACCGCTATACCAAGTCTGGCAACATAAAAAGTAAAAAGCCATATGAGTGTAACCTTTATTACACGTAATTGAACAGTATGTTCTGTGACGTGTTATTGATTACTGATGAAAATAACACAAACATAACTGCGCCTTTCGCTTGGCGTAGAAATGTACGTCCAGATAGGAAAATATTACTCTTTGATATATATCAATGTTGGCAATAGATTTGTCACGAAGGACAGAATTATGCCGTTCTAGAGCTTAATTCGCCTTTATGCTAATTAAACATTGCTCTCCTACTCTACAGAATTGTTGGGATATTCGATGAATATAAAGATAACTGTCCAAATGCACACTCTATATTGCCATAACCTCACTTTTGCCTAGCATGCCACTGCCACCCACCCCTCCCGTAAACCACAAATTTTATTGCAATGCAAAGGAGAATGGGTAGGAAAACAAACAAGAGATGAAATGCACACATTTATTCTTTATATATTTTTATTCGAGAGTAGTCCATATTCTCCACTAGTTTTACACATGGTCAACTCCAGGAAGATGAAAATTGCCGTATTGTTTTTACTATCATTATAATTCTTACATCCCGGTGCTTGGCATTTTTCCTCCCTTTCAGTGGCATGATTGACTCTCAATTCAATTCAAATAAATAATCAAAATACCGAGCAAATCAAAACAACCAACACCACCACGAGGAAAATCAATCAAAACAGACTATTCCCGCTTCCGGTTTGGTGTGAGCGTTGGGTGAGTGCCAACTACGGAAACATAGTACTGAAATTAATTCTTCATTGGTTGGCAGAACATCTATAGCGGAGCTTTATCGAAACCCACGCGCTCCCTATGACCTGTAATCCCCCTGGGTTGTTCCCTAACAGTGAAAAATTACATGTATTTATCAATCTCATGTAATTTTTTCAGGATTAGGGAATAATCCATTTCATTTGGGTGCAATCGTGTTGACCTGTCTGAAAAGCATCTAACTTTTGTTTTGGGTATAAAACGAGAAACATATTATATCAAAATATGTTATAAACATATATTACCCTTCACGAATTGATTGCAAGCGGTCGAGATGGGAACTATTCTCTGTTTACATGTGTCACACGTCACCCTGCTTCGTTGACAGGTACTGTTGCGCGAGTAGGATATGACTCAGCTCCAGTAGCTTCAGTCAACGTTTAACTGTCCATGGTGACATGAGCTCCTGTGACGCTTATCTGCGCTTCTAAGACAGGTAGCACGTCCAATGCTGACTGCACTCTGTCATCACTGTGTCCTCCTATTCACCCCGCGCTGCTCCTGCTACAATAATCAACATGCTCAGCGGCAATCTAATCTTAAATGTGTAATAACATATAACCTCTTTTAAGAGATATTTCAGAACGATGATGATGATGATAATTGTTGTTTTAAGGGGCCTAACATCTAGGTTATCGGCCCGTAATGGTTTGGGTGATCGTGAAGATGATAATGAAATGTAAACTATAACTAAAACTAACTACTAACGTACATACTAGAAGAAGAAATGGAAAACAAAAGAATAAGGCAAATAAAGGACAGGAGGAAAAGAAATGCCCTCAACCCTCGGAATGCGGATTGAGGGACTTGGAAAGAAGGAGAGCCAGGAAAGGCAGATAGGAAAGTGAAAGAGGAGAGGGTCCGCTCCATAGGTAATGGATAAAAGGGGGAAACCGGACCCAGCTCACGAATCCCTGAGGGTGTAGCATTATCCAGGGTGCACCAGAAGTGGTGGGGCTACATACACCCTGCCTCCTTGAGGGCCTTGAGCAGAAGGCAGGAGATAACATGAAAAGAAAAAGGAGGCTGACCCCTCGCAGAAGGAGGGTATCATAAAAGATGAGACAAGGACCAATTTAGGCGGGAAAGGAAGAGACTCCCTAGGCCTCGGATACCCTAATACCGTCGGGGTCGGAAGAGAACAAGAGTTGACCAAGTGAGGTCGACAGGAAAGAAGACAGAGAGGAGCCCGGCACAACTAAGTGGAAGCAATGCCGGACTCAGCTGGGGCCCCGTGGTCGCAACCCACGTCCCACTAGATGTGAGCCCCTGGGGGGATATATATTTCAGAACCATTTGAAGTCAAAACAGGGGGCAGGCAAGGAGATGGGTTATCTTCATTACTGTTTAATTTAGTCCTGGTAAAATTGATTAGAATATAGCATAAATATTGGTAGATGTCTCCGAAACAAAGTCCATCTTGATTGCCTAGCATTTGCTGATGACATTGCTATCCTATCCAACAAGAATCAATTCATTCTATAGAATAACACCACACATGCACACACACGGACAAAGGGTGATCTCATAAGACTATTTATTCAAAAATGAAAATAGGCCAAACCAATAGGCTTATGAGATCACCTTTTGTCCGTGTGCGTGTGTGTGTGCGTGTGTGTATGTGTGTATGTGTCTGTGCGTCCGTGTGTGTGTCCCCCCTTATAAATTATAAACAGCTGGAGTGATTTCAATGAAACTCGGTGAGGTCATAGTACAGTGAGTCTCTCTCATGACTCGGCAGGCCGGCGTGCCCAGCTTATCTGCCTCCCGTTGACTCATCACTTCCCGCTCGGCATAGCATAACAATAAGAACAGAACAGCACTTGGCTCACTTTATCCGTGCATGATATGAGATACCAATTAAAATTTTGAAAGTAAGAATTAATAAACTAAGGTCGTACCTTATGACAGGAGATATTGGAAATGTTCTCATCCTACATCCACACATTTCTGGCATCGTCTTAGGAAACTCCGATTCACACGCATAAGTTCGTCTTCCGTAATTGAGGCTATTTCTCTCCGGATATATTCTGCGATTTCATTTACTTTTGCCTCGTTAAGTACACGTTCTTTAACACTTCGCTTCTTATTGAGTAGAGAACCAGTTCCCCTCAATTTGTTTACGAGCTTCCACACGGTCTCTCTATGTGGAGGGCGCACACCAGAAAAATGTGTTATGAAACGTTTAACGAATTCCCTGCAAGACTCTGT
Organism: Meconema thalassinum; assembly: GCA_946902985.2. Lineage (NCBI taxonomy): Eukaryota > Metazoa > Arthropoda > Insecta > Orthoptera > Tettigoniidae > Meconema > Meconema thalassinum. Next base: position 191,555,413 of record OX336395.1, read on the forward strand.
TTTCACATAATTATCATACACAAATAGCCTTTCCTCTGCCGTGTACACACGTGGAGGCATTATGGGAATTATACCCAAAAGTAACACTTCACAACTCTAGAATAGTTGGAGCGACAGATGAACACTAAATACACGTTATAAGCATGGACCAGAACTGCGAAGTGCGCGCTGTGTAACAGGAAGTGATCAGTCAACGGGAGGCAGATAAGGTTGGTGCGCTGGCCGGCCGAGTCGTGAGAGAGACTCACTGTACTATTTTGGTCGACCCCGACCGTGCCATTCAAATGTTATTACCTCTCACCAATCCAACATGGCGGCTGTGCGAAATATTTCACCGACATTCTATATCTCCGAAACTATTACTGATATCACCCAGACATTTTGTACAGTGATATAGGGCTCTACTGGAATTTCACCTATGTGACTATCAGAAATCTGTTAAATACAAAACGAGCATGGTGGTGGCCAAGCGAATTTTAAACATTTCAATAGACTTTCTCGAGATGTAACCATCCGAACGCAGTGATACCTGGCACAGGAAATATTTATACACATTGCAATGTACTGACGTTTAATTTAGTTCTATTGTTTACATAGCTTCAAGATAGCGACTGTACAAAATTTTAAAATCTCGTTTTTATTTCTTGTGGCCTTATCATGTGATTGAAGTTTGAGTAATAAATCTACACAATAATCTTCATGAAACAGTACGTAACTCTAAGGCCTACGTATATAAAAATCCAACGTGGCGACCATCCACAATATTTAGACGGTTCTCAATATCTACGGATCTATTATAGCAATCAAACTGAAATTTTGTATGTTGATAGAGGCAATTAACATAAGTAGGATGTATGAAAATTGGCTATATAGTTCTTCACAAAACTACTTGTTGACAAAAAATTAAATTTTCATTTTTTCATTGTAAATAGAAGCCTTACTTGTGTGCTTCAAATCAACATATAATTCATGTCGATATTCCACCTGTAAAGGGGCTCGTGTGCACATGTCTAAGGGGCGAGGCTCCACAGCATCTTACTTGCATATAAATATCCCGGAATATCAAATAAGGTGCGAAAATCATGAAAATGATATATATTAGCTAACTGCAAGTGTCGGATCCAGGTTCATCGAGGAATTACCATATATGTACACACATCAAAAAAAGTTTTGCATCACCTCGGTTCCAAGAGTTCCGGAACCTTTAAATACAAAGGGAATAGAGATCAACACAAACAACATTTCAGCTCGTTTTATTGCTCATGAGACCCACACATTGCATGTTGTACCATCATACAGCTAGACTTTCAGCATTTGTGGTCCAGATTGCAGTACACACCACTACCTCTAATACCCAGTAGCACGTCCTCTTGCATTGATGCATGCCTGTATTCGTCGTGGCATACTATCCACAAGTTCATCAAGACACTGTTGGTCCAAATTGTCCCACTCCTCAACGACAATTCGGCGTAAATCTCTCAGAGTGGTTGGTGGGTCAAGACGTCCATAAACAGCCCTTTTCAACATATCCCAGGCATGTTCGATAGGGTTCATGTCTGGCGAGCATGCTGGCCACTGTAGTCGAGCGATGTCGTTATCTTGAAGGAACGCATTCACAAGATGTGCACGATGAGGTCGAGAATTGTCGTCCATGAAGACAAATGCCTCTCCAATATTCTGCCGATATGGTTGCACTATGGGTCGGAGGATGTCATTCAGGTATCGTAAAGCCGTTTCGGAGCCTTCCATGACCACCAGTGGCGTACGTCGGCCCCACATAATGCCACCCCAAAACATCAGGGAACCACCACCTTGCTGCACTCGCTGGACAGTGTGTCTAAGACGTTCAGCCTGACCAGGGTGCCTCCAAACACGTCTCCGACGATTGTCTGGTTGAAGGCATATGCGACACTCATCGGTGAAGAGAACGTGATGCCAATTCCGTGGGGTCCATTCAGCATGTTGTTGGGCCCATCTGTACCGCGCTGCATGGTGTCGGGGTTGCAAAGCTGGACCTCGCCATGGACGTCGGGAGTGAAGTTGCGCATCATGCAGCCTATTGCGCACAGTTTGAGTTGAAACACGACGTCCTGTGGCTGAACGAAACGCATTATTCAACATGGTGGCATTGCTGTCAGGGTTCCTCCGAGCGGCAATCCGTAAGTAGCGGTCATCCACTACAGTAGTAGCCCTTGGGCGGCCTGAGCGAGGCCTGTCATCGACAGTTCCTGTATCTCTGTACCTCCTCCATGTCCGAACAACATCGCTTTGGTTCACTCTGAGACGCCTGGAAACTTCCCTTGTTGAGAGCCCTTCTTGACACAAAGTAACAATGCGGACGCGATCGAACTGCGGTATTGACCTTCTAGGCATGGTAGAACTACAGACAACATGAGCAGCGTACCTTCGTCCTGGTGGAATGACTGGAACTGATCGGCTGTCGTACCCCCTCCGTCTAATAGGCCCTGCTCATGCATGGTTGTTTACATCTTTGAGCAGTTTTAGTGACATCTATGAACAGTCAAAGGGACTGTATCTTGGATACAATATACACAGTCAACGTCTATATGCCGGAGATCTGGGAACCGAGGTGATGCAAAACTTTTTTTGATGTGTGTATAATAATGTCTAAGTTAGATTATTTGGTCATATTGTTACGTGTTGCCCCTAGTGGCAAGTTCTTTAACTGGATTATGGTGGGTAGAAGCACAACACAATTGTTCCTTTAAAGAAAATGTTAACTTTATTGCAGGTCAGAAATATACACCGTACAATAAGCCAATAGAAACAATTAGCTGTCTTACAGAAGCTATATCCTTTATGGAGCTCGACTCACCCTTTCACTCGGTCTCGCAGTTAATCCTCTCGCTAATGAGGTAGACCGAGTACTGGCTGGAAATAACTGCACTCAGTCTGTCACTCACTGTTTCTGAATACCGTACTACACACTGTTTCGCAATTCACCACAATGACCTCTGTCGCACTGGAAAACACACACTCTTCAAACACACAGTCCCTCCGTATGATTCACACTCATTCGCTGTCAAGAGAATCAGCCTCACTGGGGTTTTGTAATTTCGCACGTCACGTCACAAACTACTGTCGCACTCGCTCAAGAACACTATCCGTCCCTCGCCGGTAAGGCCGCTTTATATAACGGGCTGATGACTCAATGAATGCTTCTAGAACAGTCCGAGATTCACAGCTTCTCGAGATTTCCATCACTAGCTGGGTCACGAACATTCTGATCCATTCTTTTGTCCTCACAGCCCCGTTGCGTAAGGCGCTGGTAACACACAGAGGCAGGAGATAGCTCGGGGCGGCTGTAACTCACGTGGCGAGGCGACGAAACAACCTCGCAGCCGTAACAATATCACAAATGTGTAACTTCATTTACGTATTCCCAGACTTAGAATCTTTAACATGTCATGCATGCCTTTAAAGTGATCAAAATCAACATCACAAATTGGCATAGGAATATTATTGATATAACACATTAAAGCTAATGAATGTAGGAATGCTGAGAACTACGGACTTCTGAATACATTGAAAACTTTACCTAGCTTGTTTATTTTAAGCAATGATAAAATTGAATTTTATTTTTGAGAAATGAAAGAAAAACTCCTACACTCTGTCTGTTGCAGATAACTGAACGATCCTAGTTCAGAACATTATTTTCGTTCAATAGAAGAACTCAGTAAAAGAATGTTAATGATTGAATAATATAGTATTTAGTAATTTTAGGGCATTTTGAAATATTGCCATTTTTAATTCTGTTTTTCAAAAATTCAGAGAACTCAAAACAGAAAACATAGTTTCTGATTCACAAAGTTCATGGTTGGGTTTCATGTGTAATGTGGTGAAAGTTTCATAGAAATCGGTTCAAGAATGTGTTTTTTCTTTCTAAATGTATACACATACCTTAAGTTTGGTAGGTTAAGAATAACATATAGGCTATTACAGTACTAGCAGGTACCCGCAGCTTCGCTTGTGATCACGACAATGGTGACGATGTATTATTGCTGATAATTGGTATGTTCTATTACAGCAATCGCGGCTACTGGTGGGTCCATTCTAATTCTGAAAATTCTGATACATACAGTATATTGATATGAGCACCAAAGTGGGAATTTTATAGAGTTGTGAAAGTCAGCAGGGTAAGATGTTACATTATGTGAACACATTTGAAAATTACGTTTTTAGTTTTGCCATCTTCTCCTGAGACATAACGATTTTGTTGTCCGGATAATCGCGAGCACGCCAAATACAGTTGCGCGTGGGGAAAAAAATGGTTTGGTCTAAATGTACACCTGCTGCTGTTAAGTGTGAGTCATTGCGCTTTGTAAATAGAAATTGAGAATATTGTTTGAAGAGGGAACTGCACTCTTACACACTGGAATGGAAAATCTATCGGAATATGGGGAATTAAAAGTATTTTTCCTTAAGCTATTCTGGGTGTAATTTTGCCACACTTATTGATGATTTGAACGTCAACATGTCGCTATTAATAGACCTATAGTAAAATATCTCTCACCTTGGCCGCTGATGTACATTATGCAGTCTCTTCCAGTGTTACATAACAGGGATTGAAATCTCCAACTACCCTTTTGCCTCAAATGCCTATCTAGGTAATTAAAATTCCTGATTGTTGATGTTTGAGTCATCAGTTTTTTGACTGGTTTGATGCAGCCTTTCATGCCTCCCTCTCCTGAGCTAATCGTGTCATCTCTACATAGCTACCACACCCTACATCCGAGACAATCTGTTTAACCCTGGTCTACCCCTACAGTTCTTGTCCTCGACCCTCCCATCCATAACCAAGCTTGTTATTCCTAGGTGTCTTCATATGTGTCCTACCAACCTATCGCTTCTCTTCATTAGCAATCGCCTCTCCCTCTCGTCTTAGTACCTCTTCATTTGTTACCCTATCTATCCATCTGATTTTCATCATTCTCCAGTAACACCACATTTCAAACGCTTCAATTCTCCTCTTTTCTGCTGCACCATTAGCCCAAATTTCACTTCCTTATAGTGTCACGCTCCAGACAAAAGCATTCAAAAATGACTTCCTAATACCTAAATGTATAGGCCTATTCGATGTCAACGGATTCATTTTCTGTAGAAATGCTTTCCTTGCCTGAGCCAACCTACTTTTTATATCCTCTTTGCTTCGTCCATTACTGGATATTTTGCTTCCTAAGTAACAGAAGTCTCCTACTTCCCGTAGCGTTTCACCTGCCAATTTAATGTCCATAGAGGTTTCTGATTTATTTCGGCTGCATTCCAATAATTTTGTTTTATATTTATTGATTTTCATCATGAATTATTTCCTCAAGACGGAGTCCATACCATTCAAAAACTCATTCAAATCCTCTGGTGTATCGGCCAAGATGACGATGTCATCAGCAAATCTCAGAGATGAAATTATTTCTCCTTGAATCTTCGCTCCCACTTTAAATGTTTCTCCAATTTCCTGATTATTGTGTTTTAGTGGCCATTGAAATGCGTTGCCCTCGCACATTGTGTAAATGCATTGTCAAAGGAAAACATTCCATATTACGAACATGGGCCACATAACCTGTACCGAAAGCTTCTGCTGATTGAACAGAAGGCCTATTCTGAACAGCAGTTCCTTGAACTCAGATTTGCCAACATTTTATTAAATCTTTCCATGTGGTATATCTCTGTACCTCAACATACAGAAGAGTGCTTTAAAAATCATGCCTCGTGTAAATTTTGGAAAAGGTAGTGAGTGTGTTTTTTTTTTTCGGAGTGGATACTCGCTCGTAGAAATTCTTTTCAGTAAAATAGACTGGTTCACATTGAGGTATGTGACGGCGGGATGCCTTAAGTGTTACGGAAACGGCAATAGCCGCCGTAGAGCTTCGTCACTACTGAAATAACGACCAGACTGATATTTGTGCTTAAATATACGGGATTTGTGAGCCCAGTGTTTTTGAAATTGAACGTATTTATACCGCTACCTTTATTTAGTAGCCGCTAGTGTAGTGTTTAAAAATTAAAGGTGGTAATAGAAGGCGCTTTCCTTATTTTTTACCCCTGTTACTACAGCCCATGAATGGCTTAGGCCTATCATGCGACCGCTTCCCAGCCATTTGGCCTGCAGATATTGGGGTGACTCGTGGTCAGTGCATCGTGTCCCCTCGGCCGTTAATCTTGTTCTTCGTGACCGGGGCGCTGCCTCACAATCAGACAGCTACTCAATTGTCCTCACGAAGCTGAGTGAACCCCGTTGCAGCCCTCACGTCAGTGTCTAAAATCTCTGACGGAGCCGGGAATTGAACCCGGGGCCTCCGGATGAGAGGCGGGCGTGCTACCCTGTTCTTATTGTGTTTATATATATCTTGAAAAAGATAATAAATGGATTAGCATTGCCTCCTACAGGAATATATATAAGGTGCGTTCAAAAAGTAACAAGCCGTAGGCTGTAAAGCGCAAACCGGTGACGACATCGGCTAATCGTTGCGTGTGTAACGAGGTGTGGTTCCGACCAGAGCGTGGAACGTCACAGCCCGTCGCTAGAGGGCACGCGTGCACGTCACATGACGATACAAAGCGAGCAGCAGCATGCATCAATCGTCCAACCAAGACCAAGACAGTAGGCCATTCGACATGCTTCCTGGTGTGGTTGAAGACTGTGGGGCACCCATTGGACACGCACTTTCTGCAAGTGCAGTCGTTCCTTCATGATGGTGTGCACACTTCCGACGCTCAATCCGACCACGGCGGCTATGGCGTTCACTGTCACTCGGCGGTCCTGGATAATGAGTGCATCAACCAGCTGGACGTTGTCATCGGTAATGCTGGGAGGTGCCCCAGACCGGGCATCATCGGCTAACGACACCCGTCCTTCCCTGAAGCGCTTGTGCCACGCCTTGACCCTTGCAAGGGACATGCAGTGTTCGCCCTACACTTGTGACATTCAGCGATGAATGTCCGTTCCCCCTACTTCTTTCGCTGTCAGAAACCAAGCAACACCTCTTTGCTCTTCGTTTGACGCCTCCATGACACTGTTTGCAATGCGACTGGCGTTGGATGATTGATGCATGCTGCTGCTCGCTTTGTATCGTCACGTGACGTGCACGCGTGCCCTCTAGCGACGGGCTGTGACTTTGCACGCTCTGGTCAGAACCACACCTCGTTTCATACGCCACGAATAGCCGATGTCGTCACCGGTTTGCGCATTACAGCCACCGGCTTGTTACTTTTTGAACGCACCTTATAGAATATCGGATAATAATAATAATAATATTGTACGGCCTCGGGTGCCGGGTGCAAGCTTTGTAATTTTACACCCAGAGGGTAGCTTGCATGTCGAATTTCTTTGTTCCTTGAATCACTGTGAAAGTCAAGGAAGTTTGATATCTAAGCTCCTTGAACACTATAGCGCTTTCTAGTAGAAAAATGAGGAACTTTGTGTTGGCGAAAATCCCGAGATTAATTTTGCAATTATGAACACGGCCTACTGAATTCAAATGGGTTCTTTGACATGCCAACATCGTATGACATGCGTGTCGTATTTTTGCCGCCTTTCAAAAATCACTTACCACGGCCAAGAGCGAACCTGCAATCTTGGGCTTAGTAGACCGACACGCTATCCACTCATCCACCGTGGCAAGCTAGAATATCGGATGCCATACCTTGAGGTAGTGTTGCCATGGAAACGGACTTGCCATTAGTTCATCAGTTTATCAGAGCGAAGATAGTTTTCTGCGAATATCTTTGAAACTGTTGGTTTTAGGGCCTTAAAATGTGGTTTTCGTTGTCCAACTGGGACATACCGAGTATTGCTTCTCGCATCGAGGGGCGTAAAATGAGCTATGTCCGGTCCTTATGCGACAACTTTGATATTTTGTCCCAGTTGAGTATTTTTGGTGACTTTTCAGTTATGTTGCCAAGGGGCCTGAATGGAGTGGTCTGTCCGAAATTTAAAGTTGACAGTGTTACCCGCTGGATACCAAAGGGTAAGTAGCTATACAAATTTTGGTTCAGATCGGTGCAAATGTGTAGATTTGTATAAATAACAGACAAACAAACAAACAAACAGACAAACCAACATTGAGTTTTATATAAACCACACGGGCCACTTTCAATTTGGAACTCCAATATTGAACGCCGAAAACATGCAGCAATGGCTCGCGGCCACCAGTCGGCGACCTACCGTGCTGCGTTGCATTCCCCACCTTCCACCTTCGCCTCATCCCATCACTCTCTCATCAGTTCAGTAGGGCTATGCAAAACAAAAGGGATATTTCGGATGAACAGGTCCCAAATCGTTCAGTCATCGAGCCATTATGTGTGACACTTTTAATTCGTCTGTTTTTAATTTTACTGGCACAGACAACAATAAAAACTTTACTTTACAGTCAGAATATTTACAAATGTCAGAAAGCGACAACGACGATGTTCAATTTGAACACCTTCCAAATTTTAATCCTTGGAATGTGGCAGTTTGTCTATCAAGCTGCTTTGCTGAAAGTGATCGCTATGAAAGCTGTTGACCGGGAGCCATTGCGTGCTGCTAGGATTCAAGGTCAGCTTTACCTTTTCCCACCTCCTTGCTCATGTCGTCACCCGGCAGGTTTTCGGCGTTCAATATTGTAGTTCAAAATTGAAAGTGGCCCGTGTGGTTTTCACTACGTCATTGTACAACGTTGTAGGAATATTGTGTATTAAATTTCAACCATATTAGAGTTTTACACCGCAATCCGTTCCCTTGTGAGTAACATGTATGAGTATTCATGGAAGTATTCAAGTAAGCAAGGGCCAAGAACCCGACCTTCGCTACATTAATGGCGCCAATAATCATGATATTCCATACTCGGGGCAACATGCCTCTAAATGAATCAACATAATCTTCAGGTCTAAAGAAGGGCTTGAAGGCCGCTGACCAAGTTGTGTTGCGCGGCAAAGTTCAGGGGCGAGGCACCTTTCCTAACACTGCTGAGTGCTTGCGGAGAGAATCGTTAATCTACTTTTCAAACTTTTCCTTCCATCTTCCTTGTTCCGCCCAAGTTTGTGGACTGACCAGAGTAGAAGGTAGAAGAAAATTATTGCGCTGCGCTTGTTGTCTGCATCTAGAGGCTTGCATGATGTCATTGAATCAATTACAATAGAGTTTCTATAATTCGAGACTCGATAGTTCAATAATCCCAAAAATCCGCGTTGAAATTTATTTATTTTTTATTCGTTTTGCCCAATTAAGGAGTGCATTTGAACATATTTTCACTTTTTCTTCTTCCCTTCCCAATAACTCTTCATCCTCTCACCGTGTTCCCTTTACGCTAGTGCCTCGGTGGCGTAGTTGGTAGCAAGCTGAGCTTCTGTGCCCAAGACCGTGGGTTCAAACCCGGCCAAAGTCGTCGGATTTTTAAGAGCGTTAAAATCCCTCTGTATGCCCTCCTTCGGAGGGGAAGTCATTCGCTATGGCATCTCCTGCATTTGTCATCTGGCATGTCTGCCTTAATGATATATTTTAGATAGTTCTTTGTTGCCACTACTTGATCTTGTATCTCGACCATGAGCCCCTCACTCTCAGGAAATAGATCCGCTTGGGTCAGCCAGCTGTTCGACGCATGTATGTCGACATATTCTTCACTGAGATCATATGGATTATATTATTATTAGGGCTAGGATTTTTATGTAAATAAATATTTTTTTATGTAAATACATATTGTAAGCATTTTTTCTATAAATACATGAATTCCTGCTTTTCACTTATTAGCACATAAAAAGTCATAATATTTACATTTTTTAAAAATCTGTATGCTAGATCTTTCAGTTTATTGCATTTTGGTTCTGTGTTACTTCAACATGTGCGCTATCTAATCGTCATACAAAGCGTATGTCAGCATGCAACTGTGTAATTCTCAACTTGTCGCCCCGTGCCACTCACTGTGGAAGCCGGGGGTTTCCTTGTCCATAGCCATATCGCACCACGTGCTAGACTTACCACACCCCCCACCCCCTCCCCACCTACCTGGAACAAGTGTCACTCACATGCAGTTCATTTCTGGCACTGTGAAGTGTAAGGCAGTTCTACGATGCCTAAAGTAAAAGCAACTACAAGTTATCTTCTGTTGCAGAATTCAAAGATAAGTTTACTTCTCATGGGGGCGTTCTGTTCTGCCAACTACGTGAGAAAGCAATAAAGGCTGAACAGCGATCTCAAGTTACACAACACCTCAAGGGCAAGGAACATATTGCCGCAGTTTCGCGCCTTCAGAATAAGGGTTTTGCGATAATCGTCGGTCATTTGTGATGGACAACCTGAAGCTGTATCTCGTTGTGTATTGTAATGCTTCAGCAGTCAGTGAAAAAGGAAGATTGTAGTTTTACGTGACCGTGAATCTTGTGATTATGAGCCACGGGACCTCCTTTTTACGTGGAATCCGAACCACAGGACATGGCATTTCACTTCGAAAATCTCACATGCATTGACCGGGAATCGAACCCGGACCGCCTTGGTGAAAGGCATACAGCTAGACCGCTGAGCCACCACGCCCCCCTGAGCAGTCAGTGAGACATAGAATAAATTGCATTCGTGAGTACTGCATATTTTTAGCCTATTTTCAATTTTGAAAAAATAGGCTTATGAGATCACCTTTTGTCCGTGTGTGTGTGCGTGTGTGTGTGTGTGTGTGTGTGAGGTGTGAGGTGTGTGTGTGTCCCTAATAACTTTTGAACGGCTGGAGCGATTTCAATGAGACTCGGTAAGATCATAGCCCCATTCTGGCCGACCTCAACCGTTTCCTTCAATTTTTTGTTGTGTCTCACTAATCCAACATGGCGGCTGTGCGAATTATTTCACCAGCATTCAGTATCTCCGGAACTATTACAGATATCACCCTGAAATTTTGTACTGTGATAAAGGGCACTACTAGACGTTCATCTAAGAAACCTTCAAAAACCTGGTAACTACAAACCCAATATGGCGGCCAAGTGAAGTTGAGACTTTTAAATAGACTTTTCTCGCGATTTAACCATCCAAACTTAATGAAACTTAGTGCAGGAAATATTTATACACATTGTAATGCACTGGCGTCTAATTTAGTTCAATTGTTTGCATAACCTCAAAATGGCGGCTGTGCGAAATATCTCACTGGCATTCTATATCTCCGAAACTATTACAGATATCACCCTGAAATTTTGTACGATGATAAGGAGCTCTGCTACAAGTTTGTCTATGTAACATTCAAAAATCTGTTAAGTACAAAACGAACATGGCGACCAAGCGAATTTGAAACATTTCAATAGACTTTTCTCGTGTTTAACCATCTGAGCGCAGTGAAAGGTGGTACAGTAAATGATTATACATATTGTAATGCACTGGGATCGAATTTAGTTCAATTGTTTACATAACCTCAAGATGACGGCTGTGCGAAATTTTAAAATGAAGTTATTATTTTTTGTGTCGTAATCATGCGATCGAAGTGAAAGTTTGAATAGTGAAGCTACGCAATATTTTTTCTTCAATGATACATAACTCGACGGCCTATACAAATAACAATCCAAAATGGCGAGCATCCGAAATTTTATGTTGACGGTTCTCAATATCTACGAATCTTTTACAGCAATCAAACTGATATTTTTTATATTCATAGAGGCTATGAACATAAGTTCACCTATAGGACTTTCAGTAACCTGGTGAGCACAAATCCAACATGGCGGCGACGCAAAGTTTAAATATTTAAATGGAAGTTTCCCGCGATGTAACCATCCGAGTTCAGTGAAACTTTCCAAGTTAAATGCTTATACAAATGTTAATCCACTGGCATCTAATTTATTTCAATTGTTTTCATAGCCACAAGATGGCATCTGTGCGAAATTTAAAAATCACGTTTTTACTTCTTGTGTCCTAATCATGCGATTGAAGCTTGAATACTACACGTACACAATAATCTTAATTTAATAGTACATAAATAAAAATCCAACCTGGCGACCATCTAAAATATTTAGAAAGTTGTCAATATCTACGAATCTATCTCAACAAACAAACTGATTTTTGTATGTTGATAGAGGCAATTAACATGAGTAGGATATATGAAAATAGGCTGTATAGTTCTTCACGGAACTACTTGTTATATTTACATTAATAAACTAAATTATAATAAAATAGTTTTACTTTTTTGTCACATATTTCACGTATTTTTAATACATAAAAAACAAATATTTTCCCGATTTTTAGCACCTAAAAATCCTAGCCCTAATTATTATTATTATTATTATTATTATTATTATTATTATTATTATTAAAGTGAATTTATAAATTTGTCGGCGAGTACTGTCTGCCACTTAGGCTCTATTATGGAGGGGGACTGCCGCGCTGAAGCACTCTTAACATAGAACACGTGACAGCTCTCAGATTTATTAGCCCTTGTACCGCTTACTGCCGCCACTTGCTGCCACGTGGCGAAACAGAGCGTTGTGGACGCTTATTAATTGTTATATTAAATCCTCTTCATTCGATTTTAGACAGAGTCCAGATTACGTGCTGGTTTGGAAACTTTTCACAATAGAAATAATTCCATTGTGTGACCACTTGGGATGGGAATTGTGGGCAGCGGAAATATGATTTTGACACGTTAAAAAACTCTGACCATAGAACTAGACCTTAAATGAAACTAAACAATTACCAAGGTTATCTATTAATTAAAGTTTGAGTCTTCAGTCTTTTGAATGGATTGATGCAGCTCTCCATGCCTCCCTCTCCTGAACTAATCGTTTCATCTCTACATAGCTACCACACCCTACATCCGAGGCAATCTGTTCAACATATTCTAACCTTGGTCTACCCCTACAGTTCTTGTCCTCAACCCTTCCTTCCATAACTAAGCTTGCTATTCCTGGGTGTCTTAGTATGTGTCCTACCAACCTACGTCTTCTCATCATTAGCAGTCGCCAGAAACACCTCTCCTCTCCCACTAGTCTTAATACCTCTTCGTTTGTAACCCTGTCGACCCATCTGATCTTCATCATTCTCCTATAACACCACATTTCAATCGCTTCAATTCTCCTCTTTTCTGCTGCATCAATAGTCCAAATACGAGGAGTGGTGTTAAAATAAGCTTACAAAGCCTGTAGTGCAAGGTGTACAATATATTTTATAAAACCAATACAGCCAATTTTTGGTAGGTTCGGTGGCGTAGTTGGTAGCATGCTGAACTGAAGTGCCCAAGATCGCGGATTCAAACCCGGCCGAAGTCGTCATTTTTTTAAGAGCGTTAAAATCCTTCAGTATGCCTTCCTTCGGAGAAAAAGTAAAGCCGGTGGTCCTATGTCATACATTTATGGCATGAAAAAGATCCTTCCACTAAGAAAACTTGTGTGAAGCTAAATTTCTATGTTAGGTTTCGTTAAACGCTGTATCATAGTTCCAACGTTCACCGCTAGGTGTCAGTGACATCTGGTAGCGAAAGTTGGAACTACATGAAATTGAACGGAACTTGTAGCTCACCCCATGGGTGTCCGCTTGAAGCAGCTACAGCCTCTAGCGAGCCGAACATGTCCTCGGACACTCCCGGCACTAAAAGCCATACGCTAAATAAATAAATAAATAAATAAATAAATAAATAAATAAATAAATAATAATTAGGTTATTTTTCGACAGTATTCATATCGGTTTAGGCACTTGTTTCTTCGTGGTATATCTTTGAATAATCCCTCATTGTAACAATCCTGTCCTTGCGTGTTCAGCCACGTTGTTGTGAAGTGACTCTCCTCCTCGTCTGAAGTGAAACGTTGACCTCCTAGGTTCTCCTTCAAGTGAGGAAACAGATGAAAGTCGCTTGGAGCGAGGTCCGGTCTGTAGGGAGGGTGGTCATTGATGTCCCAGTGAAACCTCTTCAACAGCGTGGTGGTATTGTGGACGCGCGTTGTCATGAAGGAAGATGAAGCCCTCGGTGAGAAGTTCTGACCGCGGTTATATGCTTCGCCCTCAGAAATCGAATAACTGATGGGATCTCTTCGCGATACCAGTATTTCAAAACAAGTCGCCATTAGTGAGTTAGCTACAACTAGCGGTTGACGTGTCGGACTACTAACCCCAATCTTGCAGGTTCGCCCCTGGCCATGGTAAGTGATTTTTGAAAGGCGGCAAAAATCACAGACATGTATGTCATACGATGTTGGCATGTCAAAGAACCCATTTGAATTTAGTAGGCCGTGTTCATAATGGCAAAATTAATCCCGGGAGTTTCCGCCAACACAAAGTTCCTCATTTCTCTACTAGATAGCGCTATAGTGTTTTGATATCTAACCTCCTTGACTTTCATAGTGCTTCAAGGTACAACGAAATTCGATATGCAAGCTACCCTTCGGGTGTCAAATAACAAAGCTTGCACCCGGCACGCGAGGCCTTACGATATTATTATTATACCCCACACTACTAAAACCTATGTAAAAGTCGAAACTCCGGGAATACCAACCTTGTAAGCTTAGTATCTGATCGCCCCTCGTACATTAACCCTGCATTGAAACCTCAATTTCTCCTCAAAAGCAAAGAGGTCGGTTTTTTGACTAGTCTGAAGCTCCTTGCTCCAGAGCACACATGCTTCTTTATTTATCGTTTTATTGTTGACTTATATTCCCTGTTCTCTTTGCATATAAATGTTCTATTTTAGCTTGGAACTTGGCGGCCCACTGGGGCCAATTATTCTTTCGCTCAAGCTGCCAGTCGGCTACCGTAAATATTATATTACCATTGCTATTTATTTATGAATGCAGAATGTCGTCTGGGAAGGAAGAGAGGAATCTTTATTGCTGGGACGCTAAGTCTCTTTATGGTCCAATTATAATTTCTGCTGTGTTGGTATGGTGGTAATGACAATATGGCCTCGGGTGTCGGGTGCAAGCTTTGTTATTTGACGTCCAGAGGGCAGCTTGCATGTCGAATTTTGTCGTTCCATGAGCGCCATGAAAGTCAAGGAGGTTAGATATCTAAGCTCCTTGAACACTATAGCGGTTTCTAGTAGAGAATGGAGGAACTTTGTGTTGGTAGAAAATCCCGAGATTATTTTTGCCATTATGAACACGGCCTACTGAATTCAAATGGGTTCTTTAACATGCCGTATGACATGCGAGTCGAGATTTTTGTCGCCTTTCAAAAATCACTTAACCACGGCCTGGAGCAAACCTGTAAGCTTGGTGTTGGTAGTCCGACACGACTACCACTCACCCACCGTGGTAAGCGTTGGTATGGTGAAAGTGCCTCTCAGCTGTTTCAGGAAGCAGGAATATCATTGTTGATCTTGCTCTATTTAGGGCAGTCTGTTTCCCAACTAAAGTCGCTAGGGCCAACGCTTAGTCCACCCACCGCTCATCAAATGATTCTGCATGCGATTGATCCTCAGCCGCCCAGTTGGGGAGCGGTTTTATGAAAATAATTGGCTTTAAAGGAAGACGGATCAATAATTCTGAATGAGACGAGAACGTGGCTTTTACACTTGAATCAGACATCATTGTGGCTTTTACGACGGCGGATCCAAAAGTTTTGAGCCGCTTTTTTTTTCATAAAAAATGCATACAATTAATTACAAATATACGTCCTGTCTACGCACCTTACACTATTTTCCCTCACAGTCTCCACATTTGTTCAGACATTTGTCCCATCGCCGCAGTAAATTTGAGATGCCCCTGTGGTAGAATTCAGCCGGTTGACTGTTGAACCATCGTCGAACTGCTGTCTTGGCGTCATCGTTGCAGGTGAATCGCTGTCCTCCCAGGACTTGGGGCGATGTTTGGACTGTGGCGGATGGCCCATTCTCTTGCAGTGAAATTACCGGAGCTTGTTGGTGGTTCTGGTTGCGACATTTGGTCTCACATTGTCATGGTCCACTCAAGAAGTTTCTAGTTTTAATTTGTTTAAATGTTATCCAGCACATTACGTCCAAGTAGATACGTATATATTATTTGATTTTTAGAAATACTAGCACTTCGGCATGAAAATTCTCCGAAATTTGGCTGAAGGATTCAACTATCAGCATCTTTGAAAGCATAAACTGTCCTTATGACAGGTGGATAATATAGAGACCACTATCCCATAAATGGTTAAGAGTCATAACCTCGTAGCTTATACTTTTCTCAAGTGCTTTTGTTAATATCCATTAAAAGAGGAACAGAATTCCCGAGGGAACCGTGGGAGATGTGAGAAGCCTCTCACTTCATGAGGTCAAGTATAGCATTCAGGTTTCTACTCCTCAAGAGTTCTCAATGGTCGGACATATTTCTGAATGAACCATTGTTTGACTGTGGTCAAGTGGAAGCCTTGTCCGTGTTCTTGTCCACTCATGAACAATGGATCACTAACTCGTGTTCACCATTATACAGGGTGTCTATAAAAGAACTCCGGGGTTTTGAGGCAAAATATTGTAATGAAGAAAAAAGGTTATATTAATGTTTAATACATGATTGGAAAGGTTGCATTTTCAAGTTTTTTTTACAACTTAATAAAGTTCAATATGAGCCCCGTTAGTGGCACGACACACATCGTAAAGGTATTCCACCTCTTCCCGTGTCCTGGCCAGCATGTCTGGGGGGACGGATGCCACACAATTGATTATTCGTTCCCTGAGATGGCCAACATCATGAATTTTCTCCACATACACAAGATTATTGATATGCCCCGAGAAGAAAAAGTCCGACGGAGTCATATCAGGGCTCCTTGGAGGCCATGGAATAGGTCCTTCCCTTCCAATCCATCTGTTGCCGAGTCAAGCGTCAAGTGCCTCATGCACACGCAAAATGAAGTGTGGCGGTGCCCCATCTTCTTGGAAGTGGACTAAACCCTTCTGCGCCTCAATGTCATGTAACTGAGGAAAAACATATTCCTCTAACATATCACAATAGACATCGCCATTGATATTTCTTTTAACAAAAATGAAGGGACCTATTACTCTATCATGCATAAGACCACACCAAACATTCACTTTTGGCGTGTCCCGTTCATACTCTATGAACTCATGGGGCGGCTCTGATCCTCAAATTCTGCAATTATGTCTGTTTACAGACCCGTTCACATGAAAATTCGCTTCATCACCAAAAATAACATTTAAAAAATCGTTATTTTCATCGATTTCGTTTAGCAAAGAATCAGAAAAGTCCAATCTCTTAATCTTGTCTGCCGGTTCAATGTGGTGTAACAGTTGAATTTTGTAATCAGTTAAACGAAGTCTTTTATGAACTACCTTATGAACTGTTGATCTTGGTAACCCCAACTCCAGACTGCGTCTTGTCAATGATTTCTTAGGGCTTCGAAGGCATGAAGCTCGGATTCTGTCCACATTCTCTTGTGACACACGCGGCCTACCCGGCGACGTTTGTTTTAAAACACTTCCTGTTTGTTCGAAAGCACTTAACCATTGGCGAATGGTTTTATTCGTAGGCGGTCAACACCATAATTACGTCGAACGTTTCTTTGTACCGCAACAACAGAATTAGTTTCTATTAGCCAAATAACGCATTGGCCCATTGTTGCAGGGTCGCCATAGTGCGGCAATCCAGACAGCACTAACTGCCGCTACATTGTTTCAAGGTCAACGCTCCACAGCGCTGCCAACTGTTGATGAAAACATTCCCAATTGGTATGAGTAAAACTTGATGAGCTACTCGTTTCAGAGAAATTAACTAAATTTTGCTATCTTCTACAGTTATTAAGATATGAATTTTTAAAACCCCGGAGTTCTTTTATAGATATCCCAGCTTGTAATGCTCTTCCAATGTCAGTATGATTTAAACTGTCAGAGGACACCTACCCGACCTATTATTGATTATAGCTAAATATTCCTTCATACGTACAGTACAACGTATTTTCAAGATTAGACAAAGGGCCTAATCAAAGAGTTGGTCCATTGTTTGACTGAGTTGACGCATGGAGTCCAAGGGTTATCTCCAGTAGTAACTTTGTAATAGGATAGTAGACTAATGTTATTTCAGAGGTTAGGAACAATATAGTACAGTAATTCTTATGTTTAGCTTTCAGTTTTCTGTTCTTTTTGTGTGTGTGTGTGTGTGTTTGTGATTTTGTGTGGTTTTTGTGTAGCTTTGTTGTGTCTTATATTGTTTCGTTTATTAATGTACTTTTTGTTCTGTTATTTTCTTATTTTGATTTGATTTTTGTGTTGTTTTGTTTTATTTAGTCATTTTAAGTTGTATTGCTTCTTGTTTCATGTTTCATGTTTTGTGTTTTTGTTTATGTTTTTTCTTTTTCAATTTTTGGTTTTTGATTATTGGGTTTTTGTATTAAGTGATTTTAGTTATGTTTTAATTTTGTATGATTTGTCTTGCTTTCGTTTTGTTTTGTTTTGGTATTTCGTTGGGATTTGTTATTTTGTGTTTTTTGGTTTAGTTTTGCTGTTCTTTGTATTTAGTGTTTTTGTTATGTTTTGAATTTGTACTTCTTTCCTTTTTCTTTTTACGTGTTTTCTGTTTTCTTTGCTTTGTTTTGTTTTGTGTTCGTATTTCTGTTTTGTTGTGTTCAGTCTATTTTCATATTTATTCATTCATTCATCATCTTGCAGAGTTTCCAGCCACTGGCCGGGTCTGTTTGGAACACAAGCCTCTCCAACGTCTTCTGTCTTCCCACCATCTCTCAGCCTCCACCCTTGTCCAGTCTTCTCCTCTCTTCTTCACGCTTTCTTCCACCCCCTTCAGCCACCTGTCTCTCGGTCTTCCTCTCGGTCTCTTTCCTTCCCACTTCGTCTCGTGTATCCTCCTGGGTATCCTCTTCTCCTCCATTCGTTTTACATGTCCATGCCATCTAATATTGGAAATATCTGTTCCCGTAGGAAACAGGATGTAAAATTGTCCTATTTAGCTATGTACATTAACAAATTCACAAAGGAATTTGATACAATGGTCCGGCTAGCTCAAAACTGTTGCCAGCGTTTCGCCCCAGTGTACCAATGGGCTCTTCAGTTGGTTATGGTACACCTCACCAAGACGCGTGGCTAGTACATACTGTGAAGGCCGCTGCAAGGCATATATGTTGCCACGAGCAGCGCCAATGTACTATGGAAGTCAAAACTTCCTTTCAAAAATAATGTTAGCTTACCTAGCTAATCCATATTGGAAATATATCATTATTTTTGAAAGGAAGTTTTGACTTCCATAGTACATTGGCGCTGCTCGTGGCAACATATGTGCCTTGCAGCGGCCTTCACAGTATGTACTAGCCACGCGTCTTGGTGAGGTGTACCATAACCAACTGAAGAGCCCATTGGTACACTGGGGCGAAACGCTGGCAACAGTTTTGAGCTAGCCGGACCATTGTATCAAATTCCTTTGTGAATTTGTTAACATACCATCTAAGTCTAGATTTCTCTATACATATGAATATGAAATCACCTCTTTTCCGTGAGTGTGTGTGTGTTTGGGTGTGTCCCTAATAAAATCTAAACGGCTGAAGCGATTTCAATGAAACTCGGTAAGGTCATAGTACTGAATTTTTCGACCCCAACCGTGCCCTTCAAATTTTATTTCGTCTCACCAATCCAACATGGCGGCTGTCCGAATTATTTCACCGGCAATCTATATCTCCGAAACTATTTCTGATATCACTCTGAAATGCTGTACGGTGATAAAGGGAACTACTACAAGCTGACATATGTGACTTTCAAATACCTGTCAAGTAAAACAATCAAAATTGAGGCCAAGCGAAGTTGAAACATTTAAATAGACTTTTCTCGCAATTTAACCATCCGAGCTCAGTTAAACATGGTAGAGCAAATGTTTATACACATTGTAATGCACCGACATCCAATTTAGTTCAATTGTTTACATAACCTCAAGTTGGCGGCTGTGCGAATTTTTTTTGTGTCCTAATTTTGCGATCGAAGTCAACGTTTGAATAATGAAACGACGGAATAAATATCATCTGATAATACATAACTCGATGGCTATATGAAAATCCAACATGGCGACCATCCGAAATATTTAAATGGTTCTCAATATCTATTAATATATTACATCAATCAAAATGAAATTGTGTATGTTGATAGAGGCAATTAACATAGGTAGGATATATTACAATTGGCTATTTAGTTCCTCATGGAACTACATGCTGTATTTTTTGTTGTTTCTTGTTAGGTAGATTTCATTAGAAAGCTAACTATTGCAATGGGTCCCATGTTTCGACTTCCGGAAAATTTCGACATATCTTCGCGTTTCACATCCCCCAGACCCCAAAACCACCGTCAGTTCAAAAGTTTATATATAATTTATGTATATATATATCTATCTATCTATATATATATATATATATCAGTTTCTTGTGGACACGATAACTGCCGTAATTTTGCACCAATCTCTTTGAATTTTTTACAAAATATGTATACTTATAAAATCTCGGTCGAGTTCGTTAATGGGCAAAATAGGTCGAAGGGGGTGAAAATGGGGGGCTTTTTTTCGAAAAAGTGAAATTTCGCTATAACTCTCTTAACACGTGAAATATCGAATCCATTCAAAGTTCATAATATATGTCGGATAAGTGCCAAAAATGTATGTCAAATAAGTTTTTTGATAGCACCAACCATTGACCAAAGGAGTGGAAAAAAGTGGGTTTTTCGGGAAACATTAATCATATCTCTCTTAATAGGCACAATATCAAAACCGTACAAAATGGAAAATATTCCCCTAATAATTACCTAAAACTTTTGTCTGAAAGAATTTTTGATATGGCCCACCATTACGCCAAGGGATGAGAAAAATGATTTCGGAATTTTTAAAAATGCCAAGTGCCATCAGAGGTTACCATAACAACGCTTTTAAATTGATAAGGGATGATCTATCAGAGGTTGCCAAGACAACGCCATTGACGAGATCACATTCATTACCCTACTTTCGATTTTTGCAAAAAATGAAAGTAGACTTATGAGATCAACACAGGGCGAAAAAAGTGTGTCTGTCTGTGTGTGTGTGTATGTGTGTGTGTGAGTCTGTGTGTGTGTGTTATGTGTGTGTGTGAGTCTGTGTGTGTGTGTGTGTGTGTCTGTGTGTGTGTGAGTGTGTGTACTCTGAATGTCTGTCCCCCCCCCCCTATCAATTCGAACACGGTGAATGCGAATTGAACGAAATTTGGTACAAAGGTAGCACTAGCAAAGGACACCTCAGTGTCATGTTTTATATCGCCGCCATCTTTACTAAAACTGAATGGCGGCCACTCAAACGTTCAAAACGTAAAATCAAATAACGACTAACCAAATCATCCGATCTCTACCAAATTTGGTAACAACATACCTTCGTATAGGATGCGTGTTGTGAACAAACTACAAGGTCGTCCGCCATACCATTTCAGGATGGCGGCCGTGCGAATTATGCAAACTTTATAATCCATATCATGGGACCCACCAGTTCCGATTATCGAGCCGAGAATCGTTTTAACTGTTCTAAAGGAAGAGGCACGTTCGAAATTAAAAGTTTATTTTGTAATACTATAGTGCAGACGTGATTTTAAAAAGCTGAGCCGATTCAGTAATGAGACAAGATGGCAGCGGATATATTGTGCCTGACTTATATTTCACTAATTTGAGTATTGCATGCAATAAAGCGTACTGATACAAAATAAATAAACGTTGTATGAAATGCTTTATATATAAATAATATACTCCAGTGATGAAATTGTTTAGTATAAATCATTTTTTGCTAACAAGTTCTATGTAAGTCATTTTATATAGAACAATATTCGTTGACACAATTAGCTCAGTGGTAGAACGTTAGCCTGTCGCTCAAATGCCTATGGTTCAAACCCGATCAGAGTTAGGAATTTTGCTTGAAATGTTATATGTTTATTGTTTTGTAATGACTCAGATGTTTTAAAATTAAGCCTTATATTGTGCATATTATGGTGTAAAATATATATTTAATTAAAACATAATTCGCCAGCAGATTTACTCGAGACATCTAGCTGCCAAAAAGGTAACTGCACGCAGACCTACTTAAAACTTCCAGATTTTATTGAAAAGTTTCTTCTTCTGGCCGCTAGAATGCACTCGCTCTGTTAGGATTATATTGTTCGATATTTCACCACTAGATGTCACGACTAGTCTACGTGGGGCTCCATTGATTACTATACCATTGGAATTCTATGCGCATCGAATTTGAAGAATGACAAGATGATACTACGATACATTTTTACTTTTTATTTTAAAGGGTTTGTAACAGCCTATTGTGCGTTATTTGAAAATGTTAATTGAAGTAAAGAACAAAACGATTTCACATAGTATCTGAACTCTACCGTTGGTGCTAGTTCAGGATATTAATTAATACTTTTATTTCAGCCAAATAGCAATCGAAAATATCCACATAGTTGGTATACACACGTCTCTGTAGGGTCATAGAAAGATTTGTTAATTCAATTAGGGTTGTGAAAGTCATACGCAGCCAGACGTGTAAAGACATGCCTCAACTCAAAGTTGGATGTTGCCCGCGTCAGGCCGATTATGTAATAATAATAATAATAATAATAATAATAATATAATAATAATAATGTTATTGGTTTTACGTCCCTTTTAACTACTGTTGCTTTTAGAGACGCCGGGGTGCCAGAATTTTGTCCCGAAGGGGATCTTTAACGTGCCAGTAAATCTACTAACACGGCTCCCTCGCATTTGTGCACCCTCAAATGCCAGCTGACTGCGCCAGGATACGAACCTGAAACATACGGTCCAGCAAGCGAGAACGTTACCGCTGAGCCACGCCGCCAGTCCGGTCGATTATGTCTCCAGATCCATAACATTCTTTAGATACTTCTTATCTTTCTTTCTTCAATGATGGTAGCAGTTTTTATCTAGGTTGTGGCGTTTGGTAGAGGTAAATCGTTTCTAAGGTCTTCAACAAAGAATAGTTCTATTATACTCTTTGATAATAACAACGAGTTATAACTATACTCATACATTTAGGTGGAAGTAGGCTATATGTTCTTTACTGAACATCTTGTTTTTAGCCTACTTTTCACACTTTTCAAAAATGAGGAAAAAGTAGACTTATAAGATATATCCGGGAAAATGTCTGTCCTTCTGTCTGTCTGTCCTTCTGTCTGTCTGGCTGTGTGTGTGTGTGTCCCCCCCCCCTATCAACTCCTAAACGGCTGCAGCAATCGAAACCAAATTTAGTATGAGTAAAGATGTATACCGGAATATCTCAGACCCATATTTGAAAAAGATGCCAGTGCTACCAACTGCTAAAAAAAACGCACTAGAAATTTGAGCTCCATGTTGGATATCTTGGAAGGTATACATGGGAGCTATTCTAAAATTGGCACACATGTAGATAATACTATTTCAGTTTAATTTCCAGGTGGCCATACATGACAGCGTTGCCAAAATAATTTGAAGCCTTCTGATAAGTGCAATTTTTATATGCATATAACTTCTACACTATTAATTGGATTTCAACCAAATTTTGTATGTAATATGTGTACATAAACATATATGACTGAGTGTATTCTTAGGAGCCACCAGGGCTGCCAACTGTTAATAATTGTTCTCTATTTTGTATCCAAATATATCAGAAAGTATGCAAGTCGACAGCTTTAAACTATGCACACGTAAATTACCCGACAATTTACATTAATTTGGAGTAACTTATATACGTCAGTTCTACCAACATGATTCTAAGCCAGCTGATAGGACCAATTTTTAAATACATGTAACTTCTATACCAACAAATGGATTTCATCCAAAATTGGCACAAAAATATATAATATTTCAGATTATTTCTGACCAGCACTCGCATGACATTGTTGCCAACATGCTTTTACGTGTACTAATAGATCCAATGTCTAAATCCATGTAACGTCCTTTGGACTTCAACCACATTTTGTATTCTGTACCTTAGGAGATGGAAGTAAAAATATATTCAGTCACCAGAGCTGCCAACTGTATTGCTCTATTAGGCTACATTATGCCTAGTATACCTTATTTCGAACTAATTAAGATATTTCGATATTACCCACTTAATTTCGTCATTATTATAGATAGGTTCATATACTGTAGATTATTCTATGGCATGAATCTTAATTTTAAGAAAAGTAGGCTCTTTAGTTCGTCACGGAACTTCTTGTTCCATCTGACTATGAGGGAAGCGGCTAACTGGTAGCATGCTGAACTTCTATGCCCAAGGTGCTGGTTCAAAGCCGGACAAAGTCGCCGGATTTTCTAAGAGCGCTAAAAATCCGTCAGCATGCTTTCCTTCGGAGGGGAAGTTACAACGTTCGTTGCAAGTTGCTGGTTGCGGTGGCATCTAGCAGCCAATTTCACAGCTAGGTGTCGGTGACGTTAGTATTTGGTACAAAATTAGGTACTACTACTTAAAATTGACCGTCTGCAGACCTTACCTGAATTACAGACTAATACAGTCATCACAAATAACACCGTTTATCAGACAGATTCTACACACACCCAATGTACACGGGGTTACATGACCACCTTGTCGCAGCCCCTAAACTGAGGAACCAACCAACATCTCTGCGGGAGATAAAATTTTGCGTGAAGAAGTAACAGACTGTTAGATAGTTACACATTAGTTCCAAACCTTGCATAAGGACAGTGTGATCACAAGTATAAAAATTAACCCCAAATGACAAGAAGTTTACCATCCCCATAAGACAGTAAAATGTTAAAAGTATGCATAGAAAGACGAAAAAATGTTAACTAACCTCCAATTGTAAAATACTTTCTCGCAATAAATGAGGTCTGAGCCTCCTACGAAAACCTGCATATTTTGCCTATTATAGCCTATCCCCTAGTTTGCCCGGTGAAATCTACCTCCGCCTTCCGGCGTGCCGAGAGGAATTTTTTTATTTGTTTTTGCTTTGTTATGATTTTGTTTTCATTTTTGTAGTGTTGTTTTTTTGTTTTATTTTGTTTTTGTGTTGCTTTTTGTTTGATTTTAAATGGCAAAAATAAACACTAACTCAGGTCAATTATTGACTTACTGTATTGTGATTTCTCGAAGGTTAGAGTATTAAATATTGTATCGAAGTTGGCAGCATCGTTTTTGGGTGAAAAGGTTTTGTCAACGAATAGGTAACTTGTTTTATTTATTGAGAAAAAACACACTATTTCCGCAAAATATAAGGTACACCGGGTCGTACAGAATTCGATGATCGGTTTACCACGATTCCTATTCTTGATAACGTGGTACCGTTCACAATGTTGGTCACACCGCTCACATACTCATGTGAGTTTTGGATCATGATGGGATTTCATCCAACACATTTGTGATAGTAGCCGGGTACGGTCATAGAGTCCACGAAATGTCGAAAATCCTGGTTCGAGTCAGTCCATACTCTGTTCGTCATTGCCTCAGTTGAATAGAACTCAATCCAGATATCCTTGGCCTTCGATGTCAGTAGATTGCCTTGAGGGATCCTGTCCCACCCCACCTAACGAACACACTTGCTACTTGGCTTTGCCGATATCTCCCGAGTAATTTTAAACCTCACACGACCGTCACCAATGATTGCTTCGGGAGATATCGGCAAAGCCACGTAACGAGTGCGTTAGTTGGGTGGGGTGGGGCAGAATCCCTCAAGGCAATCTACTGATGTCCTCTCATCCAGCATTTTCTTCAAGTTGGTTGTCGAGACCAGCACAAACTTGCGACCTAAGTCAACCATTAGGAATTGTTCCCTTGGAAGTTCGTAAACCAGTCGTTAGCGTGTGTATCTTAATACTCGTAGGACAGCCTTTAAGTATCGTGCTTTAACTTTTTCAAGTGATCTGAGATCGCCTAAGGTTAATGCATTCCAGACTTTGCCCAACCCATACGTGAGGACCTGACAACTTTGGCATCAAATAGTGCCAAGGAGGATTTCAGTGAAAGTCGAGATATGTTTCTAATTTCAACAAGTAGTTCCGTGAAGAGCTATACAGCCTATTTTCATATATCCTACTTATGTTAATTGCCACTATCAACATACAACATTCCAGTGTGATTGCTGTAATACATTCGTAGATTTTGAGAACTGACTAAATATTTCGGATGGTCGCCTTGTTGGATTTTATATATGTAGGTCCTAGAGTTATGTACTGTTACTTGAAGATTATTGTGTAACTGTAGCGTTCAAACTTCAATCGCATGATTAGGACGCAAAAAGTAGCAAGGAGATTTTAAAATTTCGCACAGCTGCCATCTTGTGGTTATGGAAACAATTGAAATAAATTAGATGCCAGTGCTTTAACATTTGTATAAGGATTTACTGTACCAAGTTTCACTGCACTCGGATGGTTAAATTGCGAATACTTCGCGTCGACGCCATGTTGGATTTGTGATCACCAGGTTATTTAAAGTCCTACAGGTGAACTTAAGTTCATAGCCCCTATGAACATAAAAAAATCAGTTCGATTGCTATAATAGATTCGTAGATATTCAGAGCCGTCTAAATATTTCGGATGGTCGCCATGTTGGATTGTTAAATGTATAGGCCTTAGAGTCATGTACAAATAAAGGGAAATTATTGCGTAGGTTCATTATTCAAACTTTCACTTCGATCGCATGATTACGACACTAGATATAAAAACTTAATTTTAAAATTCGCACAGCCGCCATCTTGAGGTTATGTAAACAATTGAACTAAATTAGATACCAGTGCATTGCAATATGAAGAAACATTTGCTGTACCAAGTTTCATTGCGTTTGGATCATTAAATCTCGAGAAAAGTCTATTTAAAACGTTCAAGTTCGCGTGGCCGCCATGTTCGTTTCGTAGTTAACCAGTTTTTGAAATACTCATAGACGAACTTCCAGTACCGTAGTGCCCTTTACCTCCGTATAAAATTTCAGGGTGATGCCGGTAATAGGTTCAGAGATATAGAATTCCTGTGAAATATTTCGCATAGCCGCCATCTTGAGGCTATGTAAACAATGGAACAAAGTTAGATGTCGGTGCATTACAATGTGTATAAACATAATACTGTACCAAGTTTCATTGCGTTTGGTTGGTTAAATCGCGAGAAACGTCTAGTTAAAAGTCACAAGTTCGCTTGGCCGCCATGTTGGTTTTGTAGTTACTAGATTTTCAAAAGTCACATAGGTGAACTTCTATCACCGTACAAAATTCCAGGGTGATATCGGTAATAGTTTCGGAGATATTGAATGCTGGTGAAATACTTCGCATAGCCGCCATTTTGGATTGGTGAGACGTAACAAAATCTGAAGGGCACGGTCGGGGTTGCGATTACTAGTTTACTTACTGAGTTTTATTGAAATCGGTCCAGCCGTTTAGAAGTTATTAGGGAGGGACACACACACACCTCACACACTTCCACGCACACACACACGGACAAAAAGTGATCTCATAAGCCTTTTTTTTTTTTTTTTTCAAAATTGAAAATAGGCTAAAAATAGCTTCAGAGGACGCTGCCACCCTCCATGTTATGTGAATCCTGAAGGATTGAATAGTGGTTTTGCAGAGTCAAGCCGAGATAGGTTGTTTTCGTGGTTTATGTAAGATGACTCCGACTGTAGGCTACGAATAGCAGAAAAACAACTTTGATGAAATTAACAGCTTGACCTTTCCTCATCTTCGACCTTCTAGGACACACAGTATTCTCTGGCCTGTCGTATTGAATGAAATAAATATGACAGCTTTTAAGCTGTAAACTGTCCATGGTGTAAATGGCGGTAGTATCTGAATCTCAGAAGGTTGTGGAGAGGCATAGGTTCATTTTATTCCCGAGAAATGTAGTACCCCAATGGTCCACCAGTAAACAAAAGGTAACAGGGCAATTATCGAATAATGAAACATTAATTGCGGATACTTGAATGAAAGCAGTGGACGTAACAATATGTTCATTGTGTGATGAACAATGACTCTACTCTTAACCTGTCAAGTGTCTCTTCACTGACCAATGTGAGGTTGTTCAGACATAAGCAGACTCATTAAAGCTACTCCGATGTTGAGGATTTGCCCCTTTTTAATCCTTCCCTCTCGACCACTCTTCAAATGAAACACAACTCTGGACTTATACTAATGACAGCATTACTGGACGGAGCATTTGAATCTGTAACAGCATTGTCAACAAAATATGATTTCATATAAATTCTAATTCGAAAAAAAAAAAGTATTTTTCCCAATATCTTAATCAATATTGTCAGCGTTCTGCCTCGTTGTGAATTTGGGCTCATCAACTGGTTATGCATTCTATGATAAGCAATCAATATTGCAGCTTTCAGTCGCTCAATAAAATCATTCCAACTACTGAAAGATGTGAAAAATAACCAGAAATAAATGTCATGTGTTTAAGATTGTCTAGCTTTACCCGTCGCGGCTTCACCCGCGAATATTCTAGTTGTAAAGAGTACACTTAGCAAAATCTCAATCATGAATGCTATGACTGATTTATCATTGGCATGAATAATCAGACTTTATCAATTCAGCTACTGGTGCAGTGGTTAGGGGTTTGTTTTCCTTCATAGGTATTTCAGAGCGTAGTTAGTTTTCTGGGAATATCATAGACACTGTTAATTTAAGGGCCTTTAAATGTGGTTTTCGGAGACCATTTATAGACGGGTGAAAAAGACCTTCCGTACCACACTCACACGTGAAAATTGCGTGAAAAAATTCTGGAGTGCCCCTTGACCCCCTTAAGCGGATTATACTGTATTGATGAATTTTACAGCTTAATTTGGTTCAGTGATAACCTTATAACCGTCTGGAAACTTTCACAGTAATGTAATAATTGGAATTGCATTGCGTCTTACAGAAATAGATGGATCTGTGAGATTCTGTTACCATGGTTACCGTGTTGCATTCTTTCATTATTTCATGGTAAATATACATGTTTTAAGGTATTTATTTAATTGTGAGGCATTTAAAGAGTAAGTGAGTGCGTTTCGCTTACGCATTGGGTAATGCTGAACCTGTAGGTACCCCATATGTGTAGGTTGGTGTTAATGGGACCTTATTTTCGGTATAAAACTGGAATGGGACCTTAGCAGAATAATATAGGGAGGAATATATTGTTACGGAATATTGAAGAGAAGAAGAAGAAACGTAAGAGGTAACATGTTTCGCTCGTCAAGCGAGCATCATCAGATACAATTATGCAAGACAAATAGCTGCCTACAACAGACACCACAATAACACATGTGATTAGATAAATTCCACACACTCCAAAGTACACGGGGCTAAATACCACGATAACCGAGCCCCTCAATTGAAACAACAATAAACTAACTTAACGTAGCCTGTCTTAGCCTGAACCAAGCTAACCTAGACTAACCGTAACCTAACCTAGCCTAAACTAACTTTAAATAAATTAACCTAGTCTAACCTAACCAAACATGACATATTCTT
Source organism: Meconema thalassinum (assembly GCA_946902985.2). Classification (NCBI taxonomy): domain Eukaryota; kingdom Metazoa; phylum Arthropoda; class Insecta; order Orthoptera; family Tettigoniidae; genus Meconema; species Meconema thalassinum. The sequence continues at coordinate 191,584,727 of OX336395.1, forward strand.
ACTTAACGTACTCTAACCTGACCTAATGTAACCTGAACTAAGCTAACCTAGTCTAACCGTAACCCAACCTAGCCTAATCTATATTTATCTAAGCTAACCTAGTCTAACCTAAACAAACATGGCATATCCTTACTTAACATAATCCAACTGGATCTAACGTAATCTATCATAGCTTAGCCTTAACTAAGCTAAGGTTGTCTAACCATAACCTAACCTAGCCTAAACCAACTTAACCTAAACTAACCTAGTCTAACCTAACCAAACATGACATATCATTACTTAACAAAATTCAACCTGACCTAACATAACCTTGCCTAGCCTGAACTAAGGTAACCTATTCTAACCGTAACCTAACCTAGCCTAAACTGACTTGACCTAAACTAACGGAGGTCACAAAAGAAGCCTCCCAGAAGAATGCACTAATTATATGCACTCGGGCGTTCCCTGGGCAACGGTAAAAAGCACCAAAACACTACTATAATATCGATCCTTTTAAAAGGGCATTTTTCAATCCCAGCACTAGTGATAATCTCCATTAACATTGAAGGTATTTCAACAGAAAAGAAAACCTTATTGTCGAACATCTGCAGGAAACATGACTGTGATTTCTTAATGGTCCAAGAAACCCATAGGTGATCAAATGATCCTCGACCAAGGGTGAACGGAATGAAACTCGTTTTGAAGAGACCTGATGAGCAATATGGGAGTGCAGTTTTCACTAAACTGGGAACCAACATTCTCTCTGTTGATATGACCTGTGTAGATCATATAGAAATTCTGACAGTTGAAATACAATCCTGTACTATTACATCTGTCTACAAACCACCGAAATAAGGAATACAAATTCACAGAAACCTAAAACTTCCATTCCCAAGCAACAAAACTAGTCGTAGGCGACTTCAATTGCCAAAGTATATCATGGGGATACAAAGAGACGGACTTAATGGTCAAAAAATAGAAGAATGGGCCGAATAAATGACCCAAATCTACCCCCAGTCCTTTAATAGTGGTCGGTGGAAGAGAGGTTACAATCCGGACAACATTTTTGTCACCGATCATGTAGATTTTCAAACCAAGAAGAAGAACACAACACCCGGCTCTTATATGTGTAGTACAAGCAATTGTCAAACCTGAACAAGTCCCATTTAAAAGACAGTTCAACTTTAAGAAAGCTCAGTGGGATAGGTTTTCTCAAAATGTAGATGATGAGATGACGAAGATCAAGCCTGACCCAGAGAAATACATAGATTTTTTTGAATTAGTAAAGTATATCTCCCGTAAACACATCCCAAGGGGCTGCAGAACAATGTATATTCCTGGACTCGATAAGGACTCAAAATCCCTCCTAAACAAATATGAACAACTCTATGAAAAAAAACCATTCGCAGAGGAAAAAATAGAAACTGGAGAACACCTTCTCCAAGCCATATCAAAATCAAGAACAGAAAAAAGGTGTAACCTTCTCGAAAGTTTGGACATGAAGCGCACAAGTCTTCAAGCTTGGAAATAATTGAAGAATCTCAATGGTGATCGTACAGTTCCAACCCAGGAATCGGATAAATTCACCGCTGACCAAATAGCCAATCAACTACTGCTGAACGCTAAAGCCTCAAGAAGGTCCAAAGAAATAAAAATCCAACGATATGAACAGGAGAACAATCATCTCGGTACACGATTCACAACTGAAGAATTAAGAACTGCTATTCAACAGATGAAACACAACAAAGCTAAAGGTTTGGATGAAATAAGACCTGAGCAAATAAAACATTTTGGCCCCTTAACTATCGAATGGATCCTACAACTGATGAACACCTGTGTGACTAAAATGATAATCCCGAAGTTATGGCGTAAAGCAAAAGTTGTGGCCTTGCTCAAACCAGGTAAAGAACCAAATGAACCCAAGAACTTCAGACCTGTATCGCTTCTCTGTCATCTATGTAAGGCCCTGGAGAGACTGATTTTGAACCGAATTTCTGATTTTGTTGACAGAGAAATCATTTAGGAACAATCAGGTTTTAGACCAGTAGACTGGTCAAATACTGAACTTAACCCAGTATATTGAGGATGGATTACAGGAGTTGCTTTCGTGGACCTCGCAGCTGCTTTTGATACTGTAAACCACAAGCGATTGACAAAGAAGCTGTACTCAACAACTAGAGACTTCCGACTAACACAGTTTATTCAGTGTTTGTTGCAGAATCGACGATCTTTTGTCACCCTGAAGAATAAGAAAAGCCGATAGAGGAACCAAAAGAATGGCCTCCCACAGGGAAGTGTACTAGCTCCATTTTTGTATAATATCTACACTAACGACCAGCCACTTAACACTAGAACCAGAGCATTCATCTACGCAGAATACACTGCTGTTGCTGCTCAAGGATCAACGTTTGAAGTACTAGAGTTAAAGCTGACATCTGCTCTTGGAGACTTAGCCATCTACTACAATGATAACTACTTGAAACCCAACCCATAGATAACCTAAACATGCGCCTTTTACCTGCGCAATAGGGAGGCGAGAAGGCAGCTGAACGTCACCTGGAAAGGTCACAATCTGGAACATTGTGTTCATCCTAAATACTTAGGAGTAAAGCTGGATCGTGTGCTAACCTATAAACAGCATTGCACGGACACCAAACGGAAGGTATGCACCAGGAACAACATCGTTCGGAAGCTCACAAACACCAGATGGGGAGCGCAGCCTAGTGTCCTGCGTACAACTGCCCTTGCTCTGAGTTTCTCTGCTGCAGAATATGCTGCCCCAGTCTGGAGTAACTCTGCTCATGCCAACCAAGTAGATGTTGCCCTCCACGAGACAGGCTGCATTGTGATAGGCTGTCTGAGCCCAGCTTCTGTCGATAAGATATTTTCGCTCATGGAAGTAGCACCTCCAGTAGTTAGAAGACAAGTAGCGGCAAAATAGAGAAGAAAAATCAAGAAACAGATCCAAGACACCCAATGTATGGACTTGATGTCCATCCACCTAGGCTAAAATCAAGAAAGAGCTTCCTCCAAACAACAATATCCATTCCTTCCTCAGCTGAAGCTCGCCGAATTGAACTTTGGAAAACAAAATCACCGGGAGGATCGTAGTAAATGAAGGAGAAGCCGGCAGCAGGCTACCATTTACAATACGAATCTTGGAAGACGCTAAACAGACTGAGAACTGGTGTGAGTCGGTGCAAAAGCAACTTAATGAAGTGGGGATACAGTACTGAAGAACTTTGTAGATGTGGAGAAAGACAAGACGCTGAGCACCTTCTGAATTGCAGCATGTTATCTAGACCATGTGCTATGCAGGACTTGATAGAAACTAATGACTGTGCCATTCTAACAGTTGAACACCGGAGAAATGAAATTTAGTGCAATTTGTATGTGTATTTGTATGAGTTTTGGACTCAGATAAATAAATAAACCTAAACTAACCTAGTTTCACTTAGCCAAACATGACATATCCTTACTTATTATAATCTAACCCTACCTATCGTAACCTAGCATAGCCTGAACTAAACTAACCTAGTCTCATCTAACTTTACTTAAGCTAACATAGTCTAACCCAGGGTCATCCAGTCATTGCGCTCGGGGAGCACTGGGCAGTCAGACTAGCGCTCCTTCCCCTACCACCAATACACTGTGGCAGCGAGGAGACGGACGATGTTCGGACCACGCTGATCAGATACGTACGTACAGTCGTGCGGCCGACGGATCATGTGGGATTGTTGACACATTAATAGGGCTGTTTTGCCATAACAAATCTACCGCATATACAAATCGAATGGTTCTCCAATGTATGGGATGTGCAGGAAACGAACACAAGTGTTAAGTAAAGAATATTGTGATTTATTCCAAACTGAAATGTGAAGCTATTGGAGAGGAAAATTCAACAACAAATTGTGTTCTTTCTAACACATTACATCTGTGTTGCACACTAAACATTTGGCATGCTTTTTATAAGCTGTACAGAAAAATGAAATTTCCCATTCTGCTTTAAAGACTTCTGCTTCACCACTCCTTTCGTATATGCTGTTCAGTCATGACAACTGCGAAACTGATTTACTTACACGCTGTCAACAAAGAGCATTGGACTAGACTAGCGACTGATGGATCGGCTGCACACTTCAGCGCGCTCAGCCAGCCAAGCTCCTCCCACCACTTCTGAAACTACCTTCCACCAAAGCGCTCGGAGCACTGGCTTAGAGCGCGGCCGGAGCGCTGTCTGGATGGCCCTGGTCTAACCTAACCAAACATGACATATCCTTACCTAACACAATCTAACCTGACCTAACGTAACCTAGCAAAGCCTGAATAAGCTAACCTAGACTAACCTTAACCGAACCTAGTATCATGTAGCTTTACCTAAGCTAACCTGGTATAACCTAACCAATCATGACATATCCTTACTTAACATAATCTAACCTGACCTGACGTAACCTAACCTAGCCTAGTCTGAACTAAACTAACCTAATCTAACCATAACCGAACCTAGTCTCATGTAACTTTACCTAAGCTAACCTGGTATAACCTAACCAATCATGACATATCCTTACTTAACACAATCTGACCTGACCTAACGTAACCTAACCTAGCCTAGCCTAGCCTAGCCTGAACTAACCTTTCTGGCGAATGCTAATGAAGAGAAGAGATAGGATACAATTTAAGACAACTAAAAAATGGCAAGCTTAATTATGGAAGGAAGGGTCGAGGACAAGAAATATAGTGGTAGACCAAGGTTAGAATATGTTTAAACAGATTGCCTCGGATGTAGGGTGTGGTAGATATTTAGAGATAAAACGATTAACTCAGGACAGGGAGGCATGGAGAGCTGCATCAAAACACTGAAGACTCAAACAACATTACAAACACACACTCATGAATAAATGTGTAACTTCAACTGGAAATGTCATGCCTTCCTGCTTAAGCCTACATTGAAGAGCCTCGTGTGTATGAAGGAGATTTGTTTGTGAATGTGTAAATGCTCAGGACAGGGAGGCGTGGACAGCTGCATCAAACCAATCAAAACACTGAAGACTCAAACAACATTACAAACACACACTCACGAATAAATGTGTAACTTCAACTGGAAATGTCATGCCTCCCTGCTTAAGCCTACATTGAAGAGTCTCGTGTGTATGAAGGAGGTTTGTTTGTGAATGTGTAAATGGTTGTGTGTCTCTTGATATAATAAAGGGTGAGATCCCTTTACCGATAATTGTAGTTCACTAACTGCTGCTACCCCATCAATTGTGGCGCTCTCCTTTCTACTTCCTTGCGTCCCTCCTTCAGGGGGTTCTTATTGTTTCATCCCCCTCCACATAATGTACACTTGTCTTATCATCCGCTCCAGTGAATCTCAACCGCCTCTACACTTAGCGATTGCTGTCTTTTACGGGTGTTCGCTAAGGAACATTTGAGGCCATTGGTGCACAATATTTGTTGTTGTTGTTGTTTGAGTCTTCAGTCTTTTGACTAGTTCGATGCAGCACTCCATGCCTCCCTGTCCTTCACTATTATTTATTTACTCGAGTCTAAAGCATCAGACTATTTAACATACAAACAAGAAGTTCCGTTACGAACTAAAGAGCCTACTTTTCCTAAAGTTTAAGATTCATGCCAATGATTAATCAATATGGATCTATCTACCGGTAGAACAATGACGAAATTAAGTTGGCAATATTGAAATTTCTAGTTAGTTCGAAATACTGTATACCTGGCATAATTTAGCCAAATACAGAACTACAGTTGGCAGCCCTGGTGACTGAATATATTCTTAGTTCCATCTCTTAAGGTACAGAATACAAAATTTGGTTGAAGTCCAATGGATAGCATGCACGTCACATGCTTAAACATTGGATCTAACAGCGCGCGTTAAATCATGTTGGCAACACTGACATACATGTATTGGTCAGAAATAATCTGAAATAATATGATCTATTGTTGTGTCAATTTTGAATGAAATCCATTAGTTAGTGTAGAAGTTACATGCATTTTAAAATTGGACCTATCAGCAGGCTTAGAATCATGTTGGCAGCACTGACGTATATTAGTTACTCCAAATTAATCTAGAATGCCAGGTACTATACGTGTGCATAGTTTAGAGCTATTGGCTTGCATACTTTCTGATATATTAGGGTAACAAAAATGGAGACAGTATTTATTAACAGTTGGCAGCCCTGGTTGCTCTTAAGAATCGGCATAGTCATATCTGTTTTGCTACATATAGCACATACGAAATTTGGTTGAAATCCAAATGATAGTATAGAAGTAACATGTATTTAAAGTTGGATTTCTCAGCAGGCTTAGAATCATGTTGGTAGCACTGTCGTATATAAGTTACTTCAAATTAATATAGTATGTCAGGTACTATACGTGTCCATAGTTTAAAGCTGTCGGCTTGCGTACTTTCTGATATATGGGTATTTAGATTTTTTTTAAAATGAGAGCATTTATTAACAGTTGGCAGCCCTGGTGGCTCGTAAGAATACGCTCAGTCATATCTGTTCATGTACACATAGCACATACGAAATTTTGTTGAAATCCAATTGATAGTGTAGAAGTTATATGCATTTAAAATTTGGACCTATCAGCAGGCTTATAATCATTTTGGCAACACTGCTATGTATGGCCTCCTGGAAATTAAACTGCAATATTATGATCTATACGTGTACCAATTTTGAAATAACTCCCATTCATACTTTCAAAGATATCCAACATTGATCTCAAATTTCAATTGCGATTTTTCAGCATTTGGTAGCACTGACATCATTTTCAAATATGGCCGTGAGATAGTCACGTATAGATCTTTACTCCTACCAAATTTTGTTTCGATTGCTCCAGCCGTTTAGGAGTTGATAGGGGGGGGACACACACACACACACACAGCCAGCCAGACAGACAGAAGGACAGACAGACGGAAGGACAGACAGACACACACACATTTGCCCGATCTCATAAGTCTACTTTTTCCTCATTTTTGCAAAATGTGAAAAGTAGGCTAAAAATTCATAGATATGTACATATACATAATAAGAATAACACAAACTATTTGAAATTGAAAGTAATATTACATTAAGAAATGTTAAATGAAGTAGGAAAACAAAACAAAGATGACAGTCTAAGCAACTTTAGCCCAGTATTTGGCAATTTCTATGGCTTCAAATCTTGCGGAAGTCAGTTCACCGATCGTGCACCTTGCAGGACATAATATACCCTTGCGCGTTCTTCTAGGATGTCGACTCTCACTCGGGTGGTGCTCTGCTCGGGGTGGCTCTAATTTTATACTAAACATCCTAGGAATATTGTCACAGGATCACAGGAGGCTTATCTTAAAATCAGTAGGTCAGAGAACTCCTAATATAAAATAATTTATTTCACAAAAACATCATCTCCCTTTTCTCCCAACCACAGACAAATAAAATAAAAACAACTCCCTTAAATTACTGAAAAACAACAATATCAAAAAAATGCAAAATAATGTTTCACACTGGCTGAAACCAGGAATAGAAAATAGTCTAATTTACAGCAGTCCACTGCTTCAAGTCCAAGGGTTATTGTCAACAGACTTAATTCAAATAACTATGGCTTAAATAAACCAGCCATTCTATCACAATACTATTGCGCACTCATTTTTATAACTTGCAAAACTTGTTCTTTGGGAAATCGGACACGTCTATTCGTACAATCATCATCTTTCCTCACAAGAGTCAGATAATGAAGGCAATAGGTTTATTCTAGGTTACGGGCATGTGTGTTTTTATATAACTTTAAAACAATTACTTCACTCAGAGCTATAACTCCGTTAATTATGGTAAAATAAACAAGTCAACATACATGAAGCATCAAATAAATACTTCGGCTGCCGGTGCGCCGTGATTATTAATAAACAACAACATAATTAATGCACTCCAAAAATAATAATGACCAATAAACATATCGCTTCCTGAAGCGGCATATCAAAGAAACTCTGGGGAGTAGGGCTCTCTCCCTTCATAATACAATGCCAAACTCGACCTTGTGACAGACGTGCTTTCATCATGCCAGCCAGCCGGCCAGCACTACCTTCCTGGCTGCTTTTAGAATTCAGACGGCTTACCATTTCTACCTGCATCTTAAGACTCCCTTTTACCTGTCCTGGGCTCGAGCAGAATGCAACCTCTTTCCGACGGAGCTAAAGTGGGCTCTCATCAGCTAATGAATTCAATCATTTTACTTACCATTTATATATCGTCGAAGAATGCGGGAATACCACCTCCGCTATTATTTTCACTCACCATTATATCATCGAAGAACGCGGGAATACCACATCCGCCTTATTTCTGCTCGACCCAAGATCGACTCTTAGCCTCATCTGAATATATCTCATACTACCTTCCAGCCATTCTTGTCTTACCACTTGGCATCTTCGCGTGATAATCACTTACCATACTCATTACTCTCATAATTTCACTGTCACTTACCGATCTTGTCACACTATCGAGTGGTCTTCCCCATTTAACTTTTACAATTACATTGTGCATAAGCACTATCAAACAAATATTCCCTTGACTGTGCATTCATAAGGATAAATGACATCCCAAAAACAAACCCATATTTAAAATAACACTTTGATGCTCATATACTTATTACATTATAAAATACACAAAATCTCATTACTGAAAAACACACAAATCTACACAAACATGCCCGGTATGCCTAAAATATCTATTTTTATCATAACTGCTTATGATCGAGATAGACTTATCCGACCCCAATGATGGGAAACATTATGACCCTCATGCCCCATACAATTATTTACTTATCTCTCATATTTCCTGATGCGGTTCTGGTCCATGATATCAGTCTTCTTCAATAGTTGATGCATCTTGATGGGAGGAGAATTTACACACGGTTTTTCTCAAAATTTCACCAAAAACAAAGGTCCACTGTGAATTATTACCATTAACACAATGCACGGCTCTCGTACATGAAGCTCCTATCTCATATAGCTATCATTACTTATTTAGTTCTGCCGACAGTTCGTAGCTTCCTAGAATACTGGTCTAGCTTTTAATAGCGCGTGCGGCTATACCTATCATTACAACTGCGTCATACTGTTATGACATGCACTGTTCTACTTTGCACTCACGAATACTTAGCGATGTTCAATTTCGGAGGTACGCTAGCTCCTACTTATAACTTGTAACAATGTTAATTATGCTTATGCCTCTACGCAGGCTCTCGCGTTCACAGCGTATATTAAGACTTGTAAAATGTTAATTTCTGAACGCTCAGGGCACGGGCTTTCGCCTTTGACGATGCCCCAAAAGTATGCTTATGGAACTTGTAAAAATCACCGTATTGTCCGGAGGCTCGCGGCAAGGGCTACCGCCGCTGATGTGGCCCCAGAGTAGACTAACTTCGCTGTGTTTCAATCCATTATTTATACGATTTCTCTTAAAGGGACGTGGAGTAGGGGGTTCTCAGAATTTATTTCCAAAATAATACTCACATGAATATGTGAACTAGCTCCTTAGAACGTCCTCATTCCCAATGTCTCAATGACTCCTTCATATTCAAAATTCGATCGTAGGATCGTTAGTTATTGAGCTCCGTAATTTGCTTCATTGTCCCTCAATTTCGGCGGGATTTGATCGCGTCAAGCGTCACTCACTGCCATTGGTCGTTTCAAATCCACCCCCTGATTTCATTTTAATTCTGGCAAAATTCACAGAATAATCCGATTTAAATTGTGATGGTACTTCTGAGAGGCTGGGATCATCCCTTATACGATGGTATAACTCCTGTCTCTGTATTCTAATTACTGCTCTAATTCCTTTCAAATGGGCGGGGTTTATTTGGTAGGTAATCGTTGAGTTTTCTGCGTTTGCCCGCGCAGTTGAACGACCTTCGCGCGTTGCCTGGCGCATATGGTTTCCAGATGTGGATTTTCTCTTTCCTGCTACCTTTGTTCGCGCTAGGAGAAAGCTTCTTCAAGTCATGTACGCACCGTCCTTTTGTCCTTCTAGTTTCACAAGCAACTTCCATTCTCACATCGGCTTTGAGACATGAATTACATTTCGTTGGAATAATATGTGGACTTTATGCTATCAGATATGCATAAAGGTCACATTACCCCTCTGCCAAGAAAAAAAAATCCATATGGATCGTATGATTTTTTTTCAATCTCGATCCGCCTCACGGATGCTGCAAGGTTCCGTCGTCACCCCTTATTGTTTATTTGGTTCGCCACTGCTGTTGTGTGCAGGGATTCCCTTGGTACAATCCTAGTCTCCCTCTCCACATTCTTGCTAAGATTAGTGTCTCTGCTGTCTGGCGCAGGTAGCTAGCTATTGTCCGCCTGTCTCGCCCAGTTCACTTGCCTCACGGTCTTCCACTGTAAACACCGGGTCTGTTTATGATCGACTACTTCCTCGTTCCACGTGCATTTGGCTCATCTTTATGCAATTTCCACAATGTTGACACCCGCGGTGTTCCGTGGTTGATCAAACGGTTCCCTTTTGTAATATAATTTGAGGTTTGAGCAATTTACAACTGATGTGTTTCCACCGTTTACGTCCTGTATCTTATATGCATTATTCCCCAAATTTCTTATGATCCTATACGGTCCTACGTATGGGAAACACCATTTATGAAATACTTTATTTGCTGGATCAGAGATAGGTGGCCTCTTCAACAGAACTAGTTCATTGACGTTCAATTCCCTATGAAAGCGTTTCCCTTTCAGTCTTCTCAGCCTCCTGTCAGCTTGTCCTCTCATGTAGGTGACCGTCCGTTCGATTCTCAGCTGTGGTGCTGGTTGCGGATCTCTTGGGCAATCTAGTACTGTTGTCCAAGATCTCGGTGGTTGCTGGCTCAAGTGTAGCGTGTACGGTACTTGTCCAGTTGACTCATGACGTGTCATATTGATGCAAATCTCAATATTTTTCAATGTATTGGCCCAACGGTGGTGTTCTTTAGGAATGAACATCCGGATGTGCTTCGAGACCTCACGTATGACTCTTTCGCTCGGATTTCCTTGTGGATGGCGTATGCTAGATAGTACATGCTTGATGTCTAGTTCAGTCAATCCGCGCTTAAATTCTGCTGATGTGTAATAACTTCCGTGATCAGAAAGAATAAACTCAGGCTTTCCCATTATAGGTATAACTCGATTCTTGATGCGGCTCAGGACCTGTTTCGAAGTTGTTTTCTGGATAGCACATAGAACAACAAATTTTGAAAAGACGTCCACACATACAAGGACATGTCGCACTCCTCTACGTCCTTTTGGCAATGGACCAAGACAGTCCGTAGCAATGAGCTCTAACGGTTTCTGTGGCAATATTGGCTTTGGGTATTGTCTCATGAGGAAGTTATTGGGTTTTGCGCGCTGGCAAATATCACATGTCTTCAGGACATCGCGTATAGTAATCCTCATCCGTGGCCAAGTGAAAGCTTCACCTATTGTTGCTTGCGTCTTGTCTAACCCTATGTGACCAAGTGTGTAATGAGTATGCCACACTAATTTCCTCTGTAACGAAGCTGGTAACAATATCCGTAACTTGACATGATCCTCATCTATAAATTTATGGAGCATATTATTGAAGTATGAATAACTTCTCGCTTGGGCTTCAATTTCTCGATATGCTGGGGTATCAGGTGTTATCTCTCTCTTGAGGAATTTAATCATCTGCATCATCCATGGCTCCTTTTCTTGTTCCTCCGGTAATTTCTTCAGTTCTTGTAAGAAATCTCGATCTTCATTTGTCAGCTCAATGTGCTGCACTAACATTTCTTCCTGTTGTGCCTCTTCTTCTGGATTTCGGCTCAGAATATCCGGGATTACATTCAATTTTCCTGATATGTGCTCAATTTGTATATTAAACTGCTGCATATAAATGGCCCATCTGTTGATACGTTCACTCACCATGGTAGTCTTAAATAAGAAGGTCAGCGCCTTGTGATCAGTGCGGATTGTTATGGAAAAAACCATATATAATACGACGCCATTGTTGCAGCGCGTATATGATCGCCAAAAGCTCCAGCTCTGAGATGGTATAATTTTTCTCATGTTTTCTTAATTTCCTGCTGATGAATGCTAGGTATGAGCGGTTTGCTGTTCTCTCTGCGTCTTCTTGGAAAAGCATTGCTCCAATGCCCACTAAAGATGCATCTGCTTGAATTATAAACCCCTTCGAAAAATCTGGGTAGCTCAGTTTGATGTTATTTGACAATAATTCCTTCGTAGCTATGAATGACCTCTCACAATCTTCGTTCCAAAACCAACGGTTGTTCTTTTTTAGCATCTCTTGTAATGGTGCTACTACTTCGGTGTATCCTGGACAGTTTTCACGAAAGAAATTGGTGGCTCCCAAGAACATCCTTATGTGCTTGACTCTGGTCGGTCGAGGAAAATTTTTAATGGCTTCGATTTTTACTGGATTGGGCCTGATCCCTTCTCCATCAACAATATGTCCTAAATATAAAATTTCGTGCTGAAAAAAGTGTGATTTTTTTAGAATGATCTTGAAATTTTCCCTTTCTAGGTTCTCTAACAATTTGCTTAAATTTTGCATGTGTTCCTCATTGCTCTCCGATGCTAATAAGATATCGTCGACATATCTGACAGTCATGTCTTTCACTTCCTCTGTTAAATTTCGATCCAATGCTCGGATTAGTGCAGATCCGGCTGTCTTAACTCCAAATGGTAAGCGACACCAGGTGAAACTCTGATTGTCGAATAGAAATCCAGTTAACAGCTGTGATTTCTCTTCTAACTCGATGTGCCAATAACTATTCGCAAGATCGACAGACGAATATATTTTCTTTTTATGGAACTTCTTGAGTACATCTTTAATTAGTGGTGCCCGGTCGGTTTCATCTATTAATCTGGAATTGAGGGTGCGAGCATCGAGACACAACCTCACTGAACCGTTTGGCTTCGCCACCGCTAATATGGCGTTCAAATATGGGGTTGGAGCTTTCTTAATTATGCCCCTTTTAAGCATCTCCCCTATAATTTTCCTAACTGCTGCACGCTGCTTTTCTGGAATTGGGTAGAGTCGGCTCTTAAATGGTGTCCAATCATCTACTTGCATAGCGTACTTGAAATTTAAAATTTTTCCCGGTAGTGTATTAAATGCTGCTGAGTGATTACACAGCATTTGTGCCAAGCAATTTCTTTCATCATTCAGCTTTGCCTCTCTTAATTTTTCTTTCAAAAGTGCCTGAAAACTGTCTTTGTTGCCATCTTCTTCTACCGCCATGGACCACATTTCATCTTCCAATTCTTGCTTTCCCTCCAGGAGTCCTGTGTTCGAGTCCTCTTCATCTGCTTGACTTTCTTCTTCTTCTTCTTCCTCAGGAATGGCCTCCAGCTTCCAAATGTCAGCTTCTCTATCCAAGCCGTGGTTATTCATGTTCAGTCCTACTGCTGATAATCCTTCCACATTTCTGAATTTAATGGCATTATTGCGCAGGTCAATTACTGCTTGGTGCTCAAATAGGAAATCCGCCCCCAGAATCCAATTTACATTCATCTTGTTCATCACCATGAATACATGTGAGAAAATGTGTCCTAATATTTCTAAATCCAATTGTACCTGAAATTTGCATACAGCTGATTTTTCGGGAATGACTCCTCGAATTTTGACCTGTGGCACTGGAATCGTAGGTATTCTCTGTTTCTCGCTTAGAGCTTTAATTAATGCCTCTGATACGAGACATAGCTGTGCCCCTGTATCCACTAATCCTTTTACTCTTAGTCCTTCTATCCTCGTAATGATGACTGGTAATCTCCTCAAACAGTGTTGTTCCGGTTGAATAATTTCATGTGTAAAATCCTCAGGAGTTGCGACCCATTCCTCGATGTTCGCTATCAACCATTGTGTATTATCGGGCGTGAAATTTAGCCTATCTCGTTCACCCTCTAATACGTTTTTTTTATAGCCCCCGTGTTCCTTTTCTCATTCTGGCTTTCGCGGTGCTGCTGCATTAATTCACTCTCTGCTCCAGTGATTTCCATATCTGGGTTCTCGCGATTCTCCATTGTCCTTCGCCAGCGATCTTTTTCCGTTTCTTGGTTGCGATGCAACTCATCTAGGTATCGTTGTGATGCCTCATGCCTGCTTTGTAATTCTCGTCGGCTGTCTTCCGGATATCCTTGGTTCTCCTCTCGTCTTCGGTTCCACGTTCTATTATCTCTCCTATCATATCTGCGATGATGATATGGACCTTCGCGACCACGCCCTCTCCATTCATCTCTCCTGTACTGCTGTGGCTGCCAGTTCCTCTCCTTCCTTGGCTAATATCTCCTCTGCTCCTCTTTCGGCGAGTCTGGCCTTCCGTTATTATTCCCGCTTCTATGGCTAACATTCGTGTTGGTGATTTGCTCTCTAGTTTTAACTAGCTCGGCTTGGTGTACTAGCGCTGCGCTGTCACTCGCTCTGACGTGTCTATTTTGATTATTTAGTGACGTCTCGTCCAACTGACGTAACACCTCCTCTGCTTGCAGTGCGCTCGAGACGTTTGCCGCAATTAAAAACTGTTGTACTGGCAGTGGAAACTGCTTTCCAATTGTCATTACCAGTTCTGACTCCGGTGGTAAAATATCCATGTCCTTCAGCCTAAGTAGCTGAGCCGAAAAATATTCTGAGTAACGTGTTGGCTGGGACGTGTGGTACTTCCTACTATATAATTCCATCCTTAAATTATGTTGTATAGACATGCTCCAGTAACGACGTAAAAATGCCTGCTTGAAGGTATCCATGTCCTCGAAGGTGTAGCGAAAGCTTCTAAACCACGTCAGGACGCTATCCGCCAGTAGTTTCTCCGTTACTCTGAGTTTCTTATTCTCAGGAATATTATTGTCTGTAATGTAGTGTTCCAGATCTTTTAGAAAAGCTTTCGGTGTTTGTGAACCGTCATTGTTAAATTTTCGTGGGCGATCCTCCTGCATCCTAATTATTTGAACATACTGTGTAGTCGGGTTATTGTTATTATTATCGCCAGTCGGCTGTTGAGGTGTTGAGGCCATTCCCCTAAATGTTTGAAACCCTTCATTATTTTCGCTACCTGCGGTCGCATGGCCCGGACTAAGTTCATTCATTCTCTCTACCTGGGTCTGGCTTGTGTTAAAGTGATTAGCCACACTACTCGTTTCTTTACTGCTGCTGTGAGCTTTCAGTTCCAGAAGCATTTCCTGTTGTTGCAGAGACTGTATCTCGGTCTTAATGATCTTCCGCTCTTGTATCTCCATTTTTCCCAGTAACTGCAGTTCGACCTCCTTTATTCTCCTTTGGTTTTCTTCCATCTGTTCTATAAGTTTCTTTCTATCCTCTTTCCCGTCAATTCCAATTTGTTGGCATGTCTTGTTTATTTCCAGTCTTATGGCCTCATATCTATTTTCCTCTTTTCTCTTTCCCTCTTTCTTCTCGCTTTCCAGCTGATCGAGCCTGCCTCCTATCATTTCATTGCTTTCCCGGATCCTCTCTTTAAGTGCATCATTCTCGTTTTCTTGAATGCTCCATCGTTCTGCTGAAGTCAAAGCTGCCTTGTCTATTTCCGTTCTAATCTCTATCATCTCTCCTTCCAGGTTGTGCAATTGTTTTGCCGCAGACTTAACCTCGTTATCTACTCCTTTTATGGTAGCTTGAATTGCTAATTGTTCTGTCTTTATCCCTTCTGTGTTAGCGTTACATATTTCTTCTAGCTGTATGAGTTTCGCTGCCGTCTTTTCTTCACTGAACGCTATCGATTGCCTTAAGTTCGTCTCCATCTGATCTAACTGTGTGGTAGTCTCGAGCGTGATTTTAGCTATTTGCTCTGCTAATTTATCTGTCAGTTCCTCTTTTAACGCCTCCTTATTCAGCCTACCCTGTTCTACAATTTGTTCCATTAATTGTGTGTTAGTAACTGTATTTTGTTCCGTGAGTAGTGCAATATTTGTCTTACTGTGTTCCGCTATCTGCTCCGCTAACTGTTCCGCAATACGTGCATTGTTTAACTCACTTTGTTCTGCAATTTGTTCCGCAATACGTGCATTGTTTAACTCACTTTGTTCCCTGCATTCCCTCTTAAAGTGTTCGAACTGTTCCATCGTTCTAGCCACTGAATTCTCAATAATAAGTCGAATATCCTCCACGGACGCCATATCACACAATATAATACTTATTTGAGAAGACTGGGGCATGGAGCCTCATGTTCCCATCTTCTGCAATCATAAAATGAGTCGCTTATTCCCAATTTACGTTAATCCCCTTAATGACTTTAATATGCTTGAAGAGCTGCCTATCTGATGTTTGCTTTTGTGAATAAACTTTCAGTTTACCCTTCTGCGTTAATTTTAACTTCCCAGTTCTGTCAATAAAGTACTGACATCACTTTTACGGTTCACGCCGTCCTACAACATACATTTGGAGTTTGCTACTAATTATTCAAATATAAGGGCGCCACGAAAACGCTGCTTCTACCTAACTTATGCAAAATAAACTCAGCATTTTCGATTATTTATTTTAAACAAACTCCTGGCTTTACTTTCCCCTGAATTACTTGTTAATTTGGCCACACCGTTCGGCGCCATTAAATATCTATAGGGGCTGCTCTACCTCCGTTTACATGACCTCAAGGCGGCATATAGACTTCAGTAGGCTCCGGCTAGCTACTCTCTGACACTTTCCATCACTGTGATCCA
This sequence comes from Meconema thalassinum, assembly GCA_946902985.2. Classification (NCBI taxonomy): domain Eukaryota; kingdom Metazoa; phylum Arthropoda; class Insecta; order Orthoptera; family Tettigoniidae; genus Meconema; species Meconema thalassinum. The sequence continues at coordinate 191,601,390 of OX336395.1, forward strand.
CTAATTAATAAAAGAAAAACTAATATGGACATGAATAACTGCATCATTATCACCAATCCATATATACCCTTGCGCGTTCTTCTAGGATGTCGACTCTCACTCGGGTAGTGCTCTGTTCGGGGTGGCTCTAATTTTATACTAAACATCCTAGGAATATTGTCACAGGATCACAGGAGGCTTATCTTAAAATCAGTAGGTCAGAGAACTCCTAATATAAAATAATTTATTTCACAAAAACATCATCTCCCTTTTCTCCCAACCACAGACAAATAAAATAAAAACAACTCCCTTAAATTACTGGAAAACAACAATATCAAAAAAATGCAAAATAATGTTTCACACTGGCTGAAACCAGGAATAGAAAATAGTCTAATTTACAGCAGTCCACTGCTTCAAGTCCAAGGGTTATTGTCAACAGACTTAATTCAAATAACTATGGCTTAAATAAACCAGCCATTCTATCACAATACTATTGCGCACTCATTTTTATAACTTGCAAAACTTGTTCTTTGGGAATCGGACACGTCTATTCATACAATCATCATCTTTCCTCACAAGAGTCAGATAATGAAGGCAATAGGTTTATTCTAGGTTACGGGCATGTGTGTTTTTATATAACTTTAAAACAATTACTTCACTCAGAGCTATAACTCCGTTAATTATGGTAAAATAAACAAGTCAACATACATGAAGCATCAAATAAATACTTCGGCTGCCGGTGCGCCGTGATTATTAATAAACAACAACATAATGAATGCACTCCAAAAATAATAATGACCAATAAACATATCGCTTCCTGAAGCGGCATATCAAAGAAACTCTGGGGAGTAGGGCTCTCTCCCTTCATAATACAATGCCAAACTCGACCTTGTGACAGACGTGCTTTCACCATGCCAGCCAGCCGGCCAGCACTACCTTCCTGGCTGCTTTTAGAATTCAGACGGCTTACCATTTCTACCTGCATCTTAAGACTCCCTTTTACCTGTCCTGGGCTCGAGCAGAATGCAACCTCTTTCCGACGGAGCTAAAGTGGGCTCTCATCAGCTAATGAATTCAATCATTTTACTTACCATTTATATATCGTCGAAGAATGCGGGAATACCACCTCCGCTATTATTTTCACTCACCATTATATCATCGAAGAACGCGGGAATACCACATCCGCCTTATTTCTGCTCGACCCAAGATCGACTCTTAGCCTCATCTGAATATATCTCATACTACCTTCCAGCCATTCTTGTCTTACCACTTGGCATCTTCGCGTGATAATCACTTACCATACTCATTACTCTCATAATTTCACTGTCACTTACCGATCTTGTCACACTATCGAGTGGTCTTCCCCATTTAACTTTTACAATTACATTGTGCATAAGCACTATCAAACAAATATTCCCTTGACTGTGCATTCATAAGGATAAATGACATCCCAAAAACAAACCCATATTTAAAATAACACTTTGATGCTCATATACTTATTACATTATAAAATACACAAAATCTCATTACTGAAAAACACACAAATCTACACAAACATGCCCGGTATGCCTAAAATATCTATTTTTATCATAACTGCTTATGATCGAGATAGACTTATCCGACCCCAATGATGGGAAACATTATGACCCTCATGCCCCATACAATTATTTACTTATCTCTCATATTTCCTGATGCGGTTCTGGTCCATGATATCAGTCTTCTTCAATAGTTGATGCATCTTGATGGGAGGAGAATTTACACACGGTTTTTCTCAAAATTTCACCAAAAACAAAGGTCCACTGTGAATTATTACCATTAACACAATGCACGGCTCTCGTACATGAAGCTCCTATCTCATATAGCTATCATTACTTATTTAGTTCTGCCGACAGTTCGTAGCTTCCTAGAATACTGGTCTACCTTTTAATAGCGCGTGCGGCTATACCTATCATTACAACTGCGTCATACTGTTATGACATGCACTGTTCTACTTTGCACTCACGAATACTTAGCGATGTTCAATTTCGGAGGTACGCTAGCTCCTACTTATAACTTGTAACAATGTTAATTATGCTTATGCCTCAACGCAGGCTCTCGCGTTCACAGCGTATATTAAGACTTATAGAACTTGTAAAATGTTAATTTCTGAACGCTCAGGGCACGGGCTTTCGCCTTTGACGATGCCCCAAAAGTATGCTTATGGAACTTGTAAAAATCACCGTATTGTCCGGAGGCTCGCGGCAAGGGCTACCGCCGCTGATGTGGCCCCAGAGTAGACTAACATCGCTGTGTTTCAATCCATTATTTATACGATTTCTCTTAAAGGGACGTGGAGTAGGGGGTTCTCAGAATTTATTTCCAAAATAATACTCACATGAATATGTGAACTAGCTCCTTAGAACGTCCTCATTCCCAATGGCTCAATGACTCCTTCATATTCAAAATTCGATCGTAGGATCGTTAGTTAATGAGCTCCGTAATTTGCTTCATTGTCCCTCAATTTCGGCGGGATTTGATCGCGTCAAGCGTCACTCACTGCCATTGGTCGTTTCAAATCCACCCCCTGATTTCATTTTAATTCTGGCAAAATTCACAGAATAATCCGATTTAAATTGTGATGGTACTTCTGAGAGGCTGGGATCATCCCCTATACGATGGTATAACTCCTGTCTCTGTATTCTAATTACTGCTCTAATTCCTTTCAAATGGGCGGGGTTTATTTGGTAGGTAATCGTTGAGTTTTCTGCGTTTGCCCGCGCAGTTGAACGACCTTCGCGCGTTGCCTGGCGCATATGGTTTCCAGATGTGGATTTTCTCTTTCCTGCTACCTTTGTTCGCGCTAGGAGAAAGCTTCTTCAAGTCACGTACGCACCGTCTTTTTGTCCTTCTAGTTTCACAAGCAACTTCCATTCTCACATCGGCTTTGAGACATGAATTAAATTTCGTTGGAATAATATGTGGACTTTATGCTATCAGATATGCATAAAGGTCACAATAATCTGCACTAGTATAGGTGGTCCGTAGTTTGTTGAGCCCCGAATTCGCAGAGGGTTGATGATGTGGAATAACCCCATTTCCTCAAGTTGTCTTTTGACCTTGCAACCCCTTTTCTGAGCCTGTTCAGAGTTTTCCACACTGGCCATTCTTCAGTGAAACCAGCAGCTAGATGTTCCGATGGTGTCATCCAATGATGTTCAGATCTCATCTTCCACACAGATAACCGGGAATTTATCCAATGGCCAATGTTAACTGCTGTCCTCATGAAACTTTCCCTGCACTTCACTAATACACTATTTTTATACAGTATTCTGCCTAGTTTCAGGTCCATGTCTTCGTACTGCGCCCGTTTAGACCGAAGTCCGGACGACCACATATGCATTTCACCAAAAATCAGTCAGCACGAGAATCAAAATATTCCGGGGCCCCAGATGGGTTAAAGTGACTACAATAACTCAACAAAAAAATGCTTTACTGATTTTCGACTCGATGCAACAATAAGGATAGAAGGAGATTTTCTGAAAATAACACAACCTGTAAAATTATCTCATTTTATTTAAAACGGTTAAAAATTATTGAAGGTATGCCAAAAATAGCATAATAGATTGAACCCTTGCAAAGAAGCATATGAGACTCAATTTCGGGGGGTGTAACAGTCCATTTCGTAAAGTTGTTGTTAGGCGCTTCTTATAACATGCAGGGTAACATATAACAAAATAACATGCAGGAAAAGTGAATACCAGGATTAAAACATATGAATTTAATCATCAACAAATGTACACTATTTACAACAACAAAAAACAAGGTCTCCCAAATGACACCCACTTGAATTAAATACAATTTCCAAACTAGGCCTGATCTCAGGAGATATCGTAAACATCTGGACCAAATGTCCCAAATTACTGCAATGACATGTGCGTGTGCGGCTTTTCTACATGCGTTACGATGTGTACAAATTAATGCGAGATTCGTTACCATCCAATAAACCTTCAGGGGACGAATCTGCATTGTCTTAGAGCTAGACAGACACGAGGAACCAACTAAACACTAATTAAACTAATCCGACACTTCCTACACTAAATAAGACAAAAAATAATAATTTCCGCGTGAAATTGGAATCAAAGAATTGCCATAGCAAACAACATTAACGCCTAAAAATTAGGACTTTTCAAATCAACACAAGTAAATTAATACGTGACCAATCAAGAAAAGTACACATATGGCCGCTTGCCATTTTTACAAGAAAATACAAAAATACACCCAACGGTGTCACAACAGACAAAATCTAACAATGAAATAAGTCATAGAAATCACTAGGCTCAAAGCCAACATTTACATCATAAAACAAATATTTCATTTCATACGATATGCGGTAATTCGTAACGGACATGGCGAACTCCCAATTAAAATTATGATCCAATGACCATTAAAAGAACAGGTTTGCTACAGATAGCTTACAGGGGTCAATCGGTCAGCTGGACTGCCTAAACGATGCATCACCAGACATAGACGGGCGCAAAGTGGAATCTGCACATCTGTCAACCCAAGTGTCAATTACCTCGACCTGCCGTAGCAAAGGCTCGAGTCTCGAAGAAGCGTGCTCCCAAAGCACATAATATACGTGTGTGTGTTAAAAAAATATCTTCGCATTTCCCACGGAAATCCAAGAATCAGCACTAGACAAGGTACAGTAGCCTCGGAGAGCGCTCTGCCTTTCCATAAAAATACAACCACAATATTTGAGGGCGGTAGGCACATTCTACCCCTCATCACGAAGAATCAATACACACACCTTGACACAATACACACACCAGAATCACACGTATGGGTTTGACAGAAACCTGAAATAAAGGACATAAAATATCTTCCACCGACTTGCGCTCCCAATCTAGTCCGTGACTAAAGAACCTGAAAAGGACTTAAAAAAACTCAAAAATATAGAACTAAGGTGTTCTACAGTGACATCTTAATTTGTTGCGCTCGGCAACCCTAGTATGAATAATAAAACTGTTCGTAAAACATCTAACAACTTTTACCCCCTTTTCCTACTAAAAATGAATTTGAATAAAGCACCATTTATCGACCACGACGAATTTCGCATTCGCATAAATAAAATCAAAATACACACGCCGTGCATACTAATAATGACTCATAAGAAAAATATACAATCAAACACTTTGGCCACGTGCCAACGTACATTTAAATATATCAGTGTCGGCGCTCAAAAATCTAAATTACACCAGAAAAACAATGAATAAAATATTTACAACGTTCCCGCGTCTAATCTAGCTACATATTGAATAAATCAATGGTTTGTACATCACCGTGCAGCTTGTAGAAAATCGACCTCCATCCCAAGGCATTTCCCCACGGGAAATCTACTCGTTCATCGTCGACGTTCTGGTAGAGGCGTAGCTCTTCATTCCACCAATCGACCTTCCTGATGACATCTTGGCGTGGCTTCTTGGAAAGAAATGTCCAAAGTTATTATTCTACCTAGCTAGAATCGCTATGAGCTACTGACTTTCACTCAAAATATAATGTCCTGGGCGATTACTCAACGTTCAACTGACCCTATCTAAGCATTTGCTTACTTTACACGCACATATACAGTACATCACACAAAATATAACACAAAATTTACAGACAATATTACACTCTTCGTTCACCACGCAACTGGCTTTAACAAGTCTCAAATTACGTCTACCGCGTAGCGCTTATCTCAACTAGAGATCTCCCTCCGCTAAGCGTGAACTCTGCTCCCAGAGCACAAATAAAATGTTTGTCCAATCAGACGTGAAGTATGCTCACTAGAGCCTGATAAAATCGTGACTCAAACTGGCGTGAACGATGCTCCTCAGAGCCCGATAAAGTTGTGTCTCAAACTACTCATCACCGATCAATTTATTAGAAACTGACAGAAAGGGGTGGAGTGGGGGCAATTTGTGAAAATAATCTGTAGTTTTCAACTCACAGACTTGGGACTAGTATCAATCTTCTACTTTTCATCCAAACGTCTCAATGGACTCATGCGGAATCCTATCGCATCGGCGGTTCTTAATACACGTGTTTTAGCGGCTTTTTTAAGGTACGCACCTCTCCGCGTGGTTTAGGCGTCCTCTCTCCTGATTTGCTGATTCAATCGTGTATCGGTTGGAACTTCATCTCTTGCACGCCCATAATGACGCCGACTTGGATGCGCGTTCACCCTGAATTTGTCCTTGAACACGGCTTAGCTGGTCATCGTCAGGAATAACTACCACGCTACTCCTGTTGCAATCGTTGCGACTTACTACCTGTCTTCCCTTTGTCAACCTCCAACATGTTCTGCCTGGATATCAGTAATAATAATAATAAAAATCATGAAGACTTATTGATCGGCAAATCAATAAGGGTTCAAGATGTACGACGAATCATACGTTATGTACAAGATTTACAATTCCACCAACACATGAACACTTGGCAAATGAGACGAAGGTCAAATTAATAGTCCTGCTGAATTCGCTCAAAAGAATTATTTACAGTAGTAGGGTTTTGCCAGTACAAATTTAATTGTCCTTCCTGATTCCTATCTTATTTGAGTATTCACATATTGAAATGAAAAAAAATATCACTCGTTGAAAAATATATCACTGATTCAATTTTTCAAAAATATCGTAGCAAATTAACTAACACTACAGGATTCAGTTATCTCAAGATTTGTTCAAAAACAAAGTTATTAACAAGAAATACAACACAATATCATTTACATGGACATTCGAGCATTTGGATTCGACGAACTTCGATAAACAGAAAATATTTATTGAATCATCTGTTCTCGATCCAAAATCTATTCAGAGCTTTTGACTCAATCATCAATATATTGGTCAAAATATTATTATCAACAAAATATAAATTCAATTCATTATGGATTCAACCATTTAATCAATTAACTATCACTTGGAAATATTATTTAGAAAATTTATCATAAAACAATTTAATTTGTTATGTCAAATATTTTAATCATCAAATTTATTTGCAAAACGTTTGTATATTTTTACAGGATCACAAAAATCCTTTCAGTTTGTAGTGGTTATTAAGAAGTAACAGTTTTAAATAATTTACAGCATCGGCCCATTCGATTTGATTCGTCAAAAATCACATAATCATAATTAGCATCTAGACAACGGTAAAGTCTTTTCGTAATGAAAGGTACAAGTTTAACAATAACAATTCTCGGGCAAGCAATTACTAGGAATACTTCTAGAACATGTGGGTAAACTGTGAATTGACAATGATGGCTCAACAAAATATCCTTTGGTTATATCTTGACGAAAGTGTGGCTAAATTCAACTCCTCTACTAATTTCAAAGACATCCAACCTACAATATGGTTGATGCTTCATTTCAACAACCTCATTCCTGCGAATTAATTGCACAATCATAATGGCATATTTAACTATTTGCACACACAACAATTATTTCTTCCCAAATTTATCCCCCCAGGGGCTCACATCTAGTGGGATGTGGGTTGGCGACCACGGGGCCCCAGCTGAGTCCGGCATTGCTTCCACTTACTTGTGCCGGGCTCCTCTCTGTCTTCTTTCCTATTGACCTCACTTGGTCAACTCTTGTTTTCTTCCGACCCCGACGGTATTAGGGCATCCGAGGCCTAGGGAGTCACTTCCTTTCCCGCCTTAATTGGCCCTTGTCTCATCTTTTCTGATTCCCTCCTTCTGCGAGGGGTCAGCCTTCTTTTTCTTTTCATGTTATCTCCTGCCTTCTGCTTAAGGCCCTCAAGGAGGCCGGGTGTATGTAGCCCCACCACTTTTGGTGCACCCTAGATAATGCTACACCCTCAGGGGCTCACGGCTGGTGAGTTCGGGAGTTGGCGACCCCGAGGGATTCCTGAGCTGGGACCGTTTTTCCTTTTTGTCCCTTACCTTTGGGGCGGACCCTCTCCTCTTTCACTTTCCTATCTGCCTTTCATGGCTCTCCTTCCTTCCAAGTCCCTCAATCCGCCTTCTTCGAGGGTTGAGGGCATTTCTTTTCCTCCTGTCCTTTATTTGCCTTATTCTCCTTTAGTTTTCCATTTCTTCTTCTAGTATGTAGGTTAGTAATTAGTTTTAGTTTTAAGTTCGCTTTTCATTTTCATCTTCACGATCACCCAAACCATCAGGGGCCGATAAACCTAGATGTTAGGCCCCTTAAAACAACAATTATCATCATCATCATCTTTCTTCCCAAATTATACAGAATAATCAAGCATTTGCTTGTTACGACAACTGGAAGATTTATAAGTTAGTAAACTCCCCCAATGAGTTTACAATAATAATAATTTTACCATCAGTTTAAAACATGAATAACTCCACGCCGTGTCTATTTTTAGCCAAACGTTTTATCAAAAGACGTTGCTCGATAATGATTTTATTTTTATACAAACTCTAGCAAAAACCCTGTTTTATACATGCTCTTGGCTTCCTGTATCATTACTTTCCGTGTATTCTCAAAGATTTAAATGCATAATGCAAGTGTAAAATACTTCCACTGAATTAATATGTTGTTTGTGGGCATGCGTTAACCACTAACCTTCGGAATCAACACGTATCCGATCTTAGAAAATTGTTTTAAATGTCAAATGTATAAATCACGCTACATGTTAATGATTATTAGAAATCACAACTATTATTATTATCATCTCAGAAAATTGAAAATAATAATTATTATTATTATTATTTCACGCCGGCCTCTCACCGCTGGGTCCGTGGTTCAAATCCCGGTCACTCCATGTGAGATCTGTGCTGGACAAAACGGAGGCAGACAGGTTTTTCTCCGGGTACTCCGGTTTTCCCTGTCAAAATTTCATTCCAGCAACACTCTCCCCTATCATTTCATTTCATCTGTCATTCATTTAATCATTGCCCCAGAGGAGTGCGTCAGGCCTCGGCAGCCGGCACAGTTCATATCCTCGCCGCTAGATGGGGGCTTCATTCATTCCATTCCTGACCCGGTCGGAGACTGGAAGCAGGCTGTGGATTTTCATTTTCATTATTATATCAACAAATGGATTTAAAGTTTATAAACTGTTCGGGGAATATCATCCTCGACTTCTTAATAATGGATAAATATCCATTCCTCAACTTAAATTTATTATTAAATTTTCAGTTACGACGGCTGATGACCGTGATTAGAAAAATATCAAAATTAAATAAATGCTCGTTCTGCTCGTCCATAAATTTCTAATCATTGACTTCTGAGTGTAAAAACTGCTCAGATCAAAGCTTCTATTGCAAAAAAAAAAGTATTTGCAACAGCAAAAACATCGATGAAAAGAAAATATGTGTTGGTAAGACTGTAGAAAATTTGAGAAATTCCAGCTAACTACGCATAAAAATAATTCAAATTGTAGCTTATATTCCTGTAGATCTTGATGCTGGTAATCTGGTCTCAACCAGATTATTTCAGTCTTCTTGTCCCCATTACGACACGTATTTATAATCTTGTATCGGCCTCCATTTTATACCCGCAATGGCCTTACTCAGACATAGCGGTATTCATACTTGTAGCCTGAATATCTTGATGAAAATAGTTCGTAAAATAAGCTGAAGTAATCTTGACTGGGGTTAGATCGAAAAGATCCATGATGAAAAATTACCAGTTTTAACTCGACCCAACTGTAATGCATTCAATACTGTCACTACTCGTACAATCTTATGCAACACATGTTCGAGTTCTGAAGATCTGTTCCCTGGACAGAGCTTCTCACTCTCCAGACAATGCAATCATGCTGGTATTCCCTGTGTCGGCTAGTGAACTGAACTGTGCAAGACTGGTAGGCGAACAGTAATGAACTATTTTGGTTGGTCGAAAGTTATTAAGTCCAAGACTTATTCTGGTTGTTTGGATGAAATAATCCAAGTTAAATTTTAGTGGACAGTGGAAATCAAAATATAGACTAAGTTCGAAGATCACAATAATGTTAAACACTTTTATAAGACCAGTAACCATGTACTGTCGAAATCACAAAGTCCCAGCGACTGTGCTGGTAATAACGTAGATTTTGCAACCATGTTGTGGTGTTTGTACACCACACCCAAAACAATTGAACTAAGAGTACTATATTTATGTGCAATTGCAACGATAGTGCATGTATATATTTATTGTGTTTAAGGGTAGTATAAAATCATATGTTCATTTTCATCCATTCTTGTAATTAGACGTCACCCGAGATTTCAAACCGTAAATTTACAACCCCTCCCCCAATAAATATATTTCTTGAGCTCACTTGTGGAACTAACAACTGACAATAGATACCGCTTGAACCGTCATAAAACCGCTTATGAAGAGGCAGGAAGAGTGGAAAGGGAGCCACAACCAGGAGTGACCCTCGGTAGCCAACAGGCTAATTCTAAAAGATGTCGGAACAATGGACCCTACAGCTTTTTAGAATAAATTGTTTTACGACGAGAAAACTGCAACATTGTGATTTTTAAGGAAGATACCGCTACATGACACCAATATGGAAGTGTGTCACTGGGGGAGAGACCTTCACCCCAATATAGCCACTTGGTGCTTGATAAAGGACTTACTTCGGCCAATAAGGAAGGAGCGTCACTTTCTGGAGACAATACTTTGATATTGCAATTGGCAGATCCCCTACTGCTGGTGGGAGACATAATTGCCATATATAAGCTGGAACAGAGCTGTATGGAGAGGAAGAATATTATTATGTTTTCACTTGAAAGCACTCAAAATTCTAAACTTGGACCTCACTTGTTGAGATTCCACTACAAAATTTCATAAAGTTAAACAAGTAAACTCAGTGGAGATCTAGCTAGGATATTTCCAGCATTGCGCTGAATATCGAAGACGAGTGAAACCATTCTATTCACTCAGCTAGGCGACAGTATCTGTGCAATTAGTGGGCAGATAGCTTTACCAGGTAGGATTGGTAATTGGAACCATGGAAGACTACGCGAGATGTCTACTTCAGGAACGAGATACCTCCGCCAACATCGCCCATGAAGATCTACAACCCGGTGAGCTCATGCATATTTGTCTATTGCAAGTCGGACGTAAATACTATTAACTTCAATAATTTAAAGAAATAACTTCCCCTTTTTATTTTATCCGTTTGAAAGATCGCAAGACGTCATTCATCTCATCCTGTTTGTTAATAAATTATTTTTAACTTCTATGACTTTCAGTCAATATTTACCCAATGCTAGACTTCCCAGAGGTCAAGATAATAGAATAAGGTGTTTTACAGCTAGCCTTTGTTGCCCCTCCCCCGAAAGTAAAGAATCTCAATTTAATAAATATAAATTTATCTCACAACCGTCTGTTGGAGATTGGCGCCCTATTAACCGAGCTATTTACTGCACTCATTTTATATCACGAGCTATGAAACGTTACAACATGTCACCCAAGCATGGGGCAAGCTGTGCACTAGCCGCGAAACGTTACAATGTGCACGAAGATTATAACAGTGTTCGGAACGACGTAGAGTGTTTAGCGGCTGAGCGCTTACGAAGGAATGAACATACTTGGCTCTGGCATGCACGCCTTATATACCTCGTAAGCGGACTCCTCGAGGTCAATGCGTGAAATATGCTGAAACTAAAACATCTCATATCTCAGCTTCCGCTCAATCAATTTCCTCGAAATAAAGCACATTCTTCCTCCCTTGTCCGTGCCAGTAATCGGATGTTAGTCTCAAGATTCTACTCCATCGGGAAATATTTAATGTCAATTTAGCCTCGACTATGACGCTCTCGCCTACTTCACTTAACCATTTCTTGGCTGCTCAAAGCTTCCAATTCCTTCTTAGAAGGTTTGGCGCGCGCTATTCAAACTTTCAATTCTGGACTTAGCATCACGGCCTGTGCTCTCAAATCTAGGCAACTGGATTTGGGCACAGTACAGAGGATTTTTGATGCCAACGTTCCCGGTCTCAGCTTCATTCTTCAGTCTTCTGCAACTCCTTCCATATTTCATGTCATCCACATGTTGAAATCTTCTTCCCCCCCCCCCCCCCCCCCCGTCCTGTCGTTCCTTTGATCTTCCCTTCAATGAGGTCGTGCATGAGCCCCTCATGTCTAAGTATGTGCCCGATTCAGTTGCCCTTCCTCTGAAGAATTGTATTCAGAAAAGTTTTCTTCTCACCTACTCTTCTTAGTACAGCATCGTTTGTCACCCCATCTGTCCACTTGATCTTCTCTATTCTCCTCCAGCACCACATTTCAAAACTTTCTAAGTATTTTCTTTCCCTTTATCTCATTGTCCACGTCTCTGCTCCATACAGTGCAATGCTCCAGATGTAACACTTCACGAATTTCTTCCTTAGTTCTAAACTCAACTTGCTGGTGAGCAGAGTCCTCTTCTAATACACTCCCGTCCCAAAAAAAGCACAGCACTTACTATTTTGAAAGTACAATACTCTTAGTTTAAGCAGTGGCGGCTGGTGGATAATTGTTGTGGGTGTTGCGCTATTTTCATTAAGGGGCGATGGGGTTTGGGGTAAAAGACTGATTGATATCAGGGAAAACTGTATTCAATTACGCGGTAAAACGGATGCACCTAATTCATCACGAATGCCGCAGTTCAGAGAACATCACATTGCCATCGGATTAAATGGATTATACGTTAGTCTACAGCGGAACCTTCACGAGAACAAAACAAAGTAGGTTGTATACACTGTAACGTTTCTTCTTAGGTACTTTTAGGTTATAGTATGGCCACTTCTGGTGGGCCATTGCAAAGAGATTAGCTTAAGCTTTGAGATTCGTTATGATGGTCCAGCAGTGAGATAGAAGGGGACTTGGCTATTCCATGGAGTTTCATGTTGATTTATACATTCTTTTTACGATAGTCAATTTTCTTTAGATTCTAGTTTGTTGAGAAAGTGGGAAGTCTGTTAAGATTTTCTACGAGGAATGGTGTTACTTTGTTGAGGAGAAAAAGAATGAAGAGAAAGTGTTCGAGATGATTGAGACTGATTTGGTCTGAGGAAAAAGTAGAATGGAGAGGATCGGTAATGTTACAATATTAGATGTTCTGGTTGTTGAAATAAAGATGAGAGTGAAATTATGTTTCGAATGGAATGGGTAATGATCTGAATTTGTGGAAGGTAATGAATGAAATAGAAAGATTACAAAAATAGAAGGAATTGCATGAATATCAAATGAAAAGGAAAAATATAACGAGCCAAAGGTATGTTTGTGTGTACAAGGAATATGAATGTGTTTCCCTAGTGTGCCTAACACGCACGACTCCAAAATAAAAGACCCGCCATTCTTCACGAACAGTTAACAATACGAGGGAGAGAAAGAACGCACAAATTACATTGCAAGACAGTATCGGCAATTGACGGAGCATCACGGATGTTTCCGTCCGCGCCTTGGCTCCCTTGTTGCAATCAGAGAGCAACGTCCAGCCGAGTTAACTGTTTGTATAGGACTTACTCTGTCTAGCATCTCTGCCATACCCTTCACTATTGAGATCTGGTCAGTGCTTTGGCCTGGCAACGATCAAACGAACGACAATTGGCGCGCTTCGCTTTCTCAGACAGTTTACAGTAACTTACTATAAGATTTCCTGAATGATTAAAGAACATAATTATGAACTCCTATACATATAAAAGGAACCGTACATATTTTCTTACTAAAAATACTGTTACGGTATTAATTGTTTTTCTTGAATTAATCTGGTCGTTGTGCAACACTGCAACCTGATTACAGGCCGCCACTGAGTTTAAGGGAGCAGAATTTAGTTTCATTTTCAACATTTCATTACAGAATAAGAGAAAGAATATTTCTAAGCAAATTCCTATTCTGAAAACGTTTCCCAGCCTGACAAACGCTTGTGGCAGCCGTATTCAATGCTTCAGCTCTACGGCCATCATTCTCCAATGCTATTGCTTGTGAATAGTCCACAGGACCTAAAGGTATGTTCAAGTGTTGTTTATGGCTCAGAAACCAATCAGGCAATCCTCATATATTCATCAATCAGCGTCGAAGGTGCAAAGGCGTCTAAAAATCCAAAATGAAGTTTTTTTTATTGGCGCGAAATGAATGAGAAAAGTGCGGGAGACTTCACCATTGTTTCAGCGGATTACAATTGCGTTAAATATAACCTCCTTGTGTTATTCATTGTTGAGCCTCCTTCAATAACTATCACAGAACACTGGCCAGTCAATAAATATTGGAAAATGTATGGTAATTATATACAATGTGGAATTTAACTAAGCTTTCTACCAATATTAAGTGTTACCCTTTTTTTTGGGGGGGATGGGTAGTGTATTATTCATCTCTATAGCTATCACATCCGACATCTCAGGCAATCTGTTTAACATATCTTGGTCCTTGGTCTACCCCTACAGTTCTTGTCTTCGACCCATCCGTCCACAACCAACTTCGATATTCCTGGTGTTAATAGATTATTGTGACCAACCAGTCGATCTCTTCCCTTCATTACCAGTTGCCTGAAACATCTCTCCTCTCCCACCCGTCAAGATCCTCCTAATATGGTGTATGTTACTGTATACTGGACATCTTCATTATTATTGAAGGCCAGTTTTGACTCTCGCCACGCGTAAACTAATCAGACCTATAAGCGCTCCCCAGTCTAATGAGAATGTACCAGAACCTTTAATACTGCCATTAATGCCGGCCTTGGTTTATTGAAGATATGGTACAACGTACATCCTGATCCAATAACATGTTTCTCTTGTTGATCCCTTATCTAGCTTGGCTACAACGTAATGTTGTTCCTCGTTTCCAACGAAGGGTGTTTTCTAATAGTATAAAGAGGGGTGAATTCTCCGTGAATGTGTGTTCATTTAAATTATTAGGGTGGTTTATTTTAGCTAATTTTTTCTCGATTGTTTCCTTCATATTGGAAACGACGAAACCGAGTTGTTTTATTCGATTTGTTTGGGCATTGATAGGTAGGTGTACAAACACACGAATATTAGGCCCATGTACGAATAGATCTCATAAGTCTAGTTTCATTCTTTACAATATTTGAAATTATGCTAATAGCACACAACTGAAGGAAATTTTATAGAGAAATAATTTTATTCAAGGAATTTGGCCAGGATTTGTAATATCTAATTTTCCATGTGTTGAATTTCAACTCTCAAATGCATTTGTCATTATTCGTCAATTTAGTGTCAATCACCGTGCCACGGTGGGTGAGTGGTTAACGTGTCGGACTACCAACCCCAAGCTTGCAGGATCGCCCCTGGCCGTGGTAAGTGATTTTTGAAAGGTGACAAAAATCACGACATGGATGTCATACGTTGTTGGCATGTTAAAGAACCCATGTGAATTCAGTAGGCCGTGTTCAATGCCAAAATTAATCTCGGGAATTTCCGCCAGCACAAAGTTCCTCCATTCTCTACTAGAAAGCGCTGTAGTGTCAAGGAGCTTAGATATTTAACCTCCTTGACTTTCATAGCGTTCAAAGGAACAACGAAATTCGACATGCAAGCTACCCTCTGGGTGTCAATTAACAAAGCTTTCACCCGGCACTCGAGGCCATACGATATTATTATTATTATTATTATTATCGTCGTGATAGTCAAGGAACTACGAAATTCGACATGCAAGCTACCCTCTGGGTGTCAAATAGCAAAGCTTGCACCAGGCACCCGAGGCCATACGATATTATTATTACCGTCGTGATTAAGATCAAGAAATCATATTGCATATTCCACCCCTTGTATCTAGTTAATTTGCAGACATCTCCAAGATGATAGACGGATATCCCAGTAACTTTAATGAACCTGTATTGTTCTGAATTACAGTGTTAAGTGGTACTCATACGCTCTTGCACTGCAAGAAGTGAAGGCCAGTGAGTGCTCATTGTCCGGACACTTGAAGGTATTGTTTTCTTCAAGTGGAGCAGAAAACTCTAAATTCTGAATGTCCTTGTTCTGACCACAATACTATTTGACCCTAATAGTAGGTTCCACAGCCATTGAATACCGCTGCCAGCAGTTAAGGTTATCCATGAATTCGGCATTAGTTCATCTAAGTAATTGCAAGAGTTATCAATTCAATTTAGCCTCCGTGGCTTAGGCGGTAGCACGCCGGCCTCTCACCGCTGGGTCCGTGGCTCAGATCCCGGTCACTCCATATGAGATCTGAGATGGACAAAACGGAGGCAGACAGGTTTTTCTCCGGGTACTCCAGTTTTCCCTGTCGACATTTCATTCCAGCAACACTCTCCACTATCATTTCATTTCATCTGTCATTCATTTAATCATTGCCCCAGAGAAGTTCGTCAGACCTCGGCAGCCGGCACAGTCCATATCCTCGTCGCTAGATGGGGGCTTCATTCATTCCATTCCTGACTCGGTCGGAGATTGGAGACAGGTTGTGGATTTTCATCAATTCAATTTAATTCTTTTCTCGCTGTCCGCTTCGTTGCGTAGTGGCTAACATGCTTGGCTGTCACCGCGGAGGCCCGGGTAAGCAATACTGTTGAAACCAGGACTTGTTGGAATATACTTTGCGGATTAGCCAATATGCTTGTATGATTCGAACGGCAGTCATCTTGAAACTATCTGGATGATGACCTTGTAGTTTGGTCAACAGACGCTTCTCCCATGAAGGTATTTTTTTTAATTATCTGGTAGAAAATATTTCCGAAGACTGCATCAAGAATAAATTACATAATCTAACCTCTGGCAAGTCTCCCGGTCCTGATGCCATTCCTATAGAAATAATTAAATCTTTATGCCACCAGCTATCTCGTCCACTTTATATTCTTTTCAACCAAGCCATCAGTGAAGGAGTGTTTCCGGATTACTGGAAATCAGTCCATATCACCCCAGTGTTAAAGAAAGGCTCCAGGCAGAAAGTAGTTAATTACAGACCAGTATCACTAATGTCTATTTTCGCACGAGTCTTTGAATCAATTGTTCGGGACGAAGTGTACGCCCACGTGTCACCATTCATCACTGAATTTCAGCACGGCTTCCTTCCTAGGCGATCCACTGCTACCAACCTAGCAGTCTTCACTCATGATGTATCCACCTTTATGAATAACCGTGGTAGTGCTGATGTTATCTATACTGATTTCTCTAGGGCTTTCGACAGCGTACATCACAACCTACTGCTTCATAAAATTTCAAATTTTGGTATAACTGGTAATCTTTTACGTTTCTTCAAAAGTTACCTCTCAAATAGAACCCAATCTGTTATAATTAATAATGATAAGTCTAAATCTGTAAACGTTACTTCCGGTGTCCCTCAGGGTTCTGTATTGGGCCCTCTGCTCTTTATACTTTTTGTGAATGATATCCCTCGTATAATTCATAATTCTAGGTGCCTGATGTACGCTGACGACCTTAAACTGTATATGCCCATCAGTACTATAAATGACTGTGAGTTGTTGCAAGAAGACCTACACCAACTCAGTGAATGGTGTGAAACATGGAAACTGAAACTGAATACTGAAAAGTGTAAAGTTTTGTCAGTTTCATTGAAACGTAACCTCATACCCAGGTTTAATTATTGTATTAATAATGAAACGCTAGGTAGAGTGTCAACCATTAAGGACTTAGGGGTGACAATCACAAATAATTTCTCGTTCGATGAACATATTTCAAAAATATGTCGTGAAAGTTTCCGGATCCTGGGATTTTTAAAAAGAAATTGTTTAAATTATTTTTCGGACATAACTCTATCCAAATTATTTAAGTCACTCATTCGGCCTAAATTGGAGTACTGTAGTGTGATCTGGAATCCTTTTCACAGTAATAAAATTGACGCCACCGAACGTGTGCAAAAGAGATTTGTCAAATGGCTCTGTTACAGGGGTGGACGATCGTACCATAGAGCTGAGTATGAGAGTTATTGCAACGTGTACGGTCTTCCTCCACTGAGCAGTCGGCGCACAGTGGGAGACGTGAGATTCCTGTGGAATCTGGTAAATGGTGGAATTGACTCGAATCAGTTGCTAGCTGACTTGGGTTTTCACGTCCCTCAGAGAACCACCAGACGGAAGCACACGTTCGATGGGGGCAGATCGAGAATTAATGTACATAAAAATTCATGTCTGATCCGGTTGCAGTCAACATACAGCTTGATGGAGAGTAAAAGTGCTACTGATATTCACTTCGACTCTCTATCAACTGTTATGAGAAACATCTCAAGTGGGCTGTAAAATAGTGTGTGCATTTTGTGTTTTTTTTCTATTTGCGTTTATTGATTGATTGATTGAACATGTGGTTGAATGAATGGTTGATTGATTTTTTGATTGAATGTACGAGCGACTGAAGTAATGTATTTTTTGTTTGCTGTTATCTAGATCCTCGAATGTCACTCTTATATTACTTTTTTCCCAGTTTTCGAACTTTTTCTTCTATCTTTCATTTTATGTTTTTGCCTTTTTCCGTTTACTGTAGATAGTTTTGATTTTTCTGTAATTATTTCAATGTTTCTTGTACATAGGGATTGTATGAATGAATGCTTGAGATCGGATGTTTGATTGTGTGTCTGTATGGTTGTGGTTGTTGATTTATAATAGACTCGTGTATTTCTATTTTTTATTCGTGTTTGCTGTTATTGTTTTGTTTATACTTGTACATTTTATTGTTAATTATTATATTGTCACTAGTGGATTCTATCTGTCTGACAATAAAGAATACATACATATTATATATATAATTAGTTTAGTCGTAATTTTATTAAATCTTTGAACATTTGGGTGGCAAATATTTCGTTTTTGTTAAGATGGCAGCGATATAGAACATGACACTAAGATGCCCATTGCTAGTGCAACCTTTGTGCCAAAGTTTGATCAATTCGGTTTCGTCGAGTTTGAATTGATAGGGGGGATCGACATGCACACACACACGTTCGCCATCTTAAAATTATCTGGCTGATGACATTGTAAATAGTGCGACAGATGCTTCCCACTTTAAGGTATATTTTACCAAAATTTTGTACAGAACAGTAGGGCCCGGATTTTAAAAACATGCATATGCGCATATGAAAATGCATATTTAGAACGTTTGTGCATATTTTGAACGTTAGTGCATATATAGATATATTTTTCTCTCGTGTGTGATCGATTAATCCAAGATTTCAGAACGAAATGAAAAATCTAATGAACTCCATATGTTGTACATCCCTTGGCAACATGATAAGCCTTCCCTGGTCAATGAATGTGCATTCAATGTCGCAATACAGAACAAGCAGGTAGATCGATAATGACCCTTTCACAACAGATATTTCCTTCAGTCCTATGTACTTTCTTCTAAGAGTAGCCTCCCATTTTTTGCGTAAACAAGTGCGTTCATCTGTTAACTTTCTTTTCGTCTATTGCATTGTTTTGCCAGATTAAACTGTAAAAATGCGTAAAGATAAGAGCTCTAGGTCATTTTCAATAAAACAGTGGATAACAGGCAATAGTGATTATACAAGTGACGGTGATGTAGTGTACTGTCAAGTGTGCGAGAAGAGTGTAAAATGCGATTAAAAAATCAACTTGAGCAGCATTCGAAAACAACTTCACATCTTAGATCAAAAGAACAGAGTAATAATACGCAACAGCTACTTTTAACCGACATTAAAACACGGTGTGAAGTTAGTACATTTTCTGCTGATCTCTGTGAAGCTTTTTTATGCAGCAACATTCCACTGCATAAATTGAATAACCCAGATCTACGCTCGTTTCTTGAAAAGTATTGTGCTAATCAAAGGATACCAGATGAATCTACCCTTAGTTATAGTTAGTTATTGTTGTTTTAAGTGGCGGAACTAAGAGGTCATCTGCCCCAAATCTACCCTTAGGAAGAACTATTTACTTTCACTGCACGCTTCTGTCGTGGATTCGATACGGTCTGACATAGGAGGGAACTGTATAGGCATATGGATATCGGTAGATGAAACAACAGATTCGTGTGGTCGATACATAATTCATAGTGGGTAAATTATGGCCAGAAGAACCCGGCAAACCTCATTTACTTTCGTGGAAATTGCTATAAAAAAAACAACCACGCTACAGTTACAAGATTTGTTAACGATCCCTACGACTTCTGTGGCATAGTGAATCGGAAAGTGGTAGTTACAATATGCGCCTTTAAGTCACAGATGCAGCTTCGTGTATGTTGAAAGCTAGTCAGTCTCTTGGAGTTTTTTTTTTTTTTCAAATCTCCATTTTTGTTCCATGGATTGCATCGTATTGCAGAAGAGATACGTAAGCTATTTTCATCTGTCAACAACGTAATTTCAAGTGGGAAGAAACTGTTCCCAAAAGCACCGGCTCGTGTACAGTTGTACAAAACTCTCCTGCCTCAGGTATCTCTTCCACCGGAACCTGTTCTCACATGATGGGGAACTTGGTTATCCGCAGTACCGTTCTACCAGGAGTACTTAAATCAAGTGCAAGATGTAGTTACAAGTATTGACGATAGTCATATGCGTGTGTTCGTGACGCAAAGTGCGCATTTGAATCTGAAACTGTATATCAAGATATCAGTTTCATCCATATGCATTATTCGTCACTTTCGAAGGCGATATAGGGTCTAGAAACTCGCGGTGCGCCCCTACACGAATCCCTTCAGTTAATTAAAACACCATTAGCTCTTAAAATGGTGACCCAGGTGAAACTGGAGAAAAAGTGAAAAGGAAACTCAGTGTGGTGTTGCACTCAAACCCAGGATGATAAAATTAAATAATACGTTTGGTAAGTGTATATCATTTTAAATGATCTTGTCGACTTCGTCGTTACCATCTTTTTTGGAAGCCTTCATTGGGAGGTTATGGCTGCTTGAGCTTTTAGTTCTCGCAGTAAAGAGGCGCAGGTGCGCTTCATAAAACGGGAGGTAGCGCCCTGAAGGGGTCCGGGCGGGGACACCAAAGGCCCGCTGATGAGCCAGCTTGGTGTCCTAGGTGAAGTCCCACACAAGACACAGCACAAACCTAGAGAAATTGCTGAGTTCCATGGGTAAAGCTGAACTGGGAAGATAAGCGATTAAAAGAGTAAAACTTACTAACCCCGGTTCGTATCATAAGTGTGCTTTATCGAGTATTAAAACTCAGGCAGCAGGTAATGACTCTGAAGCCTCTACTTAGGGTCAAGGTGCGCTGCGGTCAGAACAAAAGATACTTGAACTGAACAATGCCTTAAAGTATTCTCAACGAGTTGTCGGGACAAGCCTCTCCACTGACCTGTAATCTCTCATGTTAAGGGCCACTTACTCTGGGTTTGTGAGAATGTAAAAGGGGGTCATCAAAAGCTACTGATATATTGGCCATTAAGGTTTCATTATCCCTTCACTTGGCGATCAGCTTTATGCAAGTGACTTAGTCATCTCGCACAGTGTTAGAAATGTGCCAGTTCTCTTCAATCTATTCCACATGATCATGAACTGGTTGAAACAATCAACTAATTTTAAGTGACAAGAAATCGTAAATTCCAACATTTATAAGCATATTTTGTGAGTCTCTATCAATATTAAATGCACATTTAATTATTGATCACCAATTATTGTTAATATTAGCTTCCCACGGTGGGTGAGTGGTTATCGTGTCGGACTACTAGCCCCAAGCTTGCAGGTTCGCTCCTGGCCGTGGTAAGTTTTTTTTGAAAGGCAACAAAAATCTCGGCACGCATGTCATACGATGTTGGCATGTTAAAGAACCCATTTAAATTCAGTAGGCCGTGTTCATAATGGCTAAATTAATCTCGGGATTTTCCGCCAACACAAAGTTCTCCCTTTCTCTACTAGAATGCACTATAGTGTCAAGGATCTTAGATATCCAACCCCCTTGACTTTCATAGCGCTCCAAGGAACGACAAAATTCAACATGCAAGCTGCCCTATGCACGTAAAATAACAAAGCTTGCACCCGGCACCCGAGGCCATACGATATTATTATTATTAGTAATATTATTATTATTATTATTTTTATTGCTATTATGCCATAATTTGTTTATTTCTTTATTTATTTATCAATTTATTTATTTATTTTATCGATCGTCCCCTCTAATTTTCAAAATAATGTTGGTTGTACAACTGAAGTTAAAAAGGATAGATTATGTTTCCGATGAAACTTTCCTACTCCGATTGAGCTCATTAGAATCAATTCAACTTTACACAGTGATATTGCGCAGGTTTATCAGTTTATTTTACCAACGTTTCACTACTGTGTAAATTGAATTGATATCCAAAAGTAATTATTTTGTTTAATAACAGCAATTATGAAAATCGGCTAAGTGATTGGGAATTAGTGAAGTAGACTATAAGTGGGCCGTACCTTCTTGACCGGTAGCCTACATGTTACGTGCGCAGTGGTGTCTCCACACACAGTGAGCCTTCATACCTTTGTGATCAATGCAAGTAAAGTGTGCAATGTGTCCTCGGCACCGCAAGTGCATATTCAGTGATCACAGTGTTCTACTCGGTCTTTAACCCTTTATGCGACAGTGGTCTCTATATTAACCACCTGTCATAAGGACAGTTTATCCTTTCAAAGATGCTGATAGTTGAATCTTTCAGCCAAATTTCGGAGAATTTTCTAAAAATCAAATATTGTGTACACGCATCTACTGTACTTAACGTAATGTGTTGGATACAATTTTAAACTAAAAACATTGAGAAGTAAATTGTAAAATTGAATTATAAATCTAGATACACAAATTATAAAAATAAAATAACAATATTAAAGGAAATATAAAAATTTAAATAATAAACATAACTATAAGTGAAATTATGAAAATAAATGTAAAAATCAATTTTAAATTAGTTAATTAAATAATTCAATAAAAGATATCAAAATGAAATCTGTAAGATCTTAAAATGAAAATTGAAAATAGATACATAAAAATTAAAATTAGAGAAACAAACGATAACATTATTAATAATTATAATAAATAAAATAAATTAAAATGTAAAAATCACACAAAAGTAAAAAATAATTTTAAAAAATTGCCCCATAATGGGTTAAGAAGAATTCGCACGCGCTTACGACTGGCCACGAATAACCGGCCAATCTATACTAGCATTATTCAGCGTATAGCTTCAGCTTCATGTGTCCTCAGCATATTCAGTTGTGTCAGTGTTCTACTTTCATCTTCATCCATTCCACCTCTCATCCCGACGCGCAGGTCGCCCACGGGCGTCGACTTGAAAGACCTGCACTCGGCCTCTCAGGAGGCCTCACGACATAAAATAAAAGTGTTCTACTCGGGCTTTAAGAATGATTCTCACGCGCTTACGTCCGGCCACAAAAGACAGGCCCATATATACATAGTGCGATTCTTGGCTCTCATTTCTTTAATGTCAGAAAGTGGAGGGGGGGAAGAGGAAGAAGCAAAAACAGTGGTGTTGAATGATAAAGAGTAGGGTGTAAGAACCAATAAAAACTGTGAAGTCTTCCAGCGCTGAAGGAGGGATCACCCTACAAGGAAGCCGCTATTGATGGAGGGAACGAGTGAGGAGTGAAGTACGCCAGCAGTTAGTTCGTACAATTATCAGTAAGAGGGTGCCGCACCCCAAATCAGATAAGTCTTAATCCCTCTTCATTATTCTTCTTCATGTTAATGGCAGACACATACTGTAGGTCTCATGGTCCGGATTTATTACATGAATATGTGATTGCTGAAAACGACTAAATTCACTATTTCTATTTTAGAATGTATTTTAAACAGTTATTATTATTTATTTAATCGATTGTTCCCCTTTAGGAGAGCGATTGAACTTGAATACATGATTAATTCATCTTCTGGCGTTTTCCTGCTTCTCTTCCCAAAATCTCATTATCCTCTCAGAATGCTCCTTCTTCCGCTCAGCTGTCCATTTTCTTCCAGACTGCCCTGATGGTCTATGCTCAAACTTAACATTTTTTATTTTACTCCGTCATTCGGTGGGGTCCTCGAAATTTTGAATGTTGACCTGTTTTAGGTACCTCTGAACCTCTGTCGGCCACTCCGTGCCACACTTACTGTGTTATAACGTTGAGCAATTTCTTCGCCGTTCTGAAGTTTTCCATCCTGTAAATGAGTGTATAAGACTGTGTTCGGCGTTTCCATATTACGTCCGTTATCGTGTGGATCTTTTGGTAGAGATCGTTTTGAGGTCTCTTCATCCAAATACCGTTATTATTAATTGCCCCGTAAACCTTTATGAGAATTTTTCTATCCTGTTTTTCTATATCCTTAATTTTGGAATGACCGTCGATCACCATTGTTTCGGCTGCGTAAGTTGCTTACAGTTATTATAATAATTATTATTATTAGTTAGTTATTGTTGTTTTAAGGGGCGGAACTATGAGGTCATCTGCCCCTATTATTATTATTATTATTATTATTATTATTATTATTATTATTATTATTATTATTATTATTATTATTAGGGCTTCGGTGGCGTAGTCGGTAGCATGCTGAACTGCTTTTCCCAAGATCGTGGGTTCAAACCTGGCTGAAGTAGTCGGATTTCTTAAGAGCGTTAAAATCCTTCAGTATGCCTTCCTTCGGAGGGGAAGTACAGTAAAGCCGGCGTGCCCATGTCATAGATTTATGCCATGTAAAACAACATACCACTACAATAAATTGGCAGTGTGTAGCCAAATTTGTAGGTTATATTGGTTGGTTAGAAATGCTCTATCAAGTTCCAAGTTTCGCCGCTAGGTGTCACTGACAGTGGCATCTGGTAGAAAAAGTTGGAACTACTTGAAATCGAGCTTGCTGGGAGCCCACGGGCGTTCATTTAAATGCCCAGCTATGGCCATTGGATGCAACATTATTATACGTAGTGGCTTCGGAGTTGTAGTCGGTAGTATGCTGAACTGCTGTGCCCAAGGTCACGGGTTCAAACCCGGCCAAGTTTGACGGATTCTTTAAGAGCGTTAAAATCCTTCAGTATGCCTTCCTTCGGAGGGGAAGTAAAGCCGGCGGGCCCATGTCATAGATTTATGGCATGTAAAATAACCTACCACAACAATTGGTGGTGTGTAGCAAAATTTATAGGTTATATTTGTCTGGTTAGGAAACGCTCTATTCAAGTTCCAATGTTCGCCGTTAGGTGTCAGTGACAGTGCCGTCTGGTAGCCAACGGTGGAACTACTTGAAATTGAACTTTAATTCAGCTTCATTCATTTCATCTCTCATTAACTCCTCTCCTGAGGTTGGCGTCAGGAAGGGCATCCGGCCGTAGAGACTATCAGCCGCGTGGAATTTCATCGCATCTCAAAATAGTTCATACAAAATTTTTGAAATATATCCGTGCCATACAGCTTTCTATCATTTCAAATGATCTCGTCGACTTCATCGTTATGCTTTGGTCTACCGTTATGCGTTACGGTTACGTCTTATGACGTCATCATGTTGTTCAGTGCATATGCACCTAGTCTGAGTTTACTCCTGGGCTATGGCGTTATGCGATACGGAGACGGAGAGCGCGTGACGTCATGCAGTAGAGTGCACCTCCCACTCTCCGTTCCCCGCGCGAGAAGCCTAAGTTAATGGGTAATAGAGTCTGTTGAAAGAGTCCTGGGGTTTCGAGCGAAGCGAAGCCTTTCTAACATGTGTAGCATTTGTAGCACGCGTCATTTGAAATGATATCAAGTCTAGTCTTTCAGACTTACTATAACTTTTTTATAATATTCTTAGTATCCCAGATACAACTACCGTGGAATTGATAGTAGTTCGAGTAATCATGTCGAGCAATCATGTCACTCATGGACTTGTTTTAATGATAGATCATATTATAATTCACATAAAAATTGTATTCATCTCCGTGGTGTAGTGGTCAGCGTGCATAGCTGTCATCCCGGAGGTCCGAGGTTCGTTTTCCGGCTCTGCCACGAAATTTGATAAGTGGTTTGAAAGACTGGAACGGGGTCTACTCTGCCTCGGGAGGTCCAACTTAGTAGAGAGTGTTCATTTCCCACCTCAGCCATCCTCGAAGTGGTTTTCCGTGGTTTCCCACTTCGTCTCCAGACAAATGCCGGGATGGGACATAACGTAAGGCCACGGCTGCCTCCTTCCCTCTTCCTTGCCTATCCCTTCCTTGCCTATCCCCCCCCAATCTTCCCATCCCTTTCCATCCCTCACAAGGCCTCTGATCACTTTGCAGGTGAGGTCGCCTGGGCGAATTGCTCGTCCCATCTCCCCAGTTGTATCCTCCGACCCGAAGTTTCAAGCTCCAGGACACTGCCTTGGAGGCGGCAAAGGTGGGATCCCTCGCTGAGTCCGAGGATAAAAACAACACTGGAGGGTGAAACGACCAAAAAGAAAATAAATTGTAGTCCTTTTTTAACTATCATTTTTTTCAATAGATTTAATAACAGACTACATTAGGCAGGTAATTTATTTCATTATTATATTCTAATTTGTATTATTCGTCTTGTATAGGACATGCTTGTTAATTGGCTTGTTTAGTTAAGTGTCATTTATATTTTGCTTTATTAGTTGTTAAGCTAGGTGTAGTTTCTTATTGCCATACTTCAAGCCAGAACAATGTATACGCTATATTAAGTGGCTCTTTAGCCCCAGTGGCAGTTCTCTATGAATAAATTCAAATTCAAAATTCCCGACCCCGTTGGAAAAAGGGACTAATAATGGGTAGACCTAGATAGATTATTATACTTATTTCAAAATAAATAGTATTATCAATGTTACGCCCAAGAATGAAAACATATAGGCCATGCAGGTCTAAATAATCCACGCACTTAATTTAACACTTCCGACGAAATTTTAATTTAGTAACATGTTAGGGATTTTTTGTTGATACTAAAATTTTATGTTAGTAGCACTGAATTTTAAAATTTAACATAACATTCGGAGACCTAGGAAGAAAATAATAATAATAATAATAATAATAATAATAATAATAATAATAATATCGTATGGCTTCGGGTGCCTGGTGCAAGCTTTGTCATTTGAAACCCAGAAGGCAACTTGCATGTCGAATTTCGTCGTTCCTTGTAGAGAATGGAGTAATTTTGTGATGGCGGAAAATCCCGAAATTAATTTTGCTACTATGAACACGGCCTACTGAATTCAAATGGGTTCTTTAACATGCTAATAACGTAGGACATTAACATGTAAGTTTATGAATTAATGGACTTAAAGATGTTTTACAGTAACATATAGATGTCTCTACCTAACTAGATGACGAACACTTCTTGCCATGGTTACCACCGGATATCCGTGTCGGCCTTTTGTCGACGCTATTCGCAGCTAGACCCTCAGCTCTAATACCTATTCATGATAAAATACGCACACTGTTATTGACACAACAATATCACTGTTTATCAAGCAAGAAAACTACTATTTATTATTTATTGAATATCCATTACAGTAAATGGAACCCTATTACACATAGTACATTATTATTATTATTATTTACCATAAATCGTACACGAAGTATGGAAGGCCTAGTGAAAAAGGGCAAGCCCCACATACATATTTCATGCTCCACAGGCACAGCTTACATCTACATTTGTTTTAACAATATTTACAAGTTTTACAAAGATATTTGCAGTATTTACATATTTAGAATATTGACATAGTACATTTTCCTGTTCACTCATTCTCTCACGCACGCACTTTCATAACCTCAATCACTCGATACATTCATTCATTCCATTCAGATACTCATTCATTCTGCGAGACAATCAATCATTCATACATACGTTTATTTATACAATGTACCTTTTTACGTACGGTTTGAATTTCCGAAGAGGCAAGATCTTGGCATCCCCTGGCAGCGCGTTCCATAACCGCGCAGAGCGGCCGTAGAAACCTGTCAGGTAAGCATTAGGGTTCGTTACATAATGAAAAATTAATTATATCATAAATTATGAGATTAATTTTTCATAAATAAGATGAATAAAAGCTAAAAACTGCTTATAACAACATTTCTTCGTGAATATGTAAAAAAGTGGTTTTGAAAATTTCAAGTTGCAGAAATTTAAGTGACAGT
This sequence comes from Meconema thalassinum, assembly GCA_946902985.2. NCBI lineage: Eukaryota > Metazoa > Arthropoda > Insecta > Orthoptera > Tettigoniidae > Meconema > Meconema thalassinum. Next base: position 191,629,286 of record OX336395.1, read on the forward strand.
TCAAGTTGTATCTGGCTTTACCAAACACAGAGCATTCAAACCACAGGTGATATATTGTTTGAAGAGAATCACAAAAACAGGAATAACCATCTGCAATATTAATTTTAAAACGTTCGAAATATGATTTAAAAAGCCCGTGACCAGTTAAGAATTGAGTAAGTTCAAAATTCAGCACAAACATCTTACACTGGAGCCTATGGTGAACTTCTGGAAGAAAAAAAAACAAGTAGTTCCGTGAAGAACTATACAGCCTATTTTCATATATCCTACTTACGTTAATTGCCTCTATCAACATACAAAATTTCAGTTTGATTGCTGTAGTAGATTCGTCGATATTGAGAACCGACTAAATTTTGTGAATGGTCGCCATGTTGGATTGTTATATATATATACAGGGTCTTTCATATAAAGTAAGAACGCCAAGCGGCGGGTTTGTTATCCGCTAGTGTGGTGGCCTTGACTGAGCTTGTAGCGAGCCGTGGCCCCCTGCTCTAAGCGTGTGTACAATCCTCTATGAAATATTACCTTATAAAAGTTGCTGGAAGTGTCGTCCTTCCTGGGTTATACAGGCATTGTATCTGGTAACCACATTTTGGCTGACGCGAGTGAGTCATGCCACTGTATTTTTTCTGATTTTTTATTTTGTGTTTTTTATTGAGCACTGAACCAGTAGTGTCAAAGTTATTTACAATTACGTGAATCTGTGCTAGTGAAGGTGGCACTTCATCAGGAAATTGCTGAACAAATGCATCACGTACCCGCCGAGCCGAATCGTAATTAAAATAAAATTTACATACAAAAATACGATGTTGCAATGATAACTGTCTCAACATGTTAGCAGCTGAGGTTCAGACTGGCGACTGAACACCTGCACGCTTATTGCAAGGTCAAGTTTGTACTATGCGCGCGCTTTCAATACTTCAGCAGGGGGCCGTGGTGCGTCACAAGCTCGGCCAAGCCGGCTTCAGCAGCGAATGACAAAACCGCCGCTCGCCGTTCTTACTTTATATGAAAGACCCTGTATATAGGTCTTAGAGTTATGTACTGTTACACGAAGATTATTGTGTACGTGTAGTATTCAAACTTCAATAGCATGATTAGGACACAAGAAGTAAAAACGAGATTTAAACATTTCGCACAGCTGCCATCTTATGGTTATGAAAACAATTGAACTAAATTAGACACCAGTGCATTACAATGTGTATAAACATTTACTGTACCAAGTTTCATTGCGTTAGTTTCATTAAATCGCGAGAAAGGTCTATTTAAAATTTTCAAATTCGCTTGGAAGCCATGTTCGTTTTGTAGTTAACCGGTTTTTGAAAGTCTTATAGATGAACTTCCAGTAGTGCCCTTTATCTCCGTACAAAATTTCAGGGTGATACCGCTAATAGTTTCAGAGATATAGAATGCCGGTGAAATATTTCGCACAGCCGCCATCTTGAGGTTATGTAAACAATTGATCGAAGTTAAATGTCGGTGCATTGCAATGTGTATAAACATATACTGTATCAAGTTTTATTGCGTTTGGTCTATTTAAAAGTCGCAACTTCGCTTGGCCGCCATGTTGGTTTTGTAGTTACCAGGTTTTCAAAAGTCACATAGGTGAACTACTAGAGTTTCTTTTATCACCGTAAAATATTCCAGGGTGTTATCGGGAATAGTTTCGGAGATATTGAATGCTGGTGATATATTTCGCACATCCGCCATGTTGGATTGGTGAGACGTAACAAAATTTGAAGGACACGGTCGGGGTCGCCCAAAATAGTGCTATGAACTTACCGAGTTTCATTGAAATCGCTCCAGGCGTTTAGAATTTATTAGGGGGGGACACACACCATCACACACACCATCACACACACTCGCACACACAGACAGACACACGGACAAAAGGTGATCTCATGAGCCTATTTTTTCATAAATGAAAATAGGCTAAAAATTCTTGTGACAGATCCTTTTGTAGAACGGGTGCAGTAGTTGGAAACTAAGTACACGGCGCTGATGATCGAATATGACTCACGCTTCATAATTGAAGTAACAACAACGTCACAACACTGACTGAGCCAGTGAATGTGAAGGAGAAGTCTGACCTCTCTCCCACACACATTGCCCCCTCCCCTAAGCTATTTCTTGATGACTACGACTGTACACACTGTTTTTATCATTTTAAATGATCTTGTGGACTTCTTCGTTACGCTGGGGTCTGGCGTTACGTTACGGTGACGGGACGAAATGTACCTAGATGCACCTAGGTGTGTGACGTCATAGTACCGCTTGGTACATGTGTTCCTCGACAATCTCTACTTCGTTAGGAAAAGACAAAAATCCCCGAATCATGGATGTCACGGGTAATCTCGAGAACCACTGGATGGATTTTGATGCGGTTGTCACATTCTGTAAAGGATATCTCGAGGAAAGATTCTGTAGTAAATAATTTATGTATGATCAAAGGAAGCCAAGCAGTAACGATTTCAGAGAAAAAGTCGAAAACAAACTTGCTATCCGTGCGCTTCTTAAGCTTACGCTGCGCAAACCGTTAAAATTATCAATATACAATGAGCGTAAGAATTGGTCAGATGAAAAGTTCTACAAAAAAATCCTCGAGAGCATATCTCTATCTTCAATACATCGCCCACTATAAGTGTTTTTAGACTGGATGGAAGGGGCACGTCATCCAGCCATCTCCCTCCGCGCGCTTGACCTTGCTTTGCCCTTGGTTTGCTCTTGCCGTTCGCTAGTAATTTGAAACAAGTTAAAGTATTATAAAGCAAGATAAGTATTATGCAGATCATTTTCTAACATGGCAAGAGTCTTTCTAGCATTTTTCAGCATTTGTAGCATTTGAAATTATATTAAGTCTAGTCTTTCAGACTGACTGTCACTTTTTTGTTCCCAGTTTGTACCCACCTTGAAAAGAATAGAGTCGATACATACCATCTTTTACATTTTTCACTTGGCAGTCGACAAGACGCGATGTTTTGAGAGGTGGAAGACGATACGATTTCCCAAGCGACGAAGGGGATGAAGGAGACATTTTATTAGAAATGAAACTGGAACAAAAAAGTCTGTCTCGCAGCGCTGGCTGTATATTAAAAATGTAACCCGCTTGCTTTTATATTTAACATACGGAAGATACATATTCCTTCAAACAAACGAAATAAGCGTTGTAATATGCAACCCTATGTTCAACTTCTGTTGAAATTAATTAAATATATAATGAGGCACTTGTTAAAACGTTAATGTTTAAGGTATGTACAAGCTATAGAATGTAAATACATTTGCCATTGATAGCACAAATGGTTGTTGATATCAGTATTGATGGATGAACGAAGTTTAAATTATACGCTAATAATTACTTACACAAATATAAGGTGCGTTCAAAAAGTAACGAGCCAGAGACATAATTACAGAAACCAGTACCTGTATGTTAGAAGTATTGGCCCTGGCTGTTGAGGCACTTCTCCCACTGTGACACGAGGCGGTGATTGGCTGTCTCATAAAATTCTCTGGGTTGCGATGTGAACCAGTTCCGCACGTACAGCTGGACGTTGGCGTCCGAGGTGAATCGTTGGCCCCGCAGAGCCCTTTTCAGGGGATCAAACATGGCGTAATCACAGGGAGAGAGGTCTGGACTGAATGGAGGGTGGCCGAGAACCTCCCATTTGAATTTCTGCAGGAGTGCCGCGACTGTGTTGGCCGTATAAGGTCGTGCATTGTTGTGGAGCGACCACGGTGGCTATGGTGTTCACTGTCACTCGGTGGTCCTGGGTAATGAGTGTATCAACCAGCTGGACGTTGTCATCGGTAATGCAGGGGGGTGCCCCAGACCGGGTATCATCGGCTAACGACACCCGTTCTTCCCTGAAGCGCTTGTGCCACGCCTTGACCTTTGCAAGGGACATGCAGTGTTCGCCGTACACTTGTGACATTCGGCGATGAATGTCCGTTCCCCTTACTCCTTCTGCTGTCAGAAACCGAACAACACCTCTTTGCTCTTCGGTTGGCGCCTCCATGCCACTGTTTGCAATGCGACTGGCAGCGTTGGACGATTGATGCATGCTGCTGCTCACTTTGTATCGTGACGTGATGTGCACGCGTCCCCTCTAGCGACGGGCTGTGACCTTCCACGCCCTGGTCAAAACGACGCCTCGTTACACACGCCACGATTAGCAGATGTCGTCACTGGTTTGCGCATTCCAGCCTCCGGCTCGTTACTTTTGAACGCATCTTATATATCTATTATATATTGTACATGTTTCGACTTGATATATAGGTCTTCTTCAGCTCACTTAAGAAAGAAATCAATTAAGAATAAACATAAAATACTATAGATGTTCTTAAGTCAAAAGTTTGTTTGATGTGAAAAACGTTTATGTGATAAATTGTAATTAAAAGAATGAAATAAAATGATAACAAGATGTTCAGTAAAGAACATATAGCCTACTTTCTCCTAAATGTATGAGTATAGTTATAACTCGTTGTTATTATCAAAGAGTATAATAGAACTATTCTTTGTTGAAGGCCATAGAAACGATTTTCCTCTACCAAACGCCAGAATCTAGATAAAAACTGCTACCATCATTGAAGAAAGAAAGATAAGAAGTATCTCAAGAATGTTATGGATCTGGAGACATAATCGACCGGACTGGCTGCGTGGCTCGGCGGTAACGTTCTCGCTTGCTGGGCCCTAGGTTGCAGGTTCGTATCCTGGCGCAGTCAGCTGGCATTTGAGGGTGCACAAATGCGAGGGAGCCGTGTCAGTACATTTACTGGCACGTTAAAGATCCCCTTCGGGCCAAAATTCCGGCACCCCGGTGTCTCTAAAATCAGCAGTAGTTAAAAGGGATGTAAAACCAATAACATTATTATTATTATTACGACCTGCCGTGGGCAACATCCAACTTTGAGTTGAGGCATGTCTTTACACGTCTGGTTGTGCATGGCTTTCACAACCCTAATTGAATTAACAAATCTTTCCATGACCCTACAGAGACGTGTGTATACAAACTATGTGGATATTTTCGATAATATAATCCTAACAGAGCGAGTGCATTCTAGCGGCCAGAAGAAGAAACTTTTCAATAAAATCTGGAAGTTACCTTTTTGGCAGCTAGATGTCTCGAGTAAATCTGCTGGCGAATTATGTTTTAATTAAATATATATTTTACACCATAATGTGCACAATATAACGCTTAATAACATTTTCAAGTAACGCAAAATAGGCTGTTACAAACCCTTTAAAATAAAAAGTTAAAATGTATCGTAGTATCATCTTGTCATTCTTCAAATTCGATGCGCATAGAATGATAATGGTATAGTAATCAAAGGACCCCCACGTAGACTAGTCGTGACATCTATTGGTGAAATATCGAACAATATAATCCTAACAGAGCGAGTGCATTCTAGCGGCCAGAAGAAGAAACTTTTCAATAAAATCTGGAAGTTACCTTTTTGGCAGCTAGATGTCCCGAGTAAATCTGCTGGCGAATTATGTTTTAATTAAATATATATTTTACACCATAATATGCACAATATAACGCTTAATTTTAAAACATCTGAGTCATTACAAAACAATAAACATATAACATTTCAAGCAAAAAACCTAGCTCTGATCGGGTTTGAACCATAGGCATTTGAGCGATAGGCTGACGCTCTACCACTGAGCTAATTGTGTCAACGAATATCGATCTATATAAAATGACTTACATAGAACTTGTTAGCAAATAATGATTTATACTAAACGATTTCATCACTGGAGTATATTATTTATATATAAAGCATTTCATACAAAGTTTATTTATTTTGTACAGTACGCTATATTGCATGCAATACTCAAATTAGTGAAATATAAGTCAGGCACAAGATATCCGCTGCCATCTTGTCTTATTAGTGAATCAGCTCAGCTTTTTAAAATCACGTCTGCACTATAGTATTACAAAATAAACTTTTAATTTCGAACGTGCCTCTTCCTTTAGAACAGTTAAAACGATTCTCGGCTCGATAATCGGAACTGGTGGGTCCCATGATATGGATTATAAAGTTTGCATAATTCGCACGGCCGCCATCCTGAAATGGTATGGCGGACGACCTTGTAGTTTGGTCACAAGACGCATCCTATACGAAGGTATATTGTTACCAAATTTGGTAGAGATCGGATGATTTGGTTAGTCGTTATTTGATTTTACGTTTCGAACGTTTGAGTGGCCGCCATTCAGTTTTAGTAAAGATGGCGGCGATATAAAACATGACACTGAGGTGTCCTTTGCTAGTGCTACCTTTGTACCAAATTTCGTTCAATTCGCATTCACCGTGTTCGAATTGATAGGGGGGGACAGACATTCAGAGTACACACACTCACACACACACAGACACACACACACACAGACACACACACAGACTCACACACACACATACACACACACAGACAGACACACTTTTTTCGCCCTGTGTTGATCTCATAAGTCTACTTTCATTTTTTGCAAAAATCGAAAGTAGGCTAAAAATGGATATCCTTACAATTATTATTATTGTACAGTAGTCTGCCCAGTGGCAGGTCCATGTCTTCGTACAGAGAATTTCTGATGCCAATGTTCCCGGTCTTCAGCTTCTTCCTTCAGTCTACTGTAACTCCTTTTTCGGGGGAGTAGTTTACCTCTGGAACTTTTTACTCCAGGAATTGCCATCATTTATTCTCCGTCCTCCAACGTTCAGGAAATATAATAATGTGGTAGTCTTTCCATTTCCTTTCCCCATCGCAGTATCATGACCGAAGAATCAGACTATGATTGATTTCGCCCATGATTCTTCGATCTTGATCCATCTAAAGCATCATTTGCTTCGTGCATCAAGTCGATACTGGTGCCCGCTGCTGCCCGGTACCAGCCTATCCAGTTTGCACTTCCGTTAGTTATGTATGCTCTTTGTGTACTGTATAGTTATCTTGCAAAGGTATTTGGAATTGTAAACTGCAATGCAATAGAGGACGTCATCTAAGTGTATACCAGGGATAGAATCGGAATATGTAGAAAACAAGTAGTCTTGTAATTTTCTAGGTTAAGTGGAAGAACACTTAACCTTACTCTGTATCTAAACTGACGCACGTACGAATGCATTATCCTTACAATGTAATACTACTTGTAAATAAATTTATATATATATAAATGAAAATTGTCTGTTTTTTTCTGAATTTCTACGGAAATTTGCGTTATTTACGCGTTTCAGACTGTTTTATGACGGATGCGCGCGAAAATAAATGTTTTGTCTGTCTGTCTGTCTGTCTGTATGTATGTATATCTGTCTGTTTGTTTGTTTGTTTGTTTGTCTGTCTGTGGACAACTTTGTTCTCTTATAACTCGAGAACGGCCTGGCGGATCAACGTAAAATTTGGTACAGATATCCTTCCGAGGCACGACACTAATCATTGATGTAACTCTTCTCTGTACCTCTCATAAAAGGGGGCCTACCCCCTTAAAACACTTGCTGAAATAGGCGTAGAAGGGCGAGACAAAGCTCATTTTTAGCCCCTCAATGTGAGAAACGAATTAGGGCCCCCCAAACCACCTTTTTAGGCCCTAAAACCATCAGTTTTTGAGATATTCCCAGAAAACTAATTTAATTTAATACAATAATGAAAGAATGCAAACCGGTAACCATGGCAACAGAACCTCACAGGTCCATCTATTGCTGTAGACGCAATACAATTCCATTTATTATATAAATAATTCATGCTTTTGGGCTAATGCCGTGTGTATTTTTAATTTGAACCATACGTTTCGGAGAAACCTTGCCTCCTTTTTCAATGGAAATAAACAATGTGGCCATAGAAAGTAAATCAATGAGATTACAAAAAATATAGATAAATTCCTCTGTTCGTCACCAGAGAGCAGCTGCCAGAAATTACTGTATGGACCATGGTGGAACGGCGGACAGATTAGTAAGTAACGAGAAGGTAAAGGGGGCGGTGTGGAAATATAGAAACTCCTCGAAGAATGAGGAGGGGGGAGGGGGAGGGGGGGGAGGGGGGAGGGTTAGATGGATATATAGGGAAACATAAACAAAAGGGAAGTGTATCGGAACGATACCTAACGTCATACAGTCAACGGCGAAAAAACAGATGGAAACTTCCCAGTGACGAACAAAGGAGATCAAATCCAGGCTCTGAGCCCTAGAGGGAAAATGTACAATTTTAAATATGTGAAGAACAGAGAGACTGAGAGGAACTATCTCCCTAGATCCTTAATAACTGGTAGCCAAGTGTCACTTAGCTGATATCCAGTGTCTCTGTTAAAATTATTGGGATTTTTACGAATTTCAACTGCCTCCCTTATAATTCTAGACCAGTTGTGCTTAACAAGGGCAAGCGCATGAGCATCCTTGAAACAAACATCATGCCCTGAAGACAGGGCATGTTCAGCTATAGCTGATTTGTCAGGTTGGTTTAGACGGATGTTCCTTTGATGCTCTTTGATGCGAGTTGCAATGGACCGTTTTGTTTGTCCAATGTAGACTTTTCCGCAAGTACATGGGACTTCATACACCCCAGGTTGTAGTGATGGGGACAATTTATCTTTGTTTAATGCTAAACGTTGACCAATTTTCGTCATAGTGCCGAAAACTGTTTTTATCTTGTGCTTGCGGAGAATCTTAGCAACGCGGTCAGTGGTGTTGTGAATATAAGGGAGGTAAGCAGTTCCTCTCACGTCGGAGCTCTGAGAAGGTTGTCTATCCCTCCTTCTGGGATGTAGGGACCTATATATAGTGGATTCATTATAGCCATTACCCTTAAAGATGGTTTGTAAGGCATGTAACTCTTCCTGAAGAGTTGATGCCTCACAAATACGTTCCGCTCTTTTGGCTAGAGTTGTTATAATTCCTTGTTTTTGTGCTGGGTGATGGTGGGAGTCCGCATGTAAATACCGGTTAGTGTGAGTTGGCTTACGGTAGACGCTGTGCCCCATGGAGCCATCCGCCTTCCTCCTCACAAGAACATCCAAAAAAGGTAAGCATCCACCCGACTCTAGCTCCATTGTGAAGTGAATTGAAGGATGCAGCTGATTTAGGTGGTTCAGAAAGTGGTTCAGTTTCTCAGAACCCTCCTCCCACACCACGAACGTATCATCCACATACCTCCACCAAATCACAGGTTTGAAAGACGCCGAAGATATAGCCTCCCCCTCAAAATGTTCCATGAAAAAATTTGCCACGACAGGCGAGAGTGGACTTCCCATGGCCACACCATCAGTCTGCTCGTAATATTTACCATCCCACAAGAAATAACTGGAACACAAGCAGTGGTGGAATAATCGGGCAATGTCCTCAGGAAACAAATCCTTGATGAGTGACATGACCGAGTCCACCGGCACTCTGGTAAACAAGGACTCTACATCAAAACTCACCAAAATAGCATTTGGTTGAACGGCGATGGTTGACAATTTTTCGACGAAATGGGTTGAATCCCTAATGTAGGACTGTGTGCGCCCCAAGTGTGGCTGAAGCAACTTGCTGAGATATTGCGCAAGAGCGTAAGTTGGAGAACCTATTGTGCTAACAATTGGTCGAAGAGGGACGTCTTGCTTATGGATTTTTGGAAGACCATACAATCTCGGAGGAACAGCATCTCTCGGAATAAGACATCTTCCCTCTTCTTTTGGAATAGATGACAGTTTAACAAGCTTAGCAGTGGCATTGGATACACGAGTGGTTGGATCACGAGTGCACAGTCTGTAGACAGGATCAGATAACAAAATCGAGATTTTACTTTTATATTCAACGGTATCCATCACCACTGTCGCATTTCCCTTGTCAGCATGAAGAATAGAAATGGTGTCATTATTTCTTAGTTCCTTCAATGCCTTTCTTTCACCCCGAGTTAAATTGGGTGCGGGTACTTTAGAGGATCTTAATGTCCTCACACTTTCTTGTCTAACTTCTTCAGCTTCATCTGGAGGTAAATTGTAGATGGCAGCCTCAACGGATGTGATCAACTCCTCTGTAGGAATTTTGGAGGGTGCGAGAGCAAAGTTGAGACCTCTGCTTAGTAAAGTTGTTTGATAGTCATCTAAAGGGGTATTAGAAAGATTGACTACAACTTTACTAGTATCAAGAACCGTACGAGGAGCTGTTTGTCTCGAGGACAATCGAAGGAACTTAGCTCTTTGTCTATCTACAGCCCGACAAAAATTATTCTCGGCCTGAATAGCGGAGATACGTTCAAAGAACAGCCACAATTCCTCTGAGAGAATGCTACTAAGAAGCAGATGTAAGTGTAATAACTCACGGGAAACTGCGTCCAATTCAGTACGAGAGTTCTGGATCCTCTCGATAACGAGTGCCTTGCTAGCGCGCTGATAAATTCTTATAGCTTTATGAGTGTGTATAGTTTGCTTCAATTTTACACAGTTGGGAATGATGTTATGATCCCTGCATCTAAGAAAGAAGGACAACGATGAAAGGAGAGAGCTCCTTCTTCGCCTCAACTTACTAAATTTAGATGATTGTCGAACAACTTCCTCCCCATAGAGGTTTCTAATTTGCATATTAAGGCTTTCACGGCCCGTATTATTATATAAATAATTCATGCTTTTGGGCTAATGCCGTGTGTATTTTTAATTTGAACCATACGTTTCGGAGAAACCTTGCCTCCTTTTTCAATGGAAATAAACAATGTGGCCATAGAAAGTAAATCAATGAGATTACAAAAAATATAGATAAATTCCTCTGTTCGTCACCAGAGAGCAGCTGCCAGAAATTACTGTATGGACCATGGTGGAACGGCGGACAGATTAGTAAGTAACGTGAAGGTAAAGGGGGCGGTGTGGAAATATAGAAACTCCTCGAAGAATGAGGAGGGGGGAGGGGGAGGGGGGGGGAGGGGGGAGGGTTAGATGGATATATAGGGAAACATAAACAAAAGGGAAGTGTATCGGAACGATACCTAACGTCATACAGTCAACGGCGAAAAAACAGATGGAAACTTCCCAGTGACGAACAAAGGAGATCAAATCCAGGCTCTGAGCCCTAGAGGGAAAATGTACAATTTTAAATATGTGAAGAACAGAGAGACTGAGAGGAACTATCTCCCTAGATCCTTAATAACTGGTAGCCAAGTGTCACTTAGCTGATATCCAGTGTCTCTGTTAAAATTATTGGGATTTTTACGAATTTCAACTGCCTCCCTTATAATTCTAGACCAGTTGTGCTTAACAAGGGCAAGCGCATGAGCATCCTTGAAACAAACATCATGCCCTGAAGACAGGGCATGTTCAGCTATAGCTGATTTGTCAGGTTGGTTTAGACGGATGTTCCTTTGATGCTCTTTGATGCGAGTTGCAATGGACTCGCATCAAAGAGCATCAAAGGAACATCCGTCTAAACCAACCTGACAAATCAGCTATAGCTGAACATGCCCTGTCTTCAGGGCATGATGTTTGTTTCAAGGATGCTCATGCGCTTGCCCTTGTTAAGCACAACTGGTCTAGAATTATAAGGGAGGCAGTTGAAATTCGTAAAAATCCCAATAATTTTAACAGAGACACTGGATATCAGCTAAGTGACACTTGGCTACCAGTTATTAAGGATCTAGGGAGATAGTTCCTCTCAGTCTCTCTGTTCTTCACATATTTAAAATTGTACATTTTCCCTCTAGGGCTCAGAGCCTGGATTTGATCTCCTTTGTTCGTCACTGGGAAGTTTCCATCTGTTTTTTCGCCGTTGACTGTATGACGTTAGGTATCGTTCCGATACACTTCCCTTTTGTTTATGTTTCCCTATATATCCATCTAACCCTCCCCCCCTCCCCCCCCTCCCCCTCCCCCCTCCTCATTCTTCGAGGAGTTTCTATATTTCCACACCGCCCCCTTTACCTTCTCGTTACTTACTAATCTGTCCGCCGTTCCACCATGGTCCATACAGTAATTTCTGGCAGCTGCTCTCTGGTGACGAACAGAGGAATTTATCTATATTTTTTGTAATCTCATTGATTTACTTTCTATGGCCACATTGTTTATTTCCATTGAAAAAGGAGGCAAGGTTTCTCCGAAACGTATGGTTCAAATTAAAAATACACACGGCATTAGCCCAAAAGCATGAATTATTTATATAATAATACGGGCCGTGAAAGCCTTAATATGCAAATTAGAAACCTCTATGGGGAGGAAGTTGTTCGACAATCATCTAAATTTAGTAAGTTGAGGCGAAGAAGGAGCTCTCTCCTTTCATCGTTGTCCTTCTTTCTTAGATGCAGGGATCATAACATCATTCCCAACTGTGTAAAATTGAAGCAAACTATACACACTCATAAAGCTATAAGAATTTATCAGCGCGCTAGCAAGGCACTCGTTATCGAGAGGATCCAGAACTCTCGTACTGAATTGGACGCAGTTTCCCGTGAGTTATTACACTTACATCTGCTTCTTAGTAGCATTCTCTCAGAGGAATTGTGGCTGTTCTTTGAACGTATCTCCGCTATTCAGGCCGAGAATAATTTTTGTCGGGCTGTAGATAGACAAAGAGCTAAGTTCCTTCGATTGTCCTCGAGACAAACAGCTCCTCGTACGGTTCTTGATACTAGTAAAGTTGTAGTCAATCTTTCTAATACCCCTTTAGATGACTATCAAACAACTTTACTAAGCAGAGGTCTCAACTTTGCTCTCGCACCCTCCAAAATTCCTACAGAGGAGTTGATCACATCCGTTGAGGCTGCCATCTACAATTTACCTCCAGATGAAGCTGAAGAAGTTAGACAAGAAAGTGTGAGGACATTAAGATCCTCTAAAGTACCCGCACCCAATTTAACTCGGGGTGAAAGAAAGGCATTGAAGGAACTAAGAAATAATGACACCATTTCTATTCTTCATGCTGACAAGGGAAATGCGACAGTGGTGATGGATACCGTTGAATATAAAAGTAAAATCTCGATTTTGTTATCTGATCCTGTCTACAGACTGTGCACTCGTGATCCAACCACTCGTGTATCCAATGCCACTGCTAAGCTTGTTAAACTGTCATCTATTCCAAAAGAAGAGGGAAGATGTCTTATTCCGAGAGATGCTGTTCCTCCGAGATTGTATGGTCTTCCAAAAATCCATAAGCAAGACGTCCCTCTTCGACCAATTGTTAGCACAATAGGTTCTCCAACTTACGCTCTTGCGCAATATCTCAGCAAGTTGCTTCAGCCACACTTGGGGCGCACACAGTCCTACATTAGGGATTCAACCCATTTCGTCGAAAAATTGTCAACCATCGCCGTTCAACCAAATGCTATTTTGGTGAGTTTTGATGTAGAGTCCTTGTTTACCAGAGTGCCGGTGGACTCGGTCATGTCACTCATCAAGGATTTGTTTCCTGAGGACATTGCCCGATTATTCCACCACTGCTTGTGTTCCAGTTATTTCTTGTGGGATGGTAAATATTACGAGCAGACTGATGGTGTGGCCATGGGAAGTCCACTCTCGCCTGTCGTGGCAAATTTTTTCATGGAACATTTTGAGGGGGAGGCTATATCTTCGGCGTCTTTCAAACCTGTGATTTGGTGGAGGTATGTGGATGATACGTTCGTGGTGTGGGAGGAGGGTTCTGAGAAACTGAACCACTTTCTGAACCACCTAAATCAGCTGCATCCTTCAATTCACTTCACAATGGAGCTAGAGTCGGGTGGATGCTTACCTTTTTTGGATGTTCTTGTGAGGAGGAAGGCGGATGGCTCCATGGGGCACAGCGTCTACCGTAAGCCAACTCACACTAACCGGTATTTACATGCGGACTCCCACCATCACCCAGCACAAAAACAAGGAATTATAACAACTCTAGCCAAAAGAGCGGAACGTATTTGTGAGGCATCAACTCTTCAGGAAGAGTTACATGCCTTACAAACCATCTTTAAGGGTAATGGCTATAATGAATCCACTATATATAGGTCCCTACATCCCAGAAGGAGGGATAGACAACCTTCTCAGAGCTCCGACGTGAGAGGAACTGCTTACCTCCCTTATATTCACAACACCACTGACCGCGTTGCTAAGATTCTCCGCAAGCACAAGATAAAAACAGTTTTCGGCACTATGACGAAAATTGGTCAACGTTTAGCATTAAACAAAGATAAATTGTCCCCATCACTACAACCTGGGGTGTATGAAGTCCCATGTACTTGCGGAAAAGTCTACATTGGACAAACAAAACGGTCCATTGCAACTCGCATCAAAGAGCATCAAAGGAACATCCGTCTAAACCAACCTGACAAATCAGCTATAGCTGAACATGCCCTGTCTTCAGGGCATGATGTTTGTTTCAAGGATGCTCATGCGCTTGCCCTTGTTAAGCACAACTGGTCTAGAATTATAAGGGAGGCAGTTGAAATTCGTAAAAATCCCAATAATTTTAACAGAGACACTGGATATCAGCTAAGTGACACTTGGCTACCAGTTATTAAGGATCTAGGGAGATAGTTCCTCTCAGTCTCTCTGTTCTTCACATATTTAAAATTGTACATTTTCCCTCTAGGGCTCAGAGCCTGGATTTGATCTCCTTTGTTCGTCACTGGGAAGTTTCCATCTGTTTTTTCGCCGTTGACTGTATGACGTTAGGTATCGTTCCGATACACTTCCCTTTTGTTTATGTTTCCCTATATATCCATCTAACCCTCCCCCCTCCCCCCCTCCCCCTCCCCCCTCCTCATTCTTCGAGGAGTTTCTATATTTCCACACCGCCCCCTTTACCTTCTCGTTACTTACTAATCTGTCCGCCGTTCCACCATGGTCCATACAGTAATTTCTGGCAGCTGCTCTCTGGTGACGAACAGAGGAATTTATCTATATTTTTTGTAATCTCATTGATTTACTTTCTATGGCCACATTGTTTATTTCCATTGAAAAAGGAGGCAAGGTTTCTCCGAAACGTATGGTTCAAATTAAAAATACACACGGCATTAGCCCAAAAGCATGAATTATTTATATAATAATACGGGCCGTGAAAGCCTTAATATACAATTCCATTTGTTACATTACTGAGATAGTTTGCAAACGGGTTTAAACCGAAACAAAATTAATCTTTAAAATTCATCAATACATATAATGCGCTTAAGGAGGTCAAGGGGTACTCTAGAATTTTACCATAGATTTTTTTCACACGACTTAAACGTGCAATATGTCGTAGAGAAGGTCTATTATACTGTATCTCCAAACAGCAACATTATTTTCAAAATTCCTGAATTGAAATAGTATTTTTCTTGCTTTTAGGAATTTGGGCCATTGGAGGCCAAAAACCCTGAATTTTCATGCACCACAAGCCTCTGGATGGGGACTTGACACAACAGAGAGGGTCAGTTAGTATGTAACGTGCATTGCGTTTCGTCTACGACGTTTTCAATTTTATTTTCACATCAGGAAGTACAGGTTAGGTAAATTTAGTTTCAGAGCATATTTTAACTAATCATACTTATTTGTCGACAGACAGGTTCCAAGCCCCTAACCATTGCAACAGTAGCTCTATCGATTACGTCTGGCCATTAATACCGAAACCGTTCGAAGAATGGGTACGTCTGCTATATAATATTGGGCTTCACATTAAATTTTTCAAAATACAGTAAGAAAAATAAGAAATTTGTAAATAAAATATTGGGCTTTATATTAAAAATTCAAAAATATAGACAATTAAATAATTTAGAAAAACAAGTGCCGAATAATAACAAATATTTTCACTCAGTGCTCGAAATGTGCAAAAGTATATCTTCTTCCGAAATATGGTGTGTGAATTTTGTTTCAGGTGCCAACCAGTTAGAGGGTCATTTGAATTTTCAACCTAATTGATTGGAAAATATTATATCAGAGAAGATTTTTATTTATATGATAGAAAATAACTAGCCTGCATATGAATTGTGACAAATATCTTCTTAATATTAGTATCACCTGCCGTGTTGTTCATTAAAGCTATACGTTTGAAATGGCACTTTTGACCAAAAATTCCATTTAACGTTTTTAGCCTACTTTTCTCATTTTGCAAAAATGAGGAAAAAGTAGACTTCTGAGATTGATCCGGGGAAATGTGTGTCTGTCTGTCTGTCTGTGTGCCCCCCTCCCCCCTATCAACTCCTAAACGGCTGCAGCTATCGAAACCAAATTTGGTAAGAGCATTCTGAGCATCACATACATGTCATTGTTGCCAACATGATTTTACGCGTACTGACAAATCCAATATCAAACAGCATTGAACGTCCATACTATACATTAGACTTCAACCAAATTTTGTATGTGCATTCTATACCTTAAGAGATGGAACTAAGAATATATTCAGTCACCTGGGCTGCCAACTGTAGTAAGTTCTCTATTACAGGTGTATTTCAAACTGCAGTACTTAGAAATGTTAGTATTACCAACTTGATTTCGTCATTATTGTAGATAGGTCTATTTAGATGGGCAAGAATCTTACATTTTAAGAAAAGTAGGCTCTTTAGTTCGTCACGGAACTACTTATTTCATTGTAAATGGAAGCCTTATTTGTCTGCTTCATGTTAACACATATTCATGTCCATATTAAGTAGTTTAAAACTATTTTAAGGGGGCTCATGTGCACATGTCTAAGGGGACGTGGCTCCACAGAATCTTACTAGGATCTAAATATCCCGGAATATCAAATAAGGTATGAAAATCATGAAAATGACATAAACTGACCGACAAAATAAACTATCACTTGAAAAATTCAACATTACTTTCTTTCAAATCATAAATATGAACGGTATAGGCCTAGCACAGTACATACTGTTTATAGCATGGAAGTTAGGTTAATTGGTTTCCTGGATGCATTACTATTCTTCATGTCATTGCTTCACTTAACAAGAGCGATTCTTTGACATTATGCTGTTTCCCGCGGAAAGATGTGCGCGCCATCGCTATCGTCAACAATGCAATGTTTTATTTCTTTTTTTTATGTGTAACATCTTTCCACTCGGTTGCTGGATATTTTTGTGGGGATGGTTTTGAAAAATGGGACGGAAGTGGATCGGACGGAAGTGTGTAAGACGCACTGCCAGTTGGATCGCATCCCTCCTGGCTGCTAAAAGGGATGTGATCCAGCTGGCAGTGGTACCATGTGGAATGTTTATCACATACGGATTACTTTGTAACAGCAGAGTATCAAGAAGGCAGTGCGAGAGTAGAAATATTAAGTAGGCAGTGAAGAAGAAAAAAAAACAGTCTCTGTTAACGTAACTTACTTACTAGCAGGAGAGGGATGTAACAGCAGAGTATCAAGAAGGCTGTGTGAGAGTAGAAATATCAAGTAGGCAGTGAAGAGAAAAAAAAGAGTCTTGGAATTGTTATGTATTATGAGAGGGTAAAAAATAAAAAGATTTTTTGTGTGTTGATGAATGTCAAGGATAATAAAACGGTAACAACTTCAAGGTCGCCTCCGTAGCGTAGCGGTCAGCATGGTTAACTGCCGCCCCGGAGGTCCTGGGTTCGATTCCCGGCTCTGCCACGAAATTTGAAAAGTGGTACGAGGACTGGAACGGGGTCTACTCAGCCTCGGGTGGCCGAAATGAGTAGAGGGGGTTCGATTCCCCCTCAGCCATCCTCGAAGTGGTTTTCCGTGGTTTCCCACTTCGTCTTCGGGCAAATGCCGGGATGGTACTGTCCCCGTTTACCTGGATAGTAGGCTGTCAGATATCCGCCCCCTCAATCGGATTGCCAATTATCAATCGCACCGGCACAGTTACATCAATGAAAATGGCACTGACAGATACTATCGAGATAAGAGCACAGAAATTCACTGGAAATCATTGTGGAACACACCAAAATAGACGGGGGTGCATACTTACCGTTGCTTACCTCTTAATTATCTCGGGGTTTGAGTTGACAACAGGATCACTAAAGTCTGTTCACACAATAATCTCCGCCATGACATTTAAAAATGAACCAGAAACGAAGACGAGAACTTTGAACTGTACAAAAGCTTTATTTCTAATAAAGGGTCTGATTTTCCTAACACAACAAAATATACGTGGCTATAAGTAGCCCAAGTCAATCTGACTACGTCCTCCAGTAGGACTTGCAAAATTATTATACAACATGATATAAAACATTTTAGCTCCCAAGAGCTCCAAATAACGTAATATTCATAACACTATTGGATTGGAAAAGGACGTCAGGGTGTGACATATATAGAGCAATTGTTTCCTTTTAATAAACAAGAGAATGGTATTTATAGTCGCAAGGCCGGAGTGTACGACCTCACTCTCTGAAAACCATATGTTGACACAGCTGCGGGCTACCTTCCAGCCTGACGCATACTGGTCAAATGCACTCCCTTCTCACACGCTATGTTACGTAAGAATCCAGCCTGCACTCTCAAGCTTTTAAATGTCTTACAAGACAACTCACATTATATTTACGCAAATCTTTCAAGAACTTTGATCACATCCTAATGGATCATTACATAAATTTCTTAAACTTGTTAACTTCAATCCAAATGTTTAGTTAGCTCTTAAATGTTTATAACAAAATCACATAAATTATTTATAACAATTAGAAATTGTTTATAATATTTGTCAAAGACAATAAAAATATTATAAGCACGCCTTTAACATCATTCTCGTTTCACATTATTTTCAAAATATTTACAACAATTATTTACAATATTAACATTTAAATTGTTTAAATTATTAATTTAATAAATACATTAGCCACATGTTCATTCGGTTGGTAATTTTATAATCCTGTTTAATATAATCGACCAATGAAGGTTAGTTATACATGTTAATGTCACAATTCGGTTTAATAAAGTTTTTAATAATGATTTGTGACGGCAACCTTCATTCATAATCTTGTCTCAAATTCTTTCAAAACTCGTGTTAATTATAACAGTAAATCACTTGATTAATTTTCAACGAACTATAACAATCTTACTCCAGCGGAAAATCCTTCGCTAACAAGTTAATGCACAATCTGCATTAAAAATATGCCCAAAATCATCATATATTAATCTATATGGCATTTACAACTTTCACATCACTTAAAAAACTTCCACAAATAATTCTTTAACATTTATTCCTGTGGGAACTTCCTTCATATTCAAGGGCATTATACCTCAGCGACTTTCAACACGCGCTGCACTAGCGATTATACATTCATAGTTCCACTTAAAAATTTTATAATCATAAATTGTTTCAAAACTGTTTTTCTATTTAACCTTCGTAGATTTCATTCATGAACTGAAATGAAGTCAAAACTTGCCAATCACAAACAAATTTAATAGTGAATACGCTTATATACGCCTATCTGGTCTATCAAAAATTAAGATTAACATCTTAAAAGGAAATTGTAGTATGAAAATACTATCTTCAAATAAATTGCGACTAAAATGCAAAGTAGTCGAATAGAATCCAATTAGACTGGAGAATGCAAACATCGTTATATAATTCTCTAATTGAGAAAAACTCCTAACAAAAGTACTTGACTTTAATGCATTCAATAATTCATTATTAACATTACTCTTTCACAAAATTGTCTATAATGCAATGTTCATTCATAACTGACGATAAATGTCTGTGTTGCAATCAATACAAATAACGACTAGTATTTCCAAGATCGTCGATAACGTAAGATTTTAACGCTCTAAAATCATTTAAATGTTCTTCCTTCTTGATGATGACAGAAAATTGTTCAAAGTAATTAAACTGGGGTTGAATTACTTTAATAAAATGACACGCTGTCTGAATTTAAATCTGCCATTAAAATCATTAACTTACAGTCAAATCGTGACTACAAAAATATTAATTACTGAAAAATCTAAATATCAGTCTCAACTGATTCAAAATCGTTAACTATGCCCATGACATAACAATGTCTTAATAAATCGTCGAAAAATGCAAAACTCAACAAGGTGTACTGAGAATAAGAATCTCAACAAGAAAATAAGGCAAAATACATGAGGGTAAAAATATGGGAAAAATGGTTGCTCAAACATTACTAGGTTACTCAAATACAATAAACGTTCACGACTACCTTATCTGCCGATTGACGTTCCAGAGGAAAATTCCCCAAAGAAGACTGCTGATGGATCCATTTCACCACGTTAAAGCTGAGCTCCATCCTCGAAATAGGAAATAGCACCTTCGGAGAATCGAACTGCTTCCTTCTCCGTGAATCACTCTGCTCCTCGAAAACGAATAGACATCCTTCCGGCAATAATCTTCATTGTGAGTCGGGACTACCCTGACCTCTCTTGAAAAATTCCCTGAAGTTCCAGTAGACAGTCATCATGAAGTTTTGTAGAAATTTCCGAAGAAATTATTCATATACTGAGTATGAAATTGTTTCTATGGCTGTTCGATGGTATTCAGCCTTTACTTACGAAACATGGGTGTAGATGGTATTCACCGCATGTTCGCTTATGTGGAATAGCAATTAGCGAAGTTCCATGTCGCTATCTTACTCCATTGAAGTATGTCCCAATTGCAATAAGCCTTCTTAGCCTTCCATTTGCACTTCAGTTGTAGTGTCAGAAGAACAAACTGCCGTATTCAAATGCTCCATTATACTGTATCGTTCTGTAAGCAAGCAATCTGAAGTCTTTCTACTCCACTCGCAGCGTTAGCCTTGCGTTGTTTCTGGCTTATACAAAAGTGTTTCTCTAGTGGTGAGATAATCACTTTTGTCAGTCGTATAAAACAGCTAATATCTTTTGAAGTACTCGGTCGAAATTGTTCAGCTTTTCTCTATAATTGCATGTATTACTGCACAATACAATTATGTTATCGTAGACCGCTAACTGTTTGAAGTTAAACTTATATAAGCTTTCTAAGGTCCGTTTCAACTTCACCTAGTTTGACCTGGATCTCGTTACTATAGTGGCCTCGCCACGCGTTATAAAAACGATTCTTTTCACTTGCTGTTCACTTTGATGTCTCACTATATTGAATGTATAATAAACTGACTTTCACAAATACTTCGATGATCTGAGCATTAGATCTCAGAATGATCAGCGAACGAAAGAGAAGAGAAGAGAAGAGGTTCCTCTCTTCTGCGCAAGCCCTTTTATTACCTTCTCGAGGGGCGTTACCATCCCTTCCAGAGCGTGATACTGCATCATCGCTAGAACTTCCAACTTCGTTAATACATGACGGATTTTCAAAATTCAAAAACTGAAAATAAATTTCATCAAAATTCCAAATCAATGCTTTTACTGCAAATGGATTTCCACAATTCTGCATTCAAAAAGTCATAAAAATACCATAGTTTCAGCAATCTCCGTCTTCCTTTAAACTATCGTTCATTGGTTCATGCCTCTCCTCCAATAGCATAGTTTCTTCCTCAGCAGAATTCCTCGTTTCCTGCGACTGCGTCGTACATCTTGGAACATTCTGGACTAAAATGCTGACGTCACTGAGAATCTCAGCTCAAGTAGCTTGCTGGCATAACATTTACGTCATCCGTGCTTACGTCATGACTACCCACGTCATAACTATGACAGCCATAACTCTAATCATAATTTCAAATATAGCCACCGTGATCTCTACATAATTCAATTACGGGGGCATTCTCCTCCCACCACGTTTTAAAAACAGTTGCAAATTGTTTTTAAACTCAATGTTACAAGTATCTCAACTCTCTTGAACACGAAATTGAATTATTACTGGCTTACTCTAGTATGATATTTCCTCTATGTTCCTTAATCATTTTTTTTTCTACTCTGGGTTGTATGTGGTTAATGTATTCTTTCCTCTCTAATTCCTCTTCTGACCAGTGTTTCTATTCTCTAAGTTCTGCTGGCTCGTAGAAGGTCCAGGATCGATTACAACATCCTGCCTTTTCCTTTGATTGTCAGCTTCTTTATCCCTTAATTCTTTTAAGTATTGCTGGCTTTCCTTTTCTCTTTGCTGATATTGATCAGGTGTCATAACCTGACTTTGAGTATTCTGGTTTCTATTTTGGTTTTGGTTATTCCTATTATAGTTACGATTATACCCATTATTGTTATAATATCTGCCTCTTCCATTATAGTTTCCTCGGTTGTAGTTCCAACCTCTTCTCTGTTGATATGGTCGGTAACCTTGTGATCTGTAATTTCTAAACTGATTATTCCTGTGAGGACCTACATTGTCAGTTTTCTCCTCCTCTGGCTTGTCAGTTTGTTGGACTTGGTCCATGTAAACCGTATTGATTTCCTTATACTCTTGCCTTTGACCTTTCTGGACTACGTTAGGCATTGGACTTGTGTAGTCTAACCTTCTTAGTAATTCATCCATGCTGGATAAATCCCTGATGTTGGACGAAATTATAAGTCTCCTCACCTCAACTGGCAGCATACGAGAAATCGCATCTATTAGTTGCTCCGTGGACAATGGTGGTTGCAAAAATCTCAAGCGGGACAACTGACTCGTAAAGAAATCAGCGTACCTCGTTGGAAGAGTACCTGAGTATTTTCTTGAATATACCTCCGCTCTTAACGAATTCTGCGCTTCTATGGACCAAAATCGTTTGATTAATGCCTCTGCAAACTCGTCAAAGTTGCTGAATGTATATCTAAAAGCTCTAAACCATTCAAGGGGTCCTCCAATCAGATATCTCTCTAGAATCTTCATCTCTCTCTCTCTCTGGGAATGTGAGCTTCGATGAAATAATCTTTGAGATTCCTTACATACTCTATAGGTGTCAAACTATCAGTGTTACTGAATTTTTGTGGTTTGTCCTCGAAATTCCTAATGACCGTCACGTTCCTTGGATATGAATCCGGATAGTTTTTCCCACTATCTCGATAATTCCACTCAGATTCCATATTCCTCTCGTCATCCTCCTCTCTGAATCTGGATACACGTTCTTCAGGAGTCACGTCTCTTTCTTCTAGATCTAGGTGACATCTTCTGGTATGCTTCCTGTTCAATTCACAAGCTAAGCCTTCTGTATCCTTGTCGGTGATTTCTGTTAAGACTTTCTTGACTATCTCTTCCTTGTAGTTCTCCATTAAACTAGCCTCTCCTAACTTCAAATTTTTCAGTTTACTCGTCGTTTCATTTACGTCAGAGACAACTTTATGAATTTGATCCTCTAATGTAGATTTTAAAGTTTGCATATCCTGATCTAGTTGTGTTCTATCGTCAACTTGTTTTTCGGATAGCGAATTTATCCTGACGCTTAAATCTTTTCTAATCTGTACTACCTCATTGTTAATTTCTATCTGCGTACTGGCAAGTTTTCTTTCAATCCTTTCCTGAATTTGGGTTACATGTTCCCCACTTGACTTATTCCATTCGTCTTTCCATACCGCTACGTTTGCTGTTAACATCTCGGCTATGTCTACTTCGATATCCTCTTTTAATACTCTATTGTGGTCTAATACCTGTGTTCTCATGACCTCTACGTCATACTTCAACTCTGCTAAAGACGTTGTTGTTCTAACTGATTCGTCGACTAACCTAGTCGTTAATGCAGTTATATTACGCGTACAAAGAGTTTTTGAGTTTTCGATTTCTTCCCTGACTTTATTTACATCAGTTTGGACTTTAGTGATGTCTACGAAAACTGTGTTGACCTCTACCTGAATCTTAGTTACATCACTTTGCACCTCAGTTATATCCGCATGAATGTTGTTAATGTCTACCTGAACATTGGATACATCTGTTCTAGCTTTTTGAATTTCTTTCTGGACTTCCTCGACCTTGTCTTGGACAGTCGCTACATCGTTTTTGACAACAACAACTTCGGCTCTAGCACAAGAAATATCCCCTCGGACATTAGCTACATCTAAATTTAACATTGTAAGGTCTCTCTGTACCTTAGACACATCATTTTTAACATCATCAACACTTTTATGCACAATAGATACATCTTTATGGACATTAGACACCTCTGTGCGCATGTCCGTTACAGTATTCTCAATTCCTAGGGTATTAATCTGTAAACGCGACATATTATCCTCCAAATTGGCAGCACTAGTATGAAGAACCTTCATATTCTCCTCCATTCGACTAGTATTCCTAGCTTCCATCTCCTTCATACTACTATTCAAATTAGCAGACATATTACTAGCATTCTCCTCCATCCTTGCATTTAAATTAGCAGACAAATTACTAACATTCTCCTCCATTCTTGCATTCAAATTAGCAGACAAATTACTATTATTTTCCTTCATGCTTTCATTCAACATCTGCTTCATACTGCGATTCATGTTAGCAGACATCTCCTCTAGCATCAACCTCAAACTTTCATCTGCCATTACAATATTATTATTCAAAATGGATTGCTGTAGGGACATACATCAAAAGAGCAAAATAACAACGTTTGAGCAACACTTTTCACCATATATATAATTTTTGATCAATTTTCTGTCTTAAATCTAACTTATAACTACCTT
Source organism: Meconema thalassinum (assembly GCA_946902985.2). Lineage (NCBI taxonomy): Eukaryota > Metazoa > Arthropoda > Insecta > Orthoptera > Tettigoniidae > Meconema > Meconema thalassinum. The sequence continues at coordinate 191,653,625 of OX336395.1, forward strand.
ATAATTAATATTCGAAGATACTTCATGTTGAAACAAACTCAAGCACATGTTCAAATTTCTCTGGCTCATTTTAAAATATCCTAACACAAATAATTTACATTTACAATCCAAATAATTAATTTTATCTTTAATATGACTAAAGTGTCATAAGCCGGTCAAATAAAATAAGATTCCAGATTATAGGCGATTTTTCTAAGTTTCCTGCCCATTTAACTTTTCTCAAGTTGTATAAGATCTGATCTTTTCTGAGTGTAATTTTCCTAATACAATACAACATTTAATTCCTATATAATCACACTCTTAAATACTACAATTGGCCTAGACATCTAACAAAGAATCAACCTCTTTATTTGAGTCTAATCGAACCTCACGTTTTAGGTTTGTCAATCTTTCTAGTGTTCAACCTGGTAATCCAGTTTTGTCGAATTCGTCCCACATATTAGGGTCAATCTTACTGTTGACTCAGCCCCACGCTCTTGGATCGCCAATCTTTCTGTCCCCGTTTACCTGGATAGTAGGCTGTCAGATATCCGCCCCCTCAATCGGATTGCCAATTATCAATCGCACCGGCACAGTTACATCAATGAAAATGGCACTGACAGATACTATCGAGATAAGAGCACAGAAATTCACTGGAAATCATTGTGGAACACACCAAAATAGACGGGGGTGCATACTTACCGTTGCTTACCTCTTAATTATCTCGGGGTTTGAGTTGACAACAGGATCACTAAAGTCTGTTCACACAATAATCTCCGCCATGACATTTAAAAATGAACCAGAAACGAAGACGAGAACTTTGAACTGTACAAAAGCTTTATTTCTAATAAAGGGTCTGATTTTCCTAACACAACAAAATATACGTGGCTATAAGTAGCCCTAGTCAATCTGACTACGTCCTCCAGTAGGACTTGCAAAATTATTATACAACATGATATAAAACATTTTAGCTCCCAAGAGCTCCAAATAACGTAATATTCATAACACTATTGGATTGGAAAAGGACGTCAGGGTGTGACATATATAGAGCAATTGTTTCCTTTTAATAAACAAGAGAATGGTATTTATAGTCGCAAGGCCGGAGTGTACGACCTCACTCTCTGAAAACCATATGTTGACACAGCTGCGGGCTACCTTCCAGCCTGACGCATACTGGTCAAATGCACTCCCTTCTCACACGCTATGTTACGTAAGAATCCAGCCTGCACTCTCAAGCTTTTAAATGTCTTACAAGACAACTCACATTATATTTACGCAAATCTTTCAAGAACTTTGATCACATCCTAATGGATCATTACATAAATTTCTTAAACTTGTTAACTTCAATCCAAATGTTTAGTTAGCTCTTAAATGTTTATAACAAAATCACATAAATTATTTATAACAATTAGAAATTGTTTATAATATTTGTCAAAGACAATAAAAATATTATAAGCACGCCTTTAACATCATTCTCGTTTCACATTATTTTCAAAATATTTACAACAATTATTTACAATATTAACATTTAAATTGTTTAAATTATTAATTTAATAAATACATTAGCCACATGTTCATTCGGTTGGTAATTTTATAATCCTGTTTAATATAATCGACCAATGAAGGTTAGTTATACATGTTAATGTCACAATTCGGTTTAATAAAGTTTTTAATAATGATTTGTGACGGCAACCTTCATTCATAATCTTGTCTCAAATTCTTTCAAAACTCGTGTTAATTATAACAGTAAATCACTTGATTAATTTTCAACGAACTATAACAATCTTACTCCAGCGGAAAATCCTTCGCTAACAAGTTAATGCACAATCTGCATTAAAAATATGCCCAAAATCATCATATATTAATCTATATGGCATTTACAACTTTCACATCACTTACAAAACTTCCACAAATAATTCTTTAACATTTATTCCTGTGGGAACTTCCTTCATATTCAAGGGCATTATACCTCAGCGACTTTCAACACGCGCTGCACTAGCGATTATACATTCATAGTTCCACTTAAAAAATTTTATAATCATAAATTGTTTCAAAACTGTTTTTCTATTTAACCTTCGTAGATTTCATTCATGAACTGAAATGAAGTCAAAACTTGCCAATCACAAACAAATTTAATAGTGAATACGCTTATATACGCCTATCTGGTCTATCAAAAATTAAGATTAACATCTTAAAAGGAAATTGTAGTATGAAAATACTATCTTCAAATAAATTGCGACTAAAATGCAAAGTAGTCGAATAGAATCCAATTAGACTGGGGAATGCAAACATCGTTATATAATTCTCTAATTGAGAAAAACTCCTAACAAAAGTACTTGACTTTAATGCATTCAATAATTCATTATTAACATTACTCTTTCACAAAATTGTCTATAATGCAATGTTCATTCATAACTGACGATAAATGTCTGTGTTGCAATCAATACAAATAACGACTAGTATTTCCAAGATCGTCGATAACGTAAGATTTTAACGCTCTAAAATCATTTAAATGTTCTTCCTTCTTGATGATGACAGAAAATTGTTCAAAGTAATTAAACTGGGGTTGAATTACTTTAATAAAATGACACGCTGTCTGAATTTAAATCTGCCATTAAAATCATTAACTTACAGTCAAATCGTGACTACAAAAATATTAATTACTGAAAAATCTAAATATCAGTCTCAACTGATTCAAAATCGTTAACTATGCCCATGACATAACAATGTCTTAATAAATCGTCGAAAAATGCAAAACTCAACAAGGTGTACTGAGAATAAGAATCTCAACAAGAAAATAAGGCAAAATACATGAGGGTAAAAATATGAGAAAAATGGTTGCTCAAACATTACTAGGTTACTCAAATACAATAAACGTTCACGACTACCTTATCTGCCGATTGACGTTCCAGAGGAAAATTCCCCAAAGAAGACTGCTGATGGATCCATTTCACCACGTTAAAGCTGAGCTCCATCCTCGAAATAGGAAATAGCACCTTCGGAGAATCGAACTGCTTCCTTCTCCGTGAATCACTCTGCTCCTCGAAAACGAATAGACATCCTTCCGGCAATAATCTTCATTGTGAGTCGGGACTACCCTGACCTCTCTTGAAAAATTCCCTGAAGTTCCAGTAGACAGTCATCATGAAGTTTTGTAGAAATTTCCGAAGAAATTATTCATATACTGAGTATGAAATTGTTTCTATGGCTGTTCGATGGTATTCAGCCTTTACTTACGAAACATGGGTGTAGATGGTATTCACCGCATGTTCGCTTATGTGGAATAGCAATTAGCGAAGTTCCATGTCGCTATCTTACTCCATTGAAGTATGTCCCAATTGCAATAAGCCTTCTTAGCCTTCCATTTGCACTTCAGTTGTAGTGTCAGAAGAACAAACTGCCGTATTCAAATGCTCCATTATACTGTATCGTTCTGTAAGCAAGCAATCTGAAGTCTTTCTACTCCACTCGCAGCGTTAGCCTTGCGTTGTTTCTGGCTTATACAAAAGTGTTTCTCTAGTGGTGAGATAATCACTTTTGTCAGTCGTATAAAACAGCTAATATCTTTTGAAGTACTCGGTCGAAATTGTTCAGCTTTTCTCTATAATTGCATGTATTACTGCACAATACAATTATGTTATCGTAGACCGCTAACTGTTTGAAGTTAAACTTATATAAGCTTTCTAAGGTCCGTTTCAACTTCACCTAGTTTGACCTGGATCTCGTTACTATAGTGGCCTCGCCACGCGTTATAAAAACGATTCTTTTCACTTGCTGTTCACTTTGATGTCTCACTATATTGAATGTATAATAAACTGACTTTCACAAATACTTCGATGATCTGAGCATTAGATCTCAGAATGATCAGCGAACGAAAGAGAAGAGAAGAGAAGAGGTTCCTCTCTTCTGCGCAAGCCCTTTTATTACCTTCTCGAGGGGCGTTACCATCCCTTCCAGAGCGTGATACTGCATCATCGCTAGAACTTCCAACTTCGTTAATACATGACGGATTTTCAAAATTCAAAAACTGAAAATAAATTTCATCAAAATTCCAAATCAATGCTTTTACTGCAAATGGATTTCCACAATTCTGCATTCAAAAAGTCATAAAAATACCATAGTTTCAGCAATCTCCGTCTTCCTTTAAACTATCGTTCATTGGTTCATGCCTCTCCTCCAATAGCATAGTTTCTTCCTCAGCAGAATTCCTCGTTTCCTGCGACTGCGTCGTACATCTTGGAACATTCTGGACTAAAATGCTGACGTCACTGAGAATCTCAGCTCAAGTAGCTTGCTGGCATAACATTTACGTCATCCGTGCTTACGTCATGACTACCCACGTCATAACTATGACAGCCATAACTCTAATCATAATTTCAAATATAGCCACCGTGATCTCTACATAATTCAATTACGGGGGCAGTACCTTCTTCAAGGCCACGGCCGCCTCCTTCCCTCTTCCTTGTCTATCCATCCTAACCATCCCTTACCTTCCCTCATGAGGCCCCTGTTCGCTTTGCAGGTGAGGCCGCCTGGGCGAGGTGCCAATCCCACCTCACCAGTTGTATCCCTTCCGATTCGATGTTCCCAGCTCTAGGACACTGCCCGTAGAGGCGGTAGTGGTGAGTTCCCTCGCTGAGTCCGTGGGTTCCACCAACCTGGAGGGTAAACGACTAAAAAAAAAAAAAACTTCAAGCTAGGATATTATGTCAGATGCTACACATCATATGCGACTACTATAAGGCTCGTATCATTATTTTCTTTTGACACTTGTTGGCATAGGAAAAGATTAATACAGGCATATCCTCAGTTGTTCTTGAATATGCGCTTGAGGCCTGAAGATGTCGCCAGGGCAGTGGCTCTGATCGAAAATGGTGGCGCGCACATCTTTCCGCGGGAAACAGCATCATGTCAATGAATCACTATTGTTAAGTGCAACAATGACATGAATGATAATACATCCAGGAAAACAATTAACCTTACTTCCTTGATATAAACAGTCGCTAGCGGCTTCGGTAGCGTAGTTGGTAGCATGCTAAACTGCTGTGCCCAAGATAGCGGGAGCAAACCCGGCCAAAGTCGTCGGATTTTTTAAGAGCGTTAAAATCCTTCAGTATGCCTTCCTTTGGTGGGGAAGTAAAGCCGGCGGTCCCATGTCATAGATTTATGGCATCTAAAAGATCCTTCCACAGACTTAAGTTGTGTGGAGCAAAATTCTAGGTTAGATTTCGTTGGAACGCTCTATCAAAGTTCCAACGTTCACCACTAAGTAGCATTGGCATCTGGTAGCGAAAGTTGGGACTACTTGAAATTGAACGGAACTTGTAGCTCTCCCTAGGGGTCTGCTTGAAGCAGCTACAGCCTCTGGCGAGCCGAACATGTCCTCTGACACTCCCGCCACTAAAGGCCATACGATAAATAAATAACAGTTACTTATGTACTAGTCCTACAGCGTCATATTTATGCTTTAAATGAAAGTAGACTAATGTTGAATTTTTCAAGAGATTCGTGTATTTTTGCCGGTCAGTGTATATTAGCAAAGTACAAGAGTAGGATCCAGGTTCCTCACTCCCGAAAATTGTCATTATAATATGTTCGTTTATTTGGCCATATGACAAATTTGTAACTTCATTTAGGTTATTCTCAGAATTAAAATCTTGAACATTTTATGCCTTTCAAAGAAACGAAATCAACATCAAAAAAGGCGGCTTCGGTGGCGTAGTTGGTAGCTTGCTGAGCTTCTATGCCTAAGATCGCGAGTTCAAACCCGGCCGAAGCCGTCGGATTTTTTAAGAGCGTTAGGAATGTAAACAACGCTCTTAGGTTTCTACGTTCGTTGCCAAGAGCCAACTGCGGTGGCGTCTAGTAGCTACGTTCTGAACTAGGCCTAATAGTCGTTGACGGTGGCGTTTGGCAGCAAAAGTAGGAACTACTTGAAAATTGATCGTCTGCAGTGCTTACTTGAATTAAAACAGATACACAAACTAATATAGTCTTCAGAATTAACACCGGTTATCAGACAGATTCTACACACACCCAAAGTACATGGGGCTACATGACCGCGTTGTCGCAACCCCTAAACTTAAGAACCAACCAACCAACATCAAAAAATCGCATGTAACCAAACCATTTACATAGACAACAACTGGGATGATAAAAGCCTCTTTTCAGCCGTATATGTGACTTCTTCTTCTTACATATAATGCGTTATGCCCTCTAAAAAGCACGTAGAACCACTATTTAGCATTGGTCTTCTTGTTCCTCTTCACAAAACTTCCTCATCATTTCGCTATGTGCCTGTCTTCTTTCTCGTGTCCATGCAGCTTCCAGTTTCAAATTTCTTCCCGTAGGGAACTAGGGTGGAAACTTGTATGAATTTACTTTCTGTCTATCTGCAGTCCGTGTCGTTGTTAGTGGGTCATTGTTGATAACAGTGAGGTCCTTTTGGGTGTCTGCTAGCCAGCGTGCTTTTGTTTGTCGGGTTCCATTGACTATGAGGAAGATTTTCTTGGTCAGTCGGGAGTTGTCCATTCGAGCTTTATGCCCGTAGAATTTCATGCGTCTTTTCCGTGCATGTGAGGTGAATCGTTCAGTTAGTGAATACAGTTCTTCTGAGCTTTTCGTAATCCAAATACCGTCCTGAAGCTTTTGTCCAAATATTTTACTCAGTATCTGCCATTCTATATTCTCAATGTCTTTGATGTTGATGGTTAACGATGACGTCGCAATCTCATAGATTAACTATAGGGTTAGTGGTGGAGATTGTCTTCTTCTTATTATTATTATCATTAATCCCTTAAACACACAGCAAAAGCCGCGCATATGTTACCAGTTTATGCGAGGGTCGAGTCATGAGTCATGGCAACTATTTTTTTTTCTCGCGAACAGGAGACAACACGGAAAACTACGATATGCATTTGGAAATATAGGGAATGTAAGTATGCATAGTGCCTGAAGATATATTCTGACGTCAGGAGATGCTCGTAGATAAGTGACAGAACACAGACCATTGGTAAACATTGTTTTATTATGGTATAGATAGCAAATATACAAGATTACGTACAAAGGACAAGTCTCCACTGGTTACAGACCTTCGAAATAATCACCCAAGGTGTCTAGTGTGCGTTGCCAGCGGTGGGGCAGGCGCTGAATGCCATTTGCTGTATGTATATCGCTAACGTGTAACAAGTCCCTCCGAAATGCTGTTAGGATGTCTTCTATGTTAATAAACCGTCGTCCAAGTAGTGGCTTCGTGACTTTAGGGCGAAGAACTGCGATTTTAATATACGATCGTAGCTCCTGCTTGTTGACTTCCATTGTGTGACGCTCTTACTCACACACTGAACTTTGGGGCATGCTCAGACCCATACTGTTGTTTACACACACCATCTAGTGGCATCCTACGCAAGTACATACCGTACGTTTCCAAATGCATATCTTAGATATTCCGTGTTGTCTCCTGTTCGCGAGAAAGAAAAAAAAGTTGCCATGACTTATGACTCGACCCTCGAATATGGGATGATTACTCAGACTAATTCACGTTGATCACATTTATCAACAGATCCAGTTCTCATTTCTTTATTTTTTTTAAATCTATCTGCATGTTAATGAAAGTCGATTTTACTATCGTAATAATTAAATTGCTGTAGCTTAGTTCCGCCTGTTGTTCAGACCACCCACTATGCTGGCAGGTGCTTCACATCGTATGGCTTTACTCTCCTATTATTATGTCTTGATCTTCCTGCTTTTTAGCTTCACTCGCTAGCGTTCCCACGTTGTATTTTAAATAACTTAGTTGAAAGAAGAAGACGTCTTTGAAGGTGAGCAGAGATGGAAAGTAGTGAGTAATATTCTTTCCCCTCGAGGCCGATTGATGTTGTTGCATCGTCAAAAAACTCCACCGTCAGGAAGTTTGGCACGAGGGCGGATTGAAAAGTCTTTACCCTCAGGCTGGCTGCGTGGCTCAGGGGTAACGTTCTCGCTTACTGGGTCCAAGGTTGCAGGTTCGTATCCTGGCGCAGTCAGCTGGCATTTGAGGGTGCGCAAATGCGAGAGAGCCGTGTCCGTAGATTTACTGGCACGTTAAATATCCCCTTGGGGGCAAAATTCCGGCACCCCGGCGTCTCTAAAAGCCAGTGTAGTTAAAAGGGACGTAAAACCAATAACATTATTATTATTATCTTTACCCTTATTTTTATTGGTCAAAAAAATGCATACAGGTAATTACAAATATACGTCCTGTTCTACGTACCTTACACTATTTTTAGCCTACTTTCGATTTTTGCAAAAAATGAAAGTAGACTTATGAGATCTACACAGGGCCAAAAATTGTGTGTGTGTGTGAGTGTGTACTCTGAATGTCTGTGCCCCCACCCTTATCAATTCGAATACGGTGAAACCGAATGGAACGAAATTTGTTACAGAAATAGAACTAGCAAAGGGCATTTCAGTGTCAAGTTTTATATCGCCGCCATCTTGACAGAAACGTAATGGAGGTCACCCAAATGCTCAAAGCTTAAATCAAATTACGACTAACCTAATCATCCGATCTCTACCAAATTTTGCAACAACATATATTTATATGGCGAGCGTCTTTTGACTAATCTACAAGGTCTTCAGCCCAATAGTTTGCAGATGGCGGCCACGAATGTGTGCAAATCGATTCCCCCTATGAATTCAAACACGGTGAAACCGAATTGAACAAAATTTGGTGCGCAGGTTGCACCAGCAAATCGTACCTCAGTGTCATGTTTTATATCGCCGCCATCTTGACGGAAACGTAATGGTGGCCACCCAAATGTTAAAAGCTGAAATCAAATTACGACCAACCTAATCATCTGATCTCTACCAAATATTGCAACATTATACCTTGATGTATAAAGAATCTTTTGACCAAACTACAAGGTCATCAGCCCATTAATTTGCGGATAGCAGCCATGTATGTGTGCAAATCGATTCCCCCTATCTTTTCAAACACAGGGAAACCGAGTTGAATGATTTTTTTTTACAGAGGTAGCACTAGCAAAGGGCACCTCATATTCATGTTTAATATCCGTATAGCACGTTGTATTTCAACAAGCTACTACAACCAACATTTAATTATACTCATTGAAAAGGACAAAGAGTTATAACAATACCCATGCATTTAGGAGAAAGTTTGTTTTTCCACTTCGTCTCCACATTTGTTCAGACAATTGTCCCATCGCAGCGCTAATTTGAGATGCCCCTGTGGTAGAATTCAGCCGGCTGACTGTGGAACCATCGTCGGAATGTTGTCTTGGCGTCATCGTTACATGTGAATCACTGTCCTGCCAGGAACTTCTTCAGCGGTTCATGACAATGCAATATCATATGTGGCAACCAGAACCGCCAACAAGCTCCAGTCATTTCACTGAGAGTGTCTGGATTATTCACCATCAGTCCGGACGTCGCCCCGAGTAATGTCCACATCAAATGTTGATGATGATGATAATTGTTGTTTAAAGGGGCCTAACATCTAGGTTATCGGCCCCTGATGGTTTGGGTGATCGTGAAGCTGAAAATGAAATGCAAACTTAAAACTAAAACTAACTACTAACCTACATACTAGAAGAAGAAATGGAAAACTAAAGGAGAATAAGGCAAATATAGGACAGGAGGAAAAGAAATGCCTTGAACCCTCGAAGAATGCGGATTGAGGGACTTGTAAGAAAGGAGAGCCATGAAAGGCAGGTAGGAAAGTGAAAGAGGAAAGGGTCCTCCCCACAGGGAAGGGACAAAAGGGGGAAACCGGACCCAGCTCAGGAATCCTTCGGAGTCGCCAACTCCCGAACTCACCAGCCATGAGCCCCTGAGGATGGAGCATTATCTAGGGTGCACCAAAAGTGGTGGGGCTACATACACCCTGCCTCCTTGAGGGCCTTGAGCAGAAGGCAGGAGATAACATGAAGAGAAAAAGAAGGCTGACCCCTCGCAGAAGGAGGGAATCAGAAAAGATGAGACAAGGGCCAATTAAGGCGGGAAAATGAAGAGACTCCCTAGGCCTCGGATACCCTAATACCGGTGGGGTTGGAAGAGAAAAAGAGATGACAAAGTGAGGTCGACAGGAAAGAAGACGGAGAGGAGCCAGGCACAAGTAAGTGGAAGCAATGCCGGACTCAGCTGGGGCCCCGTGGTCACCAACCCACGTCCCACTAGATGTGAGCCGCTGGGGGACACATCAAATGTGGACTCATGGATACGAGCGTACTAAAGATTACTACAGATTACCAACCTGCCATCGTGCTTGAAAGTGAGTATTATAAAATATATTGGGATAGAGCTATTTCAACCGAACAGAAAATCTTAGCCAATCCACCCGATAATATCCATCTCACTAAATGAAACCAAAAGGCCTTTGTTAGACGTTGCTGCCCCACTAACAAGGGGAGACTACGATGCATGGGTCACCGATTCGAACAATCTTCAGTACACGTATACCAGGCGCATACCAGGTGCAAGTAGTAAGGTGCGCTTCTCAGTCGTTTCCGAGAAATTAATTATTCGAAATTGCAGTGCGGCGTCCATGTGCGTTTTACGTTAGCCAGAAGCCAACGAGCGCGTAAGAGCCCTGCTTCGAATCCCGCCGGTGAGCCTTTGCAGTGTGTTGTGGTTGTGTTGTAAACATTGGAATTTCTTACAATTAACGTCGGTGGCATGAATAACGTTTATTTTGCAGTCAAATGTAATAACGTGATATGTGAGCGGAATAGGGAATCGGAATAAATCGTACAGGAGTTTGATGAATACCTTTATACCCAGAGTTTACTGTTGGATAATCTCAAATAGCTTTTACCTCGTCAGGGATAGTCTTGACCCATCCCCAGGTATCGAGTGACCTAATTGAACTCTGAGATTTGCAGATGAGCTTGCCGATTCACCAGAGGATTTGAATGAGATTATAAACGGTATAGACTCGGTGGCGTAGTCGGTAGCATGCTGAACTGCTATGCCCAAGATAGCGGGTTCAAACCCGGCTGAAGTCGTCGGATTTTTTTAAGAGCGTTAAAAATCCTTCAGTATGCCTTCCTTCGGAGGGGAAGTAAAGCCGGCGGTCCCATGTCATAGATTTATGGCATGTAAAAGATCCTTTCACAGACTAAACTTGTGTAAAGCAAAATTTGTTAGGTTAGATTTCGTCAGAACGCTCTATCAAAGTTCCAACGTTCACCACTAGGTATCATTGATATCTGGTGGCGAAAGTTGGAACCACTTGAAATTGAACGGAACTTGTAGCTCACCCTTTAGGGTATCCCCTGGAAGCAGCTACAGACTCAGGCGAGCCGAACATGTCCTCGGACACTCCCGGCACTAAAAGCCATACGATAAATAAATAAATAATCTGTCTTGAGGAAAAAATTCATGATGAAAATCAATAAATGTAAAACAAAAATATTGGAATGCAGCCGAAATAAATCAGAGACCTCTATGGTTATCAAATTGGCAGGTGAAACGCTAAAGGAAGTAGGAGACTTCTGTTACTTAGGTAGCAAAATAACCAGTGATGGACAAAACAAAGAGGATATAAAAAGTAGGTTGGCTCAGGCAAGGAAAGCATTTCTCTAGAAAAGGAATCTGTTGACGTCGAATATAGATTTAGGTATTTGGAAGTCATCTTAGAAAGCCTTTGTCTGGAGCGTGGCACTCTATGGATGTGAAACATGGACTAATCGTGCAGCAGAAAAGTGGAGAATTGAAGCGTTTGAAATGTGGTGTTACAGGAGAATGATGAAGATCAGATGGGTAGATAGGGTAACAAATGAAGAGGTAATAAGACGAGTGGGAGAGGAGATATGTTTCTGGCGACTGCTAAAGAAGAGAAGAGATAGGTTGGTAGGACACATATTAAGACACCCAGGAATAGGAAACTTAGTTAAGGAAGGAAGGGTTGACGACAAGAACTGTATGGGTAGACCAAGGTTAGAATATGTTAAACAGATTGCCTCGGATGTAGGGTGTGGTAGCTATGTAGAGATAAAACGATTAGCTCAGGACAGTGAGGCATGAAGATCTGCAACAAACCAGTCAATAGACTGAAGACTCAAACAACAACAATTGATCAGATTCTGTAACGAAGAAACTGTAATTGCTTGGTTAACTTCACATTATCTTCCCTAAATCTTGCTAATACACGAGCTAAATTCGTTGTTAGTAAACACAAAAAGATACGAGCCTTACAGTAGTCGCATATGATGTGTAACATCTGACATGTTATCCTACTCGTATACTACACAGCTTGGACATTCTTAAAATGTTAATTTACACTCCATTTTCATACTGGTACTATGATGAATGTATAGATTGAATTGGAGATATGCTACTGTCACATTTGTGGCGCAGCGGTCAAGCTGTTAGTCTCTCACCAAGGTAGACCGGGTTTGATTCCCGGTCAATACATGTGAGATTTTCGAATTTAAATGCCATGTCCTGTGGTTCGCATTCCACGTAAAAGGGAGGTACCGTGGATCATGATCGTGAGATTAATGGACACGCAAAACTACAAGCTTCCTTCCTTCCTTTTACATTAATAATTCATAATAACAAAGTGACACACAACGTCGACAGTACTCTCAAATACTGTGAGCACATTCCTCAGTAACTATAACATTCATTATTCTCAAGGCTCTCATACAGTTCGTCGTAAACAATCCAAACATGGCTTCCTACAATCATGAAATGACCTAGTCTCACATATGATAAAAATACAGCTTTTATTCCACTCATATAACAACATTCTGTTATGCATTTAACATTTGACTAATCACCCACAGCTTGACAATAATGCCGCTTACTTAAATGTCATTTGTCGTCTTTGTCCTACCCCATGTGATATTCAACCTTGAACGTGAAGCTTCATAAACTGCTCAATAACAAATGAAAGTCAGTGAAGCATTTGCCACTGTGCTCGTCAAACCAGTGTCTGCTAAATGCACTGCCTACTGTATTGCCATAGCATTCTCGCGCTACTGAGCACACACTGCCTTGTTTCCAATACACACATTTTCAATTGTACATCCAGCTGGCAGTCCGTCTTCACTCCCGTCCGATCCACTTCCGTTCGATCCACTTCCGCCCGATTCACTTCCGTCCCATTTTTCTGGCAGTGCGTCTTCACTTCCGTCCGATCCACTTCCGTTCGATCCACTTCCGCCCGATTCACTTTCGTCCCCAATTTTCAAAATCACTCCCACAAAACTATCCAGCAACCGAGCGGAAAGATGTTACACATCAAAAACGTCGTCCAGGTACACGATGCAAGTGTCTTTGGTGAACCCTGACAGCACAGTATTCATGAGACATTGGACAATTGGCCATTCCAAAAGGCATTATATTTGCTCGTTGGCTTCTGGCTAACGTACTACGCACATGGACGCACTGCAATTGCGAATAATTAATTTCTCGGAAACGTCTGAGAAGCGCACCTTACTACTTGCACTTGGTCTACTCCTGATCATGCCCTACACGTGTACTAATGATTGTTTGAATCGGTGACGCGTGCATCGTAGCCTCCCCTTGTTAGCCAAATTATGCTAACTACCCACGCTCAAATAACACACAAGTGCGCACCGTTGAGTGAAGAAATACGGAGACTATGGGGATTAAAATCCGTGAGAATTTTGCCAGTGGGAATTGTTCCAAAGACGTTGGCAATGGCTTTGGAGGAACTGCAAATGAAACGCCTAATTACCAGAATACAGAAGGTGGTGCTGCTGGATACCTGTCGTATTGTTAGGCTATTTTATATCGGTAAGATTTACATGATACTTGTTCGTGAAATCCATATCTTGAAGACCTAGTTGTACCATATTTATGAGAAATTATAGATAATAATAATTTTTATGTTCGACGATGTCGATATGTAAATATTATATGTCAGAAAACTGTATTATAAGGGGGTCATTAATGTACTACTTTTCATTATAACACAGTTTTTTCAACCAATCCTAGCTCAATATCTTCATTCATTGGCCAATTAGGAAAAGATAGCTTCTGACATGCACTCAAAATCCAACTTGTCGGACTTGAGTTACATGATTTGAAATTTGACAATGTAGCCTATTTGGATCAACCATTGTAGTAACAATGCATAAACAAGCTGGGTAATATTGCAAAAGAAATAGCACTGTACCTTAATATCCCCAACCCCAATTTCTACACATTCGTGAGATTGCGCCAACAATTTTAGCGAATGCTGTTGTTGACATAAACACACCAGAACGTCATGGAGAAGCATACGTATGACATTAGTTCCACGGAAATTGTTGACACTCTATACGCATCGAACTTGAAGAATAACTAGTTGATAATACGATACATTTTAATTTTAAAAGGTATGTAACAGCCTATTTTGTGTTATTTGACCAAAATAACAAAATGATCCAACATAGTATCTGTGCGCTATCTGTTGGTGCTAGTTCAGGATTAACAATGTTTCAAAGCTTTGCGATTGGGTAGAGATCAAATGCTGAGCCCACACAATTCCCAAGGAGAAGAATTCAACCGACAGAATCTCGACAGATATTTATGAATATTTATGTAAGAATATATAATAAAGTTATAATTATCTTCGAACATAAATAGTCGTATGCAACTCGCCTGTAATGGTAATTATTGCCATTATAGGCTCGTTGCATAATGTACTATAATGTCTGTCCACTTTCACCAACCTTCGTCATTACAACACGGTTATTAAACCTGAGGTGCTTTATGCCAGTGAGACATTGACGTTACACACTAAGGGCGAATTGGAAAAAATCCTTACAGAGGAAAGAGGAAAGACACCACAGAGAAATTGTCCAACTTCGCAGCAGATATCAGAAAGAGGCGAGTAAAATTTTACGGCCACATCAGCAGACTCCCACAAACCAGACTTACCAAGAAAATTATTAGATACATACAACGGCTCAAGACTACTACACCCTGGATGATGCAAGTCAAACATTATCTGGTAAAAGCACAGGTCGATCCAGAAGACGTCATAGACAAGAGCGTATTTCGACACAAAGTATACAAGTGTGAAGTGTTGTCAGAGAGAGCAGTACCTACAGCCCAAAGACCTAAGTGGACCGAATGAAATAGTACTGGAAAAGTAGGAACAACAAGTAGTCTTTATTACTTCGCGTGGTCTAGTAGGTCTGTAACGTGTAAAATAAATAAATCTTATATCTTATTATATAAAAGTGAAAGTCTGTATGTATGTATGTATGTATGTATGTATGTATGTATGTGGGTGGGTGGGTGGGTGGGTGGGTGGGTTGGTTCCGTATACAAATCTACACCGTTCCACCAATCTCAACCAAATTTTGCATACACATAGTTTAGGACCCAGAAGGAACCGCTGGCTACATGAATTTTCGATAGACTTTCTCATTATTCTGATTTCGGCACTTTTGCACTCAAGCACAGGCTAATCAAATCATAAAATAAACTCATGAAGGAATGGCAAGGCAGATAGTTTCCATGGCGACATAGCTCAAGTCGAGACACGGCCGACTGGATGCCATTTGCGCTCTGCACTACCGGTATAGAAAATGAGGATCTTTACTTGAAATCCCATTAGTTACTCAACTGCTCACAAAGCACTGTCAACCGAGTATAGCATAACAAAGACTTGACACTATCTACTAGATATTTGTCAAATACCACTCACACACTCACTCACACATTCATCACGAAACCTCAGAAACAACCCAACGGATTGGAATGAAATTTGGTATGCAGCTTCCTCAAGGACCGCAAACGCCCACTGAGAAAGGATTTTTGGGTATTCAGGTTCTTAAGAGGTGTTAAGGGGGTAGACCTGCATTTCATTGAATAGCAATATCTCCCGATTGGTTTCATTGGGGGATGTGATACTCGGCATATAAACTCATCATTAAAAATAAGAAGACACGGGTCTGAGTGTTTTTCGATGTGGTGTATATTATGAGGTGTAAGGGGAGAAAAGTGGGGGTTGAAAGATTCCTAACGGAACCTGTATCTCTTAAACGACATAGGCGAGGAGTTTGAAACTCAGCGGGAAAAAGTCAGCAAAAAATAAGTAAATAGGTGTTTGACCGTTTTTTCATAAATCCAATTTAAGGGGCCCATGGGGAGGGGTGAAATTCTGGGTAAAAAAAAAAAACAGGAAAGAAAGTGTCCTAACCGATTGACTCACTCGCTCTTCAAACTCAGGGGGAAGAACTGCTTAAAAATAAGTATAAGTGAGTTCAACAGTGTTTTGATAAATCAAATTTAAGGGGTTCATCGGGAGGGGTGAAATTCTAAAGAAAAAAAAATGAAAGAAAATGTCCTGACTCACTCACCCATCATCGCCCAGCCAAAAATATTGAAGTTGGAAACATGTCATTTTCGGGATATGTTCGTTGTATGTCAAAACCATACACTAAGGGAGGATTTTTGAATATTCAGGTTCTAAAGGGGTATTAAGGGAGTTAAACCTGCATTTCATTGAATAACAATATCTCACGAGTGGTTTCATGTGTGGATGTGATACTCGGCATATAAACTAATCATTAAAAATAAGCAGACATGTGTCTAAGGGTTTTTCGATGTGGTGTACTACTATGAGGTGAAAGGGGTGAAAATTGGGGGTTGAAGGATTCCTAACGAAGCGTGTAGGCCTATCTCCTAAACGACATAGGCGAGAAATTTGAAACTCAGCGAAAAAAATCAGCTTAAAAATAAGTAAATCGGTGTTCCACCGTTTTTTCATAAATTAATTTAAGGAGCCAATGGGGTGGGGTGACATTCAGGGGGAGGGAAAGGAGAGAAAGTGTCCTAACTGACTGACTGACTAACTCACTCATCAAACTCAGGGGAAAAAGACAGCTTAAAAATAAGTTAATAGGTGTTCAAGCGTTTTTTCATCAATCCAATTTAAGGGGCCCATGGGGATGGGTGAGATTCTGGTAAAAATAATTGAAAGAAAATGTCCTGTCTGACTCACTCACTCATCACGCCCAGCGAAAACTATTCAAGTTAGAAACATGAAATTTTGGGAATATGTTCGCTGTATGTCGAAAACGTCAACTAATGAATGATTTTTGTTATTCGGGTTTTAAAGAGGTGTTAAGGGGTAAACGTGCATTTCATTGAATAACGATATCTCATGAGTTGTTTCTTTGGGGATGTGATATTCGGTATATAACTAATCATTAAAATAATCAGACAAATGTCTAAAGGTTTATCGATGTGGTGTATATTATGAGGTGAAAGGGGTGAAAATTGGGGGTTGAGGGATTCTTAACAGAGCGTGTATCTCTTAAACGACTTAGGCGAGAAGTTTGAAATTCGTCGCGAAAAGACAGCTTAGAATATCAGTAAATACGTGTTCGACCGTTTTTTCATAAATCCAATTTAAGGGGCCCTTGGAGAGGGGTGAAATTCTGGGGGAATAAACAGGAAAGAAAGTGTCCTAACTCACTCACTCATCAAACTCAGGGGGGAAGAACAGCTCAAAAATAAGTAAATAGGTGTTCTACCGTTTTTTTTTCATAAATCCAATTTAAGGTGTTCATGAGAGGGGTGAAATTCTGAAAAATAATTGAAAGAAAATGTCCTGACTTACTCACTCACTCATCATCCCCCAGCCAAAATTATTGAAGTTAGAAACATGACATTAAGGGGCTATGTTCGTTGTATGTCGAAAACGTCCACTAAGGAAGGAATTTTGGATATTCAGGTTCTAAAGGGGTGTTAAGGGGGTAGACTTGCATTTAATTGAATAACAATATCTACCGATTGGTTTCCTTTGGGATGGGGTACAAGGCATATAAACTCATCATTAAGAATAAGAACACATATGTCTGAGGGTTTTTCGGTGTGGTGTATATTATGAGGTGTATGTGTGAAAAGTGAGTGTTGAAGGATTCTTAACGGAGCAAGTATCTCTGAAAAGACAGAGGCAAAAAGTAAGAATCTCAGGGAGAAAAATCAGATTGAAAAAGTAGTAAATAGGTGTTCGATCGTTTTTCTCATAAATCCAATTTAAGGGCCTCATGGGGAGAGATGAAATTCTGGGGAAAGAAGTCCACTAAGGAAGGATTTTTGGATATTCACTCATCATCCCCCAGCAAACCTATTGCAGTTAAAAACTTGAAATTTTGGGGATATGTTCGTTGTATGTCGAAAAAGTCCTCTAAGGATGGATTTTTGGATATTCATGTTCTGAAGGGGTGTTAAGGGGGTTAAACTTGTATTTAATTGAATAACAATATCTCACGAGTTGTTTCATTTGGGGATGTGATATTCGGCATATAAACTAAGCATTCAAAATAAGCAGACATATGTCAAAGGGTTTATCGATATGGTGTATATTATGAGGTGAAAGGGGAGAAAATTGGGGGTTGAAGGATTCTTAACGGAGCGTGTACTGTATCTCTTATTCAACATAGGCGATAAGTTTGAAATTCAGCGGAAAACGCAGCTTAAAAATAAGTAAATAGGTGTTCGACCATTTCTTCATACATCCAATTTAAGGGGCCCATGGGGAGGAGTGAAATTCGGGGGGAAAAACAGGAAAGAAAGTGTCCTAACTGATTGAATCACTTACTCACTCATCAAACTCAGGGGGGAAACAACTTTAAATAAGTAAATAGGTGTTCGACCGGTTTTTTTTTTCATAAATCCAATTTAAGGGGTTCATGGGGAGGGGTGAAATTCTCAAAAATAAATGAAAGAAAATATCCTGACTGACTCACTCACTCATCATCGCCCAGCCAAAATTATTGAAGTTAGAAACATGAAATTTTGGGGATAAGTTCTTTGTATGAGGAAAACGTCCTCTAAGGAAAGAGTTTTGGATATTCAGGTTCTAAAGAGGTGTTAAGGGGGTAAACGTGCATTTCATTGAATAACAATATCTCACGAGTGGTTTCATTTGGGGATGTGATACTTGGCATATATACTAATCATTAAAAATAAGCTGACATATGTCTAATGGTTTTTCGATGTGGTGTATATTATGAGGTGAAAGGGATGAAAAGTGGGGGGGTTGAAAGATTCCTAACGGAGCGTGTATCTCTTAAACGACATAGGCGAGGAGTTTGATTTTCTCCGAGTTTCAATCAGCTTAAAAATAAATAAATAAATGAATAAATAATTAAAATAAGTAGGTGTTCGACCGTTTTTTTTTTCATAAATCCAATGGGGAGGGGTGGAATTCTGGAAGGAAAACGTCCACTAAGGAAGGATTTTTGGATGTTCACTCTCTTCGACCAATCAAAACTATTAAAGTTAGAAGAAGGGGATATGTTTGTTGTGTGTCGAAAAAGTCTACTAAGGAGGGATTTTTGGATATTCTGGTTCTAAAGGGGTGTTAAGGGGGTTAAACCTGCATGTCATTGAATAACAATATGACACGACTATGACGCGAGCGAAGCGACACTAAAAATGAGATGGTGTGTGTCTGTGTATTACTCAATCCCGCAAGAACCACTGGTCCGACTTACATGAATTTTACATGGAAGTAGTTGATTTACCTGGTTAACATATAGACTACTTTTGATTTCAATACTTTGCACTATTTTAAGATGGCGACCATTTTAGTGACGTCACTATACCCTTTGGTTTCAATTTTTCATATTTCCATTTCAAATAAAAAGTGAACGCTAAGAAATACCAAACTTTTGATGGAATATACGTGGATTAAAATTACATTTTCTATCCGAAAGGTATCTCCAACGGTTAGCGAGTAAAACCTAAATTTGTGCTATAAAACACGGTCAACGCCGAACGGTGTAGTAGGACAAAATGTTCCATCCTTAATCTCCCTCTGTGCAGCACCTCGCCTATCCCCTGTTTTTACTGTCACTTTCACATTTTAATTTATTTATGACGCGTAGCGAAGCACGGGTACTTCAGCTAGTTCTTATATATAAAAAGGAATGTCTGTCTGTTCGTCTTTAATGCGTTCATAAACTATTCATCCGATTGCGATCAAATTTTGGTGAGTTGTTGTACACACTGTCGGGATATTCATAGGCATAGTTAATCCATTTCACAATAGATAGCGCGCGAGTAGTTAAAACAAATGCGTAATAGCGATGCGTTCATTTACAATTCATCCGATTGCAATCAAATTTTGGTGAGTTGTTGTGTACAGTCCCGGAAATGTTATAGGCTTAGTAAATCCACTTTACAATAGATGGCACGCGAGTAGCTACAACAATATGGCGTGCGTTTGTTTCAAGAAAGTCCGACATGTGTTCATATACCATTCATCACATTGCGATGAAACTTGGGTGAGAAGTTCTGTACACTTCAGGTATGGTTTCTGGCTTAGTAAATCCACTTAACAATAGGTAGCGCACTAGTAGATTCAACAAATGAGCGACGACGGGTGAAGCGTTTCAACAAAGTCCTGTATGCGTTCACATACCATTCGTCCGATAGCGATGGAACTTGTTGGGTGAGAGGTTGTGTACACTACAAGCAAGGATTCTGGCTTAGTAAATCCATGTTATAATAGGTAGCGCACGAGTCGATTCAACAAATGAGCGACGACGCGCGAAGCGTTTCAACAAAGTCCAGTATCCGTTCATATACTATTCGTCTGATAGCGATGAAACTTGGGTGAGATGATGTGTACACTTTAGGGAAGCTTTCTGGGTTAGAAAATCCACATAAAAATAGGTAGCGCACGAGTAGATTCAACAAATGAGCAACGACACGCGAAGCGTTTCAACAAAGTCCCGTATGCGTTCATATACTATTCGTCTGATAACGATGAAACTTGGGTGAGATATTGTGTACACTTCATGGAAGGTTTCTGGTTTAGTAAATCCTCTTTACAATAGGTACCGCACAAGTAGATTAAACAAATGAGCGACGACGCGCGAAGTGTTTCAATATAGTCCCGTATGCGTTCATATACTATTCGTCTGATAACGATGAAACTTGGGTGAGATATTGTGTACACTTCATGGAAGGTTTCTGGTTTAGTAAATCCTCTTTACAATAGGTACCGCACAAGTAGATTAAACAAATGAGCGACGACGCGCGAAGTGTTTCAATATAGTCCCGTATGCGTTCATATACTATTCGTCTGATAGCGATGAAACTTGGGTGAGATATTGTGTACACTTCAGGGAAGGTTTCTGGTTTAGTAAATCCTCTTTACAATAGGTAACGCACAAGTAGATTAAACAAATGAGCGACGACGCGCGAAATGTTTCAATATAGTCCCGTATGCGTTCATATACGATTCGTCCGATAGCGAGTAAACTTGAGTGAGTTGTTGAGTACACTCCAGGGAAAGTTTCAGGCTTAGTAAATCCATTTTACAATAGGTAGCGCACAAGTAGATTCAACAAATGAGGGAAGACGCGCGAAGCGTTTCAACAAAGTCCTGCATGCGTTCATATAGGCCTACCATTCATCCGATAGTGATGAAACTTTGGTGAATTGTTGTGCACACTCCAGGAAATGTTTCTGACTTAGTAAATCCTTTTTACAATAGGTAGCGCACGAGTAGATTCAACAAATGGGTAATGGCGCGCATTTCTTTAAAAAAAACTCCCTATGCATTCATATACCATTCATGCGATTGCAATCAAATTTAGTGAATTGTTGTTTCCACTCCCGTGAAGATTTCTGATTTATTAAATCCATTTTACAATTGGTAGCGCACGAGTAGATTGCACTATGGAGCGACAGCGCGTGAATCGTTTCAACCAAGTCCCGTATGCGTTCATATACCATTCATCTGATTGTGATAAAACTTTAGTGGGTTGAGTACAGTCCTGCGAAGGTGTATGGATTAGTAAATCCGTTTTGCAATGGGTGGCGCACAAGTAGATTCAACAAATGAGTAACGCGCGCGAATAGTTTAAACAAAAACCCGTATACGTTCATATGCCATTCATCCGATTGCGATGAAACTTTCATGAGTTGTTGTGTACACGCTAGGGAAGGTTTTCGAATTAGTAAATCCATTCTACAATAGGTAGCGTACGAGAATATTCAACAAATGGGTGGCGGCGCTCGAATCGTTTCAACCAACGTATGCATTCATATACCATTCATTTCATTGCGATGAAACTTTGTTGAGTTGTTGAGCATGCTCCCATGATTTTTTTTTTGAGATAGTAAATCAATTTTACAAGAGTTTGGAGGTGGTTAACGGAAAAAGAAAAAAATCATGGGAATCCAAAAGCACTTCAACAAACAAAGTTACAACGCCAACACTTTCTTTAATTGGCATTGCAACGCATGCCGGGTACAGCTAGTAAATAAATAAATAAATAAATAAATAAATAACCGTACATACAATAAGAAAACACTCTCCTGGAACACTAAAATAAGGCATTATAACACCGTAATTTAGCCAGAGGCACTCTTTGCAGCAGAAACACTAGTCTTGAGGAGACAAGGGCAAATGGAAAAATTGGAAATCAAAGAGAGAAAACTTCTGAGGAAGATCATAGGTCCTAAATTCCAAAATAACAAACAAGTTTTCTATAGGAACGACACTTTGTATGTGAAGTCGCAAAGTCTTTCATATACCATAAGGAAAAGGAGGATTGATTTCTATGGACACATCTACCGGATGAATCCTGCCCGAATAACCAAGAAAATCTTTGACTTCTTTTCCTAAAAGAAGATCAAATCTAATTGGTTTACGGAAGAAGAAAAGGACATGCGAGAGTTCCAGATTACTGAAATCATGTTGATGAATGGTACAGCCAAAACCGTGACCAAAGACAACACCAAGAAGTTCCAAGCCAGACCTGTCTCCAGAAAACCGATGCAGATATCACAAGAGGTAAGAAAGAGGAGAACAGATAGAATGAAAAAGTACTGGGAGAAAAGGAGAGCACAAGCATCTAAGAAGTGATTGATCTGACGTACCCCAAAGTGAGTGATTCGAAAAGAAGTATGAAAATGGAATTTGGATGAAAAAGAAATCACTTGAAATTTAAGAAGTTACAGAAAAAATCAGATACCATAAGGAAACAGTGGTTACAGTTTTACGGACACCTATAGTATATAGAGAATGGATAATAACAGGCTCACAAAGAAAATGTTCAACCTAGCCTTATCAATGAAAAATCAAAACTACTGGCTAAAAGAAATCAGTGAAGACATAAATGAAATTGGCTGTCATGAAGAAACCATTCAAGACAGAACAACATTCAGAAATGTAATTCACAAACACAAATTTTCTGAGAATCCCACCCGACAAAATACAGGATGGACAGAACAGCGTAATAGGGAACACTGCGAGAGGATGAAGAGATATTGGGAAGGGATGGAGAAAATGTGCTAACAAGTTCAAACGAGCTCCTTACTTGGACACAACGAATCAATAATAATAGTTGCTCCGATGCTAAATGGTTAGCGTGCTAGGCTTTGGTCGTACGTGTCCCGGGTTCCATTCCCTGCCGAGCCATTACGGATTTTAATCTCCTGGGGTTAATTCCCGTGGCTCGGGGACTGGGTGTATATGACGTCTGCATCATCACTTCATCCTCATTATGGCGCGCAGGTCGACTCACGGGCGTCAACTAGAAAGACCTGCACTCGGGCCACACGATCATCTCTACTTAGTATAAAACAACATCCCCGATTTTATGGATGTCACGGGTAATCTCGAGAACCACTGGATAGATTTTGATGCGGTTTCCACCATTCTGTAAAGGATATCTCGAGGAAGGTTTCTGTAGAAAATAATTTATTTATGATCAATGGAAGCCAAGCAGTAACGATTTCAGTAAAAAAGTCGAAAAAACCTGGCGTCCATGCGCTTTTTAAGCTTACGCTGGGCAAACCGTTAACAATAATAAGTGTAAGAATTGTTCAGCATGAAGAGTTCTACAAAAACGTCCGCGAGAGCATATCTCTATCTTCAATACATCGCCCACTATAAGTGTTTTTACGTTTTCATTTCTTCCAACAATCTCCATTCAATTACTGAGGCGACAGTTTACGAGCTAGCACGTATTGCATTCATAACTGTTCCCGGGTGAAGCTGGGGCGGGTTGCTAGTTATCATTCTATAATAATGATAATCCTTAGCTAAAGCATAACTCTCATGAGAATGTTGTGTTTGACTCTAACAACTTTGATATTGAACCCTGGGGCTGGGTTCATCTCATCACAAACTACTGAAGCAAGTAGAATTAATTACCGTCTCCCCCCTTTACGTTGGGGATATGTTTCACTAAGAAGTACTCAGTACAAGTCTCGGGAGCATATTATTGTTGGCTACGACAATATTTGAATAGGACATCAATCAGAATATCAAACTCAAACATCCAGTTTAGTACTGGACGACATTCCATGCTACTGCATTCCGATTTCGGATAATTATTGAAGATTATTATTAATCGTATGGCATTTACACATCGCCTTTGGAACACAAAGAATAATACATAAAAGGTTTACAAATTTACAGATAAATTATTTACATAGTCCATCGCATTTGCTGTAGCATACAAAAGGTCCAATCGGTTACCTCAAAACATGTTCTGAGGGCACTCTTCGACTATATGATTGTCTGATTGTCTGACGCGGGTATCCACAGGTGCACTCAGGAGAGGCGATCATTCCCCATTTGTGAAACAGATCATCACATCTCCCATGGTTGGTACGTATCCTATTCAGAGTACACCATGTCCTACGGCGCAAATCAAGTTTCCATGATTTGTTGTTGCTTTGGAGAAAACTGTGTAGATCTGTTGGAGTGTTATTATACCATTCTTGTGTCCAGGCTTCGAGAAGATTGAAGTTATGGTTTGCCAGGTTGATTGCTGTTCTGATTGCAGGATGTCTGGAGCGGAGTCTGTTGATTTGGGTGGCAGGTATGTCCTCATGGATTTGCAATCGTTGGTTGTTGCTGATTTTGTTACATTCTCTCCGGAAGATATTCTTTCTTCTCAGCGTAGGAGGTGGAATACGGCTCAGGACAAGTAGCCAGAAAACAGGTGTGGACCTGATTGTACCAGTAATAATCCGCATAGATTGGTTTACCTGTACATCTACTAGCTTCGTGCGGCTACTGTTTAACCAAACAGGGCTGCGATATTCTACTGCTGAGTATACAAGACCTAGGGCAGTTGAACGAAGGGTAGAAGCAGTGGAACCCCATGTTGTACCACACAGTTTTTGTAGGATGCTATTTCTTGATCTCAGTTTGGCTGAAGTCTTTGTTAGATGCTGTTTATTGAAGAAAGATTTCAAGTCGGTCTGCACAAATGGCGCCCAATTGCATAAGGCGGGAAAACAACTATTGATATGCCCTAATATGAGAATTATTACATACAATATTTATCAGAAAATAATACGCATTTATCTAGGCAAAAATGGGGATAATACACGCTAGAACTGTACAGTATTATCTCTACTTACTATAAAACAAAGTCCCCGATTCTTGGATGTCACGGATAATCCCGAGAACCACTGGATGGATTTTGATGCGGTTTTCACCATTCTGTGAAGGATATCTCGAGGAAGGTTTCTGTTGAAAATTATTTATTTATGATCAAAGGAAGCCAAGCATTAACTATTTCATTGAAAAAGTCGAAAAAACTGGCGTCCGTGGGCTTCTTAAGCTTACGCTGGGCAAACCTTTAAAAATATCAATGTACTAAGAATGTACGAATTGTTCAGGATGAAAAGTTCTACAAAAACGTCCGCGAGAGCATACCTCTATCTTTAATACAACGCAAGTGTGTTTACGTTTTCATTTCTTCCAACAATCTCCATTCAATTACCGAGGCGACAGTTTACGAGCTAGCTACTGGGGAGCCCCTCACCCCAGTTACAGCCTAGCTAGCGGGCGAGCCTATTACCCCAGATACAGCCAGCAGCAAACTGTCAAGTCGTGTTTAGTTGAGACTTCAGAGAAGACTGGTTGTGTTTGGAGTTTCCCTGGAAGTGCAACTCGGCTTCCCTTCATTTCGCCTATGAACTTTTCGTTCCGCAAAATGCACAGTCAAGTTAAGATTGGACGGAAGGGGGATTTGTGTTTCATGCAACTCGCCATTCTTAAATTACGTCTGACAAGAGTTCGTTGCACATGCATGTCCATAATAATATAATAAGTCCAGTCAGTCCATTGACATCGAAAAAAAAAGCGCTCAACACGTAATGCTTGCATAACTCTTCCTTGGCGAAGCCGGGGTGGGTTCGCTTTAGTATACAGGGTGAACAAAAAATGCCTCACTTGGAGATCAGCATGCCGTTCCTCGTCGAAATTCACGACAAAAGTTTATGTTGCAAAACCTAGTCCCGCCAATAGGTTTAACAGAAGTGCGTGTTAAGAAACGAGGCTCTGGCAACGCTGTAACTGTATGCAGCGTGACCAAAAGCAAGTCGCAGGAACTTGGCGCTCTGCCGGAGCTTTCTCTGTACATTCCGATGCACTGCAGGATGTGACAGTGTTGCCAGCTTCTCGATTTCATACTTATGTTTTCAAACAGCACCTGATCCGATTTTGCTATTGAAACTTTTGTCTTGCAATTGGATGAGGAATCGCATGCCGACCTCCAAGTGCGCCATTTTTTGTTCATCCTGTATATCGTACAATGAAGTACAGCTGTTATCATACAATCTAGGAAAATCCGACTGGTTAATAATGTTAATTTGTATTCAGTCACGGCTGGTAGGTCTATCCCTCGTTCTTCCAAATGAGCCATGCTACAAAGAAGATACTGGTGAGAATAGAGTTTCTACCTTTCTACTGGAAACTTATTTCAGTGAGTATTAATATATAACATTTCCTTAGAACTCAATTTCGTTATTAATTACACCAAAGCTTCACAAAATCCAGGCTAAACCCTTGAAAAGCTTGAGGTGTGTTTGTATAATATACATTTTGTTCTAATTAATTCAGAATGAACGTCATCAGCAATTCAGTTTGCGCTTTCAAAGCTAACTCCATGATGTAATTAACGAAGATACAGACTCTTCAGACGATTTGTTTAGTGAGATAGAATTTTTGAATTAATCTCCAGGTCATAGAGCAGGTTATTCTGAAGAAAAGAAACCTTCGCAAGGTCAAGTTTATACTGGAAGAGTGGATTTAATTACATTTCTTATAAAGTTTAAGAGAAGACGTGCTGAATAATTGAGTTTAATTGGCTGTGTGTTGCGTGAACTCGTAAATAATGTTCAGCTTGAAGTCTGACTATAGTGGTTCAAATATACATTCGTCCGCCTCATTGCGTAGCGGCTAGCATTCTTGGCTGTCACCACGCGGAGGTTTGGGTTCAATTCTTTGTTCTGCCAAGAAATTTAATTCAGGTCTGAGAGCTGGGACGGGGTTCACTAAGCCGCCTGAGTCAAAACTGAGAATAGGTGGGTTCGATTCCCATCACAGTCACCTTGATAGTGCTTGTCACGGTGGGTGAGTGGATAGCGTGTCGGTCTACTAACCCCAATAATGCAGGTTCGCTCCTGGCCGTGGTAAGTGATTTTTGAAAGGCGGCAAAAACATGACACGCATGTTATATGATGTTGGCATGTCAAAGAACCCATTTGAATTCAGTAGGCCGTGTTCATAATGGCAAAATTAATCTCGGGAGTTTCCCCCAACACAAAGTTCCTCATTTCTCTACTAGAAAGCGCTATAGTGTTCAGGGAGCTTAGATATATAACCTCTTGACTTTCATAGTGATTCAAGGAACAACGAAATTCGACAACCAAGCAACCCTCTGGGTGTCAAATTACAAAGCTTGCACCCGGCACCCGAGGCCATACGATATTATTATTATTATTTTAGTTTATTGTTTAACAACATTATCACGGCAAATACCGGCTACAATTTTCTGTTACAGCCTGGTTCGGCCTTAGCAAGGAACCATCTGTACTGAGATAATTTCTATTATACTGTTCAGAGACTTCACATCCAGGTCGTGCCCGCAGTCTTCACGAGTCTCCTTCATTTGTAGGATGAGCTAAATTCCCATCTGGATCATCAAGCCTTGCTGAGTATTCGGCCAGTGTATTGTCACCAAGGAACTTCCTAACAATATGGCATGTGTTTAACAGAACTGCCTTCTGAAGTTCAATATATATCTGCGGGTGCAGATTCAATATTGATAGACTACTATGGAGAGTTTTCGGTATAACACCAGTACACGATACAATTATTGGGATGGTAGTCACCGAATCAAGTTTCCACATCTGCTTTACCTCAATTGCCAGCTCTGTGTACTTCGATATTTTAGTAGCAGCTGTTGTTTGGATGTTTTGAGTGTTGGGACATGCGATATCTATCAGTAATGCCTCTTTGTGTACTTTATTGATGACTATGATATCTGGCCGGTTGTTACTGACTGCGACATCTGTCACAACTCCTCTGTCCCAATAGAGCTTGTGTGTGGCATTTTCGAGTACTGCAGATGGTATGTATTTCCAATAGCGGACGGAACTTTGAAGAAGTTTGTACTTCAATGCCAGTTTCTGGTGGACAATGTTGGCAACTTGGTCGTGTCGATGTTTGTAGTCAGTGTTGGCAAGGTGGGAACAACCTGATATGACGTGTTGAATGGTTTCACTACATTTGCCACAGCGGCGACATTTCTCACTCTCTGTTGCTGGATCTTTTATGATAAATTTCCGATAGCTTCGAGTAGCAACAACTTGGTCTTGGATAGCTACAACAAATCCCTCTGTTTCCGGAAAGAAGACCGAGTGGGTCAGCCATGCGTGCGACGCTAACTTGTCGATGTGAGGCTGGTCCAACTCATGTGGAAACTTCCCATGAAGCGCCTTCTGTTTCCAATTCCCGATCTTGTGTTCAGTAGTTTTCATTTCTTTTACTGGTGGATCTAAAGATGACAGATGGAGCGGTGTGTAATTATCATCAGCTGAAGATACAGTGTGATGGAGAGGGGATGTTTCTCCTTTGTTGTGGAAAAATGCACGCAGAGTAGTCACTTGTTTTTCATGAAGGTTCATGATGTCTATCAGTCCTCTACCACCTTCAGACCGAGGTAGAGTCAGGCGCTCTGTTGCTGATTTCGGATGGTGCATACGATGGCGTGATAAAAGCACCGATGTTTTTCGTTGCAGATCGTGCAGTTCAGTTTGAGTCCACCTGATTATACCAAAGGAGTATGTAACTACGGGCATTGCAAATGTGTTAACTGCCTTAATGATATGTTTAGCGCTAAGTTTTGAAGAGAGAATACTGCGAAGCCGTGAAGTATACTGCTCAGTTATGTTCTTCTTGATATCACCGTGTCTGAGACGGGTACTCTGGGCGAACCCAAGATATTTGTACAATGCGCCTTCCTCCAACGGCTGAATACTTCTTTGTCCCTCTCCAACTGGTATTCCTTGTGCAGAGTGCGAGCCTCTAATAACAGCCTGTGTTCTGCACTTATCAAACCCAAACTGCATATGGATATCTGAAGAAAAGCTCTGAGTGATAGAGATAAGATATTGTAGGTGCACTTTAGTTGATGCATACAGTTTAATGTCATCCATGTAAAGAAGATGGTTCATCCTGTACGCTTCACCATGATTACCCTTAATACTAAATCCGT
The DNA here is from genome assembly GCA_946902985.2 of Meconema thalassinum. Lineage (NCBI taxonomy): Eukaryota > Metazoa > Arthropoda > Insecta > Orthoptera > Tettigoniidae > Meconema > Meconema thalassinum. The sequence goes on from OX336395.1 coordinate 191,683,117, forward strand.
ATTTGCTACTGTTCAGGATTTGCGAGAGAGGATTCAATGCCAGACAAAACCAGAGTGGGCTTAGCGAGTCTCCTTGGAAAATTCCTCGGCGAATCGGTATTAATGAAGATGTTAAACGAGTGCCACCCACTGTAAGTTGGAGGGCAGTGCTCCATGAAACCATTGCGCACTTCAGGAAGTTCACTATAATAGGGTTGACCTTGTAAATCTCCAAGCTCTGTATAAGCCATGTATGAGGCACGGAATCGAAAGCTTTTTGGTAATCAATGAAGCAGGCATAAAGATTTTGTGATCTACGACAGGCCTGCTCTAATGCCACGGCATCAATAGTGAGCTGTTCCTTACATCCTTGAGAATTCCTTCTGCAACCCTTTTGCTCCTCTGCGAGAATGGCGTTTTCCTCACAATGCGCACGAATTCGGTTAGCAATAATGGATGTAATGATCTTATAAAAGTTTGGCAAGCAGGTGATGGGGCGATATTTAGATGGATTTGTGATTTTAGAGTCCTTTGGCTTGAGATAGGTTAACCCTCTGGCTAGGAAAACTGGAAATGCAGCAGGATTTTCCAGAAAACATTGTATGTGAATAGCCAGTAAACGGTGGGTGCATGTGAGCCTTTTATAGTAGTAATTATGGATCCGGTCAATTCCAGGTGCTTTCCAATTCTGTAGGCAGCTGATGACCTGGCGTAGTTCCTCAACATCAACGTCTGTATGTGCCATTTGATTTATTCGTCTGGTAGCATTCTCTATTTCCTTCAACCACGGAGCTTCATTGTTGTGTTCTTCCGGCCTAGACCATATTGATGACCAGTAATCGGTAACACTCTCCGCACTGGGTCCTTCTGGAGAATCATTCTGAACTTGAGGTGTCTTTTTCAGGTTTTCATAGAACTTTCTCTCATTTCTCTTGAAGTCATTGTTCTGTTTCTTCCGTTCGGTAGTGTTCTGGTATCTCTTAAGACGCTTAGAGAGGGCTGCAAGTTTTTGTTTATAAGTATCAAGTACTTCTGTTATCACTGCGTCCTCGGGGACCTGAAATTCTTCTAGTGAGGAGTCTATCATGATCCTTCGTATGCGGTTGTTCAGACGTCTACTTCTCACTCCACTCTTATATTGTTGCAGTCTGTTCACATTCTGGCGTAGTTGTTCAATGCGTTGTTTTAAACGTTTTGCCCATGGTGGATCACTGGGTTTCCTTGCAGCAGACTGTTGGTTTGGAGGGCGTGGCCTACCCCCATTAATTCGTACTGCAGCTAGTGCTGCACAATAGATAGCAGTATGAACCTCCATGAAAGATTGGTGCTCTTCTAAATAGTTGGGAAGTACGGTTTCGTTCAGTTCTTTCAACACCATGGCAAACTTGCGGGAAGACTGCTGCCTCGGAAGTATAGGACGTTGGGTAGGGTCAGTACCTGCATATTCAAGCAGAGTTGAATTAAATTCGTCTTGGATCTTGGAATGATGGCTTGTTTCCCCATTATGAGGTTCATTTACGTGAGTCGATTCATTCAGGGAGACCTCATTATCAGTATTTATTTGGCTAGTTTCACCACTTGCAGCTGAGGGATATAGTTCATGAGATATCTCCTGTCTGATTCGATCCAGATCAGGGTCGGGAACTAAATGATTCTTTACAATTGCTCTTCTTTGATCCGCGACTCGTTGCTCAGTGATGCTAAACAGAGGATACTGCTGCTTGAAAGCCGCATGCAGTGCTTGGCGGTAGTTTGTTATATCTGTTTCAAGACGAGTTATTCGATAATATGCCCGCATGATATATTCATTCATATGAGATTCCCATTTCATGCGTTTTCTGGGCTTACCTGCGAGAGTGGTTGTATTTATTACAAAGGCACTGCCGTCAGGTGCGGTGCGAGACTCGAGATTTTGTGTACCGCCAATATCGTCTTGAGCTGCTGGAGCTTCTTCGGGTCTACTGATGGGTGGACAGCAGCTTGTCATCCCACTGCCACCGGTTTGCGTATTGTCACCTCTAGCGGTGGTTCTAGAGGTAACCTGCCGTATCACAGGCAGTGACATTTCTTAAAGCAAATTACTATTATTGCCTTTCCTGTGTGCTTTTTATACCTTCAGCCAGGTATTGCCTGGGTATTGCCTTTGATACCTATGGCAAGGTTTACAACACTCCTGTGAATGCTAGTGTGTTATTCTGACTGATCGACGCAGATTCTTTGTAAATATGTGATCCAACTGATGCCATTTAACTCAATCCCAACCCTTGTTTCTAACGAAATAAACGATATTACACAATTAATATCAGTTATAGGGACCCAATTGGACTAATTGAGTAAACGGAGTAATAAACACACAATACAGGGCATAGACTAAACTATTTTAAACGGAATATTTGTGGTAATGTTAACCTAACCTGTACCAGCAATTCCTAGGCAACCACGTAAACAAGTTTCATGCACAGTCATATGATATCCAAATATCACTATAAAAACCTCGCACAATCACTATTAAACTCTGTGTACCGTCAGTAAGTCACTCAAAAACATCTTCCAAACCATAAAACACTGAAGTAGACATTAAATAACTAAACAAACTATATAAATAGGAGGAGCCTCGATCCGATCAGCCTCATCAAGTCACAGCCTTTTATTATTATTCTTATTATTATTATTAATATTATTATTATTATTATTATTATTACTATTATTATTATTATACCGACAGTAGTGGCTACGCGGGCTAAAGCGCTGCGTTAGGTCAACGGGCCAAGCTCTCTGCTGACTCGGTAGACGCGTGGGTTCGAGCCCCACCGTCGGCTGTCCTTGAAATGGCTTTCCGTGATTTCCCATTTTCAACACCAGGCAAATGCTGGGACAGTACCTTCTGACAGGCCACGGCCGCTTCCTTCCACATCCTTGCTCAGTTTCATTCATCTTCATCCATTCCATCTCTCATCCCGACGCGCAGGTCGCCTACGGGCGTAGACTAGAAAGACCTGCACTCGGCCTCTCAGGAGGCACACGACAAAAAAAAATTATTATTATTATTATTATTATTATTATTATCATTATTATTATTATTATTATTATTATTATTATTATTATTATTATTATTGATAGTGGTATATCCGTGGTTTCCCCACTTCTACTCCAGGCAAATACCGGGATGTTTTCTAACTTAAGGCCACGGCCGCTTTCTTCCCAATTTTTAACTGAATTTCAAATACAGACACTGATAAAGCAATAACAGTGACACAGGTTATTAGACATAATTCCACTCACCCAAGTAGATGGGGATAAATGACCACGATGACCAAGCCCCTCAAATGAAACAACAGCAACAACTACAACTACAATAACAACAGAAAATTACTAGAACGTTACCAGTGCACCACGCAGATAGTCAGTCGTCCGTCTGATTACCTGTGGCATTGTGGGGACTGTACTAGTATGGTTATGTGTAATTGGGGATAGCATTAGGCAGGAGGCGACCGTGGTCTTGACCCTTGAGAACTGGCGTGAAACAAGATGTTCAGTAAAGACCATATAGCCTACTTTCTCCTAAATGCATGGGTATTGTTATAACTCTTTGTCCTTTTCAAGGAGTATAATTGAATGTTCGTTGTAGTAGCTTGTTGAAATACAACGTGCTATAGGCTACGGATATTAGAAATGAATATGAGGCGCCCTTTGCTAGTGCTACCTCTGTAAAAAAATTCATTCAATTCGGTTTCATCGTGTTGAATTGTTATGGGGAATCGATTTGCACACATACAAGGCCGCTATCTGCAAACTATTGGCCTGATGACCTTGTAGTTCAATCAAAAGATGCTTCCCACAAACAGGCATGTTGTTGCAAAATTTGGTGGAGATCAAATGATTAGGTTGGTCTAATTTGATTTAAGCTTTTAACATTTGGGTGGCCGTCATTTCGTTTCCGTCAAGATGGCGGCAATATAAACCATGACACTGAGGTGCCCTTTGCTAGTGCTACCTCTGTACCAAATTTCGTTCAATTCGGTTTTTGCCGTGTTTGAATTGATAGGGAGAATCAATTTGCATACATACATGACCACCATCCGCAAAGAATTGGGCTGATGACCTTGTAGTTTGGTCAAGAGTTTCTTCATACATAAAGGTATAATGTTGCAAGCTTTGGTAGAGATCAGATAATTAGGTTGGTCGTAATTTGATTTGAGCTTTAAACATTTGGGTGGCCACCATTACGTTTTCGTCAAGATGGCGGTGATATAAAGAATGACACTGAGGAGTCATTTGCTAGTGCTACATCTGCACAATATTTTGTTCAATTCGGTTTCACCGTGTTTGAATAGATAAGGGGTATCGATTCGCACACATACATGGCCACCATCCGCAAAGTATTGGGCTGATGATCTTGTAGTTCGGTCAAAAGATTCTGTATTCACAAAAGTATAATGTTGCAAAATTTGGTTGAGATCAGATGATTAGGTTGGTCGTAATTTGATTCAAGCTTTTCACATTTTGTTGGCCTTCATTACGTTTTCGTCAAGATGGCGGCTATATAAAACTTGGCACTGAGGTGTCCCTTGATAGTGCTACCTCTGTACCAAATTTCGTTCAATTCGGTTCCACCGTGTTCGAATTGATAGGGGGGGGGGGGGGGGGACATACATTCAGTGTACACACACACTCACACATAGACACACAGACACACGACAGACAGACACACAGACAGTCACACAATTTTTGGCCCCGTGTAGATCTCATAATTCTACTTTCATTTCTTGCAAAAACGAAAGTAGGCTAGAAATATAACACGAGGACTGGCGCTGGGTCATTTTGACCTCTTTGTCGTAGTCGTAGTAAAGCCGGCGGTCCCATGTCATAGATTTATGCCATGTAAAAAAATCCTTTCACAGACTAAACTTGTGTCAAGCTAAATTGTTAGGTTAGATTTCGTCGGAACGCTCTATCAAAGTTCCAACGTTCACCACTAGGTATCATTGATATCTGGGGGCGAAAGTTGGAGCTATTTGAAAATGAACGGAACTTGTAGCTCACCCTAATAAGGGTGTCCGCTGGAAGCAGCTACACACTCAGGCGAGCCGAACATGTCCTCGGACACTCCCGGCACTAAATGCCATACGATAAATAAATAAATAAATAAATAAATAAATAAATAAATGTCGTAGTCGTACTTATGTTAATGAAGTAATTTTACACCTGGTGTATTCCTATGAACTATTCCCCATATAAAATTAGGTTTATTTATATTTTTCAAATTTTACATGTTCCTAACAGTAGACTAAAATTGGCCCTGACGGTGGCGGTAAAACAGTCATCTCGATTTTTTTGAACAAAGGAGCTGATGACCAAGGTATAATATTCCTAGAACCTGAACATGGATCAACAAGAACGTGAGCCATGTTATTGTGCTGCGCCAAAATAGATGGATTTTCCCCTTATTTTTTTACTGATTGTCCCTACTAACGAAAGCCGAAAATTGCCACGCGAGGACTGGCGTTATGGGTAAATCTGACCCGACCGTAAATAATATATAATAACTTGAGTTTTCAAAAAGCTATAGGTATTTTTCTTTTGCAGGGTGAAGTTCAAAGCTAGGAAGGAAGGTAATAATAATAATGTTATTGGTTTTACGTCCCTTTTAACTACACTGGCTTTTAGAGACGCCGGGGTGCCGGAATTTCGCCCCGAAGGGGATCTTTAACGTGCCAGTAAATCTACTGACACGGCTCCCTCGCATTTGCGCACCCTCAAATGCCAGCTGACTGCGCCAGGTTTCGAACCTGCAACCTTGGGCTCAGTAAGCGAGAACGTTACCCCTGAGCCACGCAGCCAGACAGGAAGGAAGGTACAGTAAGCGACAGAAAATAAGGGTTGACCAAAACCTCGGGTAAAAAATACCAATGAGCCAGCCCTCGCGGGGGTTTTTTTTCGTGTAGCCTCCTGAGAGGCCGAGTGCAGGTCTTTCTAGTCGACGCCCGTGGGCGACCTGCGCGTCGGATGAGAGATGAGATGAATGGATGAAAGTGGGCAAGGATGTGGAAGGAAGCGGCCGTGGCCTATCAGAAGGTACTGTCCCAGCATTTGCCTGGTGTTGAAAATGGGGAAACCACGGAAAACCATTTCAAGGACAGCCGACGGTGGGGCTCGAACCCACGCGTCTACCGAGTCAGCAGAGAGCTTGGCCCCATGACCTAACGCCGCGCGTTAGCCAGCGTAGCCACTACTGTCGGTGTCCTCGCGGGTTAAATTGAGGTATACCATTCAGTCATTCGATTGAAGTAGAAGTGGTAAACCACAGGAAATCACATCTAGGATGGCTGAGGTAAGAATTAAACTTACTTCTTCTCGCGTTTAGCGGAGCTCTTTCCAGGTACGGAAGGGAGGGAGTCCGTCATTTGGTGCAGGTTAAGGATATATTAGGTGCGTTCAAAAAGTAACGATCCGGAGGCATAATTACAGAAACCAGTACCTGTATGTTAGAAGTATTGGCCCTGGCTATTGAGGCACTTGTCCCACTGTGACACCAGGCGGTGAATGGCTGTCTCATAAAATCCCCTGGGCTGCGATGTGAACCAGTTCCGCACGTACAGCTGGACGTCGGGTCCAAGGTGAATCGTTGGCCCCGCAGAGCCCTTTTCAGGGGACCAAACATGGTATAATCACAGGGAGAGAGGTCTGGACTGTATGGAGGGTGGCCGAGAACCTCCCATTTGAATTTCTGCAGGAGTGCCGCGACTGTTTTGGCCGTATGAGGTCGTGCATTGTCGTGGAGCGACCACGGCGGCTATGGCGTTCACTGTCACTCGGCGGTCCTGGGTAATGAGTGCATCAACCAGCTGGACTTTGTCATCGGTAATGCAGGGGGGTGCCCCAGACCGGGCATCATCGGCTAATGACACCCGTCCTTCCCTGAAGCGCTTGTGCCACGCCTTGACCCTTGCAAGGGACATGCAGTGTTCACCGTACACTTGTGAAATTCGGCGATGAATGTCCGTTCCCTCTACCCCTTCCGCTGTCAGAAACCGAACAACACCTCTTTGCTCTTCGGTTGACGCCTCCATGTCACTGTTTTCAATGCGACTGGCAGCGTTGGACGATTGATGGATGCTGCTGCTCGCTTTGTATCGTCACGTGACGTGCACACGTGCCCACTAGCGACGGGCTGTGACCTTCCACGCTCTGGTCGGAACCACACCTCGTTACACACGCTACGATTAGCCGATGTAGTTACCGGTTTGCGCATTCCAGCCTCCGGCTCGTTACTTTTTGAACGCACCTTATATAATGCAAAATCCATCAACATGTAGGATACCAGACGAGAAGTGAAGACTACCCCGATGAGTTGCTGATCACGTCATCCACTTCTAATGAGGACACGCCGGCGGAGTTGAGGCTAGCATTCTTGGCTGAAGACCTGGAGATCCGGAGTCGATTCCTGGCTCTGCGAAGAAATTGTAATTCTAGTCTGAGGTCTGGAACGGGATACACTCAGCCTCGATAAGTTCGATCCCCATCTCAGCCAACTCAGAAGTGGTTTTCCGTAGTTTCACACTTTTACTCCAGGCAAACGCTGGGAAGGTTCCTAACTTAAGGCCACGGCAGCCTTCTTCTCAATCCTCAACTGAATTACAAATACACACACTAATACAGCCATCACAATAGCACAGGTTATCATATAAATTACACACACACGGTGGGTGACTGCTTAACGTGTCAGACTACCAACCCCAAGCATGCAGGTTCTCTCCTGGCTGTAAGTGATTTTTGAAAGGCGCAAAAATCACGACATGCATATCATACGTTTTTGGCATGTTAAAGAACCCATTTGACTTCAGTAGGCCGTGTTCATAATGGCAAAATTAATCTCGGGATTTTCCGCCAACACAAAGTTCCTCCTTTCCCTACTAGAAAGCGCTATAGTGTCAAGGAGCTTCGATATCTAACCTACTTGACTTGCATAGCGTTCCAAGGAACGATGAAATTCGACATGCAAGCAGCCCTCTGGGTGTCAAATAACAAAGCTTGCACCCGGCACCGAGGCCATACGATATTATTATTATTATTATTATTACCCAAGTACAAAGGGCACATGACCACGATATCACGCAGATCCCCTAAATCAATCAACAAAACAACAAAGGGTGGTCGAGGGCAATCAATCTAAATTTTCAAGTAGACCTATTATTTTAGTTAAAGAACTTGTCCTTTTTATAATTGGGAATTCTGTTCTTATTATTCAGTGTGTTTTTGTTTGATATTTTAATTACAGTATTTAGTTTTTATTAATTTTACCGACAGTAGTGGCTATGCTGGCTAAAGCGCAGCATTAGGTCATGGGGCCAAGCTCTCTGCTGACTCGGTAGACGCGTGGGTTCGAGCCCCACCGTCGGCCGTCCTTGAAATGGTTTTCCGTGGTTTTCCATTTTCAACACCAGGCAAATGCTGGGACGGTGCCTTCTGACAGTCCACGGCCGCTTCCTTCCACATCCTTGCCCAGTTTAATTCACCATCATTCATTTCATCTCTCATAACTCCTCTCATGAGGTTGGCGTCAGGAAGGGCATCCGGCCGTAAAAACCATCGCCACAAAGACTTTCATCGCATCTCATCCCCGACCCCGTTGGAAAACGGGAATAATCAGGGGTAGACATACATAGTGGCTACGCTGGCTAAAGCGCAGCATTAGGTCATGGGACCAAGCTCTCTGCTGACTCGGTAGACGCGTGGGTTCGAGCCCCACCGTCGGTCGTCCTTGAAATGGTTTTCCGTGGTTTCCCCATTTTCAACACCAGGCAAATGCTGGGACGGTACCTTCTGACAGGCCACGGCCGCTTCCTTCCACATCCTTGCCCAGTTTCATTCACCATCATTCATTTCATCTCTCATTAACTCCTCTCATGAGGTTGGCGTCAGGAATGGGATCCGGCCGTAAAAACCATCGCCACAAAGACTTCCATCGCATCTCATCCCCGACCCCGTTGGAAAACGCGAATAATAAGGGGTAGACATACAGTTTTTATTAATTTTATTTGTTTTATTGATTTTAGGTTTTTCATTTTTTTGGCATCCACCGCTAAATTTTAACTTTTCTTAGCTGTTCCGCCCCTTAAAACAACAATAACCCTATCAGCAACGTTGTTTGTTTATGGCGCGTTTCTCCTCGCAACCTTGTTGGTGCTGCCAGTCTACGGCGACAAACGGAACTGACGCTTGAATGTCGATACGGATGCGCGCGCATCTCAGTTGACTCAAAAGAGGGGATGTGATGTGGGCTCGCTGTCTGAAACCAGTCTCGTGGTTGCACTGCTTCGGTGTTGTTGATAGTCGCATTTATGGCGTCCATTGAAGTGACGCTCGCGTCGCGCCGGATTTAAAGTGAGTGCTGTGTGTAAATATGTCCAACATGTCCAATAGTAACATTGTGGTCGAGTGGTTAAGATCTTTACATCTTGGTCAGTACGCGGAATCTTTTATTGATAATGGATATGACGATCTTGAAATTTGTAAACAAGTTGGTGATCCTGATCTGGATGCTATTGGTGTTTTTAATCCAAATCATAGAAACCGTTTACTGCAATCAGTGCGTACTTTAAGAGAAGAAGGGGCAGCGTCAGTTTATTTTACTTTGGAGGAAACAGTGGCCGTCCACGAAGAATGTCATTGTGACAGTTCTTCAAGGACCTCTTCTGGGCCTCAATGTTCTACTGACAAAGATCGAAGTCCTGCCTCTTCTTCTGCAAATAGTGCTCAAGAGTTGGGGAAGTATCTGGATGAGTATGAAGAAGGCAAAGCAGAGCTTGTCAGGATTCCAAGAATTCAACTTAAACTGCTGCTGAAGGAGAAGATAGCACATGATGGTATTCGTCTCAGCAATCAACCATATTCAACAAAGGTAAGTTGTTGTTTATTTAAATATTTTAGTGAATATTTTAAACTTCCATTGAAGCCATATTCAGCTTTCGGTATAACTTAATAAAAATTTTCTTCAAGATCCTAAGATTTACATTCTAATTGTTGCTAAAGGAGACTTTGCCAGTTATTAAGAGTCAGCAGCACAAAAATGTTAACATTTGAAAATCTAGCTATAATAATTCATCAAATAAGAAAGAAGACTCCGTTTTAATGTTGATCAGTGATGAGGAAAAATACCAACGAAAATTATGATTATTACAATTACCTGAAAAACAATTTCTGTTACTAGATTAATGGGCGCGTTTAAGATCCCCTTCGGGGCAAAATTCCGGCACCCCGGTGTCTCTGAAAGCCAGAGTAGTTAAAAGGGACGTAAAACCAATAACATTACGTAATTTATTAAATAATACTGTTTTTGGTTATAATGACAAATTACATCTTCAAAAAGTAGCCTAGTCAGTAGCATTATACTACTTCACAAAATGCCAGTAATTAAAAAAAAAAATTACAAATAAAATTACTCAGAAAAGGAAATACATTTATTAAAAAAGGAACAAAAACAAAGATTTTTTACTCGGCACTATGCTAATGTAGTATTCGTACGATTTGCTTCGAAAAATTACGTGTTTAAAATTGTCATCAGTTAGGTTGATTCTCTTACTACATTGTAACGATTACAGTTTATTCCCAAAAGTAAATCACGAGTAAAGATTGCATTTCCCAAACAATAACGTTTACAAGAAAATACGCCCATATAAGTAATCGTTACTGAAATCAGATTACTTTCTCAATTGCATCCATTCACTGGAGTTATTCTAAAAAGAAAGAAGAATCAGCAACCTGCCATACTTGCAAAAACAGCTTCACAAGACTAGTTAGCAAAGTTAGTTAACGTGAAATGATTTTTCATTGTTACTGAAAACAGCGCAGAACATCCCACGCTTCAGCAACTAACTGTTATTCAGAAATAATAAATTAACCTGTCATAATCTTAATCATATTGCTTTTGAAGAGAATCCGCTTAATTCAGCTCTTTTATCTAGGAACATTATATTTTTCTTTCATTAACGTTTGATGTAGCTATCTGAGTTATGAAGCTGATAACGAAAATTTCCATTTAAAATAGAACTAAAAAATATAATCGCTAGGCCTACAGGATTTAGAACCAGGTTCCTTAAAAACAATGTCTTCCTCTTTCGTTTTATGTTTTTTGTAGTAATAAGGAACAATTGGCACTGGGTGCTTAGTGCGAAGTTATGAGAAGCTATTTTGTGGTGTGATCGGTGAGACTCCTTTGCCTAAAATTGCTTGATTGAATGCCATTGTAGTCGGTTAGTGTTTGAAGTTACTCCAATGTGCAACACCTGTGTAAATATATTCACTGCCTGGTACAACCAAGATCCCGTCCAGGTAGAACCTGATTCGCTTAAATCCATTTCTGGCTCCTTCATTTTGTTCAGTTTCTTAAGTTTTATTATTATTATTATTATTATTATTATTATTATTATTATTATTATTATTATTATTATGTGACGTATCATAACGATTAGTTTAATTTAGTATGGGGATCGGCAAATAATCAATATTATTAAGCAATGGTAAGTTTAGTTGTCAAATTTTTCATTCTTCAGTATTCCCTTAATAAACTTGGATACGGTATTTCATTCTTACATAATCTGAAAACTTCTTTTTTATAAAAGCTTTTATAAAAGCTAATCAAATTCAAAGCATTCAAAGTTAGGCTCAAGTATAGATTGCGATTACTTTCGTTTAATGGGATTTTATGGTCCTCGGTGACGTCACCTATGACGTGTTAATGTTGATGCTCGTTTGTTCGACGTCTTTGTACAGTTTCCGTAGTGTCCGCATATTAGTTTACAATAATTCTACAGTAGTTCAGGTCTTATTGCTCTAGTGAATCACAGAAATAGTAGCTGCACTTGCACAGATTAGTTATAATTACCACCCATAATAACTTTCTGACTAGGGGCCGATAACCTAGATGTTAGGCCCCTTAAAACAACAATTATCATCATCATCATAACTTTCTGACAGGTTCTTATGTCGTATTTTTGTGTTTTTGGAGGACAGAGATTATCTGTGGGTGTCACTGTAAGTTTGGTTAGTGTTTTGTAGAGCTATTTGTCTTGTAAATTTGTATCTGATAATGCCCACTTGACGAGCGAAACCTGTCATCCCTTAGTTTTCTCTTTTTTCAATAGTTCATAACACTATATACCTTAATCACATATAATTTATGTCAGGTTATTTTTTCACATATTCCAGTAATGTGCCGACCGACAGAAAGTTACAATTCTCAAATTGTTACTAATAGTAATAATTAGGGCCCGAGTGTTGATGCCGTAAAAAAGTTTAAAAAATGCAATTAAAATTTTCAAAAAGTAACTGTAATAAATGACCTAAATATTTGAAAAATGCACTATAAACTGGAGAAAATTATCTTATAATAATAAACTCAAGCCGAATGGACTTGATAAAGAAGCAAATAGAGGAAGAGCTAGAAAGTTTGAGCTAGCCTATAAATTAGTACAAAATAGATACAACAAGAGAACTATATCCTACAGGGCAAAGATAAGACACTATACCACGGTTGTCAAGCCAGAGGGACTCTATAGCTCAGAATGCTTGATATTGAATAAGAAAGGGGAAATCAAGGATTTAGAGAAGAAGGAAAGGAAAATCTTGAGAAAGATCCTAGGACCTGAAAAACAAAAAGATGGTACATGGAGGAAGAGGAGAAATGAAGATCTCTACAGACAGGCAGAGAAAATCACAGACACCATCCGTAAGAGGAGATTGAAGTTTTATGGACACCTCATGAGAATGAGCGAGAGTCGACTAACGAAGAGAATCTTTAACTACATCACCAAGATCAAGGCAACTACATTATGGATAGAGGAAACGAGAAAAGACATGGAGGAAGTGGGGATAAATCCAGAAGACATTTGGAATAGAGATGTGTTTCGAGCTAAGATTGATAAACTCAAGGGGTTCCAGGAAAAGCAATGTAAAAGGGCCAAAAACACCGGGTCAGATGAGAGGAGGAGGAACCACAGCGAAAGGATCAAGAAATTTTGGGAGAAGAAAAAAAGACTAACCAACAAATCAGTTGTTTTCCGTGGTCCACAGTAGGCCAAAATCGAAGGAAGAAGAAGAAGAAGAAACTCACCAATAATTCAAAAAGGACATCTTCAGCTCAAACTGAAAAGTCAATCAAATTAGATTTCTAGCACTCAATAAATAGGTTATGTTCACTTTAGTCTCAGTTGCACAGCACTACGAATGTCATTCTGATGTTGTCAAATGTAAATGATCTGCGATTATCAGCCAACAAGTTTTTGTAGCCTATCTCGAAAAGCTGCGTTCAACATCAACTGATGTGATCGGAGCGTACTTGAAGTGAGGAAGGTTGTTTGCTGCTACCTCGGAGAGACATAACTCCATCAGATAAAGCTGTGACATGACTAAATTGAAAAAAAAAAAGTCCTTAAAAGGCCGATTTCTCTAAAATATGACCAAAAAAATCTACCAAACTTAAAAATATGCTCTTAAAATGGAAAAATAGCAACAAAAAAATGCAAAAAGATGCAAAATAAAAATTATAAATTTGGAGACGGGGTGGCCCGTCCGGAGATTCTATGTACTTCAGCATTGTTTTAGACAGATCAGTAAAAAGATGACATGTCATCAATAATAACAACTTGTGGCCATCGAGGAGGAATAGTAGAGGTATATTGAGTTGATGATTTTGGGTGATCTGCGTGTCATGATGAGGATGAAATGAATGAAGTAAGACGTCAGAAACAGTCAGGGGTCTTAACTACAGGGGTCTAAAATTCCCTCGTTGCGTTCAGGAATTGATCGACTTGCCTGGACAATTTGTTACTGAAAGTAGCACAGTGTGTCTTGCGCCCGATGTTCAAGAAGGTAAGGCAGTTCGGGGTCAAACTGCGGTTGAAGCCCTGTGTGTTCAACAAAGGCAAAGAAGCTGTGATGTCAGGTTGACCCCTCACAGCACCGCACTCAATCACGTGGTAGTTACAAACCGGTCGCCCACGTGGCGCTGGCTCGCTCTCTTGTGTTTGCTTAGTGACCTTCTGTGAGCAACAGCCGCCCGTGTTCGAAATGTTTCAAAAATGAGCGAAGATTTTCACATTGTTGATGTGTCTTATCAGTCTGGCTAGGATTTCGATGGCTTTGCATTTTTAGCCTACTTATGATTTTTGCAAAAAAAAAAAAGAAGAAGACTTATGAGATCTACACAGGGCCAAAAAAAATGTGTGTCTGTGTGTGAGTGTCCGTGTACTCTGAATATCCCCCCCCCCTTCAATATCCCCCCCCCCTTCCTTTCCAGCTAAAGAGGGCCGATAACCTCGATGTTAGGCCCCTTAAAACAACAATTATCATCATCATCAACCTTCCTTTCAATTCAAACACGGTAAAACCTAATTGAACGAAATTTGGTACACAGGTAGCACTAATAAAGGGCACCTAAGTGTCATGTTTTATATCACCGTCATCTTGACGGAAACGTAATGGAGGCCACCCAAATGTTCAAAGCTTATATCAAATTACGACTAACCAAATCATCTGATATCTGCCAAATTTGTGAATCCAACCTCAGCCGTTCTCGTATTTTCCCATTTTCACCGTCAGGCAAATGCCGGGACAGGTCCACGGCCAGTGGCGTAACTAAAGTGGGTGATTGAGGGGATCAATCCCTCTCCAGGGCCAAATAATTTAAGAAGAACTTAATTTGATGACATTTTTATTTTGAAAGAAAAAAAAAGATCGGATTGTTGACAAACGATTGGATTGTGTGCGTTTATAACTTGAAAACATTAATCTTTACTTGTATAAAATATTTAGTGTTAGGCACATTGAGAGGTGCAAATTCTATCGAGATCAAACGTGTAGGTTTGCTTTCATTGGTTGTCTTATATTGGCCTCGCACAAATCAATAAGCAAAACCAAACACATGACTAAAACAGAAAGCAAAATGCAAGATTCGAAAGCAAGGTCAGAAAATAAACACAAAATTAAAAGAAAAAAAAAAAAGAAAAAGCAGAAAAACACAAAATCAAACACAAAAATAAAATTCAAAAGCAACAGCAGAAAACAAAACACAAAACCGAAAAAAAATTAGAAGCAGAAAACAAACAAAAAATCAAAAACAAAAAAATAAAAGCTAAAGCAGAAAAACACAAAATCAAAATCAAAAAGAAATTCAAAAGCAGAAGAACACAAAATACAAAATTAAAAACAGAAAACAAACACAAAATCAAAAACAAACAAATCAAAGGCAAAACTATAATTAAAAACACAAAATCAAAAACAAAAAGAAATTTAAAAGCAGAAAAACACTAAATGCAAAAATAAAAAATAAAAATTCAAAAGCAGAAAAAACACAAAATCAGAACAAAAAACAAAAGCAAAGAACAAACACAAAATTAAAAACGAAAAAATTCAAAAGCAAAAGCACAAAATCGAAAACAAAAGCATTCAAGAGCAAAAGCAGAAAACAAACACAAAATCAAAAACAAAATGCATAAACAAAAGCTATGACAGGAAACAAACATAAAATCAAAAACGGATTTAGTTCAGATTTGACTATGCTCATCCCCCTCCAGAAGCAAATCCTACTTACGCCACTGTCGACGGCAGATTTCCTTCCTAAATCCCTTGTCTGACCCTTCCTTAATTAGATCAAAGTTAACGGTCGCCTGTCACCATCCCCAGTTGTATTTACTGCCCACTCCAGGACGTTGGCGTTGTGGCTGTAGAGGAATGATCCCTCGCAGAGACCTTTGTTGTGATGCCAAGGTACGAGGATAAGCGATAAAAAAGAAGTTTATTTCATCATCTTAAATCAGTTCAAAAATTAGATCCTAATGTGATGGATAATTCGGTTGGTTGGTTCCTTCGTTTAGCGGCTGCGACAACGTGGTCGTGTAGCCCCGTGTTCTTTGGGTGTGTGTAGAATCTGTCTGATAACCGGTGTTAATTGTGATGGCTGTATTAGTGTCTGTTATCAGTTTTAATTCAAGTAAGACTGCAGACAGTAATTTCAAGTAGTTTCTACTTTTGCTACCGTTCACGACACCTAGCTTGCGGACTTGGCTACTAGATGGCATCGCAATCATCACCTGGTGGCGAACGTGGGAAGTAATAGAGCGTTATCAATTCTAACCTACAAATTTTGGCTTCACACAAGTGTAGTTAGTGGAAGGTTCTTTTTCATGCCATAAATCTATGACATGGGACCACCGGCTTTACTTCCCCTCTGAAGGAAGGCATAGGCCTACTGAGGGATTTTAACGCTCTTAAAATATGTGACGACTTCGGCCGGATTTGAACCCACGACCTTGAGCATAGAAACTCAGCATACTACCAATTTCGCCACCGAAGCCGCCGATGGATAATTCGTTAAGGTGCCTGTACCCTGGAGAGCTTTTGTCCTAGCTAGAGCGTAGAGTAGCTCTATCTAGGGCATTCTAAGCTCCTCTCCGGTGTGCACAGGTGGTAGAGAGCCCTAGCGGAGACCGCTCTAAGCTCTAGCTAGGGCCGGCTGACTCTACGGTGTAAACATTATTTGGGTGCCCTAGCTAGACCAGTCTAGCTCTATTCGTTCGGTTGAATATTAGAAAGTGCTCTATGTAGAGTCAGTAATGGATTGTTGGGGTTATTTGTTTGTTGTTAATTATAGTGTTTGAATATGGCTGAATTTGTGTGGAGTCGCGAAAAAACAATAACATTAATTGAAAATATTGAAGCCCATCCAGAAACGTTGAATTGTACTCGGAAAGAATACAGAGACAGAAATTTTAAGGCACAGTCGTTTCGGGTGATCCCTTTTGCTGATCCTGGGGGTAATTTTGGCCAAAATATAATCATAGTCATTTTTGTTCATTCAGAATCTTCTGAACATAACTCTTGCAATAATTTAGCGAGCATTCCCTCGTATTCTCTCTTTGATATCCAATTCCTCACCCACAACCTTATTTTCCTCTTCATAGTTTTTTTTTTTTTTTAACAAGGCACACACAAACACCACAGATGCTAAAAGCTCTCTTGAAGACATTTTAACTTCACAACACAGCGCAAAAAAACTAGACTCACACTGCTCCCAGAATGTTTTAGCGCTGCTCTACCTAGGGAAAATTACTCTATAGTGTACACGCACTCAGTTTAGCTAGAGCGGTCTAGCTAGACTTGCTCTATGAAAATCACTCTCCAGTGTACAGAAACCTTTAAACGTACAGAGGTGTCAAAAAATCCCTCTGCAAACTGGATATGTCCACTTCCCGCCCCTCCACCCACTTTTGTTTCTGGAGAAATTTCCGTGGAAGAGACACTGGATTGATGCGTGAGTGGGAGAGACTCAAATACCTAGCGGCTCATTCACGGCCCATTATATCGACTGGCAACGTCGCGAAGCACGCTACACGAATCAGGTGGGCAGGCCATGCCGGCCGCAGCTCTATGGAGTGCGACTTCACTCCACCGATAAACGTTCAGTACAGGAACGAATTAAGTTGGTTGGTTCCTCAGTTTAGGGGCTGCGACAACGTGGTCATGTAGCCCCGTGTACTTTGGGTGTGTGTAGAATCTGTCTGTTAACCGGTGTTAATTGTGATGGCTGTATTAGTGTGTGTATCTGTTCTTTCTAATTCAAGTAAGGACTGCAACTTTCAATTTTTCAAATAGTTCCTACTTTTGCCGCCAAGCGCCACTGTCAACGACTGCTAGGCCAAGTTCAGAACATAGCTACTAGACGCCTCCGCAGTCGGCTCTTGGCAACGAACGTAGAAACCTAAGAGCGTTGTTTACATTCTTAACCTATCCAATTTAGCTTCACACAGGTGTAATTAGTGGAAGGTTCTTTAACATGCCATAAATATATGACATGGGACCGCCGACTTTACTTCCCCTCCGAAGGAAGGCATACTGAGGGATTTTTAACGCTCCTAAAAAATCCGACGGCTTCAGCCGGGTTTGAACCCGCTATCTTGGGCATAGAAGCTCAGCATGCTACCAACTACGCCACCGAAACTGTTAAAAAACTATAAAACTATAAAAGCATATTCCCCCAAGGGCTCACACCTAGTGGTAGGAAAGGGCATGGTGGCGCAACGGTCAAACTGTTGGCCTCTCACCAAGGTGAACCGGGTTCGATTCCCGGTCAATGCATATGAGATTTTCGAAGTGAAATGCCATGACCTGTGGTTCGGATTCCACGTAAAAAGGAGGTCCCGTGGCTCATTATCACATGATTAATGGTCACCTAAAGCTAAACCCTTCCTTCCTTCCTAGCGATCGGTGGCTCAACGACCACAGGACGCCAGCTTGATCCAGCATTGCTTCCTATTTTTAAACTGTCGACTTCCCTTGGTCAATTCTTGTTCTCTTCCGATCCTGAGGCTTAGATTGTTGTTATTTTTCTGGCTTAATTGCCCTTGCGTCATATTTCCTGATACCTTACCCTCAATCTTCGAGAGGTCAGGTCTCTCGCATGCAGCCGAAACATATCAGAAATCCCTTTTGACGTCAAATTGAAAGATGAAAACCTAAAGAAGGTAGGCAACTTCTGGTTCTTAGACGGCAAAATAATCGGTGATGGACGAAGAAAAGAGGATATAAAAAGTACGTTGGCTCAAGAAAGAAAGGCATTTCTACAGAAAGGAAATATGTTGACATCGAATATAGATTTAGGTATTAGGAAGTCATTTTTGTTAGCCATTACCTGGATCGTGGCGCTCTATGGAAGTGAAACTTGGACTATTGGTGCAGTAGAAATTAGGAGAATAGAAGCATTTGAAATGTGGAGTTACAGGAGAATGATAAAGATCAGATGGGTAGACAGAGTAACAAATGAAGCGGTATTAAGACGAGTGGGAGAGGAGTGATGCTTCTGGCGACTTCTAATGAAGTGAAGAGATAGGTTGGTAGGTCACACAGTAAGGTACCCCTATTGCAAGCTTAGTTATGGAAGGAAGGGTCGAGGATAAGAACTGTAATGGTAGACCAAGGTTATAATATATTAAACAGATTGCCTCGGGTGTAATTTGTGGTAGCTATGTAGACTTGAAACAATTTGATCAGACAAGGGAGGCATGGAGTGCTGCATCAAACCTGTCAAGAAACTGACGGCTCAAACGACATATTTTACCGGCCGAATTCGTCAGATTTTTTTCAGAGCATTTAAAAACCTTCAGTGTGACTTCCTACGGGGGGAAGTAAAGCCCATAGATTTATGGCATGTAAAAGAACCTACAATTGTGTGAAGCTAAATTTGTAGGTTAGATTTGATAAACGCTCGACACAAGGTGGCAGTTAAGGTGGCATATAGTAGCCAAATTCACAGCTAGGTGTCGTTGACGGTAGCATTTGGTAGCAAAAGTAGAAACTACTTGAAATTGATCGTCTGCAGTCCTTATCTGAATTACATATAACGCACACTAATACAGCCATCACAATTTACACTGGTTTTCAGACAGATTCTACACACAGCCAAAGTACACGGGGCTACATGACCGCGTTGTCGCAGCCCCTAAACTGAGGAACCAACCAACATATTTTACCCCCCTGTGCAAGGCCCTAATGGAGGCAGAGTATTTATGTAGCCCCAGCACTTATGGTGCATCTTTGATTAGGGCTATAGCCCTACTCTTAGGGCACACGCATGGCGAGTTCGGAAGTTGGTGGCCTCGAGGGATTCTCCAGCTGTCTGATTTCCCCTTTTTCCATTGATTTTGGTTTGAGTAGTTTTTGCGTGAAATAGGAAAACACAGACACAAGACTTTTGTAATGTACTTTATATTAGTGTAGATTATTATTATTATAATTTTTAGCCTACTTTTCTCATTTTGCAAAAATGAGGAAAAAGTAGACTTATGAGATCGATCCGGGAAAATGTGTGTCTGTCTGTCTGTCTGTCTGGCTGTGTGTGTGTGTCCCCCCCCCCCCCCTATCAACTCCTAAACGGCTGCAGCTATGTACACCAAATTTGGTATGAGTAAAGATATATGCCGGAATATCTCAAGTCCATATTTGAAAATGATGTCAGTGCTACCAACTGCTGAAAAATCGCAAATGAAATTTGGGCTCAATGTTGGATATCCTGGAAGGTATGCATGGGAGCTATTCCATAGTTGGCACATATATAGATAATAATATTTCAGTTGAATTTCCAGGAGGCTATACATGACAGTGTTACCAACATGATTCTAAGCCAGCTGATAATCTAATTTTTAAATGCATGTAAATTCTACACTATCAATAGGATTTCAACGAAATTTCGTATGTACTATGTGTACAAATATGACTGTGCGTATTCTTAAGAGCAACCAGGGCTGCCAACTGTTAATAAATGCTCTCTCTCTCTTATTTTATCCTAATACCAATATATCAGAAAATATGTAAACCAAGAGCTCGAAACTTTGCACACGTCTAGTACATGACCTTCTACATTAATCTGGAGTACCTAGTATACGTCAGTACTGCCAACATGATTCTAAGTTTATTGATAGTTCCAAATTTTAAATGCATGTAACTACTATACTAACAAATTGATTTTAAAAAAATTTCGTATGTGACTTTTTTGCCATAACTGATATGAATATGCGTATTCTTAAGAGCCAGCAGGGCTGCCAACTGTAAATAAATGCTCTCTCTCTATATTTTTGCTGTAATATCTATAAATCAGATTAATTCATAAATTCCAAGAAAAGTAGGCTCTTTAGTTCGTCACGGAAATACTTGTTATGTTTTGTAGTGCTTTAGTAAGGAGCGCTTTAGAGCTTATTTATCACCCTAGCGGATCCGTGCGAGAACTCTCGCATAATGGGTTGTGTGCGCCTGTGTACAGACAACCCGCCCAGCAATACTGCTATGCGGGCTGTACGCGATACAGTTCTGGCAAGGGCTATCGTCTTGTTTATTTGTTTAAAAGCACTATATAAATAAATATTTCCGTTGACTTTTCAAGAAATGCAAGATTTTTCCTGTACTACTGAAGCGATTTGGAAGATTTTGGTACAAACCACACCTTCTTACTCCCTCTGGTTTAGGAGCTTGAATTTTGTGTAACATCCACCTTGGCGTATCTCTACTTACAATTAGTATAAAACTAAATCCCCGATTCTTGGATGTCACGGGTAATCTCGAGATCCACCGAATGGATTTTGATGCGGTTTTCACGATTCTGTAAAGGATAGCTCGAAGAAGGTTTCTGTAGAAAATTATTTATTTATGTTCAAAGGAAGCCAAGCAGTAACGATATCAGTGAAAAAGTCGAAAAATAATAACCTGGCGTCCGTGCGCTTTTTAAGCTTACGCTGGGCAAACCATTAAAAATATCAATATACTATGAGTGTAAGAATTGTCCAGCATAAAAATTTCTACAAAAATGTCCGAGAGAGCATATCTCTATCTTCAATACATCGCCCACTATAAGTGTTTTTACGTTTTCATGTCTTTCAACAATCTCCATTCAATTACTGAGATAACAGTTCCCGGGCGAAGCCGGGATGGGTTGCTAGTTATATAATAATATCATTCCTCCTTTCTTCCCAATAGCTCTTCATCCGTTCACTCTGCTCACTTTTGCGTTCATCTGTCCATCCTATAATCGTCCGTGTAAGCTTCTCGGCAAAATTCTGTCTGTTTTTTAGGGTTCTAAATTTTGGTCTATAGTGAATGATTCCTTCCGTGATCTTGTGTTATTTCTACCATTCATCATGTTCCATATAATTTGTCCGAATTGACATATAAATTAAAATTTTACCTAATGAATAGGTAAATAAATGATAATCCACCTTAAAGTCATTAATGTATTGATGTAGAGATGATAAAAACCAACAAGAACTAAGCTACATGAAGAAAACAATTAAGACGAAATATGGGAGGGTAAAGGTCACGAAACTGTTTAAATACCTCGGAGAGATCATTAGCAACAATGGAATGGACAAAGAGTCTATGGAAAACAGAACACTTAAACTAGAAAAACTCAACTTCTCCACTAAAAATATATACAACAAAAAGAACCTCTCCCTTAATGCCGAACTACAACACTACAAGCTGTGGTAAAACCGGTGATCTTGTATGGTGTGGAGGCGGCAAACTTGATGAACCTGGAAAAGCTTCTGAAGATTTAAAGGAGGATATTGAGGAGGATTTACGGCCCTAAAGTGGTACAGGGAACCTACAGACTAAGATCAAACAAGGAGATATATGAAAGGGTGGAAGACCTGGAAACAACAATTAGTAAAGTACGTTTGCGTTTCTATGGACATATGGTTAGAATGGATCCAACAAGAATAAATAAACACATTTTTGATAAAATATACAATCTGAAGATCCAAGGGGGTTACACCAAGCAGATGAAGCAGTTGACGACTGTCGAGACAGAACACAATTCAGGGAAATAGTCAACTCTCGAACATAGGGGTTCTTGTGGGAGAAAAGAGAGAACGCAGGGGAGGATGATGGACAGCAGAGAGAAAGGCGCAACACGCTGAAAGAATGAAGGAAGTGTGGAAGAAGAGAAAGGAAGAAAGAACTATGAGAAGGAAATGAAATGATATTTGCGAGGTCCTTAGTTTTGGCCCGTTTGCATAATGTAATGTATTGAAACTAGTTACGATGTAACTTAATACCAGTTTCGGTTAACTTGTAACCTTCTTCAGTTATACTAATAATAAAAGTATTAAAGCATTAATCTAACATTAGCATTCTATGAGAAATGAGATGAAGACA
This sequence comes from Meconema thalassinum, assembly GCA_946902985.2. NCBI lineage: Eukaryota > Metazoa > Arthropoda > Insecta > Orthoptera > Tettigoniidae > Meconema > Meconema thalassinum. Next base: position 191,705,794 of record OX336395.1, read on the forward strand.
CGAAATAAAATATTCACTATATTTTTTTTCTCAGTAATCGTAGATTAATCTTCGAATATTAAAAATTCTTACCGGGTGAGTTAGCCGTGGTCGTTATGGCGTGGCTGCAGGCAGATACTCACATCGGGGAGACGAGGAGGTATGAATCCCCCCACCGGCAACCTTGAAGATGGTCTTCTGTGGTTTCCCATCTTCCTTCCAGGCAAATGCCGGAGTTGGTTCCTAACTATAGGCCACAGCCACTACCTTCCAATTCCTCCTCCTTACATTCACACTTTCCTCCCCAGACAACACTTCACACGTGATGGTACTTGTTGCTCTCCCCATGTGTATCCTCATAGTAGCAGCTACAAACTCTGCCGAACCGAACATCTCCTCGGACACTCCCGACACTCCAGCCATACGCTCAAAAAAAGAAAAAAATACCGTATGTTAAAAAATTGTTGATTATAATAGAAAATACTGTCTAATTAGAATAATTCGTTAAATATGGACAAAATATAATGTAAATTTTCCTTAAAAATAAGATCTAGGCCTATTACAATTGATTTATTATTGAAATTAAAAAAACATATAAAATTTATTTATTTATTTATCGTATGCCTTTTAGTGCCGGGAGTGTCCGAGGACATGTTCGGCTCGCCTGGTCTGTAGCTGCTTCCAGCGGACACCCATAGGGTGAGCTACAAGTTCCGTTCAATTTCAAGTAGTTCCAACTTTCGCTACCAGATATCAATGATACCTATTGGTGAACGTTGGAACTTTGATAGAGCGTTCCGACGAAATCTAACCTAACACTTTAGTTTCACACAAGTTTAGTCTGTGGAAGGATCATTTAAATGCCATAAATCTTTGACATGGGACCGTCGGCTTTACTTCCCCTCCGAAGGAAGGCATACTGAAGGATTGTTGACGCTCTTAAAAAGTCCAACGACTTCGGCCGGGTTTGAACCCGCTATCTTGGGCACAGCAGTTCAGCATGCTACCAACTACTCCACCGAATATATATTGCTGATAGGAAAATGAGGTTCTAAAATAGAGAAATCTGCTTCAATGGAGTATTAAACGGAATTAAAAAGATGTTCCTATGTTTTCGAAATGTTATTATCGTCAAATAAATCGGTCTTTAATTTCGATGATTTATACCTTCTTTGGAAAAAAGTCAAATTGCTGGGGCTATCTTATTGAAATGTCCTCTTCAATAAAATGTTTCTTTTTATTGTGATGATTTGTACCCTTTTGTGAGAATCAAAATGATGTGGCTATGGATGTATAAATGTTTTTGAAACGTCGTCTTGTGTTTCAAAGAGTATCCTGCTTGTATTTAGCGTATATTAAATCTGCCCTTATTTTAAAGTATTTCTACCATCCGATTGTTGTGCTCTTCCAGAGATAGTGCTAGGTTTAAAATGATCTTTGTTAGCCTATTGTCATCCATTCTGTATAATTACGTGACTATTAAGTCAGTCTCCTTTTTCTGATAGAATCTGTGAATATTTCAATATGATTGATTTCATGTGGCATCTGTTTGTTCCAAACCCAGTTTTATTATTATTAATAATATTATGATTGTCAGCAATTTACAAGATCAAATGTGCCGTCACACGAGTTGTTGAGCCTGTCACGTGGTGAAAGATTTACGACGCCCTTTCATTAGCTTTCAACGCACGGACGAAGAAATATCTTCCGTCGGGAATTCTAATCAGGCGAGCTTTCTCCTTGGTTCGCGAGACGCACTCCCCTGACAAGCGTGCTTCCAAGAATAATATTCATTTTCCCAGTGGTGTGCCCTTCAGTCGTCATTATGCATCTTTCAACCCAGACGTATTCAGTGACTTCATGAAAAAACTATTTGATGGCCTTTGGATAACTACAGTACAGCCCAGTGTTGGTGAGCAAAGCGTAACGAGTAACTATAACCGTTACATTTTTGGGTAACGATGTCACTAAGTTTTTAAATTAATAGTACATTATGCAACGAGCCTATAATGGCAATAATTAAGACACGAGTATGTTTATAAAACGAGCGTATGCGAGTTTTATAATTTACATACGAGTGTTTAATTACCATTATAGACGAGTTGTATACGACTGTTTATGTTCGACGATAATTATTACAACTATTTTATGTTCGAACATAAATATTCATAAATATCTGTCGAGATTTTGCCAGTTTTATGTACTGAACAGAGCGCATGAAACGCATAGAATGCCTTGTATTTGACCATGGCCTCCTCGATTACCCTACTATGACACTAGGCCAGGCAGTGAAATTCAAATTAGAGGGCCGTGGAACTCAGCGCATCTAATTATCTAATTGGTCAACAAACTGTTTCTTGAGCTCTGATTGGTGGGAGAAACTGTTTCATAATGAAAAATAGTGTTATAATGAGCCTCATTATGATACAGTTTTCTGACATATAATAGTCAGGGTCGAGCATACAATTAAAAAAAGAGACAGTCAGTCTGAAAGACTGAACTTTATATCATTTTAAATGCTACAAATGCTGAAAAATGCTAGAAAGGTTGGAGGCTTCTCGCTTCGCTCGAAGCCAAAGACTCTTGGCATGTTAGATGATCAAGAAACAATCAGAACGCTAGAAAGTTACAAGTCATGAGGGAGCTGGAGCGCGCGGTGAAAGGAGGGAGCTGGCTGGATGACGTCACGCTCGCCGTGTCGTTGCCGTCTCGTAACTCCAGAGCTCACCAGTGAACTCAGTACACATGCACTAAGCGGTACTATGACGTCTCACACCTCAGTGTATTCTCGGTACATTTCGTGACGTCGACGAAGTCGACTAGATCATTTAAAATGATAAAATGTAACGAAAAGCAAGTAGTTCCGTGACGAACTAAAGAGCCTACTTTTCTTATAATATAATTCTTTCTTCGGCTTTTCCCAATTAATTGGGGTCGCCGGAGCCAACCAGGCTCATTTTTGGTTTTGGCCGGGGATGTAAGGCCGGATGCCCTTCCTGACGCCACGTGATTTTTCAGGTGAAAATTCCACCCCCGCTGTCACCGGGATTCGAACCCCGGCCGTCCGGGTGAAAGACGAGCAGCTAAGCCACTGCGCCATCACGCTCCCCTTTCTTATAATATAATATTCATAGCAATGGTTGATCAACGCGTAGCTTATATGGAGCCTCTAAGTATAATGAATTTAAGTAGACAATGAAGTAGGCAATTCTGGCAATTATGATTTGCTCCAAATGTTCCTGAAACATTGTAGCCCAATGGGGCACTACAATTTATTGCAAAGAGTTTCTTTCCATGGAATCTAGAATACTAAGAATCTACAACTCAAATACTCAGAGACAGTTATCAGGTGGTTGCTGGACTGTTACCTCGGAAAATGTACACAATTAATTCACTTTTGGCATTCATAGCGTTCATAAAATGTCTTAGTTATCCATTACTAGCAACCCACCCCGGCTTCGCCCGGTATCTTTAATTGTTTACCCAGTGTAAGCTTAAAAGGTGCACGAACGCCAGGTTCCAGACGCAATTCAGAAAAGCCGAGGTGAACAGTGAAACTCCAAATACATATACTCTTCTTTAACACGACTCGACAGTTTGATGCTGGCCGAAGCTGGAGTGATAGGCTTGCTCCGAAGCTAGTGTTTTAAATTACCACTGAATGGAGATTGTTGGAATAAATGAAAACGTAAAAACACTTATAGTGGGCGATGTATTAAAGATAGAGATATGCTGTCGTGGACATTATTGTAGAACTTTTCATGCTGACAATTCTTAAACTCATGGTATCTAGATATATTCTTAAACTCGATCCACTGAAATAGTTACTCCTCGGCTTCCTCTGGTCGCAAATGAATCCTTTTCTACTGAAACCTTTGCCGAGAAATCCTTTACAGAATGGTGAAAACCGCATCAAAATCCATCTAGTGGTTCTCGAGATAACCTCTCACGTCCAAGAATCAAGAACTTAGGTAGCCTATGTAGAGATGTGTGCGAATTTTGGAATAGCTCCCATGCATACTTTTAGAGATATTCATTATAGAACTCAATCTTCAATTATGATTTTTGATCAGTTGGTAACACTGACATCATTTTGAAATATAATAGTGATATATTCAGATATAGGTCTTTACTCTTACCAAATTTTGTTACGTTAGCTGCAGCCGTTTAGGAGTTGATGGGAGGGGGGGCTGGTCACACAGACAGACTCACATTTATTTGCCCGGATCGATCTCATAAGTCTACTATTTCTTCATTTTTAGCCTATTTTCATTTATGAAAAAAATTGGCTTATGAGATCACCTTTTGTCCGTGTGTCTGTGTGTGCGTGTGTGTGTGTGTGTGTGTGTGTGATGGTGTGTGTGTGTGTGTGTGTGTGTCCCTAATAACTTCTAAACGGCTGGAGCGATTTCAATGAAACTCGGTAAGTTCATAGCTCTATTCTGGACGACCCCGACCGTGCCCTTCAAATTTTGTTACGTCTCACCAATCCAACATGGCGGCTGTGCGAAATATTTCACCAGCATTCAATATCTCCGAAGCTATTACCGATATCACCCTGGAATTTTGTACGGTGATAAAGGGAACTACTAGAAGTTTACCTATGTGACTTTTGAAAATCTGGTAACTAAAAAACTAACATGGCGGCCATGTGAAGTTGCGACTTGTAAATAGACGTTTCTCACGATTTAACCAACCAAACGCAACAAAACTTGGTACAGTAGTCTATATGTCTATACACATTGTAATGCACTGGTATCTAATTTAATTCAATTGTTTACATAACTTCAAGATGGTGGCTGTGCGAATTTTAAAATTAAGTTTTTATTTCTTGTGTCGTAATCATGCGATGGAAGTGAAAGTTTGAATAATGAAACTACGCAATAATTTTCCTTTAATGGTACATGACTCTAGGGCCTATACATATAACAATCCAACATGGCGACCATCTGAAATATTTAGACGGCTCTGAATATCTACGAATCTATTATAGCAATCAAACTGATTTTTTTATGTTCATAGGGGCTATAAACATAAGTTCATCTATAGGACTTTCAATAACCTGGTGATCAGAAATCCAATATGGCGGCGACGCGAAGTATAAATATTCACATGGACGTTTCTCGCAATTTAACCTTTTGAGTGCAGTGAAACTTGGTACAGTAAATCCTTATACAAATGTTAATCCACTGGCATCTAATTTGTTTCAATTGTTTCCATAACCACAAGATGGTAGCTGTGCGAAATTTTAAAATCTCGTTTTTACTTCTTGTGTCCTAATCATGCGATTGAAGTTTGAATGCTACACGTACACAATAATCTTCATGTAACAGTACATTACTCTATGACCTACATATATCAAAATCCAAGATGGCGACCATCCGCAATATTTAGTTGGTTCTCAATATCTACGAATCTATTACAGCAAACAACCTGAGATTTTGTATGTTGATAGAGGCTATTAACATAAGTAGGATATATGAAAATAATCTGTATAGTTCTTCACGGAACTACTTGTTACAAAATGTGAAAAGTTGGCTAATAAAGATTCAAGGTGAACTAATTTCAACTCTGACATTGGCTGATGATGGCATTGTCATCTTAGCACTTTCACCAGAGGAAGCAAACTTGTACTTATACATGACTGTTAATCTCGTGATCATCACACATGAGACCTCCACATATACGTTGTATCCGAACAACAGGACGTGGTATTTAAGTTCGCAAATCTTTCTTGCATTGACAATGGAACCAAGTTCTTCTTATTAAGAGGTAAGCAGTATGACCACTGCGTCACCACGGCCCAAATTCACCTGAGGATCTAAATGAGTTTTAAATGGAATGAACTCCGTCTTGAGGTGCAAATCCATGAAGTCCGCCTCATTCGCTGTCACCACGTAGGCCCGGGGTCGATTCCCGGCTCTGCCAAAAAAAAGAAAATCTTATCTGAGGGCTGGAACGGGGTACTCTCAGCCTCTCGAGAAAAAAACTGAGCAGAGATGGGTTCGATTTCTGCCTCAGCCAATCCTGGAAGTGGTTTTCCGTGGTTTCCCACTTCTACTCCATGCACATAACTTAAGGCCACTGCCGCTTCCTACCCACATCCTACCTCAATTGCAAATACACACACTAGTACAGATATTAGTGACACGGGTTATCAAACAAATTCTACACATGCCTAAGTTCATGGGGCTACATGACCACGATGTCGAAGGACCCCCAAATAATCAACGACAACAACGAGAATTCATGAAGAAAATCAATTAACGCTGAAAAAGACATCAACGAATTTCGGAACATGCTCGTTTAAATATCAACATACATCATAATTTTAGTATTGGCAGGACTGATTGAATAATACAAATTATTACCAACACGATATCACCCATATTTCTTAACACAGAGTGAAACGCTCAGGTAGGATGTAACTCTTCTTCATGCAGGATCTCCGGTGTTACAAGCTTTACTTGAGCGTCACGAATCCAAGGCCACATTCAGGTTACACTGAAGAGAAATCCCCAAGGGCAAAAATGTTGAGAGAAAATGCTCCACGCGAGCCGGATTGCAGATAAAAACACAGGCCAGGCAGGCATTCTTTCCTCTGACAGTATCGCCTGTAGACACGTGTTTGGGAATAATTACTGATGCAAAAACAAACGTCTTCTTCGTTCATCGTCCACAGAACTGAGGCCAAAGTCACAAAGAGTTTAGCTTGCTGTACATTCCTGCACCTTGCTGGCACGAGAAGTTACTAACGACCACCTAGAGGCTTGTAGCATTCACCCCATAGGTTCTGGTTTGTCTAGCAGCCCTGTCAAGAAATTTAAGACTCCCTTGTGGGGTAGCGGCTAGCATTCACCCCTGAGGTCCGAGTTCGATTAAGTTTAACATTAATAAAATGAAACACTGTCTGACGTTCGCGGACGACGTAGCCATATTTGTAAACAACATCACTTCAGCAATCAGGAAGATAAACCATCTTAAAGAAACAGCAGAGAAAGTAGGACTACAAATTTTGTTTGAGAAAACGAAATACATTACTAACATCAGTGAAGGTCCAGAAAGGTTGTTCACAGACCATGGGAAGATTCGAAGAGTCAAGAAGTTTATATACCTTGGTGAAGTAATCCAAGAGAATGGGCTAGAACAAGAAGCGACCAATATCCGCATCCTGAAATTAGAGCGAGCATCCCAACTGACAAAAAAACATCTACAATAAGAAGATGCTGAGTATAGGAGCCAAACTAAGGTATTACAGCACTGTTGTCAGACCAGAAGGTTTATATGCTTCGGAGACCCTGTGTATGAATCGAACAGGACAAGTCAATCAGCTAGGAATAAACACTATCTTCAGGTTTACTTTTAAAAATTATGATTTAAAATTTCAAATATACTACAGTAAATGGAACAAAACTACAATTGGGTGTTTTTGGGTACTCGCATATCATTGAGTTTTCTTTTAGGTACCGGTACTTCATTATTCATGAATATGGCTCTTTTGAGTGTTGGTTGGTTCCTTAGTTTAGGGGCTGCAACAACGCGGTCTTGTAGCCCCATGTATTTGGATGTGTGAAGAATTTGTCTGATAACCGGAGTTAATTGTGATGGCCCTATTAGTGTGTGTTATCTGTGATTCAAGTAGAAGGACTGCAGACGATTTTTTTTTGTCAAGTAGTTCCTACTTTTGCTACCAAATGCTACCGTCCACAACATCTAGCTGCGGACGTGGCTACTAAATGCCATCGCAGTCAGCGCCTGGCGGCAAACTTTGGAACTAATATAGCGTTATCAAACTAACCTACAAATTTTAGATTCCACAAGTGTAGTTAGTGGAAGGTTCTTCTTCATGCTATAAATCTATGACATGGGACCGCCAGCTTTACTTCCTCTCCGAAGGAACGCATAATGAGGGATTTTTAACGCTCTTAAAAAATCCGACGATTTCGGCCGGGTTTGAACTCGCGATCTTGGGCGTAGAAGCTCAGCATGCTGCCAACTACGCGGCTTAAAAGGGCAAAAGGGTGATAAATAATAGACTACGTGTAATTTTTTCCAGGAGTGTGTTTACATATTTATCATTTGTACCCCGCCCAATTCATTAGGCACAATCATGTTGACCGACTGAGAAGCAGCAAAGATCATTTTTAAACGCAACACTGAAAAAAAAGATTTCCACATGTAATGCCAATATTTTGATTCTATACTTTAAATCTATACTAATATAATAAAGCTGAAGAGTTTGTTTGTTTGTGTGTTTAAACGCGCTAATCTCTGGAACTACGAGTCGGATTCGAAAAATTATTTTTGTATATGATAGCCAGATTCAAGAGGAATAGTTTAGGCTATGTAGAATTAGGCTACTCCTCTTAGGTACCCTTAAATCTTGATTTTTGATCAGTAAGTCGGAAGAACAAGCGCTCCCGAACAGCTTCAATAATACCTAAATCCGTTGTTGCCTGACAGTGCGGGCTACATCACGTCGCCCCTACCAGTGTTCTGGTACAGAATTGCGAGCTGCTTATAAATTGCAGTCACGGAGAGTAATTTGTGCAAAAAGATTTCTTAGGCCCCTTAAAACAGTTATCATCATGACAATAGTATGCCTCTGTATAAGGGCGATGGTGTTGGTGCAGTATACTGAGGTTATCAGCTGCAATAAGCGTTGGTGCTTTCCGATCCTTATCCTTGAGCGCTCCAGTTCTGTAGTAGTATTCATTATCATCCATAAAACAAATAAATCTACCGGGCGAAACCGGGCACTACTGCTAGTTATAAATAATCATTCCAAATTTGTGAAATAACTGTGCATGATGGGGGCAGATGAACTCGATTCTCCACCCAATAAGACAACAGACACCACCACTACAATAACTAGACTCACAGTGTACAAAATCTAAATTGGGGAATAGTGTCTTGCCGTTAGATTTTGCTCAAGCATTACTCTAAATACAAAATACCTTCTTGTCACCATTCTCGGACACAAATGTGTCGCGTACTTACAGAGACGTAAGGAATTTAGTTCCGAGTGCTGCACCAAGCCATTATGATGATAATCCTTAATGGAAGGCAAGCAAGGAAGGAGTCGAGATTTGAACCGCAGACTTTGGAATGCCAATTAGCTAGCAGTCGCTCCACAGCTACAAAGAGATGTCATACCAATTATGTAAATGACGCACTGTACATACATATGTACTAGCTGTCAGCCTATGGGGAGGAGAGTGCTGGGGTGAAAATTTGTTAAACAGATGAGTATTAACGTGACAAAGGGCATATTAGACAACTCTCTCCCACGATCTCTCTCTCTCGGTAACAGGGGTGTACAATAAAAAGGGACACAACACGGGCAATGGCATCTTTCATTAATCACTAAAAGGTGGAACTGAACGTTCAAAAAGGAAAGTAGGTTCTTATACAGCTCTATTTAGGTTCTATTAAATGCAAAGTAGGCACTAATAATTTCCGTAAAATAATCCTTTGGTTTAACTAGATACCACACTTGGTTCAATTGTATACCGTGATAATTTTCTTGGAGAATTTTTTAGTGTGCTAGGTTTAAGAACGCAAAAAAGAACACGGATGAAGAGTTATTCGAAAAAAAAAAGAGGAAACACTGTGCTAAATAATTTCTAACGCACCCCTTAGTTGGGAATAACGAATAAAAATAATAATAATAAAAATAGTTAATCATATATATTATTTCAGTAGTATAGATCCCTCCTGTGGCGCTCACAAGCGACCGATCGTGACAGATGAGCATTAAATGAAATACATTAGACATTAGCAGTGACTCTAATTTCATAAATATCTATAATTTCTTTAAAAATGACTATTAGAAATTGTACGAAGTGTGCGATTTGCAGATACTGTTGCTGTAGGAAATACGCTCCATAATTGCTGACCACTTCACATTTTGGCCGTTGTGACGCCTGTTTCTTGTCATTTTAACATTCTGAGGTCTTTCCTTTATCAATTTGCATGGATTTCAGAAACAGTAAATCAAAGGAATGAAAAATTTTATAAATATCGAATAACCGGTGAGTGTTATGATGATCCAATTTTCAGCGATTACCTTCTTAAGTTAGGGAACGTAGAACTTTGAATTCTAACTCATATGTAAATAGTATTCTATAATCATTTGGTTCAAATAAATACATAACAACTGAGCCTCCGTGGCTTAGGTGGCAGTACGCTGGCCTCTTACCGCTGGGTCCGTGGTTTAAATCCCGGTCACTCCATGTGAGATCTCCGGGTACTCCGGTTTTCCCTGTCAAAAATTACATTCCAGCAACACTCTCCACTATCATTTCACTGCATCTGTCATTCATTGAATCATTGCCCCAGAGGAGTGCAACAAGTTTCGGCAGCCGGCACAGTTCATATCCTCGCCGCTAGATTCATTCCATTCCTGACCCGATCGGAGACTGGAAGCAGGCTGTGGATTTTCATTTCAAATACATAACAACCTTTCTCCTAAGTGTCTCATTATAAACCTATTGGGGAAAGTGTGGTTTATGAACAAGCGAGATTTCTCGCACGGGTCCGCTAGTAAATAATTAACCCTATTGGTTTTACAACCCTTTTAATTACTGGAGCTTTTAGAGACGCCGGGATGCCGTAATTTTGCCCGTAAATCTACTGACACGGATCACTCGCATTTGCGCACCCTCAAATGCCAGCTGACTGTGCCAGAATTCGATCCTGAGGGGCCTGTTCCACGAATGAACTTTGCAACTTTTCACTTTGCACTTTGCACTTTTCAGTTCAGATTTTGTTCCACCATCACTTTTCAGATTTGTCTTGCAAAGTGAAAAGTGAAAAGTTAGGAATTTTTTCACTTTAGAAGACTGTTATGTTCCTCCATTGGTGCAGAAATGCAAAGTGCAAAGGAATGATTGAAAAGTTTTCAGAAATCTTTGCAAAGAGACGATTCCCTTTTCAGCTGTTAATGAACAAGTCTCTACACTAGTTTCTCGGCGCAGAATTTGGTTTAGTGTTATAAATATGTTACGCAGGAGCTTTTTTTAATCATCAAGTGAGGATAGTGATGAAGAATCCAACAAGAGGACGCACAAATACCAGATGAATTTTCATAACCTCACTTTAGTATAGACAGGTTAAAAGTTCCACCTTGATCAATATTTTAATTAATTAAGATCACTGTGTGGTCATTAGTGGGACATGTTTCACCATAAAAAATAAAGCATTAAATCATGGAATAAATATACAGTTTGTTCATGGAATAAACATGATCGGATCATTCCTATGCAAAGACTTTTCACTTTGCAAAGAAATTGAAAAGTAATACATAGATCATGGTGGAACAGAAAGACTTTGCACTTTGCAAGAATTGAAAAGTGCAAAGTGAAAAGTGAAAAGTTGCAAAGTTTATTCGTGGAACAGGCCCCCTGCAGCCTTGGGAACAACCCACACAGCCAGACAGTTAAGCCTGAGGGGCCTGTTCCACGAATAAACTTTGCAACTTTTCACTTTTCACTTTGCACTTTTCAATTCTTGCAAAGTGCAAAGTCTTTCTGTTCCACCATGATCTATGTATTACTTTTCAATTTCTTTGCAAAGTGAAAAGTCTTTGCATAGGAATGATCCGATCATGTTTATTCCATGAACAAACTGTATATTTATTCCATGATTTAATGCTTTATTTTTTATGGTGAAACATGTCCCACTAATGACCACACAGTGATCTTAATTAATTAAAATATTGATCAAGGTGGAACTTTTAACCTGTCTATACTAAAGTGAGGTTATGAAAATTCATCTGGTATTTGTGCGTCCTCTTGTTGGATTCTTCATCACTATCCTCACTTGATGATTAAAAAAAGCTCCTGCGTAACATATTTATAACACTAAACCAAATTCTGCGCCGAGAAACTAGTGTAGAGACTTGTTCATTAACAGCTGAAAAGGGAATCGTCTCTTTGCAAAGATTTCTGAAAACTTTTCAATCATTCCTTTGCACTTTGCATTTCTGCACCAATGGAGGAACATAACAGTCTTCTAAAGTGAAAAAATTCCTAACTTTTCACTTTTCACTTTTCACTTTGCAAGACAAATCTGAAAAGTGATGGTGGAATAAAATCTGAACTGAAAAGTGCAAAGTGCAAAGTGAAAAGTTGCAAAGTTCATTCGTGGAACAGGCCCGCTCAGCTGGTTTCAGGTTACAGGAGGACAAATTTACTATTACTTGGATGAGCAATGGAGAGCGTGATGTAAATTATTCCTTTTGTCCACAAATTACAAAGGGGTTGCAGGTGAGAATAAATATGAATGGGTTAATCAGTTTTCCACCTGCGCTGTATCGTGTGTTCGGAGCGTTATCCTTGATTACATACACAGCACGTCTCACTGACAGGGCGCCCTCGTGTGTGTGTGTCCACATATGAGGTATGTAGATGTTGCTGTTTAATGCTATTATTATTATTATTATTATTATTATTATTATTATTATTATTATTATAGAAGCCTCCGGCAGCACGCCGGCCTCTCACCGCTGAGTCCGTGGTTCAAATCCCGGTCACTCCACGTGAGATCTGTGCTGGACAAAACGGAGGCAGATAGGTTTTTCTCCGGGTACTCCGGTTTTCCCTGTCAAAATTTCATTCCAGCAACACTCTCCACTATCATTTAATTTCATCTGTCATGCATTTAATCATTGCCCCAGAGGAGTGCGTCAGGCCTCGGCAGCCGGCACAGTTCATATCCTCGCCGCTAGATGGGGGCTTCATTCATTCCATTCCTGACCCGGTCGGAGACTGGAAGCAGGCTGTGGATTTTCATTTTCATTATTATTATTATTGCCACGGTGGGTGAGTGGTTATCGTGTCAGATTACTAACTCCCAAGCTTGCAGGTTCGCTCCTGGCCGTGGTAACTGATTTTTGAAAGGCGGAAAAAATCACGATACGCATGTCATACGATGTTGGCATGTTAAAGAACCCATTTGAATTCAGTAGGCTGTGTTCATAATGGCAAAATTAATCTCGGGATTTTCCGTTAACACAAAGTTCCTAATTTCTCTACTAGAAAGCGCTACAGTGTCAAGGAGCTTAGATATCTAACCTCCTTGACTTTCATAGTGCTTCAAGGAACAACAAAATTTGGCATGCAAGCTGCCCTCTGGGTGTCAAATAACAAAGATTGCACCCGAGGCCATACGATATTATTATTATTATTACTGGAGGAAATCTGAGGTAGGTTTACAAAATGCAAGACGAACAGCAAGAGTACAAACCTTTCATAATTGGCAGATCAAATGGGATCAAGGAAACCGAAGCCAGTGTCAGACTAAGATGATGAACCCTCAGATGCAGGTTTGGACAGAAAGGAAACATGGTGAGGTTGGCTTTTATCTCACTCAGTTCTCGACTGGGCATGGGTACTTCTGTTCTTATCGTAAAAAGATGGGAAATGTGGATTCACCAGATTGTATCCACTGTGTTCTTGAGCTAGATAGTGATAATCACACCTTCTTCTTCTCTTGAGGACGGTGGGTCCAAAGTAGGCAGTCTCTTCAAGATCACATTGAGGTGGAGATATCTCCTAACAATATTGTTGTGGTAATGCTACAGAACGAAGAAAAAAGGAAGCTGGTAGCAATGCATTGTTGAAAATATCCTCCACGCAAAGAAGACAGATCTGGATCGCCATTTAAGATAATTCACTACGGAAGAGTGCCCTACGGGGCAAACATAAAATGACTCTAGCCTGAAGTAATGTGATATACAGTTCCAGGCTAGTGTTCGGAAGTAACGGGGGGTGGGGGAGTTTTAGTCGGCAGTCTGCCACTCAGGGGCCCAACACTATGTGCGTGAATGCATTTCTTCCCACCTCTCCCCCCCAAAAAATTATTATTTATTTTGTTTATTCATTTTAAGTGAATTCTCCCAATAAATGAAAGACAAGCAAATAACTCAATAAACTTTGTTTTGGTTCTTCTTGTTGCTCCAATAGACTTTCATTCCTTCCAAGAAGGCTTGTTTACGTTCTTCCGACCACTTTGGTCTGTACTGTTTCTGTTTTGGTTGCTCTGATGTAACTTCCCACTTGTTTACTTTGTGTCTGATTGTCTCCCTTTCTGAAATGTTTGTCGAACTTATGTTTGCACTTTTGAGGTTCTTTTCAAGTTCTTCTAGCCAAGGTGTTGAAGTTACATGATCTATTATCATTTTCGTCAATCAATGTTTTGGCATGAAGCCTCCGTGGCTTAGGCGGCAGCACGCCGGCCTCTCACCGCTGGTTCCGTGGTTCAAATCCCGGTCACTCCAAGTGAGATCTGTGCTGGACAAAACGGAGGCAGACAGGTTTTTCTCCGGGTACTCCGGTTTTCCCTGTCAAAATTTCATTCCAGCAACACTCTCCACTATCATTTCATTTCATCTGTCAATCATTTAATCATTGCCCCAGAGGAGTGCGTCAGGCCTCGGCAGCCGGCACAGTTCATATCCTCGCCGCTAGATAGGGGCTCCATTCATTCCATTCCTGACCCGGTCGGAGACTGGAAGCAGGCTGTGGATTTTCATTTCAATGTTTTGGCAGTCCAGTGAGAAGACCGAAGAATTTCATTCGTCTTTTCTTAGTATACATTTCGATGTTTGAATACTATGTTGTTTTGATTGATTGCAGCCTGTAACCATCTTCGGTATATCTTGCTCCTAAGAGTTTCCTCTCTACTTTCTTGATTTCTTCAAATTCATGTTTATTTTTGTCAAGAGTTTCGCTTGCGTAAAGGACTGTTGCTTTTGTGACTGTTTTAGTGCCTAATTTTTGTCTATTTAGACATAGAATGTTTGTTGTGAATGTTTTGGACTTACCCTAACGCCTTTTTGACTTTTTATTGTACTTATAACATATTGGTGGTACATCACAACATAACTACACGGGCTTCAAGGAACCAAAGTATAGTTCCTGCCTGGAACAGCCACTTCTAAGCTGGAAAGTCCCTACCCATGAACTTCCGAACGATCGGGTTGTTGTTGCATTACTTTGTACAGTTGCGTATCCAGATCCAGTTCTTTAAGATCTTGGAGCAAGGTACTTGGGATCACGCCCGTACTTGAGACAATGATAGGTATGGCCTTTACCCGTTCTACATGCCATTGCCTTTTGATAAGGCCGACCAACTCGCTATATTTGCTGGTCATTTCTATGTGTTTTGACTGGAGATTATTGTTGTTAGGAATCGCAATTTCAATCAAGATAATTTGATTCATTTTCTTGCTGACAACCACCAGATCCGGCTTGTTGTGCGATACCGATTGATCAGTCAGAATAATTCGGCCCCAATACAAATTGTATTCATTGTTTTCAGGAACACACTCCCTGGCTGATATTGGTGATACGGAACTTTGTTTCCTCTTAGAAGCTGAAGATTATCAGCCAACTCCTGATGCAAGATCTGCATCATGCCTTTGTTTGTGCTCCGTCGCCATTATGAGTAAGCCTGCTTTAGAGCCTTCCCTTTGCGGCAAAATTGTCGTAAAGAAAGGTTTTTTATTGCAAGAGGCAGGTATGTGCAGGATTTTAGAACCTTAGTAGCACAACAGGCTTTCTGTGAGCGTATTCTGCGTAATCCACTGTCTTAGAAATATTCCGTTGAGTGATTCTACCGCGGCATATAATCTTGCGTGTGAGTTAGAGAAGAGTTGGGATATATCTTGACAAGTTAAACCATATCTACGATACCTCAGCGAGTTCTGACACTAATACACTCGTGGGAACAGTACAAAAGTGCCTTTTTATGATCTCCTGTAAGACACACAAGTTTTCTAATTCTCTGGGGATATAAACATTTACTGGAGTGCATGATAGGCTAGCAAGGACATGTTTATGGTAGGTACTGTATAACATGAGTCTTCCAAGAGTAGTAATCGTAAAACATAGTGGAAGAACAACCTTCGTGATGGTATTGTTGAACTACTGTCTCCAGTACCGTCTAGCAATTCCTCGTTGTTGTATTGTAAATAAAAAGTTTAGGCTATTTCCATATGGTACCAAATCCAAGAAATGGGATTCTTTTATTGTATTTCATTTTCATTTATTTTATTTTATTACTAGCAACCCGGTATTTTTTCCGGGTATCTTTAACGGTTTACCCAGCGTAAGCTTTAATGGCACACGGTCGGCAGGCCCCAGACGCAATTCAGAAAAGCCGAGGTGAACAGCTAAGTGCAAGTGTAGGATCCAGTTTCATCATTCCAAGATGAATTACCCTTTTTAATAAGTCTAAGTTAATTTAGATGGTCATATCACAAATGAATACCTCACGGAAATAACGTGGTAACTTAAGTCCATTTTTTTCGGAAATGAGTTTATGGCGCATTCTGGTAGTCAGCCATCGTCACTACAGATCAGTTGAAATTAAATTCAAATAAGGCGGAATGTCACTGAGATACAGTTGTTTTTATTTTTAGAGGAAACTGAAAGAACGTCCCATATATTCTCACTTTTGTCATAATTTAACTTTATTTGTTAATTGTTTTACATGTACTTCCTTTGTAAAAAATAAATTTGAAAAAAAAAACTGTGTTGCTTACCCTCAATTAGAGTGTTTTAAGTATTTCTTTTTAGTGTTGGAAGTTTAAATTCGCTCTCCTGGAAAATTTACAGAATGTGACTTATCCCGTTTTTGCCGTGGAGTCTTCAAATATGTAACTTCATTTAAGTTATTCTTAGAATTAAAATATTTAACATTATATATCTTTCAAATGAACAAACGCAACGTCAAAAATTGACATGAATGTAAGAATACTGTGAACTATGGATTTTAGTATATTTTCAAAACTTTAGCCAGCTTTTAAAACTCAGCAATTTTTCTAGGTTTGTGCTGTGTCTTGTTTATTTTAAGCAATGGTAAAATTGCATTTTCTTTTTGAAAAATTAATTTAAAAAACCTCTTACACTCTGCCTGTTGCATGATTCTAGTTCAGAACATTATTTTTTATTCTGTTTTTTCAAGAATTCAGAGGATTCTTCTTCTTCCTCTTCCTCTTCTTCTCCTTCTTCTTCTTTTGCTTTAGCGTTTGTCCCGCCTCGTGGCAGGGTCAGCTATGTGAATACGCTGTCCCCACTTTACTCGGTCATGGGCCATGTCCGGATGAAGGTTGACGCCTTTCAAATCCCTGTGCAGTGTATCGGCCCAACGTTGTCTCGGTTGCCCTTTGGTCTTTTCCCGGCGACCTCCTGTGTGTAGCCCTGTTTTGCAATGGTGTCCGCTCCTGACTGTAGCACATGCCCAAACAGGCGCGGATTCAAGGGGGGGGGGGGTCACGGGGGTCATGACCCCCCCCCCCCCCAACGGAGACAAAATTTTTTTGCAAACTCAAAAAACGAAAACACAATTACCAGACAAATAAAACTTAATGAATTTTAACTGAAAAACAGTTTTTTTTTTCATTTTATTCAATACTGAATTATCTTTATTGGAATTATTATGTTCTGTTACAACTGTACATATTTACAACTTCAAACCTCTTGTATAAAAACTATTAGTTATACAACAAAATCAACTCGTCTATTTTGTTTAGCAAACCTTGTGATTACCGAATCGATGTTTATAGTGATGTCACGATGAATGTGCAGTAATGCACGGATAGGAAACTGGGGCTTTTTTTTTGCACCAAAAATTTTTGCCGACGTCCAAACTGCAAGTTTGGTTGGCAATTTAAGCTGTGACTTTCTCCCTTTGTCGGTATCAACTCGACTTGCCGAAACTGTAACGTGCCTTCACCTTGATCCTTTTCTCGAAGCTCGATGTAAAAGTCGCAAAACACGCCGTTGCAATTTGTACGAATATTTTTGGTGCGCTAAACGCATCAAATTTCTATCCATGTAGCTTGCAAAAAAATTGGTCTGGTTTTGTACGTTTGGTTATTTTGTGATTGCGTTTTTAGTGATACCATTTTTCTTAACAATTTCGATTCTCTGACCCCCCCCCCCCCAAGCCAAACTCTAGATCGAATCTCTGACCCCCCCCCCAAAACCAAGCTCTAGATCCGCGCCTGTGCCCTAACCATCGCAGACGACCCTCACGCATTTTGTTGTTGATTGCCGCGACACCAAATCGTTCCCTTATTCTTTCATTGGGGATCTGATCCAACCTAGCAATGCCAGCTTCCATCTGGGCATCTTGGTCTCCATGACACTTAGCCGACGTTCCGCTTCCTTGGTGATTGGCCAACATTTAGTACCATAATGCGCCACGGGACGAATGACAGTGCGGTAAATCTTCGAGTTTAGTTGGTGGTCTTTCATCTGGCGATCGCACATGACACCTGTCGTTGTTCGCCATTTCATCCACGCAGCATTAATTCTACACGTTGACCTCCTCGGTGAGACGACCATCAGCAGTTATCGTAGAGCCAAGATACTTAAATTTTGTCGTTTGAGGCAGGTCAGAATTCAGAGTACTGACAACAGGAAGAAAGACTTTTTGATGCAAAAACATGATGGTTGGGTTTCATGTGTGATGTGGTGATAGTTTCAGGGAAATCGGTTTAAAACTGTGGATTTTCTTCCCAGGCCTAAACGTATATACAGTAGTCAACATACTTTAAGTACTAAGGCTGTGCATTCTCTCAGAGTGCTACTGTGGGAAAAGAAATAGAGTCGAGGTGGAGAAATGGCAATGCAGCAAGTTCTTAGTTGCGATCTATTCGCCCTTAGCAGCACAGTGCTGGCAGAACTAAATGAGGACGCGCGATGTTCGTGTGTCACAGAGTAATCTGCCGGGAGGAGACGTGTGCTTTGATATAATTAGTGGCGCGCGGGGGAAATGGGACGTACTTACACAGGTCCACGCAAGTTTAGTTTGTGTGATAAGAGGGACATAACAGAGGTCTCCATTAGAGCAGTGCAAACAGCTACCAAAGTTCGATCGCTCACGCAGGCGAGAATGAAAAACAGAAGCTTCGGTTTTGGAACTTCTATTCATATTCAACAGAATTGATCTTCAGTCGGTGAACAGAAGAATGGATAGAAAGAGATGTTTATTAGCCTACTTTCGATTTTTGCCAAAAATGAAAGTAGACTTATCAGATCAAAACAGGGCCAAAAATTGTGTTTGTCTGTGTGTATCTGTGTGTGTGTGTGAGTGTGTGTACTCTGAATGTCTGTCCTCCCCCCTATCAATTCGAACACGGTGACACAGAATTGAACGAAATTTGGTACAGAGGTAGCACTAGCAAAGAGCACCTCAGTGTCTTGTTTTATATCGCCGCCATCTTGACGAAAATGTAATGGCGGCCACCCAAATGTTAAAAGCTTAAATCAAATTACGAACAACCTAATCATCTGATCTCTACCAAATTTTGCAACATTATACCTTTATGTATGAAGAATCTTTTGACCAAACTACAAGATCATCAGCCCAATAATTTGCGGATGGTGGCCATGTATGTGTGCAAATCGATTCTCCCTATCTACTCAAACTCGGTGAAACCGAATTGAACGAAATTTTGTACAGAGGTAGCACTAGCAAAGGGCACCTCATATTCATGTTTAATATCCCTATAACACGTTGTACAGTATTTCAACAAGCTACTACAACCGACATTCAATTATACTCCTTGAAAAGGACAAAGAGTTACAACAATACCCATGCATTTAGGAGAAAGTAGGCTATATGTTCTTTACTGAACATCTTGTTTTACTCTTCTACAGTATTTTCTGAAAGAAAGGATAGATGAATTATTTGTAAAATAACTCTCTATTCTAACAAATAGTCAGGGTTAAATTGGTTGCCTGCCCCCCGTCCCCTCCAGAAGCTCCCCTCTTGTGGGACATGGTTTGGCGACCACGGGACCTCAGTTATGTCCGACATTGCATCCATTTTCTTGTGCCGTGCTCCTCTCCATCTTCTTTCCTGTCGACCTCTCTTGGTCATCTCTCGTTTTCTTCCGAATCCGACGGTATTATGGTATCCGAGGCCTAGGGAGTCTCTTCCTTTCCCGCCTTAATTGGCCCTTCTCTCATCTTTCCTGATCCCTCATTCTTCGAGGGATCAGCCTTCTTTTTCTTTTCATTATATTTCCTTTTCTCTTTAAGACTCCCGCACTATTTTTATGAATTGGCTCCCCTTGCATCTAAATTACATTTTGTGAGTATTTTGAATCTCACCCACATTTTGAATGTATTTTCAATCTACATTGCATTTTGTAAGTATTTTCGATCTAAACTCCATTTTGTAAGTATTTTCAATCTAAATTGCATTTTGTAAGTATTTTGAATCGCGGCCCGACATATTGTGAGTATTTTGAATCTCAATTGCATTTTGTTAGTATTTTGAACCTAAACTAAATTTTGTGCGTATTTTTCTATCTAAATTCCTTTTGTCAGTATTTTCAGCCTAACTTAATTTTCGTTCTGGTTTCCATTTCATAGTCATTTTCGCTATCACCCAGACCATTAGGGGCCGATAACCTAGATGTTAAGCCCCTTAAAACAACAATTATCATCATCATCTAATTGGTTGGCTACCCTGGGAGATTCCAGAGCTGGATCGGGTTTCATCCCTTTTTCTACTGCCTTTGGGCTGAACCCTCTCCTATTTCCCCTTTTATGTAAAAGTTGAACATTTTTCTTAGCAGACAAAAGCGAAAAATTAAGCAATTTACTCAATTATGCCAAATTTTGAAAGGCTAAGGGACCCGAAAAAGTTTCAAATTGTGAGTTTTGGAGAGCTCTATCAAACTATTAAACCATATTTTGAAAATCACTTCCTGCCTAAATGCAGTTTATGAAAAAATTGTATTTATTTATTTCTTTTACTCGTTTTCTTGTTAATTCGGTTGGTTGGTTGGTTGGTTCTTAAGTTTAGGGGCTGCGACAACGCGGTCATGTAGTCCCGTGTACTTTGGGTGTGTGTAGAATCTGTCTGATAACCGGTGTTAATTGTGATGACTGTATTAGTGTGTGTATCTGTTTTTATAATTTAAGTACTGCAACTTAGAAGTTTTCAAATAGTTCCTACTTTTGCCGCCAAGCGCCACCGTCAACAACTACTAGGCCAAGTTCAGAACTTAGCTACCAGACGCCACCGCAGTCGGCTCTTGACAACGAACATAGGAACCTAAGAGCGTTGTTTACATTCTTAACCTATCCAATTTAGCTTCACACAGGTGCAATTAGTGAAAGGTTCTTTAGCATGCCATAAATCTATGACATGGGACCGCCGGCTTTACTTCCCCTCCAAAGGAAGGCATACTGAGGGATTTTTAACGCTCTTAAAAAATCCGACGGCTTCGGCCGGGTTTGAACCCGCTATCTTGGGCATAGAAGCTCAGCATGCTACCGACTACGCCACCGAAGCCGCTCTTTTTAATTCAAATCCTTGCCAAATTAACTTATTTTCATAACTCTTTCTTTATAGGCTGCCGGCCCCGTGGTACTAGGGTAGCGTGGCTGCCTCTCACCTGAAGGCCCCGGGTTAGATTCCTGGCTCCGTCAGCGATTTTAGAAACTGACGTGAGGACAGTTGAGTAGCTGTCTGATTGTGAGTCAGCGCCTCAATCACGAAAACCAAGATTAACGGCCAAATGGCGGAGCAGCGGTCGCTTGTTAGGCTTAGGCCCTTCATGGGCTGTAGTGCCAGGGGTTATAATTTTCTTTAACAGCTTCGGTGGCGTAGTCAGTAGCATGCTGAACTTCTATGCCCAAGATCGCGGGTTCAAACCTGGTTGATTGGCTGCGTGGTTCAGTGGTAACGTTCTCGCCTGCTCATCCCAAGATTGAATCCCGGCGCAGCCAGTTGGCATTTGATGGTGCTTAAATGTGAGGGAGCCGTGTCAGTAGATTTACTGGAACGCTAAAGATCCCCATCGGGGCAAAATTCCTGCACCCCGACGTCTCTGAAAGCATCAGTAGTTAAAAGGGACGTAAAACACTTAACATTATTATTTATTATTATCAAATCCGGCCGAAGTCGTCGGATTTTGTAAGAGCGTTAAAATTATTCAGTATGCCTTCCTTCAGATGGGAAGTAAAGCCAGCGGGCCCATGTCATAGATGTATGCCATGTAAAAGAACCTACCTCTACAATTGGTAGTGTGTAGCTAAATTCGTAGGTTATTTCGTTAGAAACGCTCTGTCAAGTTCCAAAGTTCGCCACTAGGTGTCAGTGACAGTGGCATTCTAGGTAGCCAAAGTTGGAACTATTTGAAATTAAACTTGATTGGAATCCTACGGGCGTTCAATTAAATTACCAAGGGAGGCCGAGAGGAAAGATAACTGAAAGGAGCCCAGCACAATTAAGTGGAAGCAATACCTGACTCAGTTAGGGTCCCGTGGTCGCCAACCCACGTGAGCCCCTGGGGGCCGACAGCTAAGAATGCTAGCCGCTACACCAGTAGATTGTTTCCCTTCGAGTTGTAGAGTTCTATAAGGTGCGTTCAAAAAGTAACGAGCCGGAAGTAGGAATGCGCAAACCGGTGACGACATCGGCTAATCGTGGCGTGTGTAACGAGGTGTGGTTCCGACCGTAGCCTGGAAGGTCAAAGCCCGTCACTAGAGGGCACGCGTGCACGTCACGTGCCGATACAAAGCGAGCAGCAGCATGCATCAATCGTTCAACCAAGACCAAGACAGTAGGCATTCGACATGCTTCCTGGTGTGATTGAATACTGTGGGGCACCCATCGGGCACACACTTTCCGCAAGTGCAGTCGTTCCTTCATGATGGTGTGCTCCCGTCCGACGTTCAATCCGACCACGGCGGCTATGGCGTTCGCTGCCACTGGGCGGTCCTGGGTAATGAGTGCATCAACCAGCTGGACGTTGTCATCGGTATTGCAGGGGGGGTGCCCCAGACCGGGCATCATCGGCTAACGACACCCGCCCTTCCCTGAAGCGCTTGTGCCTCGCCTTGACCCTTGCAAGGGGCATGCAGTGTTCGCCGTACACTTGTGACATTCGGCGATGAATGTCCGTTCCCCCTACTCCTTTTGCTGTCAGAAACCGAACAACACCTCTTTGCTCTTCGTTTGACGCCTCCATGTCACTGTTTGCAATGCGACTGACAGCGTTGGACGATTGATGCATGCTGCTGCTCGCTTTGTATCGTCACGTGACGTGCACGCATGTCCATTAGCGACGGGCTGTGACCTTCCACGCTCTGGTCGGAACCACACCTCGTTACACACGCCACGATTAGCCGATGTCCTCACCGGTTTGCGCATTCCAGCCTCCGGCTCGTTACTTTTAGAACGCACCTTATATTTAGCTTGCTAGACCGTATATCTTATATATAGACGTATTCAACAGTCATGTCTCCTGATCGTATTTATATCCAACTGTAACGATCTTGAATGTGATGTTGGACCAGATGAGAGATTCTTTCCGGCTGTAAAAGTGCATTAGAACACAAGCACCTGGGGCTCTTCTTAACTAGCATGTAGTAGCATGTAGAATTGTTTATTGAAGCATTCTGTTTCTTTTATTCCATACGCAATGCATGATAAAATCCGTTGACCGTCACCAACATCTGCTACATGACCGGGCGAGTTAGCCGTGGTCGTTACGGCATGACTGCTGGCAGTCACTCACATCCGGGAGGCGAGGAGGTTCGAATCCCCTCGCCGGCAACCTTGAAGATGGTCTTCTATGGTTTCCCATCTTCTTTCCAGGCAAATGCCGGGGTTGGTCCCTAACTATAGGTCACAGCCGATACCTACCAACTCCTCGTCCTTACATACAAACTTTCCTCCCCTGACAACACTCCACACGCGACGGTACGTGTGCCTCATCCATTGGGTGTCCGCCTCGAAGCAGCTTCAAAACTGGCGAGCCGAACATGTCCTAGGACACTTCCAGCACTAAAAGCCATACGCTAAAAAAAAACCTGCTACATGCACTTAGTTAGTTATTGTTGTTGTTGTTGTTGTTTTAAGGGAAGAAACTACGTGGTCATCTGCCCCTCTTAACACAGATTAAAATATACAAATTTGGAATGGAATTTAACATTTTGAGGTGGACACCTAAATTTGAAAAGACCGAACATTAATAAAACAATAGTACACTATGCAACAAGCCTATAGTCTAATAGCAATAATTAAGACACGAGTATGTTTTCGCTCATTTTATAATTTCCATACGAGTGTCTTAATTACCATTATAAGCGAGTTGCATACGACTGTTTATGTTCGACGATAATTATAACTATTTTATGTTCAAACATAAATATTCATAAATATCTGTCGAGATTTCACCAGTTTTAAGTACTAATACAGCGCATGGGACACAGATAATACCTTGCATTCGACCATGGCCTTCCCGAATACCCCACTATGACACTAGCCACGCAGTGAAATTTAAAGTAGGAGGCCGTGGAAGTCAGCGCACGTGCGATGTTATCCTTACCTAATTGATCACACAACAGTTTCTTGAGCTCTGATTGGTGGGAGAAACTGTATCATAATGAAAACTTGTACTATAATAAGCCTAATTATTGTACAGTTTTCTGACATATAATATTTACATTTCGCCATGGTCGAACATAAAAAATTAAATAAAACTAATAATTATAAAAATAAACAAAAATTACGGAAAAACAAAAATCATCCGTATGGTAGCCAATATTGAAACTAATTTTCTCAAGCCTTATTCTAAGATGGGATATTGTAATAAAATACAATAGGCCTACAGAGAAAGGAGGGTGATCTATTCATGCGAGCTGAAGAGTTGGCTAGTGGGACGGGGAAGCAGCTTTCTCTCTCTTGCCTGTCACTCAGCTATGGCCCTTCCTGAAAGTATTCGACAGAATTCGTAACGTATTATGATTATTATCATACGCACAATCAGATATATACAGGGTGTATCTTAATTATACCGACAAAAAAAATCAGGGACGCTCTGCGTGTTATGTAAAAGACGATGCCGCAATCGGATTGGCGGAGAAAATTTTTCCCTCAGAGAAAATGAGGTTACTTTGTTACTTCCGGGCGCGCGATTGAAATCTACGAACTCGCCTTATTTGCTGAGCCAGGCAGCAAGCCGCTGGCCACTGCTGTGCTTCAGGCAAGGGAAGGGAGTGTGATAGAAGGAGACAGAGATATGCTGGCGGGCATGCGGAAAGCCGAGGCGATCGAGGAAACTTGCGCATGCCCGCCAGCATATCTCTGTCACCTTCTATCACATTCCCTTCCCTTGCTTGAAGCACAGCGGTGGCCAGCGGCTTGCTCTCTAGCTCAGCAAATACGGCGAGTTCGTAGATTTGAATCGCGCGCCCGGAAGTAACAAAGTAACCTCATTTTCTCGGAGGGAAATTTTTTCTCCGCCAATCCGATTGCGGCATCGTCTTTTACATAACACGCAGAGCGTCCCTGATTTTTTTGTCGGTATAATTAAGATACACACTGTATATATATATTACTTAGTCGTTGGAGCTTGTGATTCTACACTGGTATAGGCTACTACATATTTTATTTTACTATAACTGTTGGTTGGTTCCTTAGTTTAGGGGCTGCGACAACGTGGTCATGTAGCCCCGTGTACTTTGTGTGCGTGTAGGATCTCTACTTGGTATAAAAATATGTCCCCGATTCTTGGATGTCACGGGTAATCTCGAGAACCACTGGATAGATTTTGATGCGGTTTTCACCATTCTGTAAAGGATATCTCGAGGAAAGTTTCTGTGGAAAATAATTTAATTATGACTAAAGGAAGCCAAGCAGTAACGATTTCAGTGCAAAAGTTGAAACAAAACCTGGCATCCGTGCGCTTTTTAAGCTTACGCTGGGCAAACCGTTAAAAATATCTCCGGGAGAGCATATCTCTATCTTCAATACATCGCCCACTATAAGTATTTTTAGATTGGACAGAAGGGGGATTTGTGTTTCATGCACCTCGCCATTCTTAAATTACCTCTGACAAGCATTCGTTGCACATGCATATCCATGATAATATAATTAATAGTCCAGTCAGTGATTTTAACCGATCATGCCGAGACGTAAAACGGTAATAGGTCGAAGTACATTAACATAGAAAAAAAAGAGCTTATCACGTAATGCATTCATAACTGTTCCCAAGCGAAGCCGGTGCGGGTTGCTAGTTTGTCTGATAACCGGAGTTAATTGTGATGGCTGTGTTAGTGTGTGTTATCTGTGATTCAGCTAAAAGGACTGCAGACGATTATTTTTTTCAAGTAGTTCCTACTTTTGCTACCTAATACTACCGTCCACGGCACAAAGTTGCGGACGTGGCTACTAAATGCCATCTCAGTCAGCACCTGGTGGCGAACGTTGAGACTAATATAGCGTATCAAACTAACCTAAAAATGTTAGCTTCCACAAGTTTACCGGTAGTTAGTGGAAGGTTCTTTTTCATGCCATAAATCTATGATGTGGACCAGACGGCTTTACTTCTCCTCCGAAGGAAGGCATACTGAGGGATTTTTAACGCACTTAAAAATCCGACGACTTTGGCCGGGTTTGAACCCGCGATCTTGGGGGTTGAAGCTCAGCATGGTACCAACTACGCAACCGAAGCCGGTGCTAGAAAGTGTACTATATATAATTGCAGGACCTATATTAATTATTTTCAACTAAAATAAATCAATTAATGATCCGATTGGGTGCCGGGACTCGACTCTGAAACCATCAGCGTGCGCTCCTTGAATGACGGATTATTAATATTATAAGCGGCTTCTTATGAAGCGCACCTGCGCTACTTTACTGCGAGAGGTAAAATCTCTTGAAGGATTTCACCTCCCCATAATGGCTTCGAAAAGGATCGTATATTGGCTTTCACGGTCAGTGAATTAAAACTCAGCAAGTTTTCTAGGTTTATGTCGTGTCTTGTTAGGATCCAAGCACGGACACCAGGAGCCCGCTGATGAGCCAGCTTGGTGATCCTAGGTGAAACCCCACACAAGACATGGTACAAACCAAGAAAAAATGCGTTGTTTTAAAGTAAAATTGTTGACTGAACTTGGAATTTCGGCTGAAGCTTCGTATTTGTCCTGGTTGAGGTCTACAATAATAATAATAATAATAATATCGTATGGCCTCGGGTGCTGGTGCAAGCTTTGTTATTTGATACCCAGAGGGTAGCTAGCATGTCGAATTTCGTTGTTCCTTGAAGCGCTATGAAAGTCAAGGAGGTTGGATATCTAAGCTCCTTGATCAATATAGTGCTTTCTAGTAGAGAAATGAGGAACTTTGTGTTGGTGGAATCTCCCGAGATTAATTTTGCCATTATAAACACAGCCTACTGAATTCAAATAGGTGCTTTGACATGCGAACATCGTGTGACATGCGTGTCGTAATTTTTGTCGCCTTTCAAAAATCACTTACCATGGCCAGGAGCGAACCTGCAAGCTTGGGTTTAGAAGACCGACACTTTAACCACTCACCCACCGTGGCAAGCAGGTCTACATTGACCAAATATCTTTAAAGAGTTAAAGTCTCTTTACGTTCTGGCGCTCAGCTGCTTCAGCTAATTAAAGAGGGAAAGCTGCGGTAGTGATAACAAAAATGGAATATTAAAACTCATTAGGCTCGTACTGAGGTGTACTACACGACTCCTCGGCTTTTGTTTCCATCTTTTTTCTTGACATCTAATCTTTGCTCCTGTGTCATCTGATGTTTCTTTCCTGTCGGAACTGACGCCTCAAAGTACTCCAGTTTTTCTTCATACGGAGCAGGTGGAAATGTTGATGAATGTTCTGTCCTGGTGACACACGCACATGAAAGTGGTGGCTGATGGCCTTCTTACCTTAGGAGGTCAGCCAAAGAATGTGTTCGGAGTTTTATGTTGAAGGAAAGAAAAAAAAACTCCCTGTCCCTCCATACGATATCATCATATTCTTACGAGAAAAGTCTGTTGTATAATAGATTTTCTAATATTCAAGAAACCATTGCGGCCGTACGCCCCTTAACTGACTAAAGTTTCATCGCAATCGGATGAATGGTATATGAACGCAGACGGGACAATTAAACTACCAATGAAACATCCACTTTTTTTTAGATATTATTCACATTTATTTTGAAATGAAATATTACTTTTATTGAAATGGAAAGGAAGAATGTAGTTTTACTTGACCGTTAATTGCGAGATCATAAGCCACGGGACCTCCTCTTTACATGTAATCCGAACCACAGGACATAGCATTTCACTTTGAAAAGCTCACATGCATTGACCGGGAATTGGTAGTCTATATATTATGAAGGAAAGTACTTTATAAAGTCTCCGTTTATCAAAGTTTGTCCTTTACTTCGGACTCCAGAAATAATAACTGAATTTTAACTGGCTGTATCCCATCATCAATTATTATTATTTATGATCTACGCACAGCCAATTATGTGTTTCCATATTACCTGAAAGGTTTCCGTTTAAAGCAAGTATGAGGGTGGATCGAAAAGTCTTTGCCCCTAATTTTCTTAGCACTTAAAAATACATACAGATGATTAAAAATATCCACACAGTCTCCACCTTTGTTCAGACATTTGTTCCATCGCAGCACTAAATTTGAGATGCCCCTGTGGTAGAATTCAGCCGGCTGACTGTGGAACCATCGTCGGACTGCTGTCTTGGCGTCATCGTTGCACGTGAATCACTGTCCTGCCAGGAACTTCTTCAGCGGACCATGACAATACGAGACTACATGTGGCACAACCAGAACCTCCAACAAGCTCCGATCATTTCACTGGGAGAGTCTTGACCACCCACCATGTAGTCCGGATCCTGCCCCTAGTGATTTCCACATATTTGGTTAAAATGAGCCATAATCAATGGAAGCAAAACTGCACGTTTTCATGTTTTGATCTGGATTGAATTTTATACGTTTTATTTCCATCTATCAAGCTCCGAAATAGAACAGTTTTACTTAAACAAGTGTTAAGGTAACGTTTAACACGAGTCAAGGGAAATATTCTCCAGCGTTGTCGTGCATCGGCCGAAATTCATCCCCGACAAATGGAACAAATGGTACAACATGGTTTTCAAGGGCTTGCATGATGTACCGGTCAGCTGTGCGAGTCCCATTCTCAATTACGTCAAGTTCAGTCCTGGCATCCATACCGACCCCGGCCCAGGCCATGACAGAACCCTCGTCGAGTGCTGTCCTAGAGGAAAAAGTCACAGGAGAAAACCTTCCTCCAACCCTCCTCCTCACTCTTTCTCTTCCGTCAGGCGATCTGAGACCGAACCTCTTCTCGTCTGTGAAGAGAACGGCTTGCCATTGCTGTCGTGTCCATTGCTGATGGAGGCGAGCGAAGTGAAGACGTGCCCTGCAGCTTCTTCTCGTGTAAGAACCATGTTTCCTTGCGATATGAACTTAAAAACTGATGAGAAATCATTTTATCTAACAAAGCAAATTTAGTTAGTAGGGATGAGACTTATCTTTCAAGCACTTTAAGTTTATTGCAGGAAATGAACTAATGGAAATGGAGACGTACATTCTGGCGGTGGTAGATAGCGAACTGGGATGTCATAAATCAAACTTTATATCGATAATGTAAAGGAAATGGATGGTAAACAAACACTCTGAACAGATAAAGGTCTGATAATAGTATAAAGTGACATAATTGAGACAGTATGCAGCTAATACGTAAGTTTTAATTTTAAAAATCAAGTGTTGCGTTGTTTTTTTTTTGCCGGTGAGTGTATTTGGTATGTTTATTTCGAAATTGACCTCCATTTTCTCCATCACGTCAGGGTTTTTTGTAAAATCAATTTCGATAGTATTGACGAAATCGAGAGCAAAAAAATATTCCCTTGAGTTCAAACTGTTAAATTATGCTGCAGTTTCTAGAAGATACTAACAAAATAGACGATTGACCAAGAGGAACGTTCGAAACAAATTTTAAACTGAGCAAAAAACAGAACAAATCAAACAAAGTGTCTATTTAAGTAAGTGGTTAGTTTCCTTTGAAACTTCTTCCTGACGTTCTATTATGTTCAATCTCAGGTAAATGTTCATAAAAATACAAGTAGCCTACAATTGAATTTTTGAAGGAAACGTTACGACGTGATTTTTTTTTTAATTACTGTTTTTGAAATCAGCACCGAAAAATACATTAAGTTCAGATATCACTTCCCTTGCCTATTTTCATTTATGAAACAAGACGTTCAGTAAAGAACATATAGCCTACTTTCTCCTAAATGCATGGGTATTGTTATAACTCTTTGTCCTTTTCAAGGAGTATAATTGAATGTTGGTTGTAGTAGCTTGTTGAAATACAACGTGCTATACGGATATTAATCATGAATATGAGGTGCCCTTTGCTAGTGCTACCTCTGTAAAAATTTCATTCAATTCCGTTTCACCGTGTTTGAATTGATATGGGGAATCGATTTGCACACATACATGGCCACTATCTACAAACTATTGGGTTGATGACCTTGTAGTTGAGTCAAAAGATGCTTCCCACAAAAAGGTATGTTGTTGCAAAATTTGGTAGAGATCAAATGATTAGGTTGGTCGTAATTTGATTTAAGCTTTTAATATTTGGGTGTCCGCCATTCCGCTTCCGTCAAGATGGTGGCGATATAAAACATGACAACGAGGAGCACTTTGCTAGTACCAAATTTCGTTGAATTCGGTTTTACAGTGGCCACCATATGCAAACTATTGGACTGATGACCTTGCAGCTTGGTCAAAGAACGCTTCTTACATAAAGGTATGTAGTTGCAAAATTCGGTAGAGATCAGAAGATTAGGTTGATCGTAATTTGATTTAAGCTTTTGAGCCGTCTGGCCTTTCGCAAATGTTGTCGAAGTGGAAGAGTGGGTTCGTATTAGCCAGGCGCTGAGCCCATGAAACCGGACTAAAGTAAAGAAGGCATCAGAGGCGGTGGATTGAACGTACATTCACTGCGATGTGAATACAAGATCTATTCGAATGCGCTAATCGTAAGAGCCTGGGGCCTAGCTTAGCTTAGCCTAATTGCTTAAGAAATAAAGATCTAAACAATTTGTAAATAAGGTACGCAAACGCCACACTTAAAAAGAGGAACGATAATGTATGTATTCTCAAAGCAAATGGTCTTGAGAAATGACGAGGAAGCGTTACATGGTAAGGTAATGTAATATGCTCGTCTAACACAACACAAGAGATAACCTATCCAAACGAGGAACCCTAACATTAAGGTTATGTGGGAATATGCAGTAAAGGTAAGGGAGGGAAACGTAAATGGGGAAGATATACTCGTAATGAGTAAAATTACATTGTGAAGGGAGACAGATTATAAGGGCTAGACAAGAAGTCAGGAAACGTGAGTCTGCCGTCAAAGAGGGATCGGCAGCTCTGATAGCCCCGGAGAAAGCAAGAGGTGAGGGAATCTAAGAAAGGTCGGAGAATAAATAAAAGTACGCGTAGACATGACGTGAACAAAACAAACATTAAAAATGAGGCGCAAGAAACCGAAATGAAATATATAAAGGGAAGTTAACGTTACCCATTACAAAGATATCCATCAGGATAAGTTCCGTAATAAGGTAAGTCAATCTCATGGATTTGCGTATGAAAACACAATCCTAAGATAAGGTAGACCGATAAAGACAAAAAGGTAAGGTGCTGGTCTTACTGTGATGTACGTACCATCCAGTAAACCGAACCATAACCAACATAAAAGTGACGACGATAAAGAGACAAACGATAGAGGAACGATACAGGCATACAATGGACATACTAGAAAAGGCTAAATGCCCAAGTATTCCTTACACAAGCCACATATCCACACTCACACACAAGGAAAATTAAGCCGTGACTCACCTTGATGGATTCAGCTTATCCGAAATCACGAGATAGAACAAAAATAAACTAAACACACGTCTCCACGCGCACCTCTATGTAAATAACTAAGAAAAGGGGAGAAACCCGAAATAAAGATAGGCATCTCGAATACGAGAGTGGGAGCACAAACAAAAAGGTCCTACCAGGATAGAAAAAACAGAAGACTGCTCGAGAGGGTAACAAAGGGTTGTTACAGGTGACGGAAAAGAGAAAGTAAAAGGAAAGAGGTGTCACCGATCACGATTCGGCATAGTAAGAAATCACTATAACGAACCTTGATAAGCAATTATAGAAATGTCTACTGAACTGCTCGGTTACCCTGGCCAGTAATAATCCAGAAGAAAAGAGAACAATCCCGATAATTGACACGACGAAGAAAAGAGAAAAGGGAAAGACTACATGTGGAAAAGAAAAACGGTTCACTTTTTACATTTGGGTGGCCGCCATTACGTTTGCGTCAAGATGGCGACGATATAAAATATGATACTGGAGTGTCCTTTCCTAGTGCTTTTATTTATTCGTGTCAGAAGCAAACAAAATACTGGATTACACTAAAATTACATACATATTTACAAACAAAAAAAAAAGAGAAATAAACCATACAACACACAATGTCTTTTCAAACCACGGTCAACCAAAAATGTGCAACCTGTATAGCATTGGAAGTTGCTAGTAAAAGATCTTCTGCTGTACAAGTGGCAGGGCACAGCGGACAATTCAGTAGATGCTCCATGGTATGGGGCATACCGCAGTCGCAGTTGGTGGAGTCGACGGGGACGTGCCATTTCTGCAAGTTATCCTTAGATCTTCCAACAGCAGAACGGAGACGATTAAGTGCCCTCCACACGATCCATTTCTGATCATGTCCAGGTGGGAGGCTTTCCGAAGGGTGATCCCATAGAGAGTTATTCCCAAGCCGAGAAGTCCACAATTGTTTTCTAGCTGTAGCTGGTGTAGTTAGCAAGACTGCAGTGGTGTTGAGGAAACTTCTCCTGGACTTCAACCTACGGGTGGCTGGTACATAACCGTACAACGGATGGGAAAACTGATTAACCTGTTTAGCTCTCTCTTCATTGGCTGCTACCTCACGACGTATATCCGGTGGAGTTATCCCTGCAAGCTGGTAAAGTTTTGCAAGAGGTGTAGGCTTCAAACAACCTGTAATAAGCCTACATGTTTCATTAAGCGCCTTGTTAACATTATTTGCATGGGTGGATTTGTACCACACTGGACATGCATATTCTGCAACACTGTAACATGTTGCAAGCGCTGTCGTTCTCAAGGTTGATGGTTGAGAGCCCCAGGTGCTACCAGTGATCTTACGTAGGATGTTATTCCTAGCTTCCACCTTTAGTCTGGTATTCCGGCAATGCTGTTTGTAGGTCAGAGTACGATCGAGGGTAACTCCCAGATATTTTGGATGAGGAGTGTTAACTAAGCGTGTTCCTTGCCAAGAGACGTTAAGTTCACGA
Organism: Meconema thalassinum; assembly: GCA_946902985.2. Taxonomy (NCBI): domain Eukaryota; kingdom Metazoa; phylum Arthropoda; class Insecta; order Orthoptera; family Tettigoniidae; genus Meconema; species Meconema thalassinum. The sequence continues at coordinate 191,738,984 of OX336395.1, forward strand.
CGAGCCTGCTTGTGCTTCAGATGAAATGCACACAACTGAGTTTTTGATGGATTTGGACGAAGTTGATTATCATAGTAATAGACATCCAACTCAGTCAATGCTTGTGTTAAATGAGCTTCAACATCTTCGAAGGATTTCCCCTGACAAGCTAATGCTAGATCGTCGGCATAAAGAAAACGTCTAGTGTTCCTTGGAAGTGGTTGGTCGTTAGTGTAGACGTTAAACAACATTGGTGATAGAACACTACCTTGAGGTAAGCCATTTCTTTGACGTCTCCATCGACTGCGCTGTCCTTGGAATTCCACATAAAATCTCCTGTTTTGAAGGAAACTTTCAATAAGTTTTGTGAAACTGTAATCCTTCGTGATTCCATAAATCTTCTGTAACAAAGCACGATGATTGACAGTGTCATAGGCAGCGGTCAAATCGATAAAAGCTACTCCCGTGATATTCCGTGTTTCAAAGCCATCCTCAATGAATTGAGTGAGGTTAAGGATCTGGGATGTACAACTTTTCCCTGGTCTGAAGCCTGCTTGTTGTTGTATGAGAGCAGGCTCTACGACATGAACTAGGCGGTTCAGTAACATTCGTTCAAAGATTTTAAGCAGGTGACACAACAAGGATATTGGCCTGTAGTTTTGAGGTTCAGTTGACATTTTGCCAGGTTTCAGAATCGGTATGACTCGTGATTTCCTCCAGGTTTTTGGGAAATTGCAGGATTTCAAACAGTTGTTGAAGAAAGCTAGGACCCATTCTCTTGCTCGTTCCCCAAAGTGTTTGATCTGCTCTAATCTGATATCATCTACTCCTGCTGCCTTGCCGATCTTACAACTATCAATGGCTGCCGTCAGTTCTGCCATGCAAAAAGGTTGCATAAGTTGACTAGTCTCGAGTTCTTCTGACCGAGCAATTTTATGATCTGACCTGCGTAATGGATGGTCAGATTTACCATTTTCCACGAGCTGACGAGCAATCTGATTAGCTGTTATATTTTTGTGTCCCTCTTTTGTTGTTGGATCACAACTCAGGTACTTAAGGAGTCTCCAGGCTTTCTGACTACTCTTACTTAGATCCGTCTCCTCCATCAATTGGCACCATGCATCGTTCCTGTTCTTGGAAATCGCTGTTAAAAGATCTTCCCCAGCTTGAAGGGTATCGTTACCAAATGGGTCATTATCAAAGAGGTCAAGATAGTTTTTCAAAAGTTCCTCAGTTTCCGAAGTCAGACCTTTTATATATTGTGCTCTGCAGCCTCGGGGAATTGAAACACGGGAACAATACTTCACGATGTTTACAAAGTCGTCATATAATTCAGGAACTGGCTCAATATTTAGAATATTCTCATCTAGAGAAATGGTAAATTTCTCCCAATCAGCCTTCTTAAAATTGTATCTACGTCGGAAAGGAACTGACTGTGGTCGAATGGCAGCATAAATCTGGCATATAATAGGCCGGTGTTGCGTGTGAGGAATAGCTTGACCCACTGATTTTATTGATAAATGAGATATGTTTTCACTCACAAATATCATATCGGGATTATATCCACGCCTCCATCTTGCACTGTTGAAAGATGCTGGAAGTTTGTTATCATGCAATAAGTTGAGATCATATGAGTCTGCCCATTCAGCCACGGCCTCACCACTTTCATCGGTAGTTGAGTAACCCCATATTGTGTTACGGCTGTTGAAATCACCAACAACAAACTTCACAGATTGATGCTGGAAGTTGCTGGGTTCTACAAATTTAAATACAGTACCTGGGGGCTTATAAACTGATGTTACAGAACAGTTGCTAAGCTCTACTGTAAGAATTTCGGTGTCATCTACAATGGAAATTCCTGTGGAGACGATCTGAATATTAGGTTTGGCAAAGATAATGCTGCCATAATGTCGATGAGGATGTTCAACTATTAGGCTCATACCCTTGATTTTTGGACGGTGGAGAGTCAAGTCTCGGTGGGTTTCCTGAATACATAGTAAATCACATTTCTGATCATGGCATATCTGGCTTAATAACTCTTCCTTGGTGGATGAAAGACCTTCAATATTGACAGAGATGATTGTCAGTTTTGGCGCTGAAAAGGGCCGGTTTATATTAATTTTCACCATTCTTTGATTTGCTTCTGGATTGCTGACGTTCAGTTCGGTAATGGAAATATAATTCCAACTACCTTAGCAGGGGCACCACGGGCAGGAATCAGCTTCACCCCCTTCCTAGTGCTATCTCTGTACCAAATTTCGTTCAATTCGGTTTCACCGTGTTTGAATTGATAGGGGGAGTCGATTTGCATCCATACATGGCCGCCATCTGCAAACTATTGGGCTAATGACCTTGCAATTGTGTTAAAAGACGCTCACCACATGAATATATGTTGTTGCAAAATTTGGTAGAGATCGGATGATTAGTTTAGTCGTAATTTGATATAAGTTTTGAACATTTGGGTGGCCGCCATTTCGTTTCCGTCAAGATGGCGGCGATATAAAACATGACACTGAGGTGCTCTTTGCTAGTTCTACCTCTGTACCAAATTTCGTTCATTTCGGTTTCACCGTGTTTGAATTGATGGGGGGGGGGGGGGGCGACAGAAATTCAGAGTACTCACACACACTCACACACACAGACAGACACACAATTTCAGGCCCTGTGTAGATCTCATAAGTCTACTTTCATTTTTTGCAAAAATCGACAGTATGCTAAAAATAGGCTCATGAGATCACATTTTGTTCGTGTGTGTGTGTGTGTGCGTGTGTGTACTTATGTGCGTGACCCCCCGTAATAAAATCTAAACGGCCGGAGCTATTTCAATGAAACTCAGTAAGTGCATACTTCTACCTTGACTGACCTCGACTGAGCCTCTCAAATTTTAATACATTTCACCAATCCGACATGGCGGCCACGCGAAATATTTCACTGGCATACTATATCTCCGCAACAGTAACTGATATAACCTTGAAATTCTGTATGGTAATAAAGGGTATTACTAGAAGCTCATTTATATGACGTTCATAAACCTGTTACGTATAAAACGAACGTGGTGGCGACGTGAAATTTAAATATTTTAATGGTCGTTTCTCGCGATTTAACCATCCTACCGCAGTGAAACTTGGTACGGTAAATGCTTATACATACTTAAATCCGCTGACATCTAAGTTGTATCAATTGTTTTCATAACCACAAGATGGCGGCTGTGCGAATTTCGAAAATCCGTTTTTATTTCTTGTGACCTAATCATGCGATTGAAGTTAGAATACTACATCTATGCAGTTATTTTCATGTAATAGTACATATCTCTATGGTCTACATATACAGCATAAGAATCCAACATGGTGACCACCCGAAATATTTAGATGGTTCTTGAAGAGAGTTTGATAATAATTGTGAAGAATATACTCTGGTGGACTGTAATTTATAGTGCTGGGATTTCAAATCACTGGACTTCTGTGGAACATTTAAACTAATTATATTATATTACACAGTTATATACAATACATGTTGATACATTAATACACTGTCACTCGTTCGATATAGTTTTCCGAGATTGCATAGCAGCAGGTCTGCTTCGCTTTCAGTCCGTGGTGACTTGTCCAGTTGAGCACAATAGTGGCACTGGCTCAGGAATGCACGGTACTTGGGCGCAGGGTGGGGCAGGTAGCAAGCACACCCCTCACGACCAGTGGATATAACGGGATTCGCCACAAAGCAAGTGAGGCCTGACGAACCGTTTAACACTTGTTCCTAAACATGCCGCCCGCCAAAAAAGAGTTTAACACTTTTTTCCAGAAACAGTCACCTGAAATATAACACCAACAAACAAACGAGCACAAAGCAATGAACATAGTTAGTTAGTCAAAACACCACCTTCACAAATGCCGTTGTCTGGCATGGGAAGTGGGCAAAGTTTTGTAATGGGTCTCTTGAATGTACCGGAAGAGGTACGTATAGTGGCAACACGTACGAGCCCATCAGCTCCAGGGTGGACCTGATCAACCACTGCAAGCTTCCAGCACAGTGGGGGAAGTTTGTCTTCTTTCACGATCACCAGCGTGCCTGCCTGGACGTTGCGCCCTTCCTTCTTCCATTTTCCTCTCTGTTGTAGATGGGACAAGTAGTCGGTTGACCACGCCTTCCAGAATCCTTGGAACTGTCTTTGGATTTGCTGCCATCTGGAAAGCAAGCTTACACGCACATTACTCAGATCTGGTTGGGGTAGTGCTGTGATTGGTCGGCCAATGAGAAAGTGACTAGGGGTAAGGACAACTAGGTCGTCGGGATCATCGGATGCTGGGACTAGAGGCCTCGAATTGAGACATCCTTCGATCTGGGTTGTGAGTGTGGACAATTCCTCGAAGGTAAGGTATGCGGTGCCCATCACTCGCCGAAGATGGTGTTTAAAAGATTTGACACCTGCCTCCCATATTCCTCCAAAGTGCGGAGCTTGAGGAGGAATAAAATGCCACTGAATTCCTTCACTGCTTGCAAAGGTGGATAGATCACGTTGATGCGTTCCCTCGTTGAATAATCTTCTTATCTCCTCCAGTTCCCTGTTGGCTCCAAGACTGTCGATCCGAATTTGGTTGAGAAGTGGAAGTTCGCCGCACAACTTCTGCCAACGATGAAGTAGCTCTGGTGGTAAAATTTCATCCCACCCTAGACGTACCTGCCACAGTTGCTGTAAGAAGAACTTGCAGGAGATGATGATTGGACTCCCTAGCCCAAGTGGGTCGTAGAATGAAGCTATGGTTGATAGTACCTTCCGTTTTGTTACTGGGTTGCGTAGTTGTAAGTTGCCGTTTACGATTTGCAGTTGGTCACTAGCAGGATGCCAAAGCAAGCCTAATGTCTTAATGTTTTCCCCATTATCTAGTTGAAGTGGGAGCTGGGTTTCTCGCCACTCCGAAGGAACTGCTTCAAGTAGTCGGGGATGATTCGAACACCATTTTCGTAGCTGGAACCCTCCAGTTTGTAGAAGGTTGATGAGTTGATTTTGAGTGTCTAACGCGACCTCGACGGTCGCACTTCCAGACATACAGTCATCAATGTAGAAGTCTCTCTGTAAAGTCTTCGCTGCTTCAGGAAAGCTGTCTGATTCTTCCATAGCGAGCTGTTGGAGGCATCTAGTGGCGAGGAAGGGTGCTGACGCTGTGCCGTAGGTGACGGTGTTGAGCTGGTAATGTTTTACAGGATCTTCTGGGGATGATCGCCACACAATTCTCTGAAGTCTGCGGTCATGACTATCAATCCTTATCTGCCGGTACATCTGTCGAATGTCTGCCGTAAAGCATATTTGGTGAGTGCGAAATCTGGTGATAATGGACCAGATATCTTGCTGGATTGTCGGACCAACCCTGAGGATATCATTGAGTGACCGTCCGGTGGTAGTACTGGCAGAGGCATCGAATACAACCCTGGTTTTTGTAGTTGAACTTGACTCCTTGAACACTGGATGATGGGGCATGAAGTAACTCTGTTCCTCCTTATCAGGCGCCGTGGTTATAGGCTCCATATGCCCTAGAGTCTCGTACTCTTCTAAAAAGCTGACGTAATCCCCCTTCAACTGAGGGTTTCTTTCAAGGCGTCTTTCGAGATTGTGAAACCGTGACGTAGCCATTGTTAGTGAGTTTCCAAGTTCTGATGGTTTTCCACAGAGTGGGAGTCGTACCGTGAATCTACCTTCTGCATCCCGCCTGACTGTGTCAACAAAATGCCTTTCACACTCGATTTCATCATTCGATCTGATTGGTTGCGTGATCTCTTCTAATTCCCAGAATCGTTGAAGTTGCTGGTCGAGTGAATGGTCATTCATAGTGAAGAACGACTGTACAGGTGGTGAACCCGAACCGCTCGCCTTATCCATTTGAAACTGTCCCGCTACAATCCAACCCAATTCCGTGTTTTGAAGAACTGGATAGGGTCCGCTCCTCGTGCGTCTTTCAGGCCTAAGAAGATCAAAAAATATCTCTGCCCCGATTAACATATCAATCTGACCTGGTTGGTTGAAGCTGGGGTCAGCTAAGGTCAGTTCTCCGGGAATTTGCCAGTCTTGATAGTTAATGTATGATCCTGGCAATTCAGCTGAAATTCGTGACAATACAGCACAATTAATAACTACTTGATAGTTGCTAGTAATGGAATGCACCTCTATGTTTGCACTATGATGCGACTCTGCGTCGATACTACTTATACCCTGGATTGGAATTATATTCCGTACCTTCTTTAAGTTCAGTCGTTGTGTGCAGGCAGTCGTGATGAAGTGTGCTTGACTGCCCGAGTCTAGTAGGACTCGGCAAGTCTGAAGTTGGCCCTCCCCATCACGCACTTTTACTAATGCAGTCGAGAGCAATATATGAGTATGCGGTTTAATTTTCAGTGAGCAATAGGACGCTGTGTCGGCACGTTGTTGGGTAACAATAGAGTTGTTGGGTCTTGCCTGTTGCCTATCATGCGTGTTATCAGGCGGCCGTGGGGTAGGAGAACGACCAGTTCCTCGGTTGCGGTGAAGTAGTGTATGATGCTTCAAACCACAAGAATAGCAAGAACCTGAAGAACAATCACCAACAATGTGACCATGTCTCAAACAATTTGTACACAATTTATGCTGTTTGGCAAATTCTGTTCGTTGTGCAACACTAACACTGGAAAAGTCTTTACATTTATAAAGAGGGTGCATGCCAGTACAAAATAAACAATTATTGTTACTTGAAACATACACTTGTCTGACTTGGTTCGTGAGCTTCTTTCTAGTGATGTTTTGAGTGGTAGAATTGACAACTGGGGTAGGAATTCGGTTACCATTGATTAATTCTAGGGCTTGACATCTGTCCTCTAAAAATTTACTTAGCACTCCCAGTCTTGGGAATTGTGAATTTGATGACGTCAGCTCCCACTGTTTTCTGCTGACGTCATCAGTCTTTTCAAGAATTAATTGCGCTAGAAGGATTTCGTGAAGAGGGATTTCAAGTTCAAGTGCTTCAAGTGCATTTATGTTACTTGATACCTGATTTAGAAGTGCTCGTAACTCTGTGGGTGATTCATTGTGTACACGTGGAAGGTTCAGCAAGTTGTTGATGTGTGCTGTGGCAATTAATCTAGGATTATTGTATCTCAGACAGACAGTTTGCCAAGCAATTTTAAAATTAGGACCTGTTATGGGAAGGTTCTTAATCTGGCCATGTGCTTCGCCCGTTAATGAAGATAACAAATAGTGGTATCGTTGTATATCGTCAATTGCTTGATTGTTTATTACCAGGCTAGTAAATGTGTCACAAAAATGACGGAATTCAGTGACCTGTCCCCCGAAGGAAGGTAATTTAATTGTAGGAAGTGTCAGCTCTCTCTTGCCGGAACTAGACTGACCATCACTTTTAGTACTCGAAGGATTGTTCTGTTTTGAACGTAACTCTACGCTATCTTCAATCAACGTGGTCATTTTATCAACGAGATCATAATACATAGTCTCAAAAGTATTCCTATCTTCACTGTGGTCCTCGGATTCGTCTTCTAATTCTAATCTCTCCTGCGCGTCTTCATACTTCTGCCTTAATTTTGGTAGATCGTCTAACCTTGCCCTTATTGCGTTAATACTTGACCCTGGTTGGAAGCTCTTGACGAAGTTATGCAAACGAGTGATATTTGCCTTTGCGAGGCCCCTAGTCTTTACGAGAAGTGCTTTCAATTTAGGATCCATAATGGGAATAGCATACAGGAATACAGGTAACCAGAAATGAGTATGTACTTACCGAAGCTGCTTAAAGTTAAATTCCTTCCATGTGAAATGTCTCGAGGTTCAATATGCACCACTGCGCGCTGTAGTTAATACGAATCATCGAAGAAACACACGATTACCGCTCATACTTCGCGTTGAGGCTACCGTTACAATGCACAATGCGAGGCGTCAATAGAAATGATGCACGAACTAGAACACACGTCCGTTGTTCCACAGAAATCCGGCCGGTAGGACCATGAAGAGAGTTTGATAATAATTGTGAAGAATATACTCTGGTGGACTGTAATTTATAGTGCTGGGATTTCAAATCACTGGACTTCTGTGGAACATTTAAACTAATTATATTATATTACACAGTTATATACAATACATGTTGATACATTAATACACTGTCACTCGTTCGATATAGTTTTCCGAGATTGCATAGCAGCAGGTCTGTAGCACTTTCACCCCGTGGTGACTGGTTTGAGCACAATAGTGGCACTGGCTCAGGAATGCACGGTACTTGGGCGCAGGGTGGGGCAGGTAGCAAGCACACCCCTCACGACCAGTGGATATAACGGGATTCGCCACAAAGCAAGTGAGGCCTGACGAACCGTTTAACACTTGTTCCTAAACAGTTCTCAATATATATGAATCTATTACAGCAATCAAAGTGAAATGTTGTATGTTGATAGGTAGGCAACTCACATAAGTAGGATAGTGTATATGAAAATAGGCTATTTAGTTCTTCGCGGAACTAGGCTACGTGTTTTTTTTTTATCGCAGGCCTGTGTTATAAAATGTTCGTTCGGGAATTAATAATTACTACGAGTTATCGAAAATTCAAGTAATAGAGTTGCGGGATATCGAACTATGATTTGCCCCATCAATGAAACCCTTTGGAGTGCAGATGAACTGTTCATTTGAAATTGCTGCTATTACAGATATATTGATTGGTAAACACTCCATTGCTCATCCCTGTATTGGAAGTGTAGAGTACCCTATATCACATTTCTTTCACGTAAAAAAATCCCCTGATTGTCGGCCTCTTCGATCTCCAGGTTCCTTTCATCGTATTGGTATTATGTCACCTCTTTTGTGCCGGAGAATTGAATTCCAGCCACCAACACGCAACGTTTGTCGGCCTGACAGTTCCATCTGCACGCAATAAAGATGATAGGTTGCTTGCAATTTGAGGTGCGTATCTGCTGTTTCTTCCAGTCGTCTTATAGTTCTTGTCACCTTAAATAAATTACTAACAATATAACCTAAATACAAGGGCCCTTTCTTTATAAACAAGGTGATTAAATAGTATAATTTCTTGCTGTTTGATTGTATTGCCTAATTGGAGGAGCACGTGTTAGGACAAATAAAAGAAATACATTCAAAACGTAACGCTGATCAGAAACGACAAATTCCTGGCTGAAATTCTAGCGCAGTAGTTCGGAATTAGTGACTATTTAAATGACGAGAGAATCGTGTGTCAGTAGATTATGTTAGCGTGTTATACGTGGTAAATCTCCGTCACCATGCTTTCTTCTTCAGACCATTTGCAGTTAAATGGACGTTAAACTCACAATCATTCCTTTCAGAGCACTTAAAGTCGAGTGGATGGGTGTCGTAAATTATCTGACATCCAACACTGTAACAGGATTGTTTCCAATCCGTGGCTTGCGAACCTTCCTCTCCAAGTGCTTCCAGGGGTTCACCGATTTCCTTCCCTAATGGCGGATTTAGAGGCTATGTCTGTTATTGTTTGTTCTACAGGACTTTTTAATTTGTTATGGCCAACTAAGGAGTGTGTTAAAATTCTTTAGTTCAAGGGTTCCTCTTTTTTTTTACCAATATTTATTCATCAGTTCACTGTGCTCTCTTTTACTTTCTCTTGTCTATCGTGAATTCTTCCGTCTAAGTTTCTTGGCAAATATAATTTCGAATATATTTAGCACTGAGGTTCCTCTTTTCTTCCCAATATTTATTCATCCGTTCACTGAGCTCTCTTTTGTCCATATTGCATTCTTCATTCTAGGTTCATGGCCGAATTTAATTCATTTATAAGGGCTCTAAATGTTATTCTATTGTGAATGATTTCTTTGTTAATACTTGTGTTATTTCTATCAGGCAACTGTTGTGTTTTTTCATAGAGCTACTTTTGCTAGCCTATTATCATCCTTGATTATTATTTGCCTATTCTTCTTTTTTTAAATCGTTATGGCGTACTACGGAGCGAGCTTGAACTTACTTTGCACAATGTTCCTTCTTTTCTTCTTCCCAATATCTCTTCATTCGTTCACTGTGTTCCCTTCTGCTTGCTTCTGTCCAGCGTATTTTTCCTTTTAGGTTTCTCTGCAAATTTATGTTTGTTTATTAGGCTTCTAAATTTTACTCTATCTGGAATGGTTTTCTCAGCAATACCCATTTCTTGTAGATCTTCATGTATTTCTGTTAACCAATTCTTCTTCTTATTATTACTATATTAATTTTACCACAGAAATCAACAATGATACAGAAATACATGGGCAATAATGTTGCGGCAGCTTACCATCTGCTCTTTCATTATTATTTTTTTCATTTCACTTAAGACTTTTTTGCTCTTCCATGTTCAGTCAATTCTGCTAGCCTGATGTATGCTAACCTTTATATAAATTTTGTATAAATTTTATTGCAGCTGAAAAGCCATTAGTTACAAAATTGTAAAATAAACATAATACTATATACCATAACATGACATGATTATTCTCTAATATTGTCTTTGCAATAGTCACTGAATGTTTCTGTTCTTTTTTAGCACCACATAAAGTTAATATTCACATTTTTTGTCACAAAATACACATCTACATTGATCATTTGCGTGGTGGAATTTTTTGTTTGTGCATAACTTACGGTGAAAACCATGTATGGCAAGCCTAATAGTGGCATGCCTCTGGGTTTGGTTTGTTTTTGTCCAATATCTGTTTATCATAGCGTCAGTTCCAAATAATTCTTCAATGATTTCATCTTGCTTTCTTTTTCATCTGACTATCACTGTATTGTATGCGTCTGTAGATGGTAGCAGTAGCAGAATCCTTAAGTCCTCCAGGAAGAAACTTTCTCTGGAAAGGGCGTATATCATCCTATTTCGGGCGTACTTCCCTGCTACAAGAGCTCTTTCCAAAAATCTAGTTTTGACATTGTCGATTCTCTCCATATTCCTGAGGGTTAATTTGTCACAGATGAGGGAGATCCCATATGCAGCAATGGATATCTGTTTCTTCAAGCCACTCAGTCTGCCATTGATTGTGGCTACCACTGTGTTCACTGACTTCAATGACTTCAATATTGGAAAATCTTTAGACCAGTATTCAGTGTAGGGCTGGTAATTTTAATGGTATAGTTTCAGTTATTCAATAATCGATTAATCGAATTAGGAAAACCGAATAATTGCTACGAATAATTGGCCGTTTAATCAATTAATCGGTTGGTATAGAATTGTTGTGTCCTTTAATCAATGTAATTTGCACCTATTACTCCGCTCTCATAGAAGCAAATCACACATTTAACTTAACTAATTAATAGTGCATTATGCAACGAGCCTATAATGGCAATAATTAAGACACGAGTATGTTTATAAAAAGAGCAAAGCGAGTTATAATTTCCATACGAGTGTCTTAATTACCATTACAGCCGAGTTGCATACGACTGTTTATGTTCGACGATAAATATAACTTTATTATATGTTTTAACATAAATATTCATAAATATCTGGGGAATTCTGTAGCTTCAGTTGGTGAACAGAGCGCATTGGGTGGTTTGCTGACTGAACATAGCGCATGCGTGGGTCAAAGAATTTCGAAAGCAGAGACCATTTACTTTGCATGGCAATGCTATTGTTTACAGCCTTCATGATGTCTAGTGCCGATCAGAACTAGCATTCACTAATATTGTCACCGAAGTCGTTTGAAAGCAATGCGATGTATAGAAATTGGAGTTCGGGATTTTAAGGTACAGTGCTATTTTTTGTCTCATATTCGCCAGTTTATTTACGCGAACATATGGGACGGTGCACTTTCCATGTCGGTAATTTATATAGAAGGATGCTGTGTTGCTAACTTCTGGTCGTAGATTCATAAATTTCTTGCATATGTCATAGTATTTTCTTGTCACCGTTCGTGCTGATTTTGTCTTTGTGTTTGGGATTGTAACTACAATGATTGATCCGATATCCAATTTGAACTTTCAAATCATGTAGGCTAATTCATGTCCGACATGTTGGATTTTTAGCGCATACGCGATGCTATCCTTACCTATTTGGTCAATGAATGAGCTCTGATTGGCTGGAGAAACTGTTTCATAATGAAGAATAGTACTATAATGACCCTCATTATGATACAGTTTTCTGACATATTATAATATTTACATCTCGACATCGTCGAACATAAAATATATTATATAACATATTTTCAAATAATGTACCTTCTTTGTAAAACTAGGCTAAACAAGGTAAAACAAAAATATTCCTGACCTAAATTGAAAACATTGAACAGGAATTCAAAATCTTTGCTGTAAACTCTTCGTTTTCTTTTTTCGAAATCCTTCCCAATTTGATTTATGTTTGTCTTTCCACAGTCACTGACTCTTATTTGGTTATTGTTAACATAAGCACGGAAGGACACTTTGTATATTTAGGCAAAAAGGAACTTGTACAGATTTCTAAACATCATTCCGAAAATTAGCGTTACTCAACTTAAGCGATGACCTCTCATTTAAACTTATTTTATTATCTCGTGTCTACAGTACTAATCAGTTAATCGATTCTTCGGTTAGGCGATTGATCGAATGAATGGTCAGTCGATAAGTCGACTAATCATTTTAGATAGCGGCTTCGGTGGCGTAGTTGGTAGCATGCTGAACTACTGTGCCCAAGATAACGGGAGCAAACCCGGCCGTAGTCGTCGGATTTTTAAGAGCGTTAAAAATCCATCAGTATGTCTTCCTTTGGAGGGGAAGTAAAGCCGGTGGTCCCATGTCATAGATTTATGGCATGTTAAAGATCCTTCAACTAATTACACCTGTGTGAAGCTAAATTGTATAGGTTAAGAATATAAACAACGCTCTTAGGTTCCTACGTTCGTTGCCAAGTCCTAACTGCGGTGACGTCTGCAAAGGTAGGAACTACTTGAAAATTGATCGTCTGCAGTCCTTACTTGAATTAAAACAGATACACACACTAATATAGTCATCACAATTAACACCGGTTATCAGACAGATTCTACACACACCCCAAGTACACGGGGCTACATGACCGCGTTGTCGCTGCCCCTAAACTTAAGAATCACCAACCAAAAATCCATCAGTATGTCTTCCTTCGAAGGTGAAGTAAACCCGGCGGTCCCATGTCGTAGATTTATGGCATGTAAATGATCCTTCCACAGACTAAACTTGTGTGAAGCTAAATTTCTATGTTAGATTTCGTTGGAACGCTCTATCAAAGTTCAAATGTTCACCACTAGGTATCAGTGACATCTGGTAGCGAAAGTTGGAACTACTTGAAATCGAACGGAACTTGTAGCTCACCCTATGGGTGTTCGCTTGAAGCAGCTACAGCCTCAGGCGAGCCGAACATGTCCTCGGACACTCCTGGTACTAAAAGCCATACGATAAATTAAATTAATCATTTTCGATTAATATCAAATGATTCGATTAGTCGATTTTCTGAACATCGTTTATTACCAGCTCTCATTCATTGGATAGTCTCTATTGACGTGATGTTTCTTACTTCCATTGAGGTTTTACGAACTGTGAATTCATTGTCCCAGCATAGCTTGAAACGCTCAGCTTCTGAGCTACCTGCTTCTTGTAAAATGTACCGTGAACAACCTCAAGGCCACTTACAAGGCCAAGATCGGAGATGATATACGACCAGCAGTTGTTGTGTATCCCACCATTCACTCCATTGCTACTACCATTATCCTCGTCAGTGGAGTAACTAGAGTTTGTTTCTAGAGGAGGATAAACGGAGTCAAATCTCAAATAAAGAGCGTTTCACTAGGTCCATTCTCTTTATGGGACTGAACTATTGCCCGTGTGTCTGTCTGCGTGTGCGCGTGTGTGTGATTCGTGTGTGTTTCCCTTTAATAACTTCTAAACGGCTGGAGCGATTTCAGTGAAACTCGGTAAGACCATAGCACCATTCTGGCCGACCCCGACCGTGCCCTTCAATTTTTATTGTGTCTCACCAATCCAACATGGCGGCTTTGGGAAATATTTCACCAGCGTTCAGTATCTCCGAAACTATTACAGATATCACCCTGAAATTTTCTAAGTTGATAAAGGGCACTGCTACAAGTTTATCTATGTAACTTTCAAAACTCTGTAAGGTACAAAACGAACATGGCGGCCAAGTGAAGTTGAAACAGTTTAATAAACTTTTCTCGTGATTTAACCATCTGAGCCCAGTGAAATGAGGTACAGTAAATGATTATACATATTGTAATGCACTGGCATCTAATTTAGTTAAATTATTTACATAACCTCAAGATGGCGGCTGTGCGAAATTTCAAAATTAAGTTTTTTTGTGTCGTAATCATACGATCGAAGTGAAAGTTTGAATAATGAGGCTACGCAATAATTTTCCTTTAATGGTACATAACTCTATGGCCTATACATATAACAATCCAAAATGTCGAGCGTCCGAAATATTTTGATGGTTCTCAATATCTAAGAATTCTTTACAGCAATCAAACTGATTTTTTATGTTCATAGAGGCTATGAACATAAGTTCACCTATAGGACTTTCAGTAACCTGGTGAGCACAAATCCAACATGGCGGCGACGTGAAGTATAAATATTTAAATGGACGTTTCTCGTGATTTAACCATCTGAGTGCAGTGAAACTTTGCACGTTAAATGCTTATGCAAATGTAAATCCAGTGGCATCTAATTTATTTCAATTGTTCTCATAACCACAAGAAGGCAGCTGTGCGTAATTTTAAAATCTCGTTTTTACTTCTTGTGTCCTAATCATGCGATTGAAGTTTGAATACCACACGTAGCAATAATCTTCATGTTATCTCTATCTCTACTTAGTATAAAACTAAGTCCCCGATTCTTGGATGTTACGGGTAAACTCGAGAACTACTGGATGGATTTTGATGCAGTTTTCACCATTCTGTAAGGGATATCTCGAGAATGATTTCTGTAGAAAATAATTTATTTATGATCAAAGGAAGCCGAACAGTAACGATTTCAGTGGAAAAGTCGAACAAAAAAACTGGCGTCCGAGCGCTTTGTAAGCTTACGCTGGGCAAACCGTTAAAAATATATAAATACTATGAGTGTAAGAATTGTTCACCGTGAAAAGTTCTACAAAAAAGTCCGTGAGAGCATATGCCTATCGTCAATACATCGCCCACTATAAGTGTTTTTAAGTTTTAATTTCTTCCAACCATGTCCATTCAACTACTGAGGCGACAGTTTTAAGAGCTAGCTAAGGGTGAGTCTATCATCCTTGTTACAGCCTAGCTAGCGGACGAGCTTATTGCCCCAGATACAGCCAACAGCAAACCGTCGAGTCGTGTTCAGTTAAAAACTTTAGAGAATAGTGGTTGTGTTTGGAGTTTCCCTGGAAGTGCAACTCGGCTTTTCTTCATTTCGCCTGTGAACTTTTCGTTCCGCAAAATTCACAGTCAAGTTAAGATTGGACGGAAGGGGGATTTGTGTTTCATGCACCTCGCCATTCTTAAATTACGTCTGACAAGAATTTGTTGCACATGCATCTCCATGATAATATAATTAATAGTCCAGTCAGTGATTTTAACCCATCATACCGAGACGTAAAACGGATATTGGTCGTTGTTCATTGACATTGAAAAAAAAAATGCGGTTATCACGTATTGCATTCATAACTGTTCCCGGGCGAAGCCGGTTCGGGTTGCTGGTAGTACATCAATAAAAATCCAACCTGGCGACCATCTGAAATATTTGGACGGTTCTCAATATCTACGAATCTTTCACAACAATCAAACTGAAATATTGTATGTTGATAGAGGCAATTAACATGAGTAGGATATATGAAAATAGGCTGTATAGATCTTCACGGAATTGCTTGTTTTCAAATGACTTTTTTCTTTTGATATTTAGGTTTTATTTAAGGTTTTATGTCATGTTTTTTCATTGTTTTGATTTTTTGTTTGATTTGATTATTAGCCTACTTTCGATTTTTGCAAAAAATGAAAGTAGACTTATGAGATCAACACAGGGCGAAAAAAGTGTGTCTGTCTGTGTGTGTGTATGTGTGTGTGTGAGTCTGTGTGTGTGTGTGTGTATGTGTGTGTGTGAGTCTGTGTGTGTGTGTGTGGGTGTGTCTGTGTGTGTGTGAGTGTGTGTACTCTGAATGTCTGTCCCCCCCTATCAATTCGAACACGGTGAATGCGAATTGAACGAAATTTGGTACAAAGGTAGCACTAGCAAAGGACACCTCAGTGCCATGTTTTATATCGCCGCCATCTTAACGGAAACGTAATGGCGGCCACACAAATGTTCAAAGCTTAAATCAAATTACGTCTAACCTAATCATCCGATCTCTACCAAATTTTGCAACAGCATACCTTTATAGGGGGAGCATCCTTTGACCAAACTAATAGGTCATCAGCGTAAAAGTTTGCGGATGGCGGCCATCTTTGTGTGAAAACCGATTCCCCCTATTAATTCGAACACGGTGCAACCGAATGGAACGAAATTTGGTACAGAGGTAGCACTAGCAAAGGGCACCTCAGTGTCATGTTTTATATCGCCGCCATCTTGAACGAAACGTAATGGCGGCCATACAAATGTTCAAAGCATAAATCAAATTACGATTAACCTAATCATCCGATCTCTACCAAATTTTGCAACAACATATCCTTATGGAGGAAGCATCCTTTGACCAAATGAATAGGTCATTAGCTTAATAGTTTGCGGATGGCGGCCATCTTTGTGTGAAAATCAATTCCCCCTATTAATTCAAACACGGTGAAAACGAATGGAACGAAATTTGGTACAGAGGTAGCACTAGCAGGGGGCATCTGTGTCATGTTTTATATCGCCGCCATCTTGACTGAAACGTAGTGGTGGCCACACGACTATTCAAAGCTTAAATCAAATTACGATTAACCTAATCATCCGATCTCTACCAAATTTTGCAACTACATACCTTTATGGAGGGAGCATCCTTTGTCCAATCTAATAGGTCATCGGCGTAATAGTTTGCGGATGGCGGCCATCTTTGTGTGAAAATCAATTCCCCCTATTAATTCAAACACGGTGAAACCGAATGGAACGAAATTTGGTACAGAGGTAGCACTAGCAAAGGGCATCTCAGTGTCATGTTTTATATCGCGGCCATATTGACAGAAACGTAATGGCGGCCACACAAATGTTCAAAGCTTAAGTTAAATTACGACTAACATAACCATCCGATCTCTGCCAAACTTTGCAACAACATACCTTTATGGAGGGAGCATCCTTTGACCAATCTAATATGTTATTAGCCTAATAGTTTGCGGATGGCGGCCATCTTTATGTCAAAACTGATTCCCCCTATTAATTCGAACACGGTGGAACCGAATGGAACGAAATTTGGTACAGAGGTAGCACTAGCAAAGGGCACCTCAGTGTCATGTTTTATATCGCCGCCATCTTGAATGAAACGTAATGGCGGACACACGAATGTTCAAAGCTTAAATCAAATTACGATTAACCTAATCATCCGATCTCTACCAAATTTTGCAACAACATACCTTTATGGAGGGAGCATCCTTTGACCAATCTAATAGGTCATTCGCCAAATAGTTTGCGGATGGCGGCCATCTTTGTGTCAGAATCGATTCCCCCTATTAATTCAAACACGGTGAAACCGAATGGAACGAAATTTGGTACAGAGATAGCACTAGCAAAGGGCATCTCAGTGTCATGATTAATATCGCCGCCATATTGACAGAAACGTAATGGCGGCCACACAAATGTTTAAAGCTTAAATCAAATTATGACTAACATAACCATCCGATCTCTACCAAACTTTGCAACAACATACCTTTATGGAGGGAGCATCCTTTGGCCAATCTAATAGGTCATTAGCCTAATAGGTTGCGGATGGCGGCCATCTTTATGTCAAAATTGATTCCCCCTATTAATTCGAACACGGTGGAACCGAATGAACGAAATTTGGTACAGAGGTAGCACTAGCAAAGGGCACCTCAGTGTCATGTTTTATATCACCGCTATCTTGACGGAAACGTAATCGCGGCCACCCAAATGTTAAAAACTAAAATGTAATTACGACCAACCTAATAATCTTGTCTCTACCAAATTTTGCAACACCATATCTTTATGTGGGAAACATATTCTGACCAAACTGCAAGAACGTCAGCCCTATAGTTTGCAGATGGTGGCCAAGTATGTGTGCAAATCGATTCCCCCTATCAATTCAAACACGGTGGAACCGAATTGAACGAAATTTGGTACAGAGGTAGCACTAGCAAAGGGCACCTCATATTCATGTTTAATATCCCTATAGCACGTTGTATTTCAACAAGCTACTACAACCAACATTCAATCATACTCCTTGAAAAGGACAAAGAGTTATAACAATACCCATGCATTTAGGAGAAAGTAGGCTATATGTTCTTTACTGAACATCTTGTTTTTTATTGTTTCTTCTTTTGCTTTGAGTTTTTGTTTTTGTCTTTTGCCTCTAATTTTGCTTTTGTTTAAATTCATGTTTAAATTTTTGTTTCTCCTTTTTGATTTTGGTTTCTGGTTTGTTGTCTTCTGCTTTGGTTTTCGTTTTTTACTTTTTTGTTTTTGTTTTTGCTTTTAATTTTGATTTTGTTTTAACTTTTGTTTCTGCCTTTTGATTTTGGTTTCGTGTTTGTTGTTTTGTGCTTTTTTGTTTTGTTTTTTGCTTTAAATTTTGTGTTTTTGGTTTAACTTTTAATTTTGCTTCATTTAATTTTTTGTTTCTACTTTTTTATTTTGGTTTCGTGTTTGTTGTTTTCTGAGTTTGGTTTTAGTTTTGCTTATTGTTTTTTTGTATTTTACTTTTGTCTTTATTTTTTATGCGAGGGGAAGGGGGGGGGGGTATGGTTAAGCTTGTGCGAAATGAGGCATAATCGATAAAAGCTAAACAGCACTTTTCCCGTTTGATCTCGATAGCATCTGATAGGATATTTGCAAATATCAATGTGCAAAGTCTCGGAACTGAAGAGTTTTTCCTTAATCAAGTTTAGGTAACGCTCAATGTTTTAGACTACACAAGAAAAGATAAATATTCTCGAATTATTAATTATAGACGTACATAATCCAGTCATTTGTCCTCAATCCGGAGTTTTATTGGTTTTATTCAAAAGACACATTTCATCAAATTACGCATTTTTAGCCTACTTTCGATTTTTGCAAAAAATGAAAGTAGACTTATGAGATCAACACAGGGCGAAAAATTGTGTGTGTGTGTGTGTGTGTGTGTGTGTGTGAGTCTGTGTGTGTGTGTGTGAGTCTGTGTACTCTGAATGTCTGCCCCCCCCCTATCAATTCGAACACGGTGAAACCGAATTGAACGAAATTTGGTACAGAGGTAGCACTAGCAAAGGGCACCTCAGTGTCATACTTTATAACGCCGCCATCTTTACCAAAACAGAATGGCGGCCACTCAAACGTTCAAAACGTAAAATCAAATTACGGCTAAACTAATCATTCGATCTCGACCAAATTTGGTGACAACATACCATTATATAGAACGCGTCATTCACCCAAAATTCAAGGTCATCGGCCGTGCCATTTCAGGATGGCGGCCGTGTGAATAATGCAACCATTTTAATCAATAGCTTAAGACCCACCAATTCCGATTATCGAGCCTAGGGTGGTTTAAGCTATCCTGAAGGTCGTGATCCGTTATTTATTATAATTTAATATTATAATATTATACTGTATGAGTGGCTTGAAAGAGCTGAGCCGTCTGTGTCACACGACAATATGGCAGCTGTCCTCATGTGCCTGTCTTATATTTCAGTAGTTTTAGTATGTTGTATGTGATATACCCTACTGATACAATAATATAAACTTTGTATGAAATGATCTTTAATGAAGATGTACTGCAGTGAAGAAATCGTTTATTTAAAGTCATTATTTGCCAACAGGTTGTATCTAATATGTCAGTTAAGGATAGGGTTAGCTCTGGGCTAGCGTGTTAGTCTGTCACGCAGTTGACTGGAGATCAAATACTGCTACAGTTAACTTTTTTTCTTGAATTCTTTTACAAATGATGTGCACGAGCTCTTACCACAGATACTGAATAAGATGTAATTTAGCTCAAAGAAGAGGCTAAGGTATACACTCGTTTATTAATAAAATCACAGCCCCAGCATCGCACATAAACAGAAGACATTAGGAAAAGGAGAATAGAAGAACTAGATACACGTTGTCATTAACCATAGCCTTCTTAATGCATCTGTATGGTGCTGTCCTCTTGTGGGTTATGTGGGTAATATTGTCCCAAAAATACCGCTGTGTAAATACCTGGCCTCCTGAAGTATGACAATTTTGTAATACTGGTAGTTCAACTGTTAGCCACGATCGCGCTCCGATTACCTTTAAACACTGCCAGCTGGATCGCCTCCCTCTTGGCTACTTTAAACTGCCTACTCATTCAACACCCATAGGCCACTGCCATCGTAGTACATTACGATGGCAGTGCAAAGGCGTACAAGATAGAGATTAATTCACTGATAGGTCGCAGCACCAACCTACTGTGATCGGCGCGGATTTTTATAGGGGAAGATACCCAAAACGAAAGATAACTTTACAGGCTGGCTTAATATAGAGATTAACGGACGTGAATGCATTGCAATAAGTTAGTAGTTTTGTTATTCAATCATCATAAAGTATATAATATTGATTTTGACACTTACTGGCTAATTATCAATATAAAAGAAAACAAACAATACATGGTGGTAGAGGTGATTGTGTTAGAGATGAGGACAAAGAGTCATAAACATACCCATACATTTAGGAGAAAGTAGGCTATATGTTCTTTGCTGAACATTTTGTTATTATTTGGCTCTGGGGAGTATTTATCACGCTGATACCCCCCCCCCCTCCCCCCCCCTCCCCCCCCCCCCTCCCCCGTTGTTACGCGACTGATCCTCATTTTCTCCTCGCTCTTCTGCCTACGAGTAGGCCTATAAAACCTATTCTTAATAAGTTATAGTCTATATTTTAACCAATTTTCATCATATGAAATAACATGGTATAAAAGACTTTTATGGCAGTTATTATTACGCAGTGTTTATTATCTTAGCTACAATTTGATTTAAGAACGTAGTTCTCCTTGCCTCTAAAGTGGGAGATCAACTCTTTCTAAACCTAATTCAACAGTATAGAACGATAACGGTTTAGTATACACGGAGATAATTGCCATCGTGCGGTCTTGAAAATTCAACTCTTCGAAGTTATGGAGTTTAACATGTTCTTTTTCCCTTGGATATCACCCTCAATAAGGTAAAAGTAGGATTACTTTCAAATGAGCCACATTTTTCAGATTTATATAATCTGAATTTTATTTGTTGAAATATTTTATTTATTTATATATTTATTTATTTTAAGGGTGATAATGAAAACTACTACTGAACTGACACATCTAACTAATAGAAAGGCTTATTTTTAAAATAACAGTCGAAGAAAACTTGTGGTGATTATTACTAGTGACGCTGGCTGTCGCTAGCCTATCATACTGTTACGTGCCACCCCCTAGTGGCACTTTTGTTAACTGGATTACGGGAGGGGGGGGGGGGGTACAAAGCACAACACCAATTACTGCTTAAAGAAATAATTAACTTTATTGTGGCCAGAAAATTACACTAGTCAGCAAATACAAGCAATTAGGAGCCTTATTCCAGTTTCCTCAAGTCTCTTCCTTGAGCGCTCTTGGTCCTTCCACTTGTCAACAGATCACAGAAGTTAATCCGTCCTAATGAGTACGGTGGCCTTGACAGAAACTACCTGCTCCTCTCCTTTATGTTCTCCGACCACAACTACTTACGATCACTTGCTGCAGGCTATTTCGCTGTCCACAAGCTGGAGAAACAATGTCACTGGATTTCGTAACTCGCACAGCACTTCGTCACCACACTTCTGTCGCACAAGATAATCGCTCGCACTAGCTCGTAAAACACAACAACAACAACTGCTAGACAGGTCGCACTTATATAGCAGGCCGGTGACTCAATAAATGCTTCTAGATCCATCCAGGGTTCACGGCTTCTCGAGGTTTCCATCGCTGGTCCAGTCACGAATATTCTGGACTATCCCTTTGTCTTAGTAGCCCTGTTGCATAAGGCGCGCGCAATACAGGAGGCAGGACACAGCCCAGCCCTGGGGCAGTTGTGACTCTTGCGGCGAGTGATGACACAAACTCACAGCCGTAACACCACCCTCTTCCTAAAAAGGCTGATCGTCCCGATCAATCATTGGTCCGTCTGTGTCCCTCCGTAGGTTGCCAGGCGATCTCGATGCACGATCTTCATCTTCGCCCTCGGGCTCCGCTGGATCCTGTAGACGACATCGTTGATTCGTTTCACGACTCGGTACGGGCCCTCCCAGGACTTCTGCAGTTTGGGTGACAGGCCTTTCTTCCGTAATGGGTTGAAGAGCCAGACCTGGTCGTCCTCGTGGAATCCGCCGGCGTCCGTCTGCTGGTCGTATCGGGTCTTCATTCGGTCGGTCTCGATCCGTAGTTTCCTCCTCGTGAACGCGTGTACGTCCTCCAGTTGGTCGACCAGTTCTTGACAATACTGGCTTACCGGGATCGGATCATTCCCAGGTCGGCCGAAGGCAAGATCGACAGGTAGACGGAGCTCCCTCCCAAACATGGCCCGGGCTGGTGTGCACCCGGTGGCTTCATGCACGGCGGCGCGGTAGGCCAGGAGAAATAGTGGAAGATGTTTGTCCCAATCCCTCTGGTGCTCGCTGACGACTATTCGGAGATGGTTCTCGATGGTGCGATTGAATCGCTCTACCATCCCGTCGGACTGAGGGTGTAGCGGCGTTGTCCTTGTCTTCCAGATTCCGAGCAGCTGGCATAGGTTCTGGAACACCTGCGACTCGAAGTTCCTCCCTTGGTAGGAGTGCAGCTCCAGGGGTACTCCGTACCGGCTGACGAATTCCTTCACCAGGGTCTCTGCAATCGTCGCGGCTTCTTGGTTAGGGAGCGCATACGCCTCCGGCCATTTGGTAAAGTAGTCGCTGACGACTAATATGTAGCGGTTCCCTGCCTCGCTTCACGGGAATGGCCCAGCAACATCGATGGCCACTCTCTCCATGGGGCCGCCCACGTTGTAGGTCTTCAGTGGACCCCGTCGTCTTCGTCCTGGGCCCTTGCTGGCTGCGCAATCGTGGCACCTCGCGCAGTGGTTCTCCACGTCTGTTCGGCATCCGATCCAGTAGAACCGCTCTCTCAGCTTCTCCAGGGTCTTCTTTATCCCTAGGTGTCCACCAGATGATCCTCCATGAACTTCCTTCAGGACTTCCTCCGTCATAGCCTTTGGAACGACGACTTGTTCCCGAGATGTCTTCCCGTCGGTGCTCTCCCAGGCGCGGCAGATGAGGCCATACCTTACAATCAGCGAGTCCCACTGTGCCCAGTAGGACTTAAACTTTGGGCTGCAGTCACTCACAATGTTCCACCCGGGTCTGGGGACACAGGCCCTCTTCCATTCGGCTATCAGTCCCAGGTCATCATCTTCTGCTTGTGCCCGCGTGAAAGATTCGCGGCTCCAGTTCCCCTGAAGTTCCACAGTAGTCCGTCGGCACTGTATCCCGGTGTTCTCCTCCCTTCGGGCACAGAAGGTGCAGTCTTCGGGGCACGGTCTTCGTGACAGGGCGTCGGCGTTAGAATGCAGTTGGCCTTTCCTG
The DNA here is from genome assembly GCA_946902985.2 of Meconema thalassinum. Classification (NCBI taxonomy): domain Eukaryota; kingdom Metazoa; phylum Arthropoda; class Insecta; order Orthoptera; family Tettigoniidae; genus Meconema; species Meconema thalassinum. Next base: position 191,762,610 of record OX336395.1, read on the forward strand.
TGCTGAATCTCAAAGTTGTACTGTTGAAGCCTCTCTAACCACCGCGCGAGTTGACCCTCGGGCTGCTTTAAGTTCAGGAGCCACCGCAGGGATGCATGGTCGGTCCTGATGAGAAATTCTTGCCCGTACAGGTACTTGTGGAAGTGTTCAATGGTCTTCACGATGGCGAGCAGCTCCTTCCTGGTGACACAGTAGTTCCTTTCTGGCTTTGACAGGGCCTTGCTGAAGTAGGCCACTACTCTCTCCTCGCCGTCCACTACTTGCGACAGGATTCCCCCTATGCCAAAGTCGCTGGCATCGGTATCGACGATGAACCTTGTTCCAGGTCTGGGGTAGGCCAGAATAGGTGCGGTGCACAGAGCCTGCTTGAGTTGTTCGAAGGCACTGTGGCATTCTGCTGTCCACGTGAAGAGTTGGTCCTTCTCAGTCAGTCGATGTAAAGGTTTGGCGATGTCGGCGAATCCTCTCACGAAGCGACGATAATAAGTGCAGAGTCCCAGGAAGCTTCGTAGTTGGGACTTGTCCTTCGGAAATGGCCACTCCCTCACAGCTGCGGTCTTGTCTGGATCGGTGCGCACCCCTTCCTCGGAGACGATATGTCCAAGGTACTGGACCCGCTTCTGGAAGAGCTGACACTTCTTGGGGCTCAACTTCAGCTGGGCAGCCCGTAGCTTCAACAATATCTCCTTCAGGTTGCTGTAGTGCTCCTCGGAGCTCCTCCCCAGAACGATGACGTCGTCTAGGTATACCAGGCAGGTCTTCCAGTGTAGTCCCCTCAGAATGGACTCCATTAGCCTTTCGAAGGTTGCAGGGGCGTTGCACGGACCGAATGGCATGACGGTGAACTGCCAGAGCCCGCTGCCCACTGAGAACGCCGTTTTCTCGCGGTCCTTAGGGTGGACCTCCACCTGCCAGTAGCCACTCTTCAAATCCAAGGTGGAGAACCATCTTGATCCTGATATGGTGTCCAGCGTGTCGTCGATCCGGGGTAGAGGGTAGCTGTCCTTCTTCGTGACGTCGTTCACCCGCCTGTAGTCCACGCAGAACCTGGTGGAACCGTCCTTCTTCTTCACTAGCACGACCGGAGAACTCCAAGGACTATGTGATGGCTCGATCACCCCTTGCTCCTTCATCTCTTCTACCATCCGGTCGACTTCGGCTTGCTTGGCGAGCGGGACACGTCGGAATGGGGCCCTAATCGGTGCGCTGTCCCCAACGTCGATTCTGTGCTGGACCTAGCTTGTCCTGCCGAAGTCTTTGCTCCCCACGGAGAAGACATCCTGGAATTCGCGTAGCAGGTCCTGAAGTTGGCGTGATTGCTCTTCGTCTAAATGGTCCTGGGATCCTTGGTACAACTTCTGTAGTTCTTCTGGCAGGGCGCGTCTTCTTCGGTTGTCCGTCTGCAGGTGTCCGTCCGTCGTATCTGTGATGCGGGCAATCCAGGTTACGGGCTCGCAGACTCCTAGGTTGGTGTCCCGGTGAACCGTAATGTCGTAGTCGTTCAGGTTGGACAGGCGGACGTACGGCCGAGACGTCGTGTTGATGAGAGTCTTGGCAACTAGCAATCCTTTTGTCTGGATGTCCTCATATTTTGGCTCGATGACAGCCGCCACTCCCTCAGCAGTTCCGTCGACAATTACGGCAGCGCTGACCTCCGTCCTGGCGGGAACGAAGACGTCTTCTCTCAGCCTTACTCGTCGTGCGGTGATGGACTCGTGCGCAGGTTGCAAAGCAAGTTCCTCACCTCCGAAGTGCAGAGTGTTGGTACTCAGATCCAAGATAATGTTGTTCTGGTCCAGGAAGTCCAGTCCGATGATCACTTCATTTGATACGTCAGCCACAAGCACTGGATGCTTTATCGCCCATCGACCAATGACGAACTCCAGTGATGCTTCGCCATGTACCGGTGCGGTCTCTCCGGTCGCGGTTATTAGCTGGAGGTTCCTTTGTGTGGGTTGCACTCTCCACTTCGGGATCACGGTGGGACTGACGATGGTCCTCGATGCTCCCGTGTCGATTAGCATGGGCCAGCTCTCTCCGTTGACGACTCCGTCGACCATCAGGCTGCTATTGTCCCTCCGTAACTTCGTCACACGAACCTGGACTGCCGGGGCTTGACGACTGTCACAAGCCAACCTTTGCCCCCAAGGCTGGCTAATACTCGTTTCGCGCGGTTTTCAAACGACTGATTTCCCGTCGGATACCCTCGGCGGCGGCGATCACCGCAGTCCTTGCTCAGGTGGCCTTCTTACCGCAGGTCCAGCAGGTCGGTAGTCCTCTTCCGGGCCGCCTCTCCGGTTGCCTTCCGGCTGAGTCGTTGCTGGTGGTGCCGCGACTATCGAAGAAACGGCTTAGCGCCTCCATTAATTCGTCGGCCAGGGGCTTGGTCTCGTTGGTTTTTACTGGTTCGTCGACGTCCACTTGACGCACCCGCGCGTGCATTCTGGATGCCTGTTTTGCCGTCTCGAACTCAAGTGCGTGGCTCAGCGCATCTGCCAGGGTCTTATTGCGCGCGAGTCGCAGCGCCTGTTGAGTGTCCGAGTCCCGAAGCCCGTCGGTGAAGGTCTGCGTCGCAATCTGTTCCAGGAAGTCGGCCGGCGCTGTTGGCTAGGCGAGCCTTACGAGGCGTGCGATGTCCATCTCGAACTCCTGCAGGGTTTCCGCGTTCTTCTGTACCCGGGTCCGGAGCTGCATCTGGTAGGCCTGCTGAAGATGGTTATCTCCATATCGGGACTTCATATGGGCGATCAGTGAAGCGTAGTCCTGGGATCCAGTCGGGATGGCCTGAAGGACGTTAAGGGCGTCACCTCTCAGCGCTACAATGAGAGCTGTAGCCTTTTCTGTGTTATTCCAGTTATTTATGGAACATGCCGCCTCGAACTGACGTAAGTAGATGCTCCACGGGACCTTTCCGTCGAAGGTTGGGGGCGTCACTCTGCTATGTCCCGTTCCTGATATTCCTGGTGTAACGGTGGGCGGGCGTTGGCGCAGCTCGGCAACTTCCTCTCGTAGAGCGTTGAATTTCTCTTCCACCCCCGTCAGTGGGCGTTGGCGCAGCTCGGCAACTTCCTTTTGTAAGGCGTTGAATTTCTCCTCCACCCCCATCAGCGGGCGTTGGCACAGCTCGGCAACTTCCACTTGTAAGGCGTTGAATTTCTCCTGCACCCCCATCAGCGGTCGTTGGCACAGCTCGGCAACTTCCACTTTCAAGGCGTTGAATTTCTCCTCCACCCCCATCAGCGGGCGTTGGCGCAGCTCGGCAACTTCCACTTGTAAGGCGTTGAATTTCTCCTCCACCCCCATCAGCGGGCGTTGGCGCAGCTCGGCAACTTCCACTTGTAAGGCGTCGAACTTCTTTTCCACTGCTGCGACTTCCTCACGTAGGCCCTGTTCTAATTTCCTTTGGCTCTCCTCTAATTTCGTCAGCAGACACTCTTCCAGATTTTTCTGGCCATCCAGAAATTTGGCGGTTAGGTCCTCTGCTAACTTATTCTGGCCGTCTTCCATCTTCTTCTGGCCGTCTTCTCGTTTGGCAGTTAGGTCCTCGGATAACTTCTTCTGGCCGTCTTCTAGTTTGGCAGTTAGGTACTCGGCTAACTTCTTCTGGCCGTCCTCCATCTTCTTCTGGCCGTCCTCCATCTTCTTCTGGCCGTCTTCCATCTTCTTCAGGTCATCCTTCAGGTCCTTGGCTAATTTCTTCTGGCCGACTTCCATCTTGGTTTCCATGCCATTTAACTTCTCTAGCAATGCTGCCAATTGCTCTTCCATTTTAGCTGTTTGTCTTGTAAAGGGCATGCGCTCACAGGAAAATTTTAAAAAAATTGACCTGCTCGGGTTTTGAAACCAGGACCGTCAGGTGTTGTGCTTGAGTTCGTAATCCGGCTTCTGACACCAGTTGTTACGTGCCACCCCCTAGTGGCACTTTTGTTAACTGGATTACGGTGGGGGTACAAAGCACAACACCAATTACTGCTTAAAGAAATAATTAACTTTATTGTGGCCAGAAAATTACACTAGTCAGCAAATACAAGCAATTAGGAGCCTTATTCCAGTTTCCTCAAGTCTCTTCCTTGAGCGCTCTTGGCCCTTCCACTTGTCAACAGATCACAGAAGTTAATCCGTCCTAATGAGTACGGTGGCCTTGACAGAAACTACCTGCTCCTCTCCTTTATGTTCTCCGACCACAACTACTTACGATCACTTGCTGCAGGCTATTTCGCTGTCCACAAGCTGGAGAAACAATGTCACTGGATTTCGTAACTCGCACAGCACTTCGTCACCACACTTCTGTCGCACAAGATAATCGCTCGCACTAGCTCGTAAAACACAACAACAACAACTGCTAGACAGGTCGCACTTATATAGCAGGCCGGTGACTCAATAAATGCTTCTAGATCCATCCAGGGTTCACGGCTTCTCGAGGTTTCCATCGCTGGTCCAGTCACGAATATTCTGGACTATCCCTTTGTCTTAGTAGCCCTGTTGCATAAGGCGCGCGCAATGCAGGAGGCAGGACACAGCCCAGAAATATTTGGAAAGAAGAAATATAAGAGAAGAAAAAGAAGCAATAAAGAGAGATTTTGACACTATCAAACAGTAATTCAACCAGAGTGTCTGTATGCTTCGGAATGCCTAGTTGGACTAACAACTAAAAATGACATTGAAGAAACTGAAAAATAAGGAACGGAACATTTTGAGAAATATTCTCGGACCAAAAAAATGTGCTGACACATACCGATTACGCAGGAACAAAGAAGTATATAAAACATGCAGCAGAATCTCGGATACCAAACGAGAACGAAGGATTAAATTCTTTGGACATGTTTCAAGAATGCCTGACGACAGACTCACTAAGAAAATCTTAACCACTTCAACAAGCCCAATGGAAAAGGTAACTCTTATGAAAAATGGTTTGCTGACACCAAGAACGATCTATAGGAAATGAACATCACTGATCAAGACATCCGCAACAGAACCACTTTCAGAAATAGGATACACACATTTGAGGGGTTCGTAGAGCCAGAAACAGCGACCAAGAAGAAACTACATTGGACAGTTGGAAAGAGAGAAGCTGTGAGCAAGAGAATGTAAGAATACTGGCGCCGGAGAAAACTGAAATCATGAAGAGTTATTTACGTGGTCCTTAGTTGGGCAAAATCGATTATGATGAAAGAGAGATTTTCAGAATGAAAGTGTTAAAAAGAAAGGATTCCAAGACACGAAGGAGAAGCCAACATTCTCAAAATGATCCGAAGAGAGGTAAAAGATACAGAGTGAAAGGATGTATTGAAGGAAGTAGAAGGAACAACAATGGATGAGGCATTGAAGTTGGCACATAGTCTTCAAAAGACCTTAACGGAAAATGAAGAATAACAATGACAACAAATAGCAGCACCAACAACCACAACAACAAACGCCCTGTAAGGTTGTACAACACCACAAAGGGGGAAAAAAATCCACCTGCCATTCCTGAATAGAAGTTAATCATTCTCGATTAGTGACGCTATCCATTGTTATTCTATCATCATATATATTATTTCAGTAATATAGCCTAGATCCTTCCTGCGGCGCTCAGAAGTGACCGATCGTGACAAATGAGCATTCAAATGAGAGAGAATAGACATTAGCAGTGTCGAATTGCACTCTAATTTCATAAATAACTATAATATCTTAAAGTACTGTCTTTTAAACAGATGTACGAAGTGTGCAGTTTGCAGATACTGTTTTGTAGGAATATACGCTCCATAGATCTAATTGAAGTCCACTTCACATTTTGGCCGCTGTGACGCCTGTTTCATGTCATTTTAACATTCATTTTGAATGAATTTCAGAAACAGTAAATCAAAGGAATGAGTAGGCTACTCAAATCGTATAATTTCATAAATATCGAATAACCGGTGAGTGTTACGCTGATCCAATTTTCAGTGATTGCCTTCTTAAGTTAGGGAACGTAGAACCTGGAATTATAACTGAAATGTATGAAAATCCACAGCCTGCTTCCAGTCTCCGACCGGGTCAGGAACGGAATGAGTGAAGCCCCATCTAGCGGCGAGGATATGAACTGTGCCGGCTGTCGAGGCCTGACGCAATCCTCTGGGGCAATGATTAAATGAATGACAGATGAAATGAAATGATAGTGGAGAGTGTTGCTGGAATGAAATTGTGACAGGGAAAACCGGAGTACCCGGAGAAAAACCTGTCTGCCTCCGTTTTGTCCAGCACAGATCTCACATGGAGTGACCGGGATTTGAACCACGGACCCAGCGGTAAGAGTTCGGCGTGCTGCCGCCTAAGCCACGGAGGCTTACTCTAACTGAAATGTAAATAGTGAAATTAAAACAACCTTTGTCCTTAAGTGTCTCATTATAAACCTATTGGGGAAAGTGTGGTTTATGAACATGCGAGATTTCTCGCACGGGTCCGCTAGTCGCTTAAAATTTAATATTGTGAGGACTGCAAATTTTCAAATTCACTGACGGCTCACAGGTTGATTGTTCAGAATGGTTCTTTGAGAATGCCAGAAGTATCTCGAAGCTTGTTTGGCGATGGTGTCCGCGTCTAAAGGCTGTGACAGCCGTCGCGTGACAAGAGGCGTGCTAGAGGGAAGCTGCCAGCCAAGTATTCTAAACTCGCTTTGCCAAACAGAAGATCGTGTTGGTGGCACGTGGCGAGGTCTGTGGAGTGGTCTTTGTTCTCAGTTCTACGGTAATCTACTGTATCTTATTACTATTTGATGAAGCTTCTCTGTGCCTCAATTTGGGTTCCGATCCAGCCGCTTCTCACAGGAGTGGCTCAGGGTAGATCTAAACAATAATAATAAAAATAACAATATATTATTTGTGACAAGGGGGAGGCGGGTGAGGGGGGGGGGGGGGCGTGATGGCGCAGCGGTCAAGTTGTTAGCCTCTCACCAAGGCGGACTGGGTTCGATTCCCGGTCAATGCATGTGAGATTATCGAAGTGAAATGCCATGTCCTGTGGTTCGGATTCCACGTAAGAAGAAGGTCCTGTGGCTCATGATCGCATGATTAACGGTCACGTAAAACTAAAAGCTTCCTTCCTTTTTTTTTTTTTAAATTTGTGACAAAAATGCTATTGACCATAGTTATAATAATAATAATAGGAAGAAGAATAAGAATATATGCAGGGTGAAAAAAAACCACACTTGGAGGTCGGCATGCGGTTCCTCGTCGAAATTCACGACAAAAGTTTATGTTGCAAAACCTACTCCCACCAATAGGTTTAACAGAAATGCGTGTTAAGAAAAGTGGCTCTGGCAACGCTGTAACTGCATGCAGCGTGGCCAAACACAGCTCGCAGGAACTCGCCGCTTTGCCGGAGCTTTCTCTGTACATTCCGATGCACTACAGGATGTGACAGTGTTGCCAGCTTCTCGTTTTCATACTTTTGTTTTCAAACATCATCCGATCTGATTTTGCTATAGAAACGTTTGTATTGCAATTGGATGAGGAATCGCATGTCGACCTCCAAGTGTGGCATTTTTTGTTCGCCCTGTATATTTAGCTTGTGGGTTTTAGTGCCAGGAGTGTCCGAGGACACGTTCGGCTCGCTAGAGTTTGTAGCTGCTTCTATGCGGACACCCCTGGGATGAGGTACAAGTACCGTCGAATGTGGAGTGTTGTCTGGGGAGGAAAGTTTGAATGCAAGGACGAGGAATTGGAAGGTAGCGGCTGTGGCCTATAGTTAGGGACCAACCCCGGCATTGGACTGGAAGGGAGATGGGAAAACACAGAAGACCATCTTCAAGGTTGCCGGCGGGGGATTCGAACCTCCTCGCCTCTCGGATGTGAGCGACTGCCTGCAGCCACGCCGTAACGACCACGGCTAACTCACCCGGTAGAATAATAATATATTATTAAATAATCATATAGCCTATATAAAACGTTATAGTGTATGTTTCACAAAACTCAAGCTCTTATTAAACCAGAGGGATTTAAAAGGTGCGGTTTGCATAAAAGTTTTTACGAATTGTCTCAATAGTACAAGAAGCATCTTGCATTTCTTGAAAAATCAACGGAAATATACTGTATTAATTTGTTTTTAAACAAATAAACAATATTACAGTCCCTGTCTTGGTACATAATAAGTAAAGTTCGAATGTTAAGGAAATGTCATATTTTTTTCCTTGACTACATTTTCATTAAAAACTGTGATTTCGTAGGTGTCTCAAATGCCACCATTAACACCATAGCAATAACAGCCCTTAAAGGATCTATTAGAATTTTGAGAAATCACCTATATTCGTAAATTATGTGTATTTTAAGGCTGAATAGCTATTTTAATTATTTATTAGCCTACTTTTCACATTTTGCAAAAATGAGTAAAAAGTAGTCTTATGAGATCGATCCGGGAAAATGTGTGTCTGTCTGTCTGTCCTTCTGTCTGTCTGGCTGGCTGTGTGTGTGTCCCCCCTATCAATTCCTAAACGGCTGCAGCAATCGAAACCAAATTTAGTATGAGTAAAGGTGTATACCGGAGTATCTCAAGCCCATATTTGAAAATTATGTCAGTGCTACCGACTGCTGAAAAAACGCACTAGAAATTTGAGCTCCATGTTGGATATCTTGGAAGGTATGCATAGGATTTATTCCAAAATTGGCACACATGTAGATAATACTATTTCAGTTTAATTTCCAGGAGGCCATACATGACAGTGTTGCCAAATAATTTTAAGCCTTCTGATAAGTCCAATTTTTACATGCATATAACTTCTACTCTATCAATTGGATTTCAACCAAATTTTGTATGTAATATGTTTACATAAACAGATATGACAGAGCGTATTCCTAAGAGCCACCAGGGCTGCCAACTGTTAATAATTGCTCTCTCTATTTTTTTATCCAAATACCAATATATCAGAAAGTATTCAAGCCGACAGCTTTAAACTCTTCACACGTATAATCTAGTACCTGACATTTTAGATTAATTTGGAGTAACTTATATACGTCAGTTCTACTAACATGATTCTAAGCCTGCTGATAGGACCGATTTTTAAATACATGTATCTTCTATACTATCAGTTGGATTTCCACCAAATTTCGTATGTGCTATGTGTAACAGAACAGATATGACTATAAGTATTCTTAAGAGCAATCAGGGCTGTCAACTGTTAATAAATGCTGTTTATATTTGTTTAACCCTCATATCAATATATTAGAAAGTATGCAAGCCAACAGAACTATACTTCGCACACGTATAGCACCTAACATTCTAGATTAATTTGGAGTAATTAATATATGTCAGTGCTGCCAACATGATTCTATGCCTGCTGATAGGTCCAATTTTAAAATACATGTAACTTCTCTACTAACAAATGGATTTCATCCAAAATTGGCACCAACAAGATATCATAATATTTCAGATTATTTCTGACCAGCACACGCATGACATTGTTGCCAAAATGCTTTTACGCTTGCTGATAGATCCAATGTCCAACTGCATGTAACGTCCATTGGACTTCAACCAAATTTTGTATTCTGTACGTTAAGAGATGGAACTAAGAATACATTCAGTCACCAGGGCTGCCAACTGTAGTGCTCTATTAGGCTACATTATACCAGGTATATTTTGAACTAATTAGACATTTCTATATTACCAACTTAATTCCGTCATTATTCTAGAGAGGTTCATATACTGTAGAATAATCATTGGCATGAAAAGTAGGCTCTTTAGTTCGTCACTGAACTTCTTGTTTTTAGTTGCGGTTTGCCCACACTTCAGGTCTTTTATTCTAATTTATGTGTGTGTCATACATTTCATAGTTCATTAGTCGTATTTTGTCAACCTTCTAATTTTTCTTCCTTCACCTCATTATTGTTAAGCTTTGTATATTAGCAGCCTTGTAAGTCGAGGAAGCATATGATATAAATAAATAGCAGGATTTCAATGTTCCTGATTTTTTTGAGTGCACATTTTGGTAATTTTCATGGTTATTGTCATATTTCGATAGTATTTTAGGAGTAGGTGGTGGACTTAAAATATTGTTACGTGCCATCCCCCTAGTGGCACTTTTTGTTAACTGGATTACGGTGGGTTGAAGCACAACACAGATTGTTCATTTAAAGAAATAATTATCTTTATTGCGGCCAGAAAGATACGCCACTCAACTGCAAATATAAGCAATTAGAACCTTACTCCAGTTTCCTCAAGTCTCTTCCTTAAGCGCTCTTGCCCCTTTCACTTGTCAACAAACCACAGAAGTTAAACCGTCTTAATGAGTCCGGTGGCCTTGACAGAAGCTACCTGCACCTCTTCCTCATGTACACACACTACAGTTACTTACGATAACTTGCTACACGCTGTTTCGCTGTCCACAAGCTGGGGAAACAATGTCACTGGATTTCGTAACCCGCACGGCACTTCGTCACCACACTTCTGTCGCTCAGGAAAAAAAAACACGCACTAGCTCAGAAACACACACCCGCAGAAACTCAGTCCCCTCACTGTTGAGGCCGCTTATATAGCAGGCTGGTGACTCAATGAATTCTAGAATCGTCCAGGACACACGGCATTCTCGAGATTTCCTTCACTGGCTGGGTCACGAATATTCTGGACCATCCCTTTCACTTCGCAGCCCGTTGCGTAACGTGCACATAATACACTGAGGCAGAGCACACACAGCCTGGGGCAGCTGTGACTCAACGCGGCGACGCGACAAAACAAACTCACAGCCGTAGCAATATGGTATCCGCTGGCCGCTGCAAGGTTTCTGTGCGTTAGCGGCGCTAAAAATTTAACAAAATCGTCAATTGTCACAGACTATCAGGAAGTATTTAACTGTAAATAAACTTGGCAGTATTTTTAATTTAGGGTATTTTCTTTTTCTTTTAAAGGAAATGTGATTTGTGTCGCAGTTTTAACGCGAGAAAATGTGAAGGATATGCTGCTTTCCACGAGTCTCTTTAAACATTCAGCGATACTAATTTGAGGAAAACATATATATCGCAGGCCAATTCATGAAATCAGCGTAGATTTTAACAAATTTTTAGGTTTGAATGTAGAATTAATAATAAAAATAACATTTCACTACATTATTAACACTTGTTTTTAGAAAGCATGTTAATATATTACGTCATATTGTACCTGTTTTGGATCATATTTCAGTATTTTAGGGCAGATTTGCCTCCATATTTCTCGTTTCCTTAAATCCTAAACATCCAAACCTCAAAAATAATAATAATAATCATTATTATTTATTTATTTATTCGTTAATTCACCAGAAGAAGAGCGTTACAACACAATCAATTTTTATGTTTTATTCTGGCCCTTTCTTCTTTTTCCCCAAAACCTCTTATATATACACTATGCTTCCTCTTTCTCTCCTCCGTCCAATCCTTTCCTGGTTGTCTCTCTTCGGGATTTGATCAAACTTCTGTTTTCTTGGTCAGTCTGTCTTCGGTCATTCTATGTCCATAAAATTGTGCCCTTCTTTCCCTTATGTTGTTTGTAATCGTCTCTGTCTGTTTGTACAGTTCTATTGTCGGTCTCTTTTATCCATATTCCCTCTTTCTGAACTGGCCCGTAGACCATACTCAGAATTTTTCTCTCTTGATTTACTAATTCCTTGATTTTTGTTCGCCCCTTGATTGCTGTCGTTTCTGAAGCGTATAAGGCCTCTGGTAAGACTACTGTTCGATAGTGTCGTAATTTGGCATTGATGGAAATAATAATAATAATAATAATAATAATAATAATAATAATAATTTAACTTTTGAACTAACGGACGTGTCTATGGAAGACTACTGTCTGAGTGGAAGGTGGAGTCCACTACACTGTGCGGGTCAAGAGCCACGCCCCCTCATCCTCCAGGTAATGGTCTCGTTAGAGTTGACAGCGATACTCATTGTAATGAGCCACTAGCCCCGTCTCTTCCCTTTCTCTTTAGTTATTAGATACTTTCAATTTTAAGAAGAGAAGAAGAAGACTTCTGAGTTTTAATTCCTTATCCGTGTAAGCCAATATACCATCATTTTGAAACCCTTTATAGGGAGGTGAAAGGCTACTTGAGCTTTTACCTCTCGCAGTAAAGAAGCGCATGTGCATGTTCGCTACTCCTGTGGGGGTCCGGGCATGGTCACCAAGAACTTGCTGATTAGCTTATCTTGGTGTTCCTAGGCGAAATCTTGCACAATACATTTAGAAAGATTGTTGAGTTTTAATATTTTAGTGTTTTTTTTTAGTAGGTTCAATTAACACCACGAACAAAAAGCACTTCCCCCCAGGGGCTCACATCTAGTGGGACGTGGGTTGGCGATCACGGGCCCCCAGTTGAGTTCGGCATTGCTTCCACTTACTTGTGCCGGGCTCCTCTCGTCTTCTTTCCTGACGACCTCACTTGGTCAACTCTTGTTCTCTTCCAACCCCGACGGTATTAGGGTATCCGAGGCCGTAATTGGCCCTTGTCTCATCTTTTCTGATACCCTCCTCCTGAGAGGGGTCAGCCTTCTTTTCTTGTCCTGTTGTCTCCTGCCTTCCACTCAAGGCCCTCAAGGAGGTAGGGTGTATGTAGCCCCACCACTTGTGGTCCACCCTAGATATTGCTACACCCTCAGGGGCCCATCATGGCTGGTGAGTTCTGGAGTTGGCAACCCCGAGGGATTCCTGAGCTGGGTTTGGTCTTCCCCTGTTTATCCATTACCGCTGGGGCGGAACCTCTCCTCTTTCACGTTCCTCTGCCTTTCATGGCTCTCCTTCCTTCCAAGTCCCTCAATCCGCATTCTTCAAGGATTGAGAGCATTTATTTTCCACCTGTCCTTTATTTGCTTTATTCTCCTTTTATTTCCATTTCTTCTTCTAGTACTTTAGTAGTTAGTTTTAGTTATAGTTTACATTTCATTATCATCTTCACGATCACCCAAACCATTAGGGGCCGATAACCTAGATGTTAGGCCCCTTAAAACAACATTATCATCATCATCATCAGAAAACACTTGATCGCTATTGATTTCACACTAATTCGCCTTGACTTGCCCGTATTCAGTTTGACCACCCCCAGTCCGCGACGGACGGACTGACCGCGTGCTGTTTCACCGAGCCTTTTAACCCTTTACAGGGCAAAACTATTCTTTATTAGCCTACTTTTCACATTTTGCAAAAATGAGGAAAAAGTAGACTTATGAGATCGGGCAAATGTGTGTCTGTCTGTCCTTCTGTCTGTCTGGCTGTGTGTCCGTCCGTCCCCCCCCTATCAACTCCCAAACCGCTGGAGCAATCGAAACAAAATTTGGTAGGAGTAAATGTCTACACCCGAATATCTCACGGCCATATTTGAAAATGATGTCAGTACTACCAACTGCTAAAAAATCGCAATTGAAATTTGAGCTCCATGTTGGATATCTTGGAAGGTATGAATGGGAGCTATTTCAAAATTGGCACACGTATAGATAATAATATTGCAGTTTAAGTTCCAGGAGGCCATACATGGCAGTGTTGCCAAAATGATTATAAGCCTGCTGATTGGTCCAATTTTTAAATGCATATAACTTCTACACTATTGTACAGCATCCCAGGGGTATGCACCCCTTGGAGACCATCCCCCCAACATCTGGCTAAATCCCCTAAAATGGCAACCCTTGGAAAGCCGGGGCAACATCCATTAATACTGTAAGGACAGCTTGCTACTCCATAAAGCAGCTCAAGCCTTACGTAATCATTACACTCAGCGACATAGTACTAACTGGGCCAATACATTGCTGACAGGAGGGCGTCAGAAGGTATAAAACGACGTCCTAATGAGGTCAAACTCTCTCTCCATTGTCAGTGCTCCATCAAGACGGCCGAAGCTACGCTGGTGTCAACCGAGGTGAGTCAGTCAATCGTGTTCAGAGTTCCTATTTATGTAACCTGCAACCCACAACTTGTATCACATTATAAACATAATTTCATTCCCTACAAGGGACTCACACAAAGAATATCACAGACCAATAAAACACTTGGTCCACACTCTACACTAGCATTACTGTTATACGCCTCTTTACATCCCAACGCCCTTCCTTACTCCCGTCACAGTCAGACGTGACACACCGTAGTAATAACGCCAACTCAGACGTCATTGTATTCCTCACAGCGGCTCGCGTGCTCAAGTGAAGCGCGTGCCACCCGGCTGATACGAGCAGAGTCGATTATATAACAAGCAGTCAGCTGAGCGACTAGTACAGCGACCCTTTGCAGTGGGTCCCATCCCCTCAAACACTACCACATTATTTATAGGAACGCCCCCTAGTTCCTAGCACACCACAACACACTACACTGGTCAGCTTGCCCTGTCAAGGGGAGCTACCCTTCTTTAGGCACAAACTCATAAATTAGTACAGCAACTCTCCCTTTTAGATCCACCCCCAAATAAGGGATCTAAAACACTGGTGGAGGCGCCGTACTACGCATAGAGAAAAGGGACTCAATCAACGAGCCCTCGTAGTTAAAACGACCCCTTCCGTACCGCAAAAAAAGCCAAGCAAATAGAGAAAAAAAAAATTTTTAACCTCATATTGCGTCACACATTTTTTTTTTATTATTAAATGTCCACATTTAGGACTACATTAAGAGACTTTGCACACCATTTGTCGGCTAGTACGACCCCACTCCTGCCGAAGCTAAAGATTAAGAACGGTGACTTAATAACTGACCAGACTGCAGTACAACTTCTCAGGGACCTTGAATTCCAAACAGCACAGATCCGTGCTCAACACCCTGCCGCTGCAGCACAAGTTATACATTTTACACGGTCCCAGGCCAGTGAATACACACACGAGTCGCCGGTATCCAGCGATAGTGAGGTAGATTGCCTGCCAACACTCCATCCCCTATTGTTACAGCAACTGCAGATCACAGAGCAGAAAGCCAATAACCTGCTCGAGCGCATTTCAGAGCTATTAGAAACAGACACTATTAAAGCCAATAGTCACACGACAGAAGCAGTTCTGGACATCCACACTATTTTGGAGACAGTAAAACAGGATTTAGACAGAACCGTACACATAGTCGAATCCACACAGTACGACAACACACCGGCCATCAGCACAAGCATATCAGGTGACGAGCCACCTGGTAACGTAACACAGGTGTCCTACACGGGAAGCGAGGCTAATTCCCCTCCAAACAGCCCAAACACCTCGACACACAGTCAACGGGACACAGCCGAGAACGACATGAATAGACACACTGAGTACCCCATGATCCACCCCACAAAGTTCACGGGGGAAGGCCAGGATCCCGAGGAATACCTCAAGGCCTTCAATAGAACGGCCCGGATCAATGGTTGGAGCGAGGAAGTTAGAAAACGGCTCCTTCCTGCCTACCTCACAAAGGCGGCCATGACGTGGTATGAGCTCCATGAGGACGCACTAGAGGCTGCCACATGGGAGGAAACCGCGGTAATGTTGAAGGATGAGTTCCAGCTTATACCAGACGATGACGATCTCTATGACCAGATTAGACAGAGGTCACAGGGACCCAAAGAGAGCGCCCAGGCATACATCAATGTTAAATTGATAATGTGCGAAAAGTACAATGCAGCAATGACAAATAAACAGAAAGTCAAGCTGTTGATGCAGGGCCTCAGACCAGCCATAGTAGAAAAGCTATGCATCATGAACAACCTCACGGTCCAACATATGTTGAATAACATAAAGACCATAGAGGAGGGGAGAAAGATCACGGAAAAGGCTACGGAAAAAGCCGTGGATCTGCACTTCAAAACCCGGAAAGACGACACTAATGACAAAATAGACGAATTAGTGGACAGGATGGAGAAACTGACCATAGCTGCCATCCAAGCGGGCGGGAGACCGCCAAGGGATGAGCAAGCAGACACACGAGAACACTATCATACTGAGAGGGACAGGGGGTACACAGAGAGGAGACGCTACGGGAGGGAAGAAAGTTACTACCCTCCACAGCGGCCAACAACACCTCCCCCACAGGATAGGCCACACTACCCTCCTCGGTACTCACCGATAGCATACACGGACACAGAGCCGACATACCCCTCAAGGCGGTCACCATCTCCGTACACACGGGAGTACTACCCTGAGGAGTACGACCACGATATCCCCCGACGAAACAGCCCGTCACCACATAGACAGTCCTACGCTGCCCCACAGTACAGGGGAAATGGGGAATATCGGGAAAACCCGCCCCCACGCAGCCAAGGCTATGCTGCCCCGCAGTACAGGGGAAATGGGGAATATCGGGAGAACCCGCCCCCACGCAGCCAAGGCTATGCTGCCCCGCAGTACAGGGGAAATGGGGAATATCGGGAGAACCCGCCCCCACGCAGCCAAGGTTATGCAGCCCCGCAGTACAAGGGAAATTGGGAACAGCGAGAAAACCCACCCTCGACCAGACAGGGGTATGCAGCTGACCAATATAGGGAAAAGGGGAACCGACGGGAACACCCGCCCCAGCAGCAGCAGACATACACCCCACCCTGGCGGAGACAGAATAACGGACAACAGGGCAATAACCGACAAGGAAGAAAACCCACTAGAGGAAGGGACAACATGGACAAACACACGAAGGGCCCAGAACACTACCCCCTCCCAGACGAATACCCGAGGGAGTTCAGGGATGAAACACCCCACAGGACAGACAGGGGGGCAATACTCCCTACGCCTAAACACACACCGCAAGCAGGGAGTTGGCGCAGCCACCCCGAGGGGGGGCGCACATACATTACAGGCAGGCGTACACCCACATTTTCAAAAAACGCCTAGACGGGGAGGTTCGGCTAGCTGATGAAGCAGCTGAGGTTCCTCCCCCAACACAACACAAGAAAGGCCCTTCCCCCAAGAAAACTCGTAAGAATAAGGGGAAGAAGCAGCCAGCTAAAACTAAGGCTGACGATCCGCCCCCGGACCGTTTCCAAACACACCCCGTGCAAGGAGACGGCAACTGTCTGTTTAGGGCCACGAGCTTTCTAATCCGGAATACCGAGGATTATCATGGGGACTACAGACAGAAGACGGTCAAACATATCCTGGCCAACTGGAAAGAGTACCGGGACTTTGTGTCGGACGAGCGGGAAAACCCATTCCAGACCGGGGCGGATTACCAAAAATACATGGGCAAGGACGGCACCTATGGCAGTGCCGTAGAGGTAACCGCTCTCGGCAAAGTGCTCAAAGCCAATATCCATGTATATACGGATGTGCACTCGCCTCCGCTATTCTCAACTGCGGGATTCAATAGGGACCTACACATACTTTTCACAGGAAACCCTAAGGCGGGACATTACACACCCCTCACAATTAGAAGCCAACAGCCCGAGAACACGCCCACACCCTCCAAACAGAAAACCCCACCCCCTTCACCACACCACAGGGGGGGAATTGACCATACACAGGCGCGTGACGCGAGCTCGCTCGGCATGGGGAAGCCAGCAACAGGAGTCGAACTCGCGACCGCCTGGAACAAAAGTCGGGTTAACAAAGGCAAGCTCAGGGTCACATTTGCAGACACACCTTCCCGAGAGGAAGAAACCAACAACAACACAACTACACAAAGGCTGGGAACAATTAATACACTAAACGTTCGCCAGCAGACTCCTAGTCTCACAGCAAGACCGGTTAAAGGAGCTGGCAATGTACTTGGCAAACGCACTTTGCTGACCTGGGCAAAGTACTCAGGACAGGAAGTAAGCCGAGAGGCGAAGCGTGCTAGGTACGATAAACGGACAGATCCATGCCCTCCCAGCACAAATGTCACTCCGGCAACAACAACAACAACAACGTACATCTTACACAACACATCGGTGCAGGGCAGTGGATTTCAGGTATCGGCCCTCACGATACACGCCACCATAAATGGCCACAGAGTGCAGGCCCTAATCGATACTGGGGCTGCCGTAAGTTGTGTTAATAGCCGACACATTGCCGAGGCGCAAATACAAGGTGTCACGGGGGACATCCGGCTGGTAGCGGCCAATGCTCAGACGTTAGAAAACAGGGGAGTGGCAAACATACATATTAGGATAGACCATTTTGCCACAATGCACCCCATGTTCGTTATCGAACACCTTTCTGCGTCAGCCATAATAGGCATGGATTTTCTCGCTAGATATGAGGCTAGCATAAATTTCGCTAGTGGTCAGATGCTTTTAAAGCACGACCAGAGGCTCACCACACATCCCATGGTATACACCAGGAACAGAGATGGGATTCGAGCGGAGCGAGAAAACCACGAGCATCAGGCCCCTACACTGCACACTATCAGCCAATACACAAACACACACACTGATAAGGCGGCCAACCAGAACCACACGCAGGACCTGACTCCGGAGCAAAATAAAAGGCTCACGGAGCTCCTGGAGACCAACAGAGATATTTTTGCCCACTCAATGAAGGATCTCGCTGTGACAGACCTCATTGAACACCACGTCACACTCACTAGTGACCGACCAGTACACCAGCCTCCCTTCAGAGTGAGCCAGAAGGAGAGACATGCCATCGATGCCCAAATCTCAGAGATGCTCGAGGCAGGGGTCATTGTTCCAGTTCTTTCTAACTATTCCTCTCCAGTTCTGCTGACCAAAAAGAGGGACGGATCGCACCGATTTTGTACTGACTACAGGAGGCTCAATAAGTTGGTCGAAAATGATAGTTATCCACTACCAAGGGCAGACACCTATTTGGACGCCCTTGGTGGAGCTAGCTGGTTCAGTTCGATGGATTGCTATAGCGGATTCTATTCAATCCCCGTCTATGAACCAGATAGGCACAAGCTGGCGTTCGTTACAGAGAACGGACTATTTACCTACACCCGTTTACCGATGGGTCTCCGTAACGCCAGCCAAACCTTCCAAAAGCTAGTGGATAAGACATTTTCAGGGCTTAAATGGCGTTCCGTATTGGTGTACGTGGATGACATAACGGTCTTCTCCAACACTTTTGACGAACACATCCTACATTTGGAGGAGGCTTTCGCAAGGATCAGAGAAGCTAAACTAAGGCTTAAACCTGCGAAATGTCAATTTGCCAGACAGCAAATTAACATATTGGGCCATATTGTCAACCGGGAGGGCATTATTCCCGACCCAGCCAAGACTGACGCAATAACGGGCATCCCAATGCCCACAAATTTGAAACAATTGCGCAGTTTTATTGGCTTGGCTTCGTACTATCGCAAGTATATCTATAGGTTTGCACACATCGCCCATCCCCTAACTGAACTCACACGTGAAAAAACGCCCTTCAGCATCACGCAGGAACACATAGATGCCTTCAACACACTGAAGCAACTATTGACCTCACCTCCATTGCTGCAACACTTCCATAGTGATAGGCCCACATTTTTACACGTGGATGCCAGCCTGTATGGGTTGGGAGCAGCCCTATTGCAGGAAGACGCCGAAGGGCGCAAACGGCCCGTCGCCTACGCTAGCAGGAAGCTAACGGCCGTTGAGACTAGATACTCTGCCACAGAGCGGGAAATGCTGGCATTTTCGTGGGGAGTGAACTATTTTAGAGTATACCTCTATGGTATCAAGTTCACGGTAGTGACTGACCACGCGAGCTTGCTTTTTTGGGACAAATTTAAAAACCCAAATTCGCGCCTCAACAGGTTTATATTCCGCCTGTATGAATATGATTTCGTGGTCAAACACAAGAAAGGCGCTACACACCTAGACGCAGATGGGTTGTCTAGGCTGCCAGTAGCCGATCCCCCGGATGACAGTAAGGACCACGACTGGGACGATATGCCCACCTTTGCCCTGACGGTGGTTGACATCAAACAGGAGCAAGAAAGTGATCCGCACTTGAAACAGATTCTATTGGCACTAGAAGACTTGGATAAAGTGGACTCCAAGACAGCACGGCTGTCTAGGCGATTTTTCCTAGACAAAGACGGGGTACTGAAATTTAAGCCCACAGCCATGCACGATAGCGCACCTATAGCGGTTCCGGAATCATTGAGAGAAAATATCATGATCGGACACCATAATAGCCCAATAGCAGGGGCACACTTAGGTACGCATAAAACTTACCTTAGAATCCGTGACAAGTACTATTGGGTAAACATGAAGGCCGACATAGATACCTTTGTCAAGACATGTCACACCTGCCAACGATTCAAAACAAGACCTGGCAAGCCTCATGGACTACTCAACCCAATTCCCGTGGGAGAGTTATTTCACAGAGTCGGAATAGACGTGAAAGGCCCCATTACAACAAGTCAGAAAGGCAATAAATATATCCTGGTGGCCACCGAGTATCTCACACGATACATGATTACAAAGGCTGTTCCCAAAGCAGACACGAACAGCATAGCCGAATTTTTATTTGACATAATTACACGATATGGCCTATTCCAAACCTTATTATCCGACAGAGGTACTATTTTCACCTCGAGAGTGCTCCAACGGTTTCTGGAGATACTCAGGATTAAGGCATACACTACCACGAGTTTTTCCCCGCAAACCAACGGACTCACGGAAAGTATGAACAAAATACTTGGAATAGCGCTGGCTAAATTTACAGAGGACGCAGGAACAGACTGGGATGAATATCTGCAAAGCATTACTTTTAGTTATAATACCTCTGTATCTACGGCTACGAAACACTCTCCACACTTCCTAATGCACGGATACACACCCAGAAGTCCCATAGACAATATATGTATCCCACAGGACGCCCACACAGACAATGCGGCTCGGCTAGAGCATTTGCAGAAAGCCCGCATGGACGCTAGAAAAAACATAGCCGAGGCCCAGAAAAAACAAAAAGAGCGGTACGATCAGAATAGAAAGACCGTGGAATACACACCCGGGCAATTGGTCATGGTCTCCAATCATGCCCGTAAGAAAAACGTGTCCGAATTCCTCCTACCACGATGGGCAGGTCCCTTCAAAGTCTGCAGGAAGGTATCTGACCTAAATTATATAGTGAACGTGCGCCATGGGAGGAAACTCATAAAGGACACTATTCACGCCCGCCGGATGAAGGCATATCACACACGTAAAGCACACACACCTACACGTAAAGGCGGGCACACTGCTAAAAGAAAAGGAAACGGTCCCGTTGGAACACGTGGGAAGAAAGCCAAGAAATAGCCCACTGACCGAACCGGGATACCATCCTAACACTCACCAGAACTGTCCCGGAGACACAACCTTCATGGCGCCGGAAACAATTACTCTGGGTAAAAGGCGGTCTCCAGACCCGCAACCTTCTGCATACCAGGAATATAAGGTTGAGTAAATATCCAGTCGTAGAATAAGGATAATGAGAACGCTAAGACTAATTGGGACAGTCCCACTAACAGCGGGTCATAAACGAAAAACAATACAATCGCCTCTGGCATCTGGTCACCAAATACGCGACTAGCGGACCAGACACACTCGCGTACAACGAATATGGGATTTCCGAAATGAAATGCCATGGCCTGTGGGTTGGATTCCAAGTAAAACGGAAATCCCCTGGCGCATGAGCTACAAATCAACGGTCATATTAAACCACAAAGTTTTTTTTTTCTCTACAATGAGAGAGGCACTGCTAGCAATCATTATAGGCAGCAATCAGGTTCACACACACACACGTGCAGAAAACTAGGACGTGGGCAGAGCATGAAACAAATGAAAGCACACAACATCGTAATTCAACACCGTCGTATCAGCTGTAACATACTCCTCAATGAGCAAGGCTGCTCGACGCAGACAAGCGAGCCAAAGCCTACTGGACAGAAATCAACACATCATTCACGCCCGATTTGGAGACCCTATATCTTCCAAAATTACACTACGAGGGGAATTCAAAAACGTACAAACTCTACACACGTATGCATGCTTTCATATGCGCATTACACAGCCACGGAAACGTGCCATATTATAAGCGGCACGGAAATGATTCCACCAAGTCTTTACAGACAACCGGATTCGAACCCATGACCACACACCACACGCGTACCAAAAACTAACTATCCAATGGTATTTTTGGTACACGGAACACAAGCAACGACCACACTGGGAAAGCCCCAAGCCCTGTCACACAACGCAAACATAAAACACAGAGAATGACATAAGGTCACGGGTCTGAGTTCCAGTGAAAATTTAGACGCAAAGGAGAACAGCTATTCAGGCGTCCAATCATACTGAAATTGGCCCAGACAAGTGCATGAACAGGGAATACTACATTTCCTCCCACCAAAAGCCAGCCATAAAATTTCGAATTACACCAGGCATAGAGGAATACATTTCACGAACACAGGTAGGAAAATTTCGCAAGACACAGGTCTTAGAGAACAATGGCCACACGACGTCATTACCTAACTAGGGCGAATTGCTACATTAGGCTAGGAATCCAAAACAATGACCACACTTGCATACTTGCAGAATTGCACATACCAATTGCTGACTGCAGACTATTCACACTGCAATACTGCGGTGACGAGACACTATTGCGTATAGCCCGTGACCGTGAAATTACACATACATAACAATTATAAGGCCATACATTTTTTTTTCTCCACACTGCAAAATCATTTGGCAATGGACAAGACGTGACACAGCGAAACTTATCTTGGGCCTATAGGGCACGGTCGCAAGGGCACGTTGGCAAGCCACGGGCGCCTTCTGCCCACAAAGGTGATACATATTAGGACTTAGCCTCATAACAGACCAACCGTCCGCGTGGTGTAGCGGAACGTAGTCACACACACACACACACGCACTCACCAATTAGGAGCGAACATAGGGACTTTGAAGAAACAGGACCTCCCCTTAATAACTTCTTTTCGCGATTCTATTCCCCAAATAAATCATTACAGATGACTAGCACATAACCAGTCGCGTTACGACCACTGGCCACATCTACACTGCAAATGGCCGACCAGATTAGGTCATGCAGCCCTACTATCCCAAGGCGCGGATAGAAAGCCAACATGGACCAAGGGAGGACGACAGGAGAACAGGCTACCAGCGTACCACCTTACTCCCCTCCCATAACCTTCTCACGCCCAACATAAACAACGCAACCACATCTACACGACCATAAACAGCTACACTACATTACAAAATACACACTGGGGTTGTTGGACTTCATGCGTTTAAAGAGCAGGCAAGCTACGCCTTGAGCCCCGTTGCACCGCCTGAGTATTAGAGGTGGCTCAGCAAACATTAAAAGAAGCATAATGCGCCTCTCCAAATGAGGGAGGAGGCCATAGATACATATTAACCATGCTTTAGTACTTAAGCTCTCCCGCATGAAAGGAACATATGGTATTATGCCCCATCCTACACCTATCCGTACATGAAGGCAGAAACTTCATATCCAGACTCATGCATGAGTATCCCATCCAATTACCAGGGATTTTAATATCAAACCTGCATGAAATTTCGTATTTTTGCAATCCCGGGAATTACCTCCCCACTCCACTCACTATAGAAGCATCCCAGTGCCACCACCGGTTCTAGGCCACCACTAACGTGGAACCCAAAGGTGCGCAAAACCCTTCCTACCATGCTTTAAGCCCACTCAACAAATAACTACCCCCAAATCCTAATAACAGGGTACCTGACATTACAGACCCTACTAACACCTCCATTAAGGTATAGAAGGCATTATTGCTGGGAAGCTGACATAGCGATGGTAGGCCAGAAGTAGCCTATGTACTTAGAAGATCTGCAACCCCGCTACACTGGAAATATTTTACATTTTACACAGAGGTTGAACCTTTCACACAGGTTACGGCACATTTTTTTTTTCTCTCTCTTACAAAGGAATCTGATACGGTATGATGGTTGACAACGGTGTAAGCCAAAGGTCAGGAGAACCACACTTTGAGAGATGGGGAAGGCGATGTGGACCCTTCCCCAGTTGGCGCGACAGCGCAGCGACCTCACTTAACTGACGACTAGACCAAACAGACGAACTACGTAAGGTCAAAGCATTCGCGGCCTGGTCGGGCAAGCTCTGGAATCCTAGGTGCGCATAAACCGCCCCTGGGAGGAAGGGATGCTAAACCCACTTTGTGCCACGGTCGTCGAAGCCAAGACCTGCAGGGAGACTTTCTGAGAACGGCGGGAGAAATAGCTCACTCCGCGCCGGCCTCGGGAGCTATCCCTAGAGACGACCCCATTATGACTAGACTTCTAGTTCAGTTTAAATTTAAGTAGGCACGGCTTCCATAGCGGGAAGCAAAACTCCTGTGCGTTGGAGCAAAACACACTACGGCGGCCCATAGAGGCAACTTTATATATCAATGCGAAAATGCATACTACGGCGGCCCATAGAGGCAACTTTATATATCAATGCGAAAATGCATACTACGGCGGCCCATAGAGGCAAATATCACTGCGAAAGCAGATTGCGACGGCCGATTAAGGCGAAGACAATATTATGCCATTGGACCACACTGTCCAATGCCCACATAAATGGCGACGCAACGGGCAACCAGAGGGCATTCAGAGAGGGGCATTGCGCGCCCCTCACAGAAGCCAAGTGGGCGGCTCACCTACGTCAAATAGGAACAGCACACGGTTATGAACACGAAAGTTACAGCGGGCGAAACGGTTAGCTTAGTGGCACCGTAAGGCGCCTGCGAATAGGTTAGTACTAGTATTAAGACCTAGAATAGATGTCGACAATAGTATTAAAACGGAGGGGACTACGAGGCATTGTTGGGTTCCGGTCCCGACAATGTACTACAAGGGCGCCCCCGCGAGAGAAATCAAGCGGCCAGCCTCCATCTAAATCTTAGTACTTAAGTCATAGTGCCATGTTAAGGTCACTTAGATGTAAGCAAATTTACTGACAGCTGTTGCTAATAATAGCACAGCACATTTCGGCTTTAGAATAAGGTCCACTCGGCATGTAAATACAGAATAGTTTTCCAGTTAAGTAATTTTATAAATAAGTTAAATAAGTAAGGTAAGACATAAGGTAACATAAACCTACATTTAAGGCATTTTTTTAATATATATAGATCACCGTAGAATATATCGGCACTCGGTGACTATAAATCCGTTACCGAGGTAAGCCCGACAATACTTAGGATAAACTAGATTAAGATAGGAATAATCAAAGTGGAATATATCGGCACCCGGTAACCACAATTCCGCTACCGGGGTAAGACCAACTATATATTATTTACGGCATTACGGCACCGTATAGGGTAAGCCCGGCCTTGCAGCTAAGTAACATTAATCATGTTTTTTTTTCAGTAAAAGACCAGCTTCAACCGGTACTAATATGTTTTTTTTTTCTAAACCTCGCCATTTTTTTTTCACAGGCATCGTCACCAGATACAGAAAACTGGTGACAGGAATTTCACTGCCACATAGCAGTGGCATATTATCTACAGCATGCCATGATGTGTACACTTTTTGTTTATTTTTTTCAACTTGCACTAATCCCGACACACTCGCAAACACTCACCACATTTTTCTTTTTCAGATACACACTCTAAAATGAATCTGCACAGCAGGACTGGTGCCTGTGGGGTACCAGGCTTACTGGCAGATCAACTCAATTAAAACACATAAAGCGTCAAAATGTGACGCAGATTACGACAATGAGGGCGCAACCGGTTTGTGGCAGTGACTCTCATTGTCAAGTGTGAAAGCATTCACCCACAGAGGATGCTTCACAGGTTAGGTATTAAGCATACAGGCAAGCGGTACGACCACTATACCGTACCAAGGAGTGGCCGTACAGAATCAGCCGTGAGACGGCAAGAGTACGTACAGACGGGTAGCGTGCACGCGAGGTACCTCATGAAAACTATAATTATAAGGGATTAGCGCGATTAAGTAGACATAAGGTCATTGTAAATTATAATTTTTCAGGATAAGCTTTATACAACTATACACTATATATATTTTTGTTTGTTCACCAAAATGCCAATGTCCATCATGTGTATGATTTGTTTTCTTTCATTTTTCCTTCTTCTAACTTCCCCATTTGTCAGGGTGTTCCGTTTTTCCCACACAAATAAATACTTTTGAATATTTCCCTTAAATTATACCCTGGAACACCCATTTTTCTATTTTCTTCTACCTTTCTTATTGCAGGGAGCTTTTTTCCCTAAGATGGGGCGGGCGAAGCAATCATCCGTTCGGCCCTGGGTTTTTCCTCCCTGCACAAATATGTGACACGTCACCATCAGAAACCATGTTTTTTTTTTAAACTAGCAATATGCCAGCAAATGCAAGGGCAATTTTTTTTTTACATACCGAATTTATTGTAATGTTCAATTTTTCTCAAAATGTCAATTTTTTCCCAATGTTAATCAAATCTTCCGCAAATGTCAATTTTTCTTTGTTTTTTTTTTTCACAATGTCAATGTATATATATATATGTAAATCCCATAACCCTCCCCTCTGAACACGGGCTCACCTCACACCCACACTTCGATACGACGCCACCAGGAGATACGAGAGGGTTTTCCAGGACCACTACGTCAACATCCCAACTTCCAGTTCCGTTCCCGTTCGCGAGGACGCGACCAAATGAAGGAAGACTCTTGTACAGCATCCCAGGGGTATGCACCCCTTGGAGACCATCCCCCCAACATCTGGCTAAATCCCCTAAAATGGCAACCCTTGGAAAGCCGGGGCAACATCCATTAATACTGTAAGGACAGCTTGCTACTCCATAAAGCAGCTCAAGCCTTACGTAATCATTACACTCAGCGACATAGTACTAACTGGGCCAATACATTGCTGACAGGAGGGCGTCAGAAGGTATAAAACGACGTCCTAATGAGGTCAAACTCTCTCTCCATTGTCAGTGCTCCATCAAGACGGCCGAAGCTACGCTGGTGTCAACCGAGGTGAGTCAGTCAATCGTGTTCAGAGTTCCTATTTATGTAACCTGCAACCCACAACTTGTATCACATTATAAACATAATTTCATTCCCTACAAGGGACTCACACAAAGAATATCACAGACCAATAAAACACTTGGTCCACACTCTACACTAGCATTACTGTTATACGCCTCTTTACATCCCAACGCCCTTCCTTACTCCCGTCACAGTCAGACGTGACACACCGTAGTAATAACGCCAACTCAGACGTCATTGTATTCCTCACAGCGGCTCGCGTGCTCAAGTGAAGCGCGTGCCACCCGGCTGATACGAGCAGAGTCGATTATATAACAAGCAGTCAGCTGAGCGACTAGTACAGCGACCCTTTGCAGTGGGTCCCATCCCCTCAAACACTACCACATTATTTATAGGAACGCCCCCTAGTTCCTAGCACACCACAACACACTACACTGGTCAGCTTGCCCTGTCAAGGGGAGCTACCCTTCTTTAGGCACAAACTCATAAATTAGTACAGCAACTCTCCCTTTTAGATCCACCCCCAAATAAGGGATCTAAAACACTATCAATTGGAATTCAACCAAATTTCGTATGTTGTATGTGTACATAACCAGATACGACTGAGCGTATTCTTGAGACCCACCAGGGCTGCCAACTGTTAATAAATGCTCCTAATTTATTTTATCCAAATACCAATATATCAGAAAGTATGCAAGCCGACAGCTTTAAACTATGCACACGTATAATACCTGACATTCTATATTAATTTGGAGTAACTTATATACATCAGTGCTACCAACATGATTCTAAGCCTGCTGACAGGTCCAACTTTAAATACATGTAACTTCCATACTATCATTTGGATTTCAACCAAATTTCGTATGTGCTATGTGTACCATAACAGATATGACTATGCGTATTCTAAGGAGCAACCAGGGCTGCCAACTGTTAATATGTGCTGTCCCTATTTTTGTTACCCTAATATCAATATATCAGAAAGTATGCAAGCCAATAGCTCTAAACTTTGCACACGTATAGTACCTGGCATTCTAGACGAATTTGGAGTAACTAATATACGTCAGTGCTGCCAACATGATTCTAAGCCTGCTGATAGGTCGAATTTTAAAATGCATGTAACTTCTATACTATCTAATGGATTTCGTTCAAAATGTGCACAACAATAGATCATATTATTTCAGATTATTTCTGACCAATACATGCATGACATTGTTGCCAACATGATTTTATGTGCGCTGTAAGATCCAATGTTTAACTGCATGTAACGTCCATGCTATTCATTGGACTTCAACCAAATGTTGTATTCTGTACCTTAAGAGATGGAACTAAGAATATCTTCAGTCATCAGGTCTGCCAACTGTAGTGCTCTATTAGGCAACATTATGCAAGTTATACAGTATTTCGAACTAATTAGAAATTTTGATATTAGCAACTTAATTTCGTCATTATTCTAGATAGGTTCATATACTGTAGAATAATCATTGGCATGAAAAGTAGGCTCTTTAGTTCTTCACGGAACTTCTTGTTTTTATGTGTATTTAAATTTTAATTTATTTTAATTAGTAGGCTATTATTAAAAAGCCTCCGTGTCTTAGGCGGCAGCACGCCGGCCTCTCACCGCTGGATCCGTGGTTCAAATCCCGGTCACTCCATGTGAGATCTGTGCTGGACAAAACGGAGGCAGACAGGTCTTTCTCCGGGTACTCCGGTTTTCCCTGTCAAAATTTCATTCCAGCAACACTCTCCACTATCATTTCATTTCATCTGTCATTCATTTAATCATTGCCCCAGAGGAGTGCGTCAGGCCTCGGCAGCCGGCACAGTTCGTATCCTCGCCGCTAGATGGGGGTTTCATTCATTCCATTCCTGACCCGGTCGGAGACTGGAAGCAGGCTGTGGATTTTCATTTTCAGTAGGCAATTATTAATGTTATATTTTGTCTCTTTAATTTTAATGTTTATATATATATTAAATTTTTAGCCTATTTTCAATTTTGAGATCACCTTTTGTCCGTGTGTGTGTGTGAGAGGTGTGTGTGTGTGTGTGTGTGTGTGTGTCTAATAAATTCTAAACGGCTGGAGCGATTTCAATGAAACTCGGTAAGTTCATAGCACTATTCCGGGCGACCCCGACCGTGCCCTTCAAATTTTGTTACGTCTCACCAATCCAACATGGCGGCTGTGCGAAATATTTCACCAGCATTCAATATCTCCGAAACTATTACCGATATCGCCCTGAAATTGTGTACGGTGATAAAGGGCACTACTAGAAGTTCACCTATGAGACTTTCAAAAACCTGGTTTCTACAAAACCCACATGGCGGCCAAGCGAAGTTCAGACTATTAAATAGACTTTTCTCGCGATTTAACTATCCAAACGTAATGAAACTTGGTACAGCAAATGTTTATACACATTATAATGCACTGGAGTAATTCAATTGTTCACATAACCTCAAAATGTCGGCTGTGCGAAATATTTCACCAGCATTCAATATCTCCGAAACTAATACAGATATCACCCTGAAATTTTGTACGATGATAAAAGATACTGATAAAAGTTTAACTGTGTAACTTTCATAAACCTGTAAAGTACAAAACGAACATGGCGGCCAAGCAAATTTGAAATATTTTAATATCCTTTTCTCGTGATTTAACGTTCTGAGCGCAGTGAAATGTGATACAGGAAATGTTTATACACATTTTAATGCACTGGTATCTAATTTAGTTCAATTGTTTACATAACCTCAATATGGCGGCTGTGCGAATTTTAAAATTATTTTTTATTTCTTGTATCGTAATCGTGCGATCGAAGTGAAAGTTTGAATAATGAACCTAAGCAATAATTTTCCTTTAATGGTACAGGACTCTATGGCCTATACATTTAACAATCCAAGGTGGCGACCTTCCGAAATATATAGACGGCTCTGAATATCTACGAATCTATTATAGCAATCTAACTGAATTTTTTAATTTTCTTAGGGGCTATGAACTTAAGTTCACCTATTGGACTTTAAATAACCTGGTGATCACAAATCCAACATGGCGGTGACGCGAAGTATAAATATTCACTGGACGTTTCTCGCAATTTAATCATCCGAGTGCAGTGAAACTTGGTACAGTAAATCCTTATACGAATATTAATCCACTGGTATCTAATTTATTTCAATTGTTTCCATAACTACAAGATGGCAGCTGTGCGAAATTTTAAAATCTCCTTGTTACTTCTTGTGTCCTAATCATATGATTGAAATTTGAATGCTACACGTACACAATAATCTTTATGTAACAGTACATAACTCTAGGACCTACGTATTTAAAATCCAACATGGCGACCATCCGAAATATTTAGTCGGTTCTCAATATCTACGAATCTATTACAACAATCAAACTGAAATTTTGTATGTTGATAGTGGCAGTTAACATAAGTAGGATATATGAAAATAGGCTATATAGTTCTTCACGGAACTACTTGTTAATTTTAATGTATGTCCTTATAGATTTAATGTTGATATTTTTTATTGATTTAATTAATTAATTCGAATTGAGTTTTACAATTATTGTGATAGGTATTTTTATATTTTTTTTATTATTTTATTTTTATAGCCTAGTTTTTTATTATTGTAATTGTATTTTTATGATTTTTATTTCTATATTAATACTGTATTTTATTTTTACACGTTATTATTATTAC
Organism: Meconema thalassinum; assembly: GCA_946902985.2. Classification (NCBI taxonomy): domain Eukaryota; kingdom Metazoa; phylum Arthropoda; class Insecta; order Orthoptera; family Tettigoniidae; genus Meconema; species Meconema thalassinum. The sequence goes on from OX336395.1 coordinate 191,793,096, forward strand.
TATTTCCGATTATTCCCCTTCAGGAGATCGTGAGAACTTGAGCCAATCACAGCTTCACTTCCTTATCCTCTCTTCTTTTCTTCCCAAAACCTCTTCATTAGTTCACTATGCTTTTTCATCCCTTCCTCTGTCCTTCCTTGAGACTTGTACAATTTTCGTGTTTCTGATTTTATTTCTAAATGGTTCTCTGTCCTTATTTTACACTTTAATTGTTAATGATTTTAGTTTTTTTTAAATTTAATCCAGTACATTACGTCAAGTAGATACGTATATAATATTTGATTTTTAGAAATACTAGGACTTCGGCATGAAGATTCTCCGAAATTTGGATGAATGATTCAACCATCAGGATCTTTGAAAGCATAAACTGTCGTTATGACAGGTGGTTAATATAGAGACCACTATCCCAGTAAGAGATTTAACGCGCACTGCTACACAGTGGGGGTATTTTCATTTGAATCTGCAATGTCTCCGAGAATGGATGTTTTTAAAGAACTTGTGGAAATGCGGGGAGGGGATTGAAACTGTATTATTTAATAAGATGGGTTTAAAACTTTGAGCAGGCTTAAAACTTCAGATGATAACTACCACGCCGTAGGAAGGATTAAAAGATCTTTAATTTGTAATGGGAAAGAGTTCTTAGAAAACTTTCCATATAATAACAGTATTACTCTCGCCCAGTCTCCGTTAAAATTCCGGTTCCTTTTCTCAGAACAAAAAAATATGCCAAAAAATTAGAAGACGTTGTATTCTTTGTCTCTTAAAACTAACTAGAAATAATATAAATCCAGGTTCGTTAAGCTATATTGGACAACGACCAGAAACAACGAAGCACTTAATTTGTTAACTGTTAGATTATTTATTTATTTATTTAGTTAGTTAGTTTTTCTTTTTGTTTTTCAGTTCGTTAGGGCCATCTATGGACCACGATGCTTGTGTTTTAGCTGTATGTTTCTTGCTGTCATCGTCGTTGTTTGCCACGATCGGGGTTCTGAGTGGTGGGTTTGGCAGCTGCTTTCTTGTCGGTGCCTTGAGCTTTTCTGATGGCCCAGTAGTCCTTCATTTTCCTGCTAAATTCAATCTTGCGCGCCTCAGACCATTTCCTGGTCTCGTCCTTATTTATTTATTTACATATTTACTTATTTATTTACTTATTTATTTATTTGTTTACTTATTGATTTATTTACTTATTTATATATTTATTTATTTAATTATATACCTATTTACGCATTTACTTACTTATTTATTTATTTACTTATTTATTTATGTATTTACTTATTTATATATTTATTTATTTATTTATATATATATTTATATATATATATATATATATATATATTTACTTATTTACTTACTTATTTATTGATTTATTTATTTATTTATTTATTTATTTATTTATTTATTTATTTATATTTGTGGACCACGGGAAACAATTAGTGCCGGGAGTATCCGAGGACATGTTCGGCTCGCCAGAGTTTGTAGCTGCTTCTATGCAGACACCCATGGGGTGAGCTGCAAGTACTGTCGCGTGTGGATGAGATGAATGAGCAAGTTCTATGACAAGTGGTTCCAACTTTGGCTACCAGATGCCACTGACACCTAGTGGAACTTGATAGAGCGTTCCTAACGAAATATAACCTACAAATTGTAGTGGTAGTGAATCTCCAGGGTAATAATAATAATAATAATAATAATAATAATAATAATAATAATAATAATAATAATAATGTATGGCCTCGGGTGCCGGGTGCAAGCTTTGTTATTTGACACCCAGAAGGCAGCTTTCATATCAAATTTTGTTGTTCCTTGGAGCGCTATGAAAGTCAAGGAGGTTAGATATCTAAGCTCCTTAACACTATAGCGCTTTCTAGTAGAGAAAGGATGAACTTTTGTGTTGGCGGAAAATCCCGAGTTTAATTTTGCCATTATGAACACGGCCTACTGAATTCATAAGGGTTCTCTAACATGCCAACAACGTATGACATGCGTGTCGTAATTTTTTTATCGCGCCTCAGAAAACACTTACCTCGACCAGGAGCGAACCTGAAATATTGGGGTTGGTAGTACACCACGATAACCACTCACCCACCATGGCAAACAACCTCCAGGGTGGCAGCCAGGAGGCGAAAATTTATCAGTTCTTTTAACATTTTTAAAGCATTTTCTAAACACAACTAAAATGGGTCTGTCCCGATAAAACTCAAACGTCTAGTCACCCTATAATAAGGATGTGATCTAACATCACAATTCACTAACTTATGATATCAGTCATGACAATGTGGCCCAATGCATGTGTGTTTTTAGTAGGTTTTGAAAATAGCGCGGCTGTATTCAGATATTTCTTATCCGACAACACAGCTTGTTAGTTATTTATTTATATCGTACGGCATAACAAGGATACATTATAAATACATACATCTTACTACTATGTATATACAATTATTTACAGGTCAACATTCAAAACTTAATGTCCAGACTTGTCAGCCAGTCCACTGCCTCTGTAGAGGTACTATGTAGTTCTTGAACAGATCCATTGGATCTTCTTATTGGGCAGTCCATAACAACGTGCTGGATGGTCTGGGGCAAATTATCACAGTCGCAGAATGAGTCTTCAGATCTTCCCCACTTGTGAAGCCAGAATTTACACCTACCATGATTTGTCCTGATTCTGTTTAGAGATGTCCATTCCCTTCTCGGTAAGTTGAAAACAGGAAGAGCTCTACAAGGATTATGGATTAAACTCAGGCGGTCAGCATTTGAAGAGGTTCAGTCTTCCAACCAGATCTCATCAGCACCAAAAAGTGTTTCCAGGAGCTTCTCACCTAACTTCCATGATGGGTTTCTGGACTTGAATCTCTTCGGTTTCTGGACTTTAATCTCTTCGGTTTCTGAGGGTTGCAGTCCTCATGTAAGGGTAGCTGAGGGTTGCTACGACTCTCCTGCCAATCTCTTACAAGAACCAGTTTTATTCGTATGTAGGGGAATGGATGTTAGATAAAACGGGTAGCTTGTAAGTAATATGGCAACAGTGCAAACACTGAGGTGCTATACAGTACTCGCTTGAACAACAAGTTCCTGCCATGTCTACCTTCCATAACAACTCAGCCAGAGCATAACGGGTCTTCCACTGTGTTATTGAGAAAAATAATCTTCAGGTTAGCAATTCGATTACAGTAGTTAGCAAGAGCCTTGAGGGCGTGCAACAAGAATCTGCCCATAACACAGCTCATCGATCAGAATAGATTCAAAGACGTACACGAAACATTAACCACCACGTACGAACATTGACTTTTGAGATGACCCCCTAGGGGCTCACAACTTGTGTGACCACGGAACCCCAGCTGAGTCCGGCATTGATTCCACTTGTGCAGGGCTCCTCTCCGTCCTCTTTCCTGTCGACTTCTCTTGGTCAACTATTGTTCTCGTCCGACCCCGACGGTATTAGGGTATCTGAGGCATAGGGAGTCTCTTCTTTTCCCGCCTTAATTGGCCCTTCTCTCATCTTTTGGCTGGCTGCGTGGCTCTGCGGTAACGTTCTCGCTTGCTGATCCCAAGGTTGCAGGTTCGTATCCTGGCGCAGTCAGCTGGCATTTGAGGGTGCGCAAATGCGAGGGAGCCGTGTCAATAGTTACTGGTACCTTAAAGATCCCCTTCGGGGCAAAATTCTGGCAAACCGTCGTCTCTAAAAGCCAAAGTAGTTAAAAGGGACGTAAAACCAAAAGTATTATTATTATCATTATTATTATTATTATTCTCTCACCTTTCCTGATCCCTCCTTCTTGTAGGGATCAAATTTCTTTTTCTTTTCATGATATTTTCTTTTCTCTTTAAGATTCCCGCACTATTTTTGTGAATTGGCTCCCCGTGTATCTAAATTACATTTAGTGAATGTTTTGAATCTACACTACGATTTGTAAGTATTTTCAATCTAAATTGCATTTTGTACGGTTTGACAATCTCAATTGCATTTTGTACGGTTTGACAATCTCAATTGCATTCTTTAAGTCTTTTGGAGCGGGGGCTGTCATATTGTAAGTATTTTGAATCTAAATTAAATTTTGTAAGTATTTTCAAACCAAACCGCATTTTGCCTCCCTCCCCCCCCCCCCCCCCTCCCCTTTCCTTTTCCTTCCTTACTACTCTGTCCGCCGTTCTAATTAATATGGCGCGATTTTCTACCAAGGTCCACACAGTAGTTCCTGACTGCTCTCTGGTGACGAACAGGGGAATTCCTCTAGTTTTTGTAAGATCATTGACACACATTCTTTGGCCGCATAGTTTTAATTCTATTTTAAAAGAAGACAATGTTCCTTTCGAAACGTTAGAATTTTAAATTTTATTTCCACATGCCAATATCGCAAAAGCATGAATAATTTTAATAATTAGGTTACTCTCAGAGTCTTTCAAAAAATGTTATTAAGGCGATTGATTAGACATCTATACTAATATATAATAAAAATGAGATGGTGTGTGTCTGTGTATTTCTCAATCACGCAAGAACCACTGGTCTGATGTACATGACATTTTACATGGAAGTAGCTGATTCACCTTGTTAACATATAGGCTACTTTTGATTTCGATACTTTGCACTGTTTAAAGATGGCGACCATTTTAGTGACGTCACGACACCCTTTGGTTTCAAACTTTCATATTTCCATTCCAAATAAAAATAGAACGCTAAGAAATAGAAAACTTTTGATGGCATAAACGAGGTTTAAAATTTAATTAGGTAGATTTCATTAGAAAGCTAACTATTGCAATGGGTCCCATGTTTCGACTTCCGAAAAATTTCGACATATCTTCGCGTTTCACATCCCCCAGACCCCAAAACCACCGTCAGTTCAAAAGTTTATACATAATTTATGTATATATATATATATATATATATATATATATATATATATATATAGATATCAGTTTCTTGTAGACACGATAACTGCCGTAATTTTGCACCAATCACTTTGAATTTTTTACATAATATGTATCCCCTTAAAATCTCGGTCGAGTTCGTTAATGGGCGAAATCGGTCAAAGGGGGTGAATATGGGAGGCTTTTTTTTTTCGAAAAATTGAAATATCACTATAACTCTCTTAATATCTGAAATATTGAATCCATTCTAAGTTCATACTATGTGTCGGATAAGGCCCTAAAATTTATGTTTGAAAAGTTTTTATAGCACCAACCATTGACCAAAGGGGTGGGAAAAAGTGGGTTTTTCGGGAAACATTAATCATATCTCTGTTAATATTCACAATATCAAAACTGTACAAAATGGACAATATTCCTCCAATAATTACCTAAAACTTTTGTCTGAAAGAATTTTCGATATGACCCACCATTACGCCACGGGGTGAGCAAAATGATTAAAATTATAAGAAAATGCCAAGTGCCAAGAGAGGTTGCCATGACAACTTTACTTTTAATTGATAAGGGATGAGGCATCAGCAGTTGCTATGACAACGCCACTGCACGAGATCACATTCAGTTTTCCATCTGTCTGTGGGAAGCGACTTCGGTATCGGAACTGGTAGCATGCTGAACTTCTATGCCCAAGGTCGCGGGTTCAAACCCGGCTGAAGTCGTCGGATTTACTAAGAGCGCTAAAAAACCCTGAGTATGCTTTCCTTCGGAGGGGAAGTTCCGACGTTCGTTGTGAGTTGATGGTTCCGGTGGCATCTAGTAGCCAAGTTCACAGCTAGGTGTCGTTGATGGTAGTATTTTTAATTATATAGCCTATTTTAGGTAGATTTCATCAGAAAGCTAACAATTGCAATGGGTGCCATGTTTCGACTTCCGGAAAATTTCGACATATCTTCGCGTTTCACATCCCCCAGACACCCAAACCACCGTCAGTTCAAAAGTTTATATATATATATATATATATGTGTGTGTGTATATATATGCATATATATCAGTTTCTTGTGGACACGATAACTGCCGTAATTTTTCACCAATCACTTTGAATGTTTTACATAATATGTAACCCCTTAAAATATCGGTCGAGTTCGTTAATGGGCAAAATCGGTTGAAGGGGGTGAAAATGGGGGGGCTTTTTTTTTCGAAAAAGTGAAATATCGCTATAACTCTCTTAATACGTGAAATATCGAATCCATTCAAAGTGTCGGATAAGTGCCAAAAATTTATGTTTGAAAAGTTTTTGATGGCACCAAACATTGACCAAAGGGGTGGAAAAAAGGTTTTTTTTTCGGGAAACATTAATCATATCTCTCTTAATAGGCACAATATCAAAACCGTACAAAATGGAAAATATTCCTCTAATAATTACCTAAAACTTTGTCTGAAATAATTTTTGATCTGACCTACCATTACGCCAAGGGATGAGAAAAATGATTTCGGAATTCAAGAACATGCCAAGTGCCATCAGAGGTTACCATGACAACGCTTCTAAATTGATGAGGGATGAGCTATCAGAGGTTGCCAAGACAACGCCATTGCACGAGATCACATTCATTTTTCCATCTGACTGTGGGAATCGGCTGACTGGTAGCATGCTGAACGTAAATGCCCAAGGTCGCTGGTTCAAAGCCGGCCTAAGTCGTCGGATTTTCTAAGAGCGCTAAAAATCCCTCAGCTTGCTTTCCTTAGGAGGAGAAGTTCCAACGTTCGATGCATGTTGCTGGTTGCGGTGGCATCTAGTAGCCAAGTTCACAGCTAGGTGTCGTTGACGTATATGGTACAAAATTAGGAACTACTACAGTACTTAAAATTGACCGTCTGCAGACCGTACCTGAATTACAGACTAATACAGTCATCACAATTAACACCGTTTATCAGATTCTACACACACCTAATGTAAACGGGGTTACATGACCACGTTGTCGCAGCCGCTAAACTGAGGAACCAACAAAAATCTCTGCGGGAGATAACATTTTGCGTGAAGAAGTAACAGACTGTCGGATAGTTACACATCAGTTCCAAACCTTGCATAAGGACAGTGTGATCACAAGTATAAAAATGAACCCCAAATGACAAGAAGGTTACCATCCCCATCAGACAATAAAATGATAAAAATCTGCATACAAAAACGAAAATAAAAAGTTAATTAACCTCTAAATGTAAAATACTTTCTTGCAATCAATGAGGTCTGATCCTCCTACGAAAACCTGCATATTTTGCCTATTATAGCCTATCCCCTAGTTTGCCCGGTGAAATCTACCTCCGCCTTCCGGCGTGCTGAGAGGATTTTTTTTCTATCTGAAAGGTCCTTATTACTTTCCGTGTATCTCCAACGGTTAGCGAGTAAAATCTACATTTGTGCTTTAAAACACGGTCAACGCCGAGGGGTGTAGTTGGACAAAATGTTCCATCCTTACTCTCCCTCCACGCAGCACCTCGCCTATCCCCTGTTTTAACTGTCACCTTCACATTATAATTTATTTATGACACGTAGCGAAGCACGGGTACTTCATCTAGTTTGAGATAAGTTCAGAACCTTTCCACATTTCCACTGTATTAAGTCACAAAACATACAAAGTAAATGTTGGAAAACTGCCTTTGAGTCTAATAATTTCCATACCTCTGCATTTATTTATTTATTTTCAAAATTTGCGCGTAACTCAAAATACAGTATGTTGGTATGATGAGCTACCTATGGTGGGTCTTAGCCCTTGAGACATAGTGGAGGAGTCAGTGTGGCCCGCAGGCTAGAAAGTTTCGAGACCCCTGAATTAGATTATGAGATCAATCAAGTCTTTGTGTGTGTATTTGCCTGTCTGTATGCCACCCACCAGAACTCTTGCTTGTGTATAATCCACCCACCCAGTTTTATTGGTATGCGGGCTCGACGCAACTCAGTTCTGGAAGGACCTATCGTCTTGTTTTTTTGTTTTGTTTAACCCCTTATAAGTTAGTTGTATGTATACGGTATTAACCAACTAGCAAAAGGGCAATTTTTATTGTCAAATATGCAGATGGTTGATCTTTCACTCATATTTCAACTAATTCTTGTGGAAATGTTAATGTTTCTGTACACCAAATATTATTAGTTTATCTCCTTGACCTAGGGTGCTAGATTAAGGTTTAAATAAAAACAATTGAAATAAAAATAGTAAAAAAAAAAATGGTAATAAAAATGCATTTTTAATTTTAATTCTTATCATCCTAGTTTTCTTTCCTTTTTTAATTTTAAGTTAATTGTTTACTATTTTTAATTGTTTAATAATGCTTAATTTGCCTCTAAATTTTGAAAATAAATAAGCTTATCAAAATGAAATTTCTAATAATTTTACCATCTTAGTTGTAGAATTATAAAAGTAATTATGAGCATTAAAATGTTTAAGAAAACAAAAATTAACATTGATTATAATTAGGGTTAAGTAATTAAATGTAAATAAATACAAATAAAATATATTGTACTATTCTGCCCTATAAATGGTTAATCGCGCCTTTTAAACAAATTGTCGATATTTATGAAATCAGATTGCAATTCATCACTGCTGCGGAAAATTTAGTTTCTTTTGAATGCCCATTTGTTACGATCGGTTACCTTTGAGCAAGCGCACCATGTGTATATACAACCCTCCTGGTTTTACTGTTATGTGGGCTCAACGGCGATACAGTTCTGACAGGGGCTATCGTATTGTTTATGTGTTTAAACGCACTTTTATAAACAAATACTAATTATTTCCGTTGGCATTTCAAGAAATGCAGGATTCTTCCTGTTCTATTGATAAAGCCCTGCGCGGATGCGGATATCCGCAAAAATCTTCGCCACGCGGATATAGTTTGCATGGCTGTGCGGATAGCGGATAAACTGCGTAAAATATTTGGATTACATTTGTAAATAGTTTTTGGAATGCAATCCCAACTTGTTGAATATCATTACTAGGACCCGGAGGCGTGGCCGACGAGAAAGACAGGCCATGGCGCGGATCTGTGACGTCAGAGGAGTGGTGTCGCTCGCTCGCCTCGCCGCATTGATTGCACCAAGGTATTCTCATCTATAGAAGCCTACCAATAGCCGAGTAATTTGTTAGTGTGAATTTAAGGATACTCAAAAATAAAGATAGAGCAGTAGAATATTAAGCAGTGTAATTTTTTTTTTTTCGTGTAGCCTCCTGAGAGGCCGAGTGCAGGTCTTTCTAGTCGACGCCCGTGGGCGACCTGCGCGTCGGGATGATAGATGGAATGGATGAAGATGAATGAAACTGGGCAAGGATGTGGAAGGAAGCGGCCGTGGCCTGTCAGAAGGTACTGTCCCAGCATTTACCTGGTGTTGAAAATGGGAAACCACGGAAAACCATTTCAAGGACAGCCGACGGTGGGGCTCGAACCCACGCGTCTACCGAGTCAGCAGAGAGCTTGGCCCCTCGACCTAACGCAGCGCTTTGGCCCGCGTAGCCACTACTGTCGGTAGTAGTGTAATAAAAACATTGAATGGATGTTCCAGTTTATGCAGATATACAAAACTGTACATATTATCCTCTTATCTTCGTTCATCAATAAGTTGTTTCCATATATACCAGTTTACATGTAAGTTTAACTTTAAAAGCAGCTGGAATTTAAAAAAAAGAAGAAGATACAACCAAGCATTGCATTAGGAGAAAGTATCCAGTGCTTCATTTATTTCAAGGGAAGGGTCATTCATGCCCCAAAATAATAAAAATGAATATAAGAAATTTGAGCCTACACTCGTGGTTTTTAGCATTTTGCTTTTTTGAGTAGGCCTACCATAAGACAATCATTTTCAACAACAAAAATTTAATGCATAGGACTACTTCAGATACATATATGAATTGCTGAGATTGTACTTACCTCCTTTAGCAGAGAGCCTTTTATCTGACACCAATCCCCTACAGTGCCAGGTTTACTTCTTGTGGCAACTACCTTCATGATGGACATGTTTAACGGTTCTCTCCCGTTCCCAGTTAGGCTTAGGTCAAATTTATGGTTTTATGGGCTCAAGATTTTTATAACGAAATATATTACTACAAATGAAGGACCTTGGAAACTTATTCATTGTGAGTTAATTCAGTGGATTGAAATGTCGTGGATATCAGCCCCATGCACTTATGTGTGTACTGTACTTGTAATAGAAAAGGATGTGGTAGTCGTTTTCAGTTAACTTTTATTTACAGTTGAGTTGGGAAGACACTTCCAGGATGCAAGGAGTGGGATTCAAATCATTCTATCAAGAGCCTTTGTGCGAAGCTTTGAAGAATAAATCCTATATCAGGTTTCAAATAATCCTTCGCAAAGCAGGTCACCTGGACAAGAAGCCACTTTACTTACCCCTACTCCATATAGGTGGAACTGTTCCATTTATTAAAATTAAAGAAAGACCATACTTGCCATTGTAATTTGGATCTATGCTGGCTACATGGACATGGTATCTCCCTCCCAATAAGATGTCCAAGATCTCCACCAAACGTCAAACGAGACCCTTCAAATTATTCAAATGAAAGCATTCCTCAACTTTTAATTATTTTTTCTTATTTTTTGTTTCCCCCTGGTGGTCTGGGGATGAAGAATTTTATAACATACCCAGTCCTCCCCTACCCCTTCCTCCCATAAAATATCGTATACTCCTCACCACATCCATTCCCCCTGAAAAAGAACATGGGCATCCTTGCAGGCCACATGGAAAATAAGCAGTTAACAGTACTACACACTGGGTAAATCGGTTTGAAATGGGTAAATCTAGAGCTTTAACAGAGAATTCTGGATGTGGTGATTGGTAGGGCCCTGGAGTACAAAACTATGCTTGTATCTTCAAGAACACTAGCAAATTGCAAGTAATCTTCATCCAATGACACAGTAATGTTTACACTTAATTATAATAAGCACACACAAAATGTATTACAGACATTATTTTATTTAGGACATTGGTTATAAATATAAGCATCTCAAGCACATTAACACATTGTCTGGAAGAATCTTAGAATGTAGAAAATGAAGTTTGCAGGTTTCACCAAGTAGACTATAAAGGTGATATCTTGCTGATCTTGGATATATTACTGGCGATTATTAGGATCTAATATCCTCCAGCTATTAATATTCTCAAAAAATCCTGCACTGCACATAAGGCCTACAGCCATTATACCCTGCTAATGATTCATGAGCTCTTCAGGATTTAAAATTTTTCTGACACCATTTCCCAATCTCACTGGAGCTTAGTGGGTTACAAATTCATCGTTACAAAGATGCATGAACACAATTTGAGGACTGGACATGTCTAACTTGCTTCCAGCTGCCTTGCTACTGTTTCCTTATGCAGTACAAAATCACTATCAATTACATTGGTATCTTGCAGCCTTGGCAACGATAGAGTCTTCTATTAACTCTTGTACTATTTTCATCTCTAATTTATCTCAACAAAACAAGCCTGCCAACTTGTGTCAATAGCTTTAATGTGGACATGGAATGGAATTTACACTTACAAAATTCCCCTAGACACAAAATGGCATCATCCATGACAACGTGGACAACACTTAGGGTTTAAACGCTGCATACATGTTAAATTCTATGTGTTATACTCTGATTTACAAAAGATGAACGGTGCAAGCTGCCATCCGCTTGAATGGTGAGGTGAGGAGTGGAGACAAGAGGGGTAACGGTGTCCATAGCAACAGCGAGCAGTGTTGCAATGAATGCCGACACAGCAGTGAGCACATGGTTTGACGCAGTGTTCTACTGTGAACTAACTCGTCACTGCCATTAGTAATATCCCGAGTATATATTGAAGTGCATTTGCTTATTCTTTCATAGGCTACAGTAAGCGTTATCGTTCTGTTTTTGTTGGAAGCGTGTGTATATACAGATTTTGAGTTTATTTCTTTTATTTGCATCATCGTGTCTATTTTCGTTGTGTAAAAATGGCATCGGTACAGGCTCGCGGAAGGCCCAGGATCCATTCTCTGCGACAGAACAACTTCAGGCCGTAGTGTGACTCTCCATAGCCAAGTAAAGGAGATGGTATGTGCGGTGAGGAATTTTATGGAGGAAGAAGAGGAAAGTATGCGCTTACGGGAGGAACCTCTGATTCCATTTGTTCAGGTGCGGAAAAGAACTGCCAAGACTCTTGGTGTGAGTGAAATCACTGCATACCGAGTGACGGAAGGGAAGTTCCTGTCTGATGATGCTGGCCCGTCTAAACTATCAACTCCAGGGAAGAAGAGGCATAGAGAAGGGGTGGTCACTAATTTAGATGGCTTTCAACAAGATGCTGTTAGACGGCATATTTATAGCTATTATTTTAGGAAAGAAATTCCAACATGTCGCAAACTTCTTGTTTTTGCTCAGAGAGGCACAATTATTTCAAGGAAGCCTTTCTTCACTGAAAGTGTTGCACGATCTGGGATTTAAATATAAGAAAATTAATGGGGGGAAGGTGATCATGGAGAGGCCAGATATTGTGGCTTTGAGGTGTCAGTTCCTACATGAAATGGGGAGACCCTACTGAGTTGTAGGCCAAAAATTACAAACAAAAAACCAAAATCTGGTTTCATGCCCTAGAAGTTACCTATCACTTGGGGCACTTAAATATACATTTGTTTTTTATGTACGGCCATTTTTAAATACCTTACGGGGGCTTTTAAAGAACACGTGCTTAGGTCTTGAAATGGGCAACGCCTACTTCCTAGAACCAAAAACCCCTCAATTTTGTTGTAATTTCATACTCTTGGCCAATATTATCATGCCAATCATCTGAATACAAGCTTATGGTGCCATCTGTTGGTAAATTTATCAGTTATGAGTAGCCTAGGCAATGTTTGTCAAGTGTGAAACTTTCCTTAGAGCATTATTCTTACTTTTCTTACCGTACATGTTATTTTCTTATCCCATATAATTTTTAACTGTATGGCATTCACTAAAAGAATATCATTACTATACACATGCACATATTTAACATCGAACAGAAGTATTTTGGTTTGTAGTAAAGTATAGGCCATTTTGGATACATGGTGGAACCATGCGTCTTTGTTTATTTTGATGGTCAGTGGCTTTAGTGAAGTTTATTCGCAAGAATTATATTTTTATTGGTTTACTGTGAGTGGTGGAACTTGTGTAAGTTAATGGTATTTTAGAGATTTGTGTGCAGTTTATTAGATGTATTCTGTATCTAGTCGATGGCGTAAACCGAAAGTCCGTGAAACAAAGAAATGGAATAGTGCTATTTAGAATGTTGACAAACAGTGGGGTGATATTACATGTGAAGTTAAGTAATGCAAGTTCAACAGCTGCAACTACTTCTTCTGCCAGTGTCAGAAAACTGGAATAGGCCTATTTTAGTGAGGAGAATACTGTTTGACCTAGTGTTAATGACAAGCACATTCTCATTCATATATGGGTGCCCTCCAAAATTTGTTTACAGACCTGTGTGGTGAATGTGGCAGTAAATCTTCGTGTCAACATCAGGGAGAAAGATGGGTTTAGTAATAAGTTACCTCTGAAGTGTGGGAAAAGTGATTTGTAAACTCAGGGAAGTCTTGATGCAGGAAATTCCACTAAAATACTGTATTTTTTAATAAAGTTAGCTTTTTCTCAATACCATATTTTTCAGCATTTTAAATGTTCCAGTTGCCTGCGTTTTGATCCCATTACCTTCAAACTTGGTTTTCACATACAACTTTGTGGTCTTAATAATGTGTGGAATCCATTTTGAAAAATATTAATAACTTTCAGAAATATTTAGGTTCAAATTTGAAAAAAAATGACATATTTTAACAGAACAACAGGTCATTCTAAAAAAAAAACATTTTAATAATAAACCATTTGCACTGATTTTAAAAGTAATACCAATTTTTATTTGTAGACCATTGATGATCATTCCATACAAGTTTTAGATTGATAACTTTAAATTTGATGTACCTGGGACATTTTCAAAATTTGCATATTTATTACATACAATTTTATAATTTCTAAATGACTGAACCAAATAGCTCCAAAGTTTAGAATTCCCTTAATTATGCTCACTTTAAAGAACCTACAAAATTTGGTGAAAATTAGGTGAAAATAGGCTACTGGAAAATTCAAAACTTAAGTTAATAGGGCAAAAATGTTATGGATATTGTGTGGTTAGGTGAAATGTGGGTCAATGCTGGTCACACAGTGTCTAAGGGTTGGAGTGACAACTCAGTTCAGGGGACAAGGAAGGGCCGTCAGGCAGAGGGGGTCGATTTATTATTCTACATGCCGGGCTATCACACGGCTTTGTTAATAATACACTTTTGCTCTTTAGGTCGAAAAGAACTGGTGATTACCATGAAGACATGGACTACAACTAGTTTTTAAAATGGTTCCAGGAACAATTGTTACCCAACATCCCTGAACACAGTGTTATTGTAATGGACAATGCTTCGTACCACATAGTACAGATAGAATAAGCTCCAACAACTTCAAGTACGAAGCCGCGAATGTTGGAATGGCTCGACCGCCATCATGTAGCCTACCATGCGACAGCTCTCGGACAAAAGGAATCCTTCTCGGTAGTGCTGAATGAACATAGAACGAGCGATAACATTCTATATAATATATGAATTAGCCAAAATACCTTATAAAAGGATGAGAAATAAATCAGGAAGCAATGTTTTAATAGATGTTTCCTCCTCCGCCGTCTGTGACCCACCCAGCCATTCCAAATATAGCGAAAATTACAGCAGTGAGCGGCATTGTTCAAATCAATCTTCAAAAAAAGTACCATAACAGTACTGCCAACCTCGCCCTTACGGTACTATGTGAAACAAAAAAGTGCCCAATTCAGTCTCTAGTGGGCATCATTCGTTCACAACACTCAGTTCACGACTCTAATTATGCTAGTGTGTGCAATATTTCGCATCTGTGTATGGCTGAAATGAGTGTTTTTTGTTATCTGCTCAGTAATAACTATGCAGTATATCGCTCTCCTGTAATATGTATGTCTATTTTTTTCCGCACAACTGTGGTTTTGACAAAGGTTACAGCCTAACGTGCCCAGATCAATGGTTTTGTGTCAACCATGCCCCGCTAGCAGCGAGCGGCCAAGGCTGCACCTACACCTGACCATTCTTACCTTCACTTTGTCCAATCCAATGGTTTTTGACAATGGTTACAGCCTAACGCGCCCAGATCAATGAGTTTTGGCAATGGTTACTGCCTAACGTGTCCCGATGATTCTTTTTTTATCAACAGTGATTTTGCATCCCACTTCTTTTTATCAACAGTGATTTTGTATCTCACATGTGTGCCTCGGTGCGTGCTGCTAGAGTGAGCCTTGATGACGGTTAAACGAGATCAAGTGCTATCGAAGCATGGCAGCTGTTTTTAAAATAGCAAAAAATAAAAACACATATTTACGTACTTTAGCACATATATGAGGTTCAGTAGTAAGTTTTAATTAGGGTTCCTAATTTCAATACGTAATATCGCCCAAAAAATGAAACAAGGACACAAGGTATGTAAAAGTACATTCATGTCTGCTACAAGTGTATAAGCCGCGTTCCACTTTCATTCAGAATTAATATCCTTCTCAACCTTATACAGCAGCGCAAGCCTAAATCCATGTAGGCTACCACGTGGATGAACTGGCGAGAAAGCATGGCCATGAGATCATCACGCTGCCCCATATCATTGCCACTTCAATCCTATAGAAATTATATGGGGTCAAGTGAAGGGTTATCTAGCACGGCATAATAAGAATTTCACACTCCGTGAGGTTGAGAAGCTTACCGTTTAGGCTATTAGGGAAGTGACTTCATAAAACTGGAAGCGTTTTGTGTTAATAGTGCAACGAGAACTGGATGAGGCTACGGAACGTGAATGTATACTCGATGATGGGGTAGATTGGTTCATCGTTTCCCTGGAAAGCAATTCCAGATCCAATTCAGACACAAGTGACGAAGAGGGGGCTATGAAAGGAATAGACCCATAATTAAGTTAGTAGCAGCTAGAGCGATTAGGCAACTAAAAATTCCCCTAAACTCGCGTGCATCGCAATGTTTAATTGACCCTTCACACGAATATGGCTGACACACCACAGATCCCAGTATTTGTGTCTTCCTGGAAGCTTCTTGGAATGTTATGAGTTATGATCTGCCTCAGTGGCAACGCAGCATTTCCTCACGTGTTAGCTTTGACAGCTGCCAGCGCTCATTATTGGTACCGGCAATACAGAGTATTCTTTGCGTACAAACACAAACCTAACCCCAGACCTCCTTGCTTGTACTACTAACAATAATTTTGGTCCAGATAGTCGCCTAACCAAGTAGCGACCAATGGCTTTGTCTCGCCATGGCTTTAGAAGAGTACAGTTCAACTTTTCCATTAAAATGAACTATGGTAAAAGTAATTTATGAACATTCATGATCTTTCAAGAAATTATTCTTCTTTAGACTGAGATAGGCTACTCAATACTCCCAATAATGTCAAAAGTACTCAAATCAAACTTACCAAGCAACTTTTGAAGATTTGATGGATGAGGCAGATAAATATGACCACTCCGATGTAACTTTTTGTACACTGATGACAAGTGAACATATTATATGGAAGCTGCCAAGAGTAACGTGTCTCCACTGTACCTACGATTGTTTGCCTAACATCTAAAAAATTAATTTGCTCTATTAAAGACTATAATGGTGTGCAATCATCACTCGAAAAACTTCTCTGTAGGATGTTCACAGGAGCATTCACTGCTGACAACTTTCTTCCATTTTCATCGCACTCAGAATTTTCAATGAACTGAAGTAGGCTAGTTCATCAAATGAATTTTTATCAGTAATGCAAAGAAAGTTTTGTGGAACTTAATGTTTAGGAATCTGCAACCCATTGACAGCCAGCTCAATGCTGAGGTTATTTAGAATACACACAGAACCTGTAATTATGGGCACTGCATCACTCAAATTCTTCAAGCAATTCACCAACTTGTCTTCTGTCTTGATATGTGTCCATTCCTGCTTAAATTTATTCCTGTTGGAGGAGAAGTGTTCAGATATATCCGATAGACTGTGCACAGAATTCTCTTCTTCGTAGTGTCTGAAGTCTTCCAAGCTCGCTTCTATGGCTTTATCCGAGATTTTCTACCTCTGCATCACACAGTCTTCTAGAAGAAGGCCCAGGAGTGGATAGCTATCCTGGCAAATTCGAAAATATTGAAGATACTGCATCAGGTTTCAACTTCGGATAACTCCTAGCAAATGTCTTTATTTCCCCATCAACTTGCTCTGTCCTGATAACAGAGCTATCAGGAAAATGTTTTAAACAAATTATAGGCTTGCTCACTTTAGAGAAGTCAGTGGGAATTTTTCTAGGCCATATATTTCCTAATTTTTCGTCCTTTGGGAGAGAAAATGTAGAAACATTTTCATGCTGAGATCTGTAATTGTTCTTACAGCCAGCCACATTACAGCATCTCGGCATTTTGATTTCCTGTAAAGAGACACATTCATTAAATATCTAACTTTAACTCAGATAATTAACTTAGCATGCATTCTAATAGTCCTTAACATCCACAATATTAGGCTAACGTAAGTTCGTACATAACCTGCACCACACGTGCGTTTGATTAACCTGTATCATTAATGAGAAATAAAGTGTTAACACTTACCCTGTAGGCTACGTGATTATTGCAGCTACGGTACATGATGCACCACAACACAAGTTGGATGTAAAGTTGGACATTACACTTTATAAAACACTAACTATTCCCACACTGCTATTCACAAGAAATTCACAAACAAGTCTTCTCAACCGGAGTCACTACTTCGCCTACGTCACAGACAAGATGGCTCCTCGCACTGGGGCCAGTATCTTTCGTGGGCCACGCCCGGAGGTATATGACATATCATATTTTTTCCGTTATGTTTCTTCCATGACAAATATAAGATGATGATTTAACTTAATCTCATTCAAATTATGTCATCAATTATAATTAACACTCCAAACTGAAATAGGTTGCAAGTCTGGTTGTATAACATTCATTTTCAGCATAGCACATGATATATAAGGTGCGCTCAAAAAGTAACGAGCCGGAGGCTGGAATGCGCAAACCGGTGACGACATCGGCTAATCGTGGCATGTGTAACGAGGTGTAGTTCCGACCTGAGCGTGGAAGGTCATAGCCCGTCGCTAGAGGACACGCGTGCACGTCACGTGACGATACAAAGCGAGCAGCAGCATGCATCAATCGTCCAACCAAGACCAAGACAGTAGGCCATTCGACATGCTTCCTGGTGGGGTTGAAGACTGTGGGTCACGCATTGGGCACACACTTTGCCCAAGTGCAGTCGTTCCTTCATGATGGTGTGCACACTTCCGACGCTCAATCCGACCACAGTGGCTATGGCGTTCACTGTCACTCGGCGGTCCTAGGTAATGAGTGCATCAACCAGCTGGACGTTGTCATCGGTAATGCAGGGGGGTGCCCCAGATCGGGCATCATCGGCTAACGACACTCGTCCTTCCCTGAAGCGCTTGTGCCACGCCTTGACCCTTGCAAGGGACATGCAGTGTTCGCCGTGCACTTGTGACATTCGGCGATGTATGTCCGTTCCCCCTACTCCTTCCGCTGTCAGAAACCGAACAACACCTCTTTGCTCTTCGTTTGACGCCGCCATGTCACTGTTTGCAATGCGACTGGCAGCGTTGGACGATTGATGCATGTTGCTGCTCGCTTTGTATCGTCAGGTGACGTGCACGCGTGCCTTCTAGTGACGGGCTGTGACCTTCCACGCTCTGGTCGGAACCACACCTCGTTATACACGCCACGATTAGCCGATGTCGTAACCGGTTTGCGCATTACAGCCTCCGGCTCGTTACTTTTTGAACGCACCTTATACATAAGACTTTCTCTTCAAATGTCTAATTATGAGGGCTCTGACGCATCTCAAATGCGAAGTGGGGCTTGGCTCTTTTCAGAGAATCCCTTCAGTGTACTGTAAATATATTTTAAGACACTGATAAATAAATATGAAATGAAATGTAATGTGTTGCTTTAATACTTTATGCCTTATCTAATAAATTAAAATTATTAGTGTAATGTCAGCGGATTTGGATAACGAACATGCGGATGCGAAGCGGATAA
Source organism: Meconema thalassinum (assembly GCA_946902985.2). Lineage (NCBI taxonomy): Eukaryota > Metazoa > Arthropoda > Insecta > Orthoptera > Tettigoniidae > Meconema > Meconema thalassinum. The sequence goes on from OX336395.1 coordinate 191,812,111, forward strand.
CGTTTTGTTTATCCGCGCAGGGCTCTAACTATTGCGACGATTTGGGAGATTTTGGTACAAACCACACCTTCTAACTCCCTCTGGTTTAAGAGCTAGAGTTTTGTGAAACACGCCTTGTTAGAGAATCGATCACCTCGGGGCATTTTGGGTTTGATTCTCGGCTGAGAAAGGAGAGATCTTCCTGGCGAAAGCTAAAGAAGATTGGCTGGTAGGGTACATACCAAGACACCTGGAATAGCAAACTTTAGTTATGAAAGGAAGGGTTGAGGACAATAACTGTAGGGGTGGACTTGGTTAGGATATGTTAAACAGATTGCCTCGGATGTAAGGTGTGCTAGCTATGTAGAGATTAAACGATTAGGTTAGGAGAGGGAGTCATGGATTGATGCATCAAACTATACCTCTCTCTCAGTGGCTCACATCTAGTGGGATGTGGGTTGGCGACCACGGCACAAACTGGAGCAAAACAGATTGAGATGGTTTGGACATGTCAAACGGATGAATGAAGTAAGGCTACAAAGACGAGCACTGGGACGACGGATGACGGGGAAGAGAGAACGAGGAAGACCAAGAATGCGTTGGATGGACTCGGTGGAGAATAGTATTAGATAACGGAACCTGGGTTGGAACACTGTGTCGGAATGGTGGAACGACAGAACAAAGTGGAGAGGAACCATATTTGCCCCCACCCAGTGTCAACTGGAAAAGGGGAAATGATGATGATGATTCTAGGAAAAAATCTATGAATACATTTTTCATTTTCACATTAATTGCTTTGCTAAATTTGTTTTTCATGTGATCAATTGTGTGTGTGAATAAAGTTTTTAGTGGTGTTTGGAACGATAGGCAGAATAATTTGATATTATATTACAGTATATTTTGCTGTGTATAAACCTTATTTGAGCGGCAAAAGAGCACTCGAGTAATTCGATTTTATGACGAATCCGGGTCAAAGGTTGCAACACTGTTACAATTGAACCAAGTTCAACATGGTTTCGTCAAGTAGACAACGAATTCAAACAGCGACTGTAAGGCTTGAATCACCTATAAAATACGTCAAAGATACTGTAATAAAAGTGGATAGAAGCTGAATAAAATGTGAAAACAAATAATAGGTTGAGGGATGGCATCAAGAGTGGATAATCTAAGAGTTTCCATGCTGGAAATACAAGAAGGGAGAAGAGAGGACATGCGTGGAAGGAGATTTTCCTCAGGACTGCACACGATCAATTTCAAGTAGTTGCTACCAAATACTACCGTTGCTACATGTTTCCCGCAACACCCCCTAGTGCAGCGAATCCACGACCTACTAGCCGGGCTGTGCCACGCTGACACTCGAATCACCTTTCTGTGGCTTCCTAGCCACATGGGAATTGCGGGAAATGAGTTAGCTGATCAAGCTGCAAAAGAGGCGGTATCACTACGACCTCGACCAATGGAGGTACCCACTAGAGATATTCACTCTCAGTTACGCCTACAAGTTCTGGCTGTTTGGGAGAGTCAGTGGCTAGCTGACCCACTGCCCAGTAAACTGAGAGCGATCAAGGGAACTACTCGCGTGTGGCGGAGCTCTTTCCGGTCAGGGAGAGAGTCCGTCATTTTGTGTAGGTTAAGGATAGGTCATACAAGATCCACCCACTCGTACCAGGCCGGACGTTTATTTTAGACGATTGCCCTTGACCTTGAAGCCTGTGGGTGAGCCTACACTCACTCACTCTCTCACCCTATCGCTTCATACTTGTCACCATCGACCTGATGTAATGGAATTCCAGACTTGAGCAGACAGTACAGTCCACGTCGAAGTATTGTGTGACGCAGAAGTACACGTTACGTAGTTACGAACAGAACGTCATTATATTTGCCAATGACTGTACTTCAGTAGTGGTGTGAAAAAGCTTTGTCAATCATCGGACCGCTTGGGGCAGCTGATAACACAGGTACTGTAGTAACTCGCCTCCAGGCTTCCATTAAGAATTTTCACTCGTCTAAAACAAACGTCCGGCCTGTATCTGATGAGAAGGGAAGACCCCCACTTTGTACATGTGGAGCCGTTTTCACCATGGCCCACATTTTCACCGAGTGTGTGGATCTTGCTGACTTACGAAGAAACCTTGGTTTGCAGATGACACTCAAACTTATATTAGACGATGATGCGGTGGCTGCTGATCGCGTTATCCGCTTTATAAGTGAGAGTGGGTTAGGGCCAGCAATCTAAATTTTCCAGTATAAATTGACTCAACGACTTATTCGTTTTTAAATGATAATGTTTTGTTTTTCCGTAATTTTTGTTTATTTTTATAATTTTTAATTTTTTACTTAATGTTCTTAGCCTACTTTTCACATTTTGCAAAAACGAGGAAAAAGTAGACTTATGAGATCGATCCGGGAAAATGTGTGTCAGTCTGTCTGTCAGTCTGCCTGTGTGTGTGTGTGTGTGTGTGTGTGTGTGTGTGTGTGTGTGTGTGTGTGTGTGTGTCCCCTATCAACTCCTAAACGGCTGCAGCAATCAAAACCAAATTTAGTATGTGTAAAGATGTGCACCGGAATATCTCACGTCCATATTTGAAAATGATGTCAGTGCTACTAACTGCTGAAAAAACGCACTAGAAATTTGTGCTCCATGTTGGATATCTTGCAAGGTATGCTTGGGAGCTATTCCAAAATTGGCACACATGTAGATAATACAATTTCAGTTTAATTTCCAGGAGGCCATACATGACAGTGTTGCCAAAATAATTTTAAGCCTTCTGATAAGTCCGATGTTTAAATGCACATACCTTCTACACTATCAATTGGATTTCAACCACATTTTCTATGTAAAATGTGTACATAAACAGATATAACTGAGTGTATTCTTAAGAGCCACCAGGGCTGCCAACTGTTAATAATTGCTCTCTCTATTTCTAAATCCAAATACCAATATATCGGAAAGTATGCAAGCCGACAGATTTAAACTATGCACACGTATAGTACCTGACATTTTAGATTAATTTGGAGTAACTTATATACTTCAGTTCTACCAACATGATTATAAGCATTCTGATAGTACCAATTTTTAAATACATGTAAGTTCTATACTATCAGTTGGATTTCAACCAAATTTCGTATGTGCAATGTGTAACATAACAGATATGACTATAAGTATTGTTAAGAGCAATCAGGGCTACCAACTGTTAATAAATGCTGTCTATATTATTTTTACCTTAATATCAATATATCAGAAAGTATGCAAGCCAACAGCTCTATACTTTGCACACGTATAGCACCTGACATTCTAGATTAATTTGGAGTAATTAATATAAGTCAGTGCTGCCAACATGATTCTATGCCTGCTGATAAGACCAATATACTAACAAATGGATTTCATCCGAAATTGGCACAACAAGATATCATAATATTTCAGATTATTTCTGACAAGCACACTCATGACATTGTTGCCAACATGCTTTTACGCGTGCTGATAGATCCAGTGTCTAACTGCATGTAACGTCCAATGGACTTCAACCAAATTTTGTATTCTGTACCTTAAGAGATGGAACTAAGAATATATTCAGTCACCAGGGCTGCCAACTGTAGTGCTCTATTAGGCTACATTATACCAGGTATATTTTGAACTAATTAGATATTTCGATATTACCAACTTAATTTCGTCATTATTCTAGATAGATTCATATACTGTAAAATAATCATTGGCATGAAAATTAGGCTGTATAGTTCTTCACGGAACTTCTTGTTGTTCTTGTTTTATTAATTTTGGTCTTTTTAAATGTAGGCGCCCACTTCAAAATTTTAAATTCAATTCCAAATGTGTATTCTTTAATCTGTGTTAATAGGGGCAGATGACCTCGTAATTCCGCCCCTTAAAACAACAATAACTAACAAATACTACCATCAACGACACCTAACTGTGAACTTGGCTACTAGATGCCACCGGCACCTTGGAACTAATAGTGTGTTAATCAAATCTAACCTACAAATTTAGCATCACACGATTGTAGTGAGTGGAAGGTTCGTTTACATGCCATAAATCTATGGGCCCGCTGGCTTTACTCCAAGCCCCATATTTTCTTCCTGCCATTCTATAAAACGCATAACGCACAACTACAGCAATATCCATCACCTAATGTAGCTACTTCTTGACCTCAGTTTAAAAAAGACTGACAACTCAAACAGCGACAACAGTTTACGTTCCATACGGGACCTTTCCCCTGTTAGTCCCTTACGATCTTGCCACCTGTGCCGTCGAAGTGTACACCGCGTACTTTCCAATTGCCCAATAACGGAACGGTGTAATACTCGCTGAGTTATGGCGGAGTAGGGTCATATATCTTTCTTCTATCTCGTCTGACTTCCTGTGCTTGGTCAATGCTCCTCTGGAAAACCAGATTCCTGTGCCTTCCTTCAGATATATTCACACGGGCAGGAACATCATACATAGAGGGTTTCATCATTAGTGCTGTGTGTTTGAGTCTCCAATCCTTTGTCTGGTTTGCTGCAACCCACCATTTCCCCCTGTCCTGAGGTAAAAGTTTCATCTGTAGATAACTACCACACCGTACATAGGAGAAAATCTGTTGAACATATTCTAACTTTGGTGACAGCATATCTCTATCTCCAATACTTCACCCACTATAAGTGTTTTTACGTTTTCATTTCTGCCAACAATCTCCATTCAAATACTATGTACCTAGCTAGGGAGCGAGCCTAATCACCCCAGTTTCAGCCTTCGTTCCACAGAACACACAGTCAAATTTAAAGGTAGATTGGACAGAAGGGGGATTTGTATTTCATGCATCTCGCCATTCTTAAATTACATCTGTCAAGAATTCGTTGCACTTACTATTTCCATGATAATATAATAAAATTAATAGTCCAGTCTGTGATTTTAACCCATCATACCGAGACGGAAACAGATATAGGCCTTAGTACCGGGTGAGTTAGCCGTGGTCGTTACGGCGTGACTGCAGTCAGTCGCTCACATCCGGGGGGCGAGGAGGTTCGAATTCCCCCGCCGGCAACCTTGATGATGGTCTTCTGTGGTTTCCCATCTTCCTTCCAGGAAAATGCCGGGGTTGATCCCTAACTATAGGCCACAGCCTCTACCTTCCAACTCCTCGTCCTTACATTGACACTTTCCTCCCCAGACAACACTCCACACATGACGGTACTTGTAGCTCATCCCATGGGTGTCCGCATAGAAGCAGCTACAAACACTGGCGAGCTGAACATGTCCTCGGACACTCCCGTCCCTCAAGGCGATACGCTAAAAAATAAATAAAAATAAATAAAAAGGCCCTAGTTCATTGAAATCGAAAAAATTCGCCTTTTAAGCTTACGCTATGTAAACCGTTTAACCCTGTATATGTTAGTGGTCTATATATTAACCACCTTCTGTAAGGACAATTTATATTGTCAATGCTGCTGATGGTTGCATCTTGCAGCCATATTCTGTACCAACAAATATTATATTGGAAGTGTTAATATTGCTGAAATCCAAATATTATCTCTTTATCTCCTTGACCTAAAGTTTATGCAACAATTTTTTTATACGAAGAATTAAGATGAAAAAGTTTTAAAAATGTTAGTCCTAATAAAATTATAATTATAAATAAACAAGCTTTTCAACTGACGAAGGTTACCTACAATAAGAAAAATCTTTCTATTGCAACTAAAATCTGACATTACAATACGATAATTAAGCCGGAAAGTCCCTATGCTTCAGAATGTATGTGTTCCATTAAAATAGGCGAAATAGAAGAGCTAGAGAAGAAGGAGAGGAGGATACTTAGTAAAATATTGGGGCCATTAAAAACAGAAAGTGGAGAGTTCAGGTACAGAAAAAAATGACGACCTCTTCAAAAATAATGACATTGAAGAAATCTACGATACGATCAGGAAAAGGAGGGTTAATTTCCTTGGACGCGTAATGAGGATGAATAACAGCAGACTCACAAAACAAATTTTCAGTCATGTATACAAAATCAAGAATGGTGATCAATGGGTACAAAGTATAAGAAGGGATATTGTTTTGATACGGCCTCTACCATCGTTTGATAGCAATGTTGCGTCTCTCCTATAATGGCCCTGCCTGAGTGCATGGACTTACGCCATAGGCCACTCAGGGGTTCTTTAACTTTACTTACCTGGATCGTTATAGTTGGGGGTTCTTCCTGCTCAGGTAACGGGGTCGTTACCGTGTCCTTGTCGATTGTCTTACCCACGATTAACAGCACAACCCTTAAGCTAAAAGAGGGGGAACTGAGGGAGAAGTGGGAACACGGGGTTTTCCCCCTATAAAAAGAGATCTCTGGTGTACTGCCGATTTATTCCTTCTAGGTATCCGAAGGAATCCACCGTGCAGGTACAAGGCCCGTCTCATAAGATTTCGTCACACTGAATAAAAATAGACACTGTTTGATCTCACCTGATCCTTCACTGAGCCTCTGCTCAATTGCTGCTCGATCTCAGTCCCCTAGGTCGCCGAGTGCCTGGTCACAGTTCCACGATCCCCGATCGTCAAACTTACGTCGCTCTCGTTTCCGCTGCCTTCACGGACAGTCCTCCACCCTCGCCGTCTGCTCCCTCTCTCTCAACTCTGACTGACTGACTGACTCCCCACCACATCTGAGGTCGCAGCTTATAAGCACAAAAATCGCAACACCAGCGTGCTTACGTAGCATCTCCTTGCAGCTTCTCAAGATCTGGATTGAACCGGGGTTGCACGTCCGGTGTGGTTCAAGGCTAAACCAAAACCGGGACATGACAATATGGAAGAGATGGAAGTAACAATAGATATTATTCAGGACAGACCACTTCTCAGAAATATGATCAAATAATTCAAGGGTTTCCAGGAGAAGGAAAAGAAGAAGCGGGTTAACATCTGGACGGAAGAGAGCAGAAGGAGACAAAGTGAAGTAATGAAGAACTACTGGAAGGCAAGAAAGGATAAAGGAAATAAGAAACAGTGAATGCAATGCGTTATTTTACTCGATCCAAAGATGGACAAAATCGAGGAAAGGAGAAGAAGAAATGAGCTCATAAAGATTAAAATTATAGCCTAATACTTTTACATTCTTCATTTTTAGAACATTTAAATGTTAAAGAAAATAAAAATAAGAATTACTTAATATTAGGGTGAAACAATTAAAATTAAAAAGGTATAAAAAGATAATAACATTAGAATTTAAAGAAGCTTATAAAAATTAAAATCTATTATTTTATAAACTTAATTTTATGAACATTAAAATATTAAAGAAAATAGAAATTAATAATAATTAATTTTACTGTACAACAATTAAAATTAACATTATAAGGTTTGAAAGTCACACAAATAAACAGTGCACTGACCTCAGAAAGCACATAGGAACAAAGGGGGCAGAAAGGGAAAACCAGTATCGTCCAGTTAACACCCGGGTTCAGTCGACCAAAACTGGTGCTAGAGTGAACACGAAACTGCTCGAAGTTCCAGCTAGGAAGACAACCGGAGAAGTATCAGCCTGAATTATTACAGTATAACCATAGTTGATTTTTTAGAACCATATAATCACCCCAAACAGACAAACTCCGGATTTTTATCACCATTTTAGCATTTCACCTAACATTCGATATACTACATTTAGTATACACCGACAGTTGCATTGCCAATACTGCAACTAAATAATTGTACATATTGTAAATATTTTTCACCTGTATTCTCAAACATAGATGTTATAGCCTAAGTGTAATGGATCTGATGATGATCGCTTGACGATCGAAACTGGTCATCCTAGTGTATTTATTAATCTCATGTAATTTATTTCAGGATTAGGGCATAACCCAGCTCTTTTTGGGTACATTCGTGTTGACCGACTGAAAAGCACTAAACTCTTGTTTAATTAAAATTAAATTAAAATAAATAAAAATAAAAGATCTTCAATAATATTTGGCCCTATAAAAAATAAGATACCGGGCGAAGCTGGGGCGGGTTACTACGAGTAAGAAAAGCGCCATATACTATGATTATGTTGTAGCTGTGTAGAGCTGGTCCATTCTACCAAGGAGCAAGCATCGCCGTCTGTACTGCCGTCAAGAAGATGACGTAAGAGTAAAATAAATCACCCAATTTGCAATTCAATATCCACGCTGTTAAGTAGACTCTTGGCAAAGCCGATGAAGTCCTTTTTTTTCTCTCAGTTTCTTTCTTCGTACTTCTTCGTTTGCTTTTTAAACGGTTCTATAAGATGGATTGAGATTTGAAAGACTGCCTACTCCGTTTCTTTTCTCTTGAGAATAATATTTCTACAGTTTGATTCATTACGTGTTGTAAGGTTTTGCATATTTTCACTAGAGAAGAAAAAAGAAAGATATGAAACTCCGTTTCTGTTATATAAGATGATAAAGTGGTGGTGAGTTGGTGGGTAGGCCCCAAATTGCTATTCATGAGGTCTTAGTGGTTATGCTCTGGTGATTTTCATATTTCTCTTGCTTTCGATATTAATCAGAAGTCGAATACTTTGTGCGTGTGTGCTTCCTTGTTCGCAAAGGGTGACTGGAAATAATTTATACATTTGAATTGGTTTTAAAATAAATGGCGGATTGCCCAGAAATCTAGAATTTCTCTTGCAATTCTCAATGGCCTGGAAAAGTAAATGGTCTTTTTCAATGAAGTTATGGATTTCTTACGCCACATCATTTTGATGGGGGGGGGGGGTAAATAATATCAATGTTTATCCTACTTTTTGGTGGAAATTAGCTGGCTGGCTCTTTGGTGTACCTGGTAACGTTCTGATCTGCTGAGGATATGAGATCTAATCAAAGCTCAGTTGGTATCAACGGAGAGATCATTAACGATAGAACAAATTTTAAAACCCTAATATACCTAAACGTTTAAATTATACGCCAAATCAATACACAAACAAATATATATTTTATATATTAGTACATGTTTCGACCCACAATGGGGTCATCCTCAGCCTAAAAAGAAAATCAATTAAGAATTAAAAACTAAAATGGCATATGTGCCTTAAATCTAAATTAAAATGAAAAAACAAGAAGTTCCGTGACGAACTAAAGAGCCTACTTTTCTTAAAATTTAAGATTCATGCCAATCTATAAGGATCTATCCAGAATAATGACGAAATTAAGTTGGTAATATCGAAATTTCTAATTAGTTCAAAATACTGTGTACCTGGCATAATGTAGCCTAATAGAGAACTACAGTTGGCAGCCCTGGTGACTGAATATATTCTTAGTTCCATCTCTTAAGGTACAGAATACAAAATTTGGTTGAATTCCAATGGATAGCATTGACGTTACATGCAGTTAAAAATTTGATCTAACAGAGCGCGTAAAATCATGTTGGCAACAATGACATACATGTATTGGTCAGAAATAATCTGAAATGATATGATCTATTGTTGTGTCAATTTAGAATGAAATCCATTTGTTAGTAGAGAAGTTACAAGCATTTTAAAATTGGACCTATCTGCAGGCTTAGAATCATGTTGACAGCACTGGCGTAGGCCTATATTAGTTACCCCAAATTAATCTAGAATGCCAGGTACTATACGTGCGCAAAGTTTAGAGCTATTGGCTTGCATACTTTCTGATATATTGATATTAGGGTAACAAAAATAGAGACAGTATTTATTAACAGTTGGCAGCCCTGGTTACTCTTAAGAATCGGCATAGTCATATCTGTTATTTTACACATAACACACACGAAATTTGGTTGAAATCGAAATGATTGTATAGAAGTTACGTGTATTTAAAGTTGGACCTCTGAGCAGGCTTAGAATCATGTTGGTAGCACTGACGTATATAAGTTAATCCAAATTAATATAGAATGTCAGGTACTATGCGTGTGCATAGTTTAATGCTGTCTGCTTGCATACTTTCTTATATATTGGTATTTGGATAAAAACAATAGGGAGGCATTTATTAACAGTTGGCAGCCCTGGTGGCTCTTAAGAATATGCTCATTCATATCTGTGTATGTACACATAGTACATACGAAATTTGGTTGAATTCCAATTGATAGTGTAGAAGTTATATGCATTTAAAAATTGGACCTATCAGCAGGCTTATAATCATTTTGGCAACACTGCCATGTATGGCCTCCTGGCAATTAAACTGCAATATTATTATCTATACGTGTGCAAATTTTGAAATAGCTCCCATTCATACCTTCCAAGATATCCAACATGGAGCTCAAATTTCAATTGCGATTTTTCAGCAGTTGGTAGCACTGACATCATTTTCAAATATGGCCGTGAGATATTCAGGTATAGATCTTTACTCCTACCAAATTTTGTTTCGATTGCTCCAGCCGTTTGGGAGTTGATAGGGGGGGGGCACACACACACAGACAGACAGAAGGACAGACAGACACACATTTGCCCGATCTCATAAGTCTACTTTTTCCTCATTATTGCAAAATGTGAAAAGTAGACTAAAAATTAATGATAATAATTAACATTTGTAAGGATATCCATTTTTATTACTATATTTTATTTATTACAATTATTATCATTAATTTTTCATTTTAATTTAGATTTAAGGCACATATGCCATTTTAGTTTTTAATTCTTAATTGATTTTTTTTTAGGCTGAGGATGACCCCATTGTGGGTCGAAACATGTACGAATATATAAAATATATATTTGTTTATGTATTGGTTTGGCGTATAATTTAAACGTTCAATTCTAACATCAATACGGATATTTAAAAACATTTGTTTTCAATGGCAAAAAATGTGTTTGCATTCTAACCCTAATAGACTGGTCACAAATATGCCGATAAACAGACCCGGAAGAATACTGGATGGGCAGAAGAACGCAAAAGAGAGACAGCCCTCAGCACTTAAACCCTCAGAGCTCCTGCCAGCAGATTTCTTTATAAGAATTTGTTCTTTTATTTAGGAAGACTAAGTATGGAACCTGCCTGTTAAATATGGTAACGTGATGCATGTCCAGAAACTGTTATGACAATAAAGCTCCAAATGCAGACCGGTTAGCTTTCCTCTTATAGAATCTCCACGTGCAGTAATGATATCCTTATTTGTCGAGTCCGTGCTCTAAATACACATTGCTCTGCTGAGCTGGGTTGGCCAGGCCTGACGGGTGTTCTCGTGTGAGATGGGATATTGTGCCCTGCTGCTAGCATAGTAACACGAATCCTCTCTCTCTCTCTCTTAGAACAAAATGCTCTGAAATCGAATCCAACTCTCTCTGTGATCTTCCCCTATTTACTTTTTCGTAATTCTATTTCTTCCATCTCCCATCTCCCTCTTTCTCTCTCTCATACACACACACACACACAAACGTTCCGGCTCGCCGAGCAAAAAGTAAACACGATACAGCTGGGCCTCCAATTAAAAATAAACGAGATTAAATATTTTAGAACATGGTTTAAACTTGGTGCAACCAGCTCTGTAGAAGAAGATAAAGTGTATCTGAATCAGATTTGTTGTTTCTGTCCAAAAACATTGCATTTGATGAAAGTGGCACAAGGTAGTGTTTTAAATGAATTTATGTTCGACCCTGACTATTATATGTCAGAAAACTGAACTATAATGAGGCTCATTAAAACACTATTTTTCATTATGAAACAGTTTCTCCCACCAATCAGAGCTCAATAAACAGTTGTTTGACCAATTAGATAATTAGATGCGCTGAGTTCCACGCCCTTCTAATTTAAATTTCACTGCCTGGCCTTGTGTCATAGTAGGGTAATCGAGGAGGCCATGGTCAAATACAAGGCATTCTCTGCGTCTCATGCGCTCTATTCAGTACATAAAGCTGGCGAAATCTCGACCGACATTTATGAATATTTATGTTCGAACATAAAAATAGTTATAATAATTATCGTCGAACATAAATAGTCGTATGCAACTCGCCTATAATGGTAATTAAGACACTCGTATGGAAATTATAAAACTCGCATACGCTCGTTTCATAAACCTACTCGTGTCTTAATTATTGCCATTATAGGCTCGTTGCATAATGTACTATATTCTTAGACTAGATCCGTCTGTTACTGTGCCGTATAAATATCGAACTTTAATCAGGAAATAAATGAGATATGTTTAGGTGTAATGTAGTTACTGTCAGGTTCATCTTCATTGCTTCCTGTCAATTGTGACTTATACTAAACTAGCAACCCGCCCCGGCTTCGCCCGGCACCTTTACGGTTTACTCAAACCCGTGGCACTACAGCCCATGACGGGCCTAGGCCTACCAAGCGACCGCTGTCCAGCCATTTGGCTTGCACATTGTGGGGTGACGCGTAGTCAGCGCGTCAAGTCCACTCGGTCGTTAATCTTGGTTTTCATGACTGCCTCACTGTCAGACAGATACTCGATTGACCTCACGAGGCTGAGTGCACCCCGTTCTAGCCCTCACGTCAGTTTCAAAAATCCCTAACAGAGCCGGGAACCGGGCCACCGGGGGAGAGACAGGCGCGCTATTTCAACACCACGGGGATAATTTAGGCATAGGCCTACCTCGGTAAATTCCTCATAAATCATATAACATTCTTAGCAAAAACTGTGAGAACGTTAACAGAAATTAAATAAAAATTGGATTCATCAAGCATAATTCAAAGCCTCTTTTAATATAATCACAAGCAGCTTCAGTGGCATAGTTGTTAGCATGCTGAACTGCTGTGGCCAAGATTGTGGGTTCAAACCCGGCCGAAGTCGTCGGATTTTTTAAGAGCGTTAAAATCCTTCAGTATGCCTTCCTTCGGAGGGGAAGTAAAGCCGGCGGCCCCATAACATAGATTTATGGCATGCAAAAGATCCTTCCACTAAATGAACTGGTGTGAAGCTAAATTTCTAGGTTAGATTTCGTTGAAACGCTCTATCAAAGTTCCAACATTCACCACTAGGTGTCAGTGACATCTGGTAGCGAAAGTTGGAACTACTTGAAATTGCACGGAACTTGTAGCTCACCACATGGGTGTCCGCTTGAAGCAGCTACAGCATCTGGCGAGCCAAACATGTCCTCGGACACTCCCGGCACTAAAAGCCATACGTTAAATAAATAAATAAATAAATAAATAAATAAATAAATAAATAATAATAATCTCTGAATATGCGAGAACAAGAGATTGTATGAACCGACCGATGAATGTCAATGTTCGCTATGTGGGCGAATATGTGGAAAATACCACATTATGATATGTGCAAATAGAACAAAATCCATAACAGACTATTGCAAAGACTAAAAATATGATTCTTGTTTTGTCTTGAATATTAATGCTCCACTAGAACGCACTTTCCTTATTAATAATAAAATAATAATAATAATAATAATAATATACAAGACAAACCAAACATCGACACTACAACACTGTCATCAAACCGGCAAGTCTCTACGCAAGCGAAACACTTCTACTCAATAAGAAATATGAACTCGAAGACATCAAGAAAGAAGAAAGAAAAATCATTCGGAAAATACTAGGAGCATGACTCACTCCTGACGGGTACCGACTACAGTCAATCAAGACAACTGAAAAATACTCAAACATCGAAGTCGACATCAGAAAAAGACGATTGAAATTCTTTGGGTACATAAGTGCAGTTGACTGCCGAATACCCGACTAACCAAAAGAATATTAGATTACATATTGCGCCCGTTGACGCATGTTCGCTCAGACAACAGAGACTAAAACTTATGCTGAAATGTAACTGAACATACCCTGCGAGCGGCGGGAAGAAGCTGAAGCAATATTGCTTATGATTATATTTTTACTTATTTTTCACATTCCAAAAATCAACTATAATTATAACTAAGTAATTCTGCATATTTGAAGTACAGCATACTTCGTAAATAGAAGAAACTATCAATTTACGCGGCCAGCTCATGTACTGAGAGCACGCCATATTTGGTAACACCAGTTCCTATTTGTCTGTGGAAGAGACAACATGTGCATGTTGGAGCACAAGTGAAAGGAAACCATGTGGCAGGGGAAATCTGCGAATAACTTTCTTATGGATAGCCATCATGGCATTGAGTAATAATTGAAAGTTTGAAGACATTCACCACTACGAAAACTGTGAAGTATTTTTATTATTATCCGAGGTGAAATGAAGGACTTGTGCGAAGAAAACTTTGCGACCGCATGGTCTCATTCTCACACACACACACATGTTTCAGTGTTCTATAAACTGTGTATTTAATTAACTTTATAACTGTACAAAACCTACAAGTACAATTTTTATTTGCCGGATGGGCAGTATTTTGATTTAATTTGTGTTAATATTTTCTTGTGTAAATATCAGTGCAAGTCACGAGTGAGTGTCGCACAAGCGACAGAGGCTAGAGCCAGTGGCGGAGTGAAAATGGGCAATTTTTTACCGCATATTAGCTGCAGTGTGCGACAGTTTTATTTAATTATGTGCTACATTTTTACCAACGCTAACAGCGCAATAATGATAAACCAGCAGATCTTCAGATACAACTCCAACCGCGCGATGGCATGTGATTGCTAAATCATGCGTGGGGAATTGGCGACGGAGGATGTCCAGACACAATGAAATGGTAACCTAAAGCCATACACGACACCGCATACAACATCTCTTGGCGGGACTCGAACCAAGTGACGCTGAATCTGTAAGTCAGATCAAATATTTATAGCGTATTGTAAGAGTGGAAAACAGTAGACCTAGTTTATTTTGGTTTCATTTATTTAGTGCACAATGCAGGTAGCTAATTATAAGACGCGTGTGGAAAATATAAGTTATATTAAACATTTATAGAAGCCAGGAAGGCTGGATTTTCAATGCTCATTCGTATCATTTAAAAACAGGTATTATCAACTTTTATTTTTGTCAGGCTGATGACAAATAAACTAGTTTGACAATGTTAAATCAAGGCCAAGGTTACGAGCCAAGTTCGCTACACAGCACACTCGATTCTAGGCAGTGGATTAATATTTTGTTTTAGAAGGCTGTGAAATTCGTGACATTATTACAAGTGGAATGCAGAGTTCCGTTATTCACATTTATTGGCCAGATCAATACTTGAAACAGGTTTATTTCTTTAAGAGAAGCCACGCAGGCAATGAATGCAATTGTATTTTGTAACCAAATGAACGCAGGTTCGACTTATTCAGGGAAGAGGCAATTTTATAAACGCACACACACACAGTTAGCTTGTATCAGAAACCTTTATGTTATTTAAAGCGTTGTCAGGATGTGTTTTTTGTACACATAATCTTTATTACCAGCAATTCAAACGTGTATCAATTAGGATTCCACACTTTTGTAAATTAAGAATATTATATGAGTCGTGACGGTGGATGAATACCTCCGACATTGTTATTGTGGTTATATCGGTGGTAATGAGCTAACTAAAGTCGTACCAAAACCGAAGGCGCCTGGATCAAAGGATCCGAGATAAGAGTAAAGTAATTGGTGAAGACATAGGATGTCTAATAAGTTTGATGAATTATTGGTGAAGACACAGGGTGTCTCGAAAACTATTGAACTATTGAGTTAATTGCTTAAGCTGGATACACACGTTACCTGAATACTCTGAACGCTTTTAAAGGTCCATAAACTGAACAACAATACTGCCAGGAATAAATAACTGTGTGAAACTTTAATAATCAAAATAGGGTTTTGAAAACTAACAAATCTTATAAATCCCCCCTGAACCTAGATAAAATTTATAAACATTTAAAATATACTATTTTTCTGGACCAAATGTTAACACTTAGATACTGTTAAGCTATTGTAGATACAGTTTGATACATTTTCACATGAATAGTCGACCACTAATTGGTGATGTGATAACTGAAGCACACACATCAGATTAGTAGCAATATGAGTCGATGTAATTGTTTAATTACTATCGCATTTGCAGGCTTTATTTTCTTAACACTTTGACACTATGACCGTTTGTTACAAACAGTAACAAATCGAGTACGTAGGTAGTGCCAATTGCGCAACCTTAGGAGTGCTAAATTATTGTATGCATTTGTGTTGTATTAGCACAGTTTTTTTATTCAGCAACATTGTGCACATAGCTTGATTTTCTTAGTAATAAGCGCATCTCGTTTATTAATTAATGATAGTTAGGACTAGCTAACACTTAACTCTAAAGATAAATGTTAGAGATGGCACCATCATAGCATAGGACAAATTTTCCCCTTGCTACTAAATGTAAATGTTCTAGTATTTGTAAACAAGTAAATGTCTTGCTTTGCTGTAGATTCTTTTGATGTTTGATCCACCCGTAAGTTATTTCGATGTAATTGCTTAGGGCCGATCTTACGTGCCATTCTCTTAGCTTGTTCATATTGTCGAATTTTGTATTAGGACCGTGAGAGTAATTTAGATCTTGTTTAGGACTTTTTTTATATTTCTTTCAGGGCAGAATAGTATCGGACTAGCCGTTTGCAACTCTCATGCTAGGCTAGGGATCTATTCTGAATAAAATTTATTTGTGATTTTAACCTAAAATTGACCTCTCTTTTCTTGTTTAGTTTTGTTATCGATGCATTCCTCTGAGCTGGTTAAAGATCGAACCTCACTAATTCCCGACACCCCCGAGTGCAGACTTTTGTGCTACACCAGCCTATGAATGTATCGTCCCCCATACTTGTGTGTTAACTGGAAGAGGGTCTCGGAAGGGTCATTTGAAACCGGTGGCTCCCCGAAACCTTCGGCCAGCGGGCACATATAGTACGTTGGCGCCGATCGTGGTGCATCGAAACTTGTGTTCGATCTCCATGATTCGTTTGTTTGTGAGGATTTTAATTTGTTAGCAAATCCAACAGATTAGTAACGAATCGAGATTTCGTACTAGTGTTTTGGAAGGCTACATGGCATTCTTATTCCAGAATTAAGACCATGAGGCTAGGTAACATTTATTAATGATAATAAGTTGAGGATTTGATTTGCAGTTATCCTAGTCTTGAGTAAATGTAAGTTTGGTTGTTGTCTTGATGTCATTTAAATTTTACCAGAGGTTCAGCTGTTATCATCGAATAAATTTATGAAGGAATGGATTTTCTACTGTTTTCCAACTTAAACCATTGTTAAGGCATATGAAGTTGTTAGTTCCCCGAATTTCTCCAATTGAAGATATTATGTCTGCGCAAGAGTGCCTCCGTGGCTTAGGCGGCAGCACGCCGGCCTCTCACCGCTGGGTCCGTGGTTCAAATCCCGGTCACTCCATGTGAGATCTGTGCTGGACAAAACGGAGGCAGACAGGTTTTTCTCCGGGTACTCCGGTTTTCCCTGTCAAAATTTCATTCCAGCAACACTCTCCACTATCATTTCATTTCATCTGTCATTCATTTAATCATTGCCCCAGAGGAGTGCGTCAGGCCTCGGCAGCCGGCACAGTTCATATCCTCGCCGCTAGATGGGGGCTTCATTCATTCCATTCCTGACCCAGTCGGAGACTGGAAGCAGGCTGTGGATTTTCATTTCATGTCTGCGCAAGAGACAGCCGAGTTGTTGGCAAACTTGCCTGCCCTACTGTATAATCTACAGGTGTCGATGGACAATTTGACACGTAACAATAATGATCTCAGAGCTGAGATGGCTCAGAACAATGAAAATTTGAGGGCTGATATAAACAATGTTAGGGCCGAAGTGACACAAAACAGTGACAATTTAAGGGCAGATATTAACAATGTTACTGAAAATATCAACGCTGTTACAGAAAACATAAACACTGTCAGGGAAGATGTAAACACTGTTAGGGCAGACATGAATGAGAACAGTAACAATGCTACAGCTACTCTGTTACAAACTAGTAACAACATTACTACCAATATTAGAGCTGATATGACACTGTTGAACACCAATATTAGGGCTGATATGGCACTGTTGAACAATAACATTAGGGCAGATATGGCACAGAATGTAGTTGAAGTGCGAGAGGATATGGACAATGTTAAAGCCGAAATTACTGTCACAATCAATTAGGTTAGTGATGATTTGCGTGCAGAGATGGAAACTTATCGCACGGAATATCACGCACACTTAGAGGGAATAAAACAGGAGATACGCACAAATAGATCTGAGATAAATCAAAAACTCAAAGACGTTCAGACGGAGATGAACGATAACATCGAATCAGTCAGGTGTGAAGTCGCTAATGCGAAAGAAATCGTTAGTACTAGGATTAACTCCGTGGAACAGCGTATGGAAGAAGTTAACACGTACGTGGGTGTGTTAAAAGCTGATGTGGCTATAGTTAACTCTGGATTAAAATAAACTAGAGGCATAGCATTTGCCGTACACATGAATACCAAACGTGTAGCAAGCAAAGTAGAGAAGGTGGAGGCTGAAGTCAGCAAAATAAAACAGGACTTAGCTACAGACATTGAAGCGATTCGAGAGGAAACTCGTGAGAACAATCACAGATCCAACCAATACGTAGCAAAAACATTAGATGCTTACCTTGAGGAACAGGATGGGAGACAGAAAGAATTCGATAATCGCATTGAAGGAAGATTTGAGCAGATAGAATCACAGGTGAACGCTATAATTAATAACCAACCTGAGAAAGTGTTAGAATACGCCGAAATGGATGAAAGCATCAGTCGTCTATTAAAACCTAATAGAGAGGGTGTACCATCTACAAACACTGCGACTAACATGGCAAAACCGAATGTTCCTATGGGAAACCAAGGTTATAATCCATTTAGGACAGCATCACAATTTGTGACACCGAATGCTAACATAACGCCGAATTATGGGCTGACACCTAACTTTAATGTCACGCCGAACTATGGTCAAACTCAGTACTCGAATATTGTGTATTTGAGAAGCCATGAAGATCGACCGGCAAAATTCAATAATTCCAATTCCGTTACACCGGTAGATTTTCTGAGAAACTTGGAGTCATACATGAGAGAAACTATGGTAGCACCAGACAGGGAGTTTCGGGCTGTCGAAAAATACCTCGAGAACAGCCCGTTAACCTGGTTCAAGGCATTCAGATACTCATTCCACAATTATCAGGAATTTAAAGTAGCATTCCTTAAGACTTATTGGTCTTTGGAACGTCAGCAAAATATAAGGGCGGAAATGTACAATAAGAGGTACGATAGTACTCAAACAACTAAGTACGCGACCTACTTCGCAAGTCAGCTTTCGAAATTGCAATGTTTGGAACCCCCTTTGTCCGAATTAGAACTTGTCCAAACCATTAGAAGACAATACCCTATGGAAGTACAAAGGTTACTCATAGCGTCAGATGCAAATGAAAATGAAAATCCACAGCCTGCTTCCAGTCTCCGACCGGGTCAGGAATGGAATGAATGAAGCCCCCATCTAGCGGCGAGGATATGAAATGTGCCGGCTGCCGAGGCCTGACGCACACCTCTGGGGCAATGATTAAATGAATGACAGATGAAATGAAATGATAGTGGAGAGTGATGCTGGAATGAAATTTTGACAGGGAAAACCGGAGTACCCGGAGAAAAACCTGTCTGCCTCCGTTTTGTCCAGCACAGATCTCACATGGAGTGACCGGGATTTGAACCACGGATCCAGCGGTGAGAGGCCGGCGTGCTGCCGCCTAAGCCACGGAGGTGCTGTCAGATGCAAATACATTTATGAAATGTGACGAAATTCTTAGAAAACTGGATAGCAGTCACGAACAATTTGCACCTACACCTAAACACAGGAACACACATGATGTAAATGTAACTTCAGTGGACAGAACCAGTCAGACTGTACAAACTACTGAAAATCGTCGAACAAATTATCGTCAAAATCACGAGGTACCAGATAGAAGGAGAGATTTCCGTGATTATCGTAAAGACAATACACCTTATGCAAGGAATCGTCGTTTTGACTCAATCAACAAGAATTACCAGAACAGGTATCAAAATAGAAACAACAATTACAACAACAATCGTCGTAGTAACAACAATGACAATAACAACGCTTATTTCAACCGTGGTTATAGAGGACAGCCACGTGATCGTGAGTATCGAAATAACCGATACACTGATAATCCCAGAAGAGATTACAGACACAGTGGCGGTTACCGAAGAGAAAATGATTCTCGTTTCCAATACGACAATGATTGGAAAGGTAAGGCTAATAAAAGTCGACGATACATTCAGGAACGGAGAAGAAGAAATGCAGAAGACGAAGAATCAGGCAGGAGAAGAGATGGAAATGACAAATGTCGTGAGAATAACAGGGAAGTTACGACAGCTGATGTTCACAACATTGAGATTGAACCAGCAGATGAAGACAATCGCATGAGTGATGAAGAATATCACAGGATCACCGACAGAATGGATCGTGCACGAAGTCAAACCAAGGGTTGGTAATTGGCTGAAATAAACATTGACTTCCACAATTTTTATTTACTTGACGTGGAGATGTATGCGCCCGTTGACGCATGTTCGCTCAGACAACAGAGACTAAAACTTATGCTGAACTGTAACTGAACATACCCTGCGAGCGGCGGGAAGAAGCTGAAGCAATATCGCTTATGATTATATTTTTACTTATTTTTCACATTCCAAAAATCAACTATAATTATAACTAAGTAATTCTGCATATTTGAAGTACAGCATACTTCGTAAATAGAAGAAACTATCAATTTACGCGGCCAGCTCATGTACTGAGAGCACGCCATATTTGGTAACACCTGTTCCTATTTGTCTGTGGAAGAGACAACATGTGCATGTTGGAGCACAAGTGAAAGGAAACCATGTGGCAGGGAAAATATGCGAATAACTTTCTTATGGATAGCCATCATGGCATTGTGTAATAATTGAAAGTTTGAAGACATTCACCACTACGAAAACTGTGAAGTATTTTTATTATTATCCGAGGTGAAATGAGGGACTTGTGCGAAGAAAACTTTGCGACCGCATGGCCTCATTCTCACGCACACACACATGTTTCAGTGTTCTATAAACTGTGTATTTAATTAACTTTATAACTGTACAAAACCTACAAGTACAATTTTTATTTGCCAGATGGGCAGTATTTTGATTTAATTTGTGTTAACACTTAGATAATGTTCAGCTATTGTAGATACATTTTGATACATTTTCACATGAATAGTCGACCACTAATTGGTGATGTGATAACTGAAGCACACACATCAGATTAGTAGCAATATGAGTCGATGTAATTGTTTAATTACTATCGCATTTGCAGGCTTTCCTATATTTTCTATTTTCTTAACACTTTGACACTATGACCGTTTGTTACAAACAGTAACAAATCGAGTACGTAGGCAGTGCCAATTGCACAACCATAGGAGTGCTGAATTATTGTATGCATTTGTGTTGTATTAGCACAGTTTTTTTTTATTCAGCAACGTTGTGCACATAGCTTGATTTTCTTAGTAATAAACGCATCTCGTTTATTAATTAATGATAGTTAGGACTAGCTAACACTTAACTCTAAAGATAAATGTTAGAGATGGCACCATCATGGCATAGGACAAATTTTCCCCTTGCTACTAAATGTAAATGTTCTAGTATTTGTAAACAAGTAAATGTCTTGCTTTGCTGTAGATTCTTTTGATGTTTGATCCACCCGTAAGTTATTTCGATGTAATTGCTTAGGGCCGATCTTACGTGCCATTCTCTTAGCTTGTTCATATTGTCGAATTTTGTATTAGGACCATGAGAGTAATTTAGATCTTGTTTAGGACTTTTTTTATATTTCTTTCAGGGCAGAATAGTATCGGACTAGCCGTTTGCAACTCTCATGCTAGGCTAGGGATCTATTCTGAATAAAATTTATTTGTGATTTTAACCTAAGGCTGACCTCTCCTTTCTTGTTTAGTTTTGTTATCGATGCATTCCTCTGAGCTGGTTAAAGATCGAACCTCACTAATTCCCGACACCCCCGAGTGCAGACTTTTGTGCTACACCAGCCTATGAATGTATCGTCCCCCATACTTGTGTGTTGACTGGAAGAGGGTCTCGGAAGGGTCATTTGAAACCGGTGGCTCCCCGAAACCTTCGGCCAGCGGGCACAATATCATCACCCAAAAGTACACCTCCATGGATGAAATATGTACAAAAAGACATGCGAATTGCTAACATAACCGACACATCAGACAGAGACTCCTTCCGTAACAAAGTGAACAACTGGGAAGTCCAACCAGAGCAAGCAAAACCTACACCTTACAGACCTCAATGGTTTGACGAAAGAAAATTGGCATTCTCCGACAGAATGAAACAATACTGGCAAAATAAGAAGAACGTCATGAATTGAGTCAAAGTGCTTACCGCTTTCCAATATTGGGAAAATGCGCTGTAAATAAATAAATAAATAAATAAATAAATAATAATAATACTATATTCACAGCCTTGGAGTGAGAGAGCATTAGATAGGTCCAGCTTCAAACTGCAATGATGGAAATGCAGTTGGATGTACCGGGAACATATGTTATTGGGAGAAATGTATAATTCGCACTATTAGATTTCCGATTGCTAGCTAGTAACTGATGTGCTTCTCGCATGACTTGGGGCACTGCCAATGATGTGGCTAATTCGATAATGACGTATTAGCACAGTGTGGGAGTGTGGGGGAGGTGGGGTCACTTTGCGATTCATCCCCGCCTTGATAGATCATTCGAGAGCCGAAGTAGGATCAATTTGGCAATTCCATGATTTGTTTTTCTTCCTTGTTGAATCAGTAAATAGAAGCTCTTTGTGTACGCAGTATTCTGTTGAAATTTTGTTTTCATCCGACTGTCAATGATCACATTCGTCGTGTATGTGTCTGTGTGTGTGTTTTTTTTTTTTTTTTTTTTTGTGCACTTCATGAGTTGCTACTTTCATGGCAAAGGGTTATCTATCGTTCAATTGGAAATGAGTTATTGGCTTTTGGCATGCGTACATTGTTCGCCATACACACATACCGGATGTAATCATCGCGAGCACACGCATGTAGAATAGGCTACCATGTGATCTGGACAGGGCCGTATATAGAGTTTTATTTTGGTTGGCATGGTATAGGCCCCAAAGAATAGGGTGTCCGGGGTTCTCCCCGGGAAACTTTGTATAATTCTGAGCAAAATGATGAGTTTTAAGGCTTTCTGGCATCACTTTATCAACCAATTTGTTGTGATGTTTTATGTTTGTCTAATACTAACACAACTAAGACCATTTTATGTTCCTTTTTATCAATACAATCACCTTGCTCACTTGATAGTGTTTACATGAAAGGAATTAACATTATTGTTTTGATTTACAACTTACACTGTAACATTAAGTCAAGGTTTCTTGAAGCATCACCAAATCGGTTTATAACTTCATCGTAAGAGGTGTATGTCTCTGTGAATAGAATAATAGATAAAAAATACTAGACCGTTGAGTCTGTTTCCAGAAGTAGAATTTCTTAAGTATGTTTTGAACCAATTCAAACTCCAACTCCGTTCGGTGGTACTGCTAGCTAGGGAGACAGGCAAATTTGCCAAAAGTTTGATAAGGGTATAAAAGTTAGGAGAAAAAAACTTTTGTCACACGCTTCTAGGGCACTTGTTGCTGTTCTTGGTACGTTCATAAGAGCGAAGGCGCTGGAGAGTAATAAGAGGTTATGTTGTTACACATAAGATCATAGCAAACTGATTGTGACACTGTTAACATTGCTCTACCGTCGCCTCGCTTTGCAACGTTGCCATACGTCGCTTAGTAACAATAGTACATCTTAAGTACATGTATATTAGTTATTAATGTTTTAATATTTAAACACGCCCCTGGATCTGGATACTATTGCATCGTTGAAATGTGTAACTCTCTATCTTTTCAAAATCTGAAAAGTGTTAATTCATGTTTTCCTTCAGAAACTGTTTTGCGATTTATATTTCATCTTGCGAAAACTTTGGATAATAATAAGCTCGGTCTAAGCCAGTGGTCGGCTACCTACGGTTCTCGCTCCACTATTTCCGGCCCATGATGAAGGGCAAAGCTGAAAATAAAATACAATAATTAAATAAATAAACTTAATTACAAACTTGAAATAAATAAATATTCAGTAAGTTGAAACCTTGAGTCAATAAATAGTTGTACTTTAATGACAGTACCGGTTTCGGCCTCATTGTGAACTTCTTCAGCGATATATTATAAAATATGAAAAGAAGCAACACTTGCATACAAAAATGTTCTTATCAAAAGTTGTTAGCAAAATAATTACTTAAAATACTAATAGGCTAAAGGCTGAAAAGCACTTAAACATTTTTAGCCTATTTTCAATTTTGAAAAAATAGGCTTATGAGATCACCTTTTGTCCGTGTGTGTGTGCGTGTGTGTGTGTGTGTGATTCGTGTGTGTGTCCCCCCCTAATAAAATCTAAACGGCAGGAGCGATTTCAATGAAACTCGGAAATTTCATAGCACTATTCCCGGCGACCTCGACCGTGCCCTTCAAATTTTGTTACGACTCACCAATCCAACATGGCGGCTGTGCGAAATATTTCACCAGCATTCAATATCTCCGAAACTATTACCGATATTACCCTGACATTTTCTATGGTGATAGAGGGAACTACTATAAGTTCACGTATGTGACTTTTG
The DNA here is from genome assembly GCA_946902985.2 of Meconema thalassinum. Lineage (NCBI taxonomy): Eukaryota > Metazoa > Arthropoda > Insecta > Orthoptera > Tettigoniidae > Meconema > Meconema thalassinum. The sequence goes on from OX336395.1 coordinate 191,836,614, forward strand.
AAACCTGGTAACTACAAAACGAACATGGCGGCCAAGCGAATTGGCGACTTTTAAATAGACTTTTCTCGCGATTTGACCAACCAAACGCAATGAAACTTGGTACAGTATATGTTTATATACATTGTAATGCACTGACATCTAACTTCGTTCAATTGTTTACATAATCACAAGATGGCGGATGTGCGAAATATTTCACCGGCATTCTATATCTCTGAAACTATTAGCGGTATCTCCCTAAAATTTTGTACTGAGATAAAGGGCACTACTGGAAGTCCACCTATAAGATTTTTTAAAACCGGTTAACTACGAATACGAACATGGCGGCCAAGCGAATTTGAACATTTTAAATAGACCTTTCTCGCGATTTAATGTTCCAAGCGCACTGAAACCTGGTACAGGAAATATTTATACACATTGTAATCCACTAGTATCTAATTTAGTTCAATTGTTTACATAACCTCAAGATGGCGGCAGTGCGAATTTTAAAATTAAATTTTTATTTCTTGTGATGTAGTCATGCGATCGAAGTGAAAGTTTGAATAATGAACCTAAGCAATAATTTTCCTTCAATGGTACATGACTCTATGGCCTATACATTTAACAATCCAACATGGCGACCATCCGAAATATTTAGACGATACTGAATATCTACGAATCTATTTTAGCAATCAAACTGCATTTTTTAATGTTCATAGGGGCTATGAACTTAAGTTCACCTATAGGACTTTAAATAACCTGGTGATCACAAATCCAACATTGCGGTGACGCGAATTATATATATTCACATGGACGCTTCTCGCAATTTAACCATCCGCGTGCAGTGAAACTTGGTACAGTAAATCTTTATCCGAATGTTAATCCACTGGCATCTAATTTATTTCAATTGTTTCCATAACCTCAAGATGGCAGCTGTGAAAATTTTTTAAATCTCCTTGTTTTTTCTTGTGTCCTAATTATGCGATTGAAGTTTGAATACTACACGTTCACAATAATCTGCATGTAACAGTACATAACTCTAGGACCTACATATATAAAATCCAACATGGCGACCATCCGAAATATTTAGTCGGTTCTCAATATCTACGAATCTATTACAGCAATCAAACTGAAATTGTGTATGTTAAATAGTGGCAATTAATATAAGTAGGATATATGAAAATAGGCTGTATAGTTCTTCACGGAACTACTTGTTTTAAATCAGATCTGTTACAATGTGTTAATGAAATGATTTATATAAATCTTCATTAAAAGCAGCTTGACTTTAAAACACATGCAGCAACAAGAATCAATATCTTGGAACGCACAATTAAAACACTATAGCACGGTAAATCAACGCATCAGAACCCCTGATCATCGGGGGAAGATCACTAACTAAAAATTTAGAAGAAAAAAAAACAATAAATGAAAATCCTCAGGAAAATCTTTGGTCCAGTGTGCATAGAGGGAGTGTGGATATTTACAAACATTTCGAGAAAATATCACACATTGTTAGAAAATGACGATTAACATTTTATGGACATATTCAAAGAATGGTCAATGGAAGACTTACGAAAAGGATATTTAATTATGCCTTCTCATAATATCCAAGAAAAAGATCGCGGGTTCAATCCCAGCCGAAGTTGACGGATTTTTAAGATCGTTATAAATCCCTCAGTATCCCTTCCTTTGGAGGGGAAGTAAAGCTGGCGGTCCCATGTCATAGATTCATGGCATCTAAAGATCCTTCCACTAATTACACTTTTGTGAAGCTAAATTATAGGTTAGATATTACTAATGCTCTTAGGATCCAACGTTCGTTGCCAGAAGCCGACTGTGGTGGCATCTAGTAACCAAGTTCAGAACTAGTTGTCGTTGACAGTGGCGTTTGGTAGCAAAAGTAGGAACTACTTGGAAATTGAATGTCTGCAGTCCTTACTTGAATTAAAAACAGACTAGCGGACCCGTGCGAGAAATCTCGCATGTTCATAATCCACACTTTCCCCGGCCATAATGCGAACAGAACAGCCATGTTGTCGCGTATTTTCCTACAGCAACAGTATTTGCAAATCACACACTTCTTACAAAAATTGATATGAAATTAGAATGCAATTCGTCACTGCTAATGCCATTTGTGTGCTGAGTCCATTGATTGTCAGCTTAGCTGTAACACTCACCAGTCACTCAATATTTATGAAATTATACGATTTGAGTACTCATTCCTTTGATTTACTGTTTCTGAAACCCATACAAAATGATAAAGGAAAGACTTCATGATGTTAAAATTACATGAAACAGGTGTCACAGTGGCCAAACTGTGAAGTGGACAGCAATTATGGAGCGTATTTTAATACAGCTACAGTATCTGCAAATCGCACACTTGGTACATTTTTAAAGTTTTTTTTTTTAAGAAATTACAGATATTTATAAAATTAGAGTGCAATTCATCGCAGCTAATGTCTATTCTCTTTCATTTGAATGCTCATTTGTCACGATCGGTCGCTTGTGAGCGCCGCAGGAGGGATCTATACTACTGAAATAATATATATGATAACACACACTAATACAACAGCCATCACAATTAACACCGGTTATCAGACAGATTCTACACACACCCAACGTACACTTGGCTACATGACCGCATTGTCGCAGCCCCTAAACTAAGGAACCAACCAATATCCGAGAATAACTGGCTGATAGAAATTGAAATTGTTCAAGAAATCAAGATAACAGAAGAAATTTTATGAGGCAGGCCTAGATTCAGATTGTTGGTGAAAAAACATGATTGCTGCAAACCCCTGAATGAGAGCCACCTCTGCATGGACCGCAGAAAGGAAAAACGATCACAGTGAGAGAATGGAGTGATTTTGGGAAGAGAAAAAAGCTAATTTAAATTCATCTGTAAAATAGTTTCAATCGCGCTCCTAACAAGGGAAGTATCAGGTAAGACAGGTTGAAACCTATCTTGAAACTTTGTGGACGCAACTGTTGTACTATAAGAGGAAAACGGGCGGAAAGTCAGCTGCCAGATTGAACTGCAAGGCTCCGAAATCGTACCTGACATCCTGGTACGCAGACATGAGGACTGTCGGAGCTGGACATCCCTGTGGCACTCGGGAGTTGTCGCGTAGCGGGACGTGTACTGATATCTCGCCGGTAGATGGCAGTCGGGTTTGAACTGCAGTTGTCTTCCCGCTCACTGCGTATCGCGCATTCCAAAAACATTAAGTTAGTCACTGTTTCCATAACTGTACCTGATACTGCGACACTGTTAAAAGTAAACACAAAGGCTTGTAAGAAAATCGACAGTAGGACAATACACACACACGTGAAGCCCAATAACAAATTATCATGCAGGAAGTAGCAGCAACTGACAGCCAGCCGATATACTTAGGTTTGGAATAGGTGGGCCGCGCACTCATACTGCAAGACCCCCCCCCCCCCTTACCCCGTCGCAGCGTGTTGAACCAACCCCACCTAAATAATAAGGCCTCCGCGCTCAGAAGCACGCGCGCCAAGAGTAGTCATTCCTCCCTGCCCTACCAAACAATGTTTCTACTCGCAAAGAAAACGCTCATATTGTTGCACTGTACAACTGTAAATGAACACTGCATAGCCTGCAAGTCTTTGCGTAGCCAGTATTGCTAAATTACCCGTACCTCGTAGAATTTACTTTCTTCCTTACCTTTCATAAAATACGCTTTCCGGTAATGCTTGAACTATGAAACTCCTTCTATACTGAGGGAGCAAAAAGAAATAAACAGTTTCATCATAATAACAAAAAAGGCCCGTAATTATTACGATAATGATGTTTATTATGATTTTCAGAACGTTATGAACTTATTAACCTCACTTTTAAATGAAGGGAGAAAGGCAAACATGGAAAAGAATAATTGAACAGCTGAGTCGAAAAACGATAACATTCCATTTCCAAGAGGAAAAAAGAACGATCATCTGTCGAAACTATACGTCGTATTGAAAAATTCACTATTAGGCAATTTTAGTACTAGTAGAAAGAAGTTATGTCTCTAAATGTCATAATAGGAGTGTCATCTGTTAGCGACTAATTAATGATTAAATATGCTGGCATATTATCCCATTTCTTTGAATATTGTCCTTTTTCCACTCGTTCAATTTTTAGTAGCATTTTACTGGCGTTGGATTACAGAATATTAATTTATTTAAAAGTTTTGAATTTGGCAGATATTTACATAAAATTTATCAACAATTTGGCTACAGACAGAAATACAATACAATACAGTTTTATCTTGAAACATATTTAGCCGAGTCTACATTGTACAGCAGGAACATAATTAACTCTCACCAACAATTCAACTTAGAGCCTACTGTTCTTGTAGCTTAATAGAGAATAGATAGAGCATATGAAGTCTTCTGTTTCTTAACTATTAATTTAACAGATTGTACATTAAAATTACATTTTGCTACTAGAAAATTTCTTAATGGATGTAAGTAAAGGTTAAAAAATTGGTTTAAATGGCTTAAAAATTTTCAAAATAGATTCAATCCACATTTTGTGAGGGTCGTTTTTGAAATTACAATAGGACTGGGAATGTACAGTGTTTTAAAATAGGCTACAACCTGTTGAGGAGGGTGAATTTTGTTCTTGAGAACTGCTGTAAAAACAATTAGTGTTTATGAAATCAAAGTTGCAGTTGGGTTTGAATATGATTTATTATATTTAATTTTAGAAGTGCACTTTGGAGTTCTGAATGGTGTAGTTTCACATCCTTCATTAAAGTTTTTATTGAGGACATGAAGTTTAATTTATTATGGTGTTTTTAAAATTATTAGCCCAATGCTTCCTTTGTAATGAATGAAAATCCACAGCCTGCTTCCAGTCTCCGACCGGGTCAGGAATGGAATGAATGAAGCCCCCATCTAGCGGCAAGGATATGAACTGTGCCGGCTGCCGAGGCCTGACGCACTCCTCTGGGGCAATGATTAAATGAATGACAGATGAAATGAAATGATAGTGGAGAGTGTTGCTGGAATGAAATTTTGACAGGGAAAACCGGAGCACCCGGAGAAAAACCTGTCAGCCTCCGTTTTGTCCAGCACAGATCTCACATGGAGTGACCGGGATTTGAACCACGCACCCAGCGGTGAGAGGCCGGCGTGCTGCCGCCTAAGCCACGGAGGCTTGCGCTTCCTTTGTAATAATGCTGCTAATTTGACAAAGTAATTTAAACTTGCCTGTTTTCTTAAGAATTAAATTTTGAACATGACCAAAAAAACAAACAAAAAAACAAAAAACAAAAAAGAGCTCAGCCTATGTTGTGCTGAAAATACTATTAGTTTTGTAAGTATTTAAAATATCACAATATGGGTTACTTGGATCATAATGAACACATAACTAACTTTCAAATGTCGAATGTTTAATAAGTAGCCTACTGCATATTTGCAGCAAAACATAAGACTGGTAAACATTTCTTACTGTATATATCTGCTTTTGTAAACCTGTATTGGGTGTAAAAAACGAAATTTAAAACACAATAGCTTTCCACAGTAGGCTAAGTTTCCATGTGATAGTCTGGAGAGCCACTAGAAGGACTTGTTTGCAAAAGCCCTGAAAAATCACCTGACTTCTTTGGTCAGGTGCAATTTATTTTAACATGTTAAAAAAGTGTTCTTTCTATTAAAGCTCACAGGAATAATTCAGCTAATAAACAATTGACCTTATATATTTTAGCAGACATAATTTTAAGCTATGCCCTATTTCACAAAATAAAATATTTGTGAAAAATTGCTACGCCTGAAAAACGCTTTATAATATTTCTTTATAGGACCTAAACAAGAAGGTCTAGAGAAAATCTTGCATCTAGGTGGACAAACACCTTAGACCAACTTACTGGAACCTGAACTCTAGGAATACTCTAATTTTAATATACCGGTATGCTCGGCTAAATTCTATACCGTAAAAGAATATATGAACTTATAACCAATGAACCAAATAAACCTCTTGTTGAAAATGGGAGTAGCTTAATCACAAACTGGCCAATAAATACCTTACATCTAAATAAATGCAGTACGCAGGGCTACCGTAGGCCTATGTTGGATTAATTCAAAAGAAGGTCTTGATCATAGGCATATGTACTGTAGCCTACAATAACATGCACAATGACAGACGTGCACTGGTACAACGATTTTACTCTAATGTAAGAAAAACCCATAAGAATGAACATCTTGGTCTTAAACATACCCCAGGATTATAACATAGCCTATATTTTTAATAATATAGTGTAGGTTATGTTAGAACTACTATAGTAATATTTTAAATAATTGTAGGCTTACGAATTCAGGGAATGTTCTGAAAATTAAATTATCAAACAGCATAAAGTACACATAAAACGTCGTAGTGGATTATAAGCCTAATTTGTATCACAGCCTACGGTACTTTCAGAAAATAAACCAGCCTTTATTTTATATCATACGTCTGCTGCTCCCTAGAATGAAAATAATACAAATCAAGCTAATTCCAAACGGGCAAATCACTTACGGTATGTTATATTATTTAACTGCATTGGAAATGTTTTCATAGAACAGATGTACGTACAGTAGGTGTATCTGAGGTTATGTACACCATGCGGTTCAAACCTTCTATCTTTAATCTATATTTAATATGGATAGTATAAGTACTGAATAACTTATCTTTGTTGTTTTGCTGACTGTTAAATTTTCCCTTGGGATGGCTCGTATCCACTTGTTTGTCAAGTCTGTTTCTTTCGGAAAAGAAAACACTTGGACTTTTGGTCCCGTTGGATAATTTCCTCTGCACCCAGTCACACAACATCTATACGGCCTTTTTGTGATTAATATGGCAAATATCCACAAATACAAACACTTAATTACACATTTTTCTACACTGATTAACTTACTTCGAATGCTGAAGAGCAAAACTACAGCAAAAAGTACAACTTATGCGCCGACCTTGTAACGCTCCACAAACATAGCGATTGACTACTGTTGGTCGAGCTACCTAGCGCTGGTCAGCCAGTGCGGAGGCCTTACTATCTAGGTGGCGTTGGTTGAACTGCCATCTCCTGGAGTGATGACATTATGCAGGGGGTCGCGCGACCGGCCTTGAGTGCCTGGGCAGTCAGGGCTGTCGCTGCCAACATGTACGGTACTCGCTACTTCCCATTGATTTATATGAGAGATTTGGCACATAATTTCGGAGCCTTGCAGTTCAATCTGGCTGGTGATTTTTCACACGTTATCCTCTTATAGTACAACGATTGCGTCCACAAAGTTTCAAGATAGGTTTCGACCTAGTTAGTTAGTTAGTTATTGTTGTTTTAAGGGGCTGAACTACGAGGTCATCTGCCCTTCTTAACACAGATTACAGAATACAAAATGGAGAGCGGTAGTACTTACAAAGGGGAATTTAGAAGGCAGGAGATAACATGAAAAGAAAAAGAAGGCTGACCCCTCGCAGAAGGAGGGTATCAGAAAAGATGAGACAAGGGCCAATTAAGGCGGGAAAGGAAGAGACTCCCTAGGCCTCGGATACCCTAATACCGTCGGGGTCGGAAGAGAACAAGAGTTGACCAAGTGAGGTCGACAGGAAAGAAGACAGAGAGGAGCCCTGCACAAGTAAGTGGAAGCAATGCCGGACTCAGCTGGGACCCCGTGGTCGCCAACCCCCGTCCCACTAGATGTGAGCCCCTGGGGGGAGGTTTCGTCCTGCCTTACCTGAAACTTCCCTTGTTAATTGGGTGTAACGTAAAATAAAATGATATTAATATTCGAAGGAAATAGCTTGGCATTTATTACGGACATTGAAAAATGAACAGAACATGCTATTCGCTTCAGTCTTATTCAACAGCCATGAAAATCAACTTATTCTGCGCGCATCTCCCACTGAATTTATAGATCACGTGGTAAACACCTTCCCCTTTCCTCTAGAAATAAAACGAAATGCAAACCATGTATTATTTTGTTATCTCTGTTGTGGGGTTAAATATCAATTTCCCACGTTCTGTAGCGAAGACAGAAGATTTTTATGGGTGCTTCCGTGATATTGCAGTCAAGAATATTGCAGCGCTAACAAATACGATGTTTTTCCAATGCTATTTAGAGAGCGCTCAAGATATACGGTAATTGTGGTGGAAGTCGTAGCGGGAAAAGGGAATTTGTATGTTTGTATTGTGTTGTCTCTAGCTCTTAAAATAAATCAAGAACACTTTCATTGGCTTATACTGTACAGTATTAATCTACATCTGATACAAGACAAATACCGGTTCGGGAACGATGCCTCCACTAGCGTAAAGAAATAGAAATGTTTTTCTGAAAATTGACAAATGAACTACAAATATAATAAAAGCATCCAAAACGATGGTATAGTGGATTTCACCGCCCAGGAATTAAAACTCAGCAATTATTCTAGGTTTATGCCGTGTCATGTGCGGTGTTTCGCCTAGGATCACCAAAATAGGCTCATCAGCGGGCTCTTGGTATCCGTGCCTGGACCCCCACACGAGTAGTGAACTGCGCGCTACCTCCCTTTTTATGAAGTGCACCTGCACTTATTTACTGCGAGAGCTAAATGTTCAAGCAGCCATTCACCGCCCTATAAATGCTTCCAAAAAAAAGAGGCAAACCCCCACACAAGACACGGCAAAAATCTAGAAAAATTGTTGAGTAACAATAGAAGTTGTTTCTTGACATTAAAGATGTCGGTTACAATCACCCCAAGGAAATAATTGCCTTTCAATCTGTCAATGCATTAATGTGCCTTTTAATGTGTTGGAAGTCATTTTCAGTCTTGGCTTAGTAAAGCAAATTTATGCTCTTTAATCTGTCAACACATTAATGTGCCCTTTATCATGTTGGTAGTCAATTTTATTGTTGCCTTAGTAAACCAAATTATAGCCTACATATTAGTCTGTTAACACATGAATGTGCCCTTTATAATGTAGGTAGTCAATTTTAGTGTAGCCTTAGTAAACCAAATTATACATATTAGTCTGTCAACACATTAATGTGCCCTTTATCATGTTGGTAGTCAATTTTAGTGTAGCCTTAGTAAACCAAATTATACATATTAGTCTGTTAACACATTAATGTGCCCTTTATCATGTTGGTAGTCAATTTTAGTGTAGCCTTAGTAAACCAAATATACATATTAGTCTGTTAACACATTAATGTCCCCTTTATCATGTTGGTAGTCAATTTTATTGTTGCCTTAGTAAACCAAATTATACATATTAGTCTGTTAACACATTAATGTGCCCTTTATCATGTTGGTAGTCAATTTTATTGTTGCCTTAGTAAACCAAATTATACATATTAGTCTGTTAACACATTAATGTGCCCTTTATAATGTTGGTAGTCAATTTTAGTGTAGCGTTAGTAAACCAAATTATACATATTAGTCTGTCAACACATTAATGTGCCCTTTATCATGTTGGTAGTCAATGTTAGTGTTGCCTTAGTAAACCAAATTATACATATTAGTCTGTCAACACATTAATGTGCCCTTTATCATGTTGGTAGTCAATTTTAGTGTAGCCTTAGTAAACCAAATTATACATATTATTCTGTCAACACATTAATGTGCCCTTTATCATGTTGGTAGTCAATGTTAGTGTTGCCTTAGCAAACCAAATGTATGGTCTTTAGTCTGTCAACACATCGATTTGCAACTCCTCGTGTTGGTAGTCAATTTTAGAGTTGCCTTAGTAAACCAAATTATACGTTTTAGTCTGTCAGCACATTAATGTGCCTCTTCTCTTGTTGGTAGTCAATTTTAGAGTTGCCTTAGTAAACCAAATTTATGCTTTTTAGTCTGTCAACATGATTGTACCCAATTGTATTGGGTGTTATGTGCTAACCTGAAACAATTACATGAGATTAGGAAATTCAATAAATGAATAAACCCAAATAGATGCAAAATGATGTACACTATATAATTATGTTTCTTCTTCTTTTACAGGTGAGTCCGCTGTTATACTCCTTTATCTGTCGAAGGACTGCCAACAGTACGTACGTAGCCTATACATTCATGATTTTTCTTTTTTCAAAATCTATTTGGTCGTCTATCTGGCATTAATTTAATTTAATTTAAGTTTGCGCTAACGGGCTAGTTGATCAAAACAGATCCGTTTCTTAATATGATCCTTCCACACAGTCTGTTGAATCAATCGTTTTGAAAATGTATCAACATTTACCTTTATGAGATAAAATAGTTACGCTACTGAAAATGCTTCACTGTTACCAACATTACAATTAATCAATTTTTAAGAAAAAATATTCAGCAAAAGGTACATTTATGACCTTACTATTGAGGTTAAAGATTTGTAACTAAATACATTTGAAGAAGATTTCATAATCAGTCGTATGCAACTCGCCTATAATGGTAATTAAGACGCATGGAAGTTATAAAACGAGCGAAGTGAGTATAATAAACATACTCGTGTCTTAACTATAGCCATTATAGCTAAAGCCCTGCGTGGATGCGGATATCCGCAACATTTTTCGCCATGCGGATATAGTTAGCATTGCTGTGTGGATAGCCGATAAGCTGCGGATAATGTTTCGAGTAAATTTGCGGATAGTATTTAGAATACAATCCGAACTTGTTGAATATCATTACTAAGATCCCGATGTTTATGACATATCATATTTTTCCGTTATGTTTAATTTTTCATGATAAATGTAAGATGATAATTTACGCTAATCTCATTAAAATTATGTCATTAAGCACAATTATCACTGCGAACTGAAAAGGGTTGCAATTCTGGTTGTATAACGTTCATTTTAAACAAAGAACTTGGTTGACATACAAAGCCTAAGGGAGCGACTTCCTCCTCAATACTAAATGTGTTGTTTTAATATATTATGTAATTGAAAATATTATTGTAATGCCAGTAGATTCGGATAGCAAACGTGCGGATGTGGATAAATCATGCGGATGTGGGGCGGATGAGGATAACGTTTTGTTTATCCGCGCGGGGCTCTAGATGCACTTAGACAGGCAAAGGAGAAAAATATGATGCTTTGTGCCAAAATAACCAAATATGTACAAATATGCAAAAATATGATTTTGTATCGATCTTCCGGGCCTTAGTTGTTACTAGCAGAAGTACCCATTCTTCGAACGGTCTTTGGTATTAATAGCCAGACGTAATCAATTGAGCTACTGTTGCAATGGTTAGAGGCTTGGAACCTGTTTGTCGACAAAGAAAAATGATGAGTTAAAATATGCTCAGAAAATAAATTTAGCCTACCTAACGTGTACTTCCTGACGTGAAAATAAAATTGAAAACCTCGTAGACGAAACGCAATACACGTCATGCTGCTGTTTGGAGATCTAATCGACCTTCTGTACGACATATCGCACGTTTAAGTTGTGTGAAAAAAATCCGTGGTAACCCCTGACCCCTTTAAGCGCATTGATGAATTTTAAAGTATTAGTTGGTTCTGTGATAACCTTATTGCCATTTGCAAACGCTCGCAGAAATTTAATAAATGGAGTGGCATTACTTCTTGCAGAAATAGATGGAAAGTTGGATTTCACTTTTTGAGATGCTTTTGTCATGGCTATTGGTGTGCATTCCTTCATTAGTTTATTAAATGAAATTAGTTTTCTTGGAATATCAGAAACTGTTATTATTAGAGGCTTAAAATGTAGTTTTCGGGGACCCTTTACGGCTATTTAGGGTCCCCGAGTTTTGTTTCTGACACCAAGGGGCAGAAAATAAGCTTTGTCTCGTCGTTGTAGGCCGTAGTATAATAATAATAATAATAATAATAATATAACAATATAGAGATAGGGACGTAATAGACCTTCCGTACCACACCCGCACGTGTAAATCGCGTGAAAAAATTCTATAGTACCGCTTGACCCCCTTAAGCGCATTATATGTATTGATGCATTTTACAGCTTGATTTTGTACCGTTATAACCTTATAACCGTTTGCAAACTATCTTCAGTAATGTAATAAATGGAATTGTATTGCGTCTCACAGCAATAGATGGACCTGTGAGTTTCTGTTGCCATGGTTACCGGATTGCATTCTTTCATTATTGTATTAAATGCAATTAGTTTTCTGGGAATATCTCAAAAACGGTTGGTTTTAGGGCCTAAAAAGGTGGTTTTCGGGGGCCCTGCCCCCGAGTTTCGTTTCTCACATTGAGGGGCTGAAAATGAGCTTTGTCTCGCCCGTCTACGCCTATTTCAGCAAGTGTTTTAAGGGGGTAGCCCCCTTTTATTGGAGCTACAGAGAAGAGTTACATCAATGATTAGTGTCGTGCCTCTGAAGGATATCTGTACCAAATTTTACGTTGATCCACCGAGCCGTTCTCGAGTTATAAGGGAACATACTTGTCCACAGACAAACAGACAGACAGACATATAGACAGACAGACATATAGACAGACAGACAAAAAATTTATTTTCGCGCGCATCCGTCATAAAACAGTCTGAAACGCGTAAATAACGCAAATTTCCGTAGAAATTCAGAAAAAACAGACAAACTTTCATTTTTATATATAGAGAGATTATTGATATTCTTCTTCTTCTTCTTCTTATTATTATTATTATTATTATTATTATTATTATTATTATTATTGGCAGGTTCGGGCGATAGTCAAGAATGCCAGCCGCTGTATCGCTAGGTGGACATCTATTTTGAAAAAAGTAACTAGCTTTTTCGTTATTTCGTTACCGTAAAATGTATCGCCTGCTAGTAACCCTTTACTCCCTAACCGTGATTATGAGCAACATCCAGTAGTGCTGGAGACAATTACTGTAACGCCGACGGTACATTTGCTCCCGAGTGCAGCTGTCGATTGATTCACGGAGTCTGGACACTACAATGGTTACTGGTTCATTGATGGCAGCAGCTGGGGTTCTTCACGGGGCATTAGTCATGAGTCAAATGGGGAGCGATCATATCCACTGAACAGTTAAATAAGCTTACAATTTAATTATACCATGGTCTGCACGAGTTCACTGGACAATCGCATGTTTATGGGAGTCTCAATTAAGTACCGTGCTCAATTGTAAGATTAGTGCTGCCGATGAGATAGAAATAGTTTATATTAGTTTCCGTTGACCGTTGTCGACGGAAGACAGATTATGCTGAGAATTTCTACAGTTCAACTCTAACTTGAAAGATAGTACGCGTTAAATGAGTGGTACTCAAACTGGAGGGCGTACGACATGTACAAAAGAAACCAAGACAAAATGGAGGGGGAACAAAAGTTATCTGATGAAAATAAATATAACATAACTACAGGGTTATTCTAAGACTAAAGGCTGATTTTTAAGGGGACCTCGTAGCCTAGAGGGGTCAAATCTGTGAATTTGTTTACTGTTTATCCTGTTTACGCACACATTTCTGAATGTAATTATGTACGTTTGAAAAAGATGGTAACTTACATTGGCTTTCACGGCAAGTAAATTTAAACTCAGCAATTCTTCTAGGTTTGTGCCGTGTCTTGTGAGGGGTTTCGCCTAGGACACCAAGCTGGCTCATAATTGAGCTCTTGGTGTCGTCGCTCGGACCCCCTCAAGGGCCCGGATGAGACAGCCACTGTATTTTAATAGCCATAACAGTCAAAAGATGTCGAGGAAGACCACGCCTACAATATGCACAGCAAATCATGTCTGATGTAGGATGCAGAAACTATGAAGAGATGAAGAGGAAAGCTATAAAGGGAGCCGATTGGAGAACTGCCGCAGACCAATCCATGGATTGAATACTTAGAAGAAGAAGTCCTTTATATGAATCCAAGGAACAAATTTGCATAATTTTGAATTATGAATTCGGCTGAATTTTGAGAATAAGCAATGGGTTTAAATTTTCGGCAAGGGAAATATTTAAAAGGCAAACTGAGTAAACTTAAGATAAAAACTATGGTCATTATTGAGCCTCTGTAGAACGAAAAACTCGAGTCCAATTTTAGACATTACTAAAGAACTGTTATTTATTTAGATATTGCCATGTAAGACAACATACCAAATTTCAACCCTTACTATGACAAAGGCAACTTGAAAAATTAGACACGTCATGATAATTGAAAGTAAAAAAGATACAAATTGGTAATTAATAAATTGAATAGCTTTTCACATAATTTCACATGAGCAATTTGACATTTTAGTTTGAGAGAATATTAGGATTTCAGAGAAGGAACTGAAATTTAGGGGTGCCGGGTAGTCATTGGCATGGGGCCCATGATCGTTCATTACGGCCCTAATTATATAATGAACAATTCCATGCAGATCTAATACGTTAGCACTGATGAAGTCTGAGATATTTAAAAAAAATTAACATTCCGGCCTTTGAAAACTCTCACGAGCGTATGATGAGCCCGTAGATCAATAATCTTTTCTTTTCGATGGGTGACATTATTGGTTCTATCTTAGTGTATATAGTAGTTCTTCACTGGATCTCAATCGGTACCTGGTCATCAGCCCATCTGTTGCCTAAAATGTTCCGTATTATCTTTGGTATTCGTTTTAATAATAATGCAACATAAGTAGGATATATGAAAATAATCTGTATAGTTCTTCACGGAACTACTTGTTACAAAATATGAAAAGTAGGCTAATAAAGATTCAAGGTGAACTAATTTCAACTCTGACATTGGCTGATGATGGCATTGTCATCTTAGCACTTTCACCAGAGGAAGCAAACTTGTACTTATACATGACTGTTAATCTCGTGATCATCACACATGAGACCTCCACATGCGACTTCCGAGTGAGGCACGCCATGATGCGTGATAGGCTCCATTTCGGCAACGCTGTACAGCTTTTCCCGGAGCGGGTAGCTGGTGAACGAAGTTTTATTTCCGCCAACAAATACAAACCGATATAAAATAAGTGAATTAATTTACGTATTTCACAGTCATACAGCATAACCTTTTGATGTATAAGGATTACATCGCGACCAAGAACTACATTTTCCAACCACCCCGAGCCGAGAAAAAGTTACCTTACAAAAATGATAACAACATTTTTTCTTGGACACGCAGAATTTTGAAATTAATAAACCACTTATACAACATTCCAATGTATAATGTGTTAAAATTTGGATTCGATCTGATGACGGGTTTTTGAAATAATAATTCTTAAATGTGACGCATGATTGAAACACGCTTAAAAACGTGCACTTTTTGTGCTCCAACTGCGACAAAAAAATATTAAAATATAAATTAAAAATTCCAAATCTACATGAACTAACGTACAATACTACGACGTAAATGATGATGTTATTGGATTTTATGTAGGTCTATTGGTTACATCACAAACAACCTTCAAACTCGAGTGCACATTATACTTTGGTCGACAGTAGTGTTGCCTCCCGAAAATTGTTTTTCCCCCTCTAAAGCAGCCCCGTATTTTAGGGGAAAGGAGGTAATATCACTCACTAGTCATCCTCTCTATTGACCTGAATAAAGATATATTTACGCCTGGAAAATTTAAATGGTCACCAATAGAATGTATCAATGGGTGTCAGAATAGTTCTGCAAATCCCTTTTGGGCCAGGGAAATTTTTGATAATATATTTCGCTGGTACTTTTGAATATGCTTGCACGGGCTTAGAGCAACAAATAGTTTCATTGTATTTTCCAATATAAAACCTAACGTCCTCATCTATACCATCAACCTCCATTTCATCAGCTTCCTCTTCCGAACTTCTGAACCACTGCCATGCTCGTTGTTATCAACCACCTCTTCTTCGTCATCAACATCTGAACCATCAATGTCCTCTTCAATATCCTGCTGCAACGGACTCGTCAGGTTTGACCGTGACTGATGACTGGATGTGAGAGCGAAAACCACAATTGGCTAGTGGAATGTGTTACCATTATTGCCAGCTATGAATACTGAAGCTCCCTGGCCCTTTAAATAACAATACTCTGATTTATTACAAGATAACTTAGCTGCCACTCACCCGCCGGAAGGTTAACTATGCGAGTTATTTCTTTAAAATAGAAGCCAATTTTTCAGTGCCTGTCACTTAAGTATTTTCACTTCTACGCAGCTGATTGTCATAAATCTGCATTATTTTCATTGCTTATAAGGGGTTAGTTCTGTTATATCTTTCTTAATTTTCAAGAAACATGTAAAACTGAATGAAATTCCTTTTATGATAGGTTGGTTGGTTCCTTAGTTTACGGGCTGCGCCAACGCGATCATGTTGCCCCGTGTACTTCGGGTGTGTGTAGAATCTGTCTGATAACCGGTGTATATTGTGATGGCTGTATTAGTGTGTGTTATCTGTTTTAAATTTAAGTGAGGACTGAAGACGATAATCTCAAGTAGTTCCTACTTTCGCTACCAAATGCTACCGTCCACGACACCTAGCTGTGAACTTGGCTACTACTAGATGCCATCGCAACCAGTGCCTACAAATTTTGGCTTCACACAAGGTTAGTTAGTGGAAGGTTCTTTCACATGCCATAAATCTATGACATGGGACCGTTGGCTTTACTTCCCATCCGAAGGAAGAAATACTGAGGGATTCTTAACGCTCTTAAAAATCCCATGACTTCGGCTGGGTTTGAACCCGCGTCCTTGGGTATAGAAGCTCAGCATGCTACCCACTACACCACCGAAGCCGCCCTTTTTATGATACCGTACCTTCTGAAAAGTTCACGATAATTCTATGTTAACTTCAAATTAGAACAATTCTGGACCATAATCTGCATCATTTGTTTCTTTCCCCTTCCTTTTTGGTGTGCCCGCCGCGTAGCTGTGCTCCGTTCAATCAAGCACCACGGCCGCGAGAGCATCTGCAGCAAGTCCGAAGATCGTAGATTCGAATCCCAGCGCTGATTGTGGCTACCGTGAGTTTGTTTTTTCCCTGGGCTTTTCCATACTCCCTCCAGGCAAATGCCGTGATAGTACCTTACTTCAAGTCCCAGGGCACCTACCTCATGCCTGTTCCTAATTACACACACACTAGTAGACTACAGTCGTCAGCAGCAATACAGGTTATCAGAAAAGTTCAACACACACCCAACTACATGGGGCTGATGACCAAGATGTCCCAATACCCTTAAATAGATCAACAACAAAAACAGTTTTTGTTGATTCATTCAGGGGCTTTTCGACATCGTGCTCATGCTGCCCCGTGTACTTGAATGTGTGTGGAATTTGTCTGATAACCTGTGATACTGAGATGGCTGTATTAATGTAACAACAAAAACAACCTTTTCAGTACTCCTCTGATGTTTTCTAGCATCTTTGTATTTAACGTTGGCTCTTTTGTCAGCCTTGATCTGTCGTTTGTTTGTCTGGTTTGGATTGAGACACCTGCTTCATTAGCTAACGCGCGAGCAGCTGCAGCAAGTCTGGAGATCGTAGGTTCGAATTCCAGCGCAGACAGTGGCTATCCAAGATGGTGGAGGCATGTGAAGAGAATGGGGGATGAGAGATTTCCTAAGAGGTTTCTGAGTTCTGCTGTAGAGGGTAGGAGAAGCAGATATAGACCTAGGAGGCGATGGTTAGGTTCAGTGTTGATCGATATCAAAGGGAGAGGTGTAGAAGCAGAGTAGGCCACAGTGCTAACTGCTAATAGGTGATCATGGAGGCGACTTGTTCGCAAACAGAGGCTTCCTGACTAGATGCTGAAAGGAAAATCAGTCTCAAATAAAATGTACTGTATGTATGGAACAAACGTAAATTTTTTCAGAAATGTGTGTGTAATCGGGCTAAACAGTTCAACATTTAAAGATTTCCGTGGCTTAGGCGGCAGCATGCCAGCCTCTCACCCCTGGGGTCCATGTTTGGAATCCCGGTCACTCCATGTGAGATTTGTGCTGGACAAAGCGGAGGCACACAGGTTTTTTTTTTCGGGTACTCCGGTTTTCCCTGTCAATATTTCATTCCAGCAACACTCTCCACTTTCATTTCATGTGTCATTCATTTAATCATTGCCCCAGAGGAGTGCGTCAGGCCTCGTCGCTAGATGGGGGCTTCATTCATTCCATTCCTGACCCGGTCGGTCGACTGGATACAGGCTGTGGATTTTCATTTCTCCTCTCAAGGTTGTAAGGGTCCTTATGTGTACATTATTTTTGGTTGGTTAGTTCGACAATGTGGTTGAACACGCAAGGACAGGATTGTTACCGTGAGGGAATATTCATACTCATCCCACGAAACGACACGTGCCTAAATCGATATGAGGACTAAGTCGAAAAATAAAACTAATACAGTGGAACTTGGATAATTCGAAGCTGAAGTTACCAACAAAATATTCGAACTATCCAAACTTTCGACTTAGAGAAGTTACATATTTTTGCCTTGGTTGAATGGCTGGAATGGCCAGTCTTTCAATAAGTAAATATTGTTACGTGCCACCCCCCTAGTGGCACTTTTGTTAACTGGATTACGGTGGGTTGAAGCACAACACAGATTGTTCCTTTAAAGAAATAATTAACTTTATTGCGGCCAGAAAATTACACTACTCATCAGCAAATACAAGCAATTGGACCTTACTCCAGTTTCCTCAAGTCTCTTCCTTGAGCGCTCTTGGCCCTTTCACTTGTCAACAAACCACAGAAGTTAAACCGTCTTAATGAGTACGGTGGCCTTGACAGAAACTACCTGCTCCTCTCCCTTATGTACACCAACTACAGTTACTTACGATAACTTGCTGCACGCTGTTCACAAGCTGGGAAACAATGTCACTTGATTTCGTAACTCGCACGGCACTTCGTCACCACACTTCTGTCGCTCAGGAAAACACGCACTAGCTCAGAAACACACACCCACAGAAAACTCGGCCCCCTTACTGTTGAAGCCGCTTATATAGCAGGCTGGTGACTCAATGAAATCTAGAATCGTCTAGGACACACGGCTTCTCGACATTTCCTTCACTGGCTGGGTCACGAATATTCTGGACCATCCCTTTCACTTCGCAGCCCGTTGCGTGACGCGCACGTAATGCACAGAGGCAGAGCACACACAGCCCGGGGGAGCTGTGACTCATGCGGCGAGCGACGAAACAAACTCACAGCCGTAACACCACCCCCTTCCTAAAAGGCTGATCGTCCCGATCAATCATTGGTCCGTCTATGTCCCTCCGTAGGATGCCAGGCGATCTCGATACACGATCTTCATCTTCGGCCTCGGGCTCCGCTGGATCCTGTAGACGACATCGTTGATCCGTTTCACGACTCGGTACGGGCCCTCCCAGGACTTCTGCAGTTTGGGTGACAGGCCTTTCTTCCGTAATGGGTTGAAGAGCCAGACCAGGTCGACCTTGTGGAATCCGCCAGCATCCGTCTGTTGGTCGTATCGGGTCTTCATTCGGTCGGTCTCGATCCGCAGTTTCCTCCTCGCGAACGCGTGCACGTCCTCCAGTTGGTCGACCAGTTCTTGACAATACTGGCTTACCGGGACCGGATCATTCCCAGGTCGGCCGAAGGCAAGATCGACAGGTAGACGGAGCTCCCTCCCAAACATGGCCCGGGCTGGTGTACACCCGGTGGCTTCATGCACGGCGGCGTGGTAGGCCAGGAGAAATGGTGGAAGATGCTTGTCCCAATCCCTCTGGTGCTCGCTGACGACTATTCGGAGATGGTTCTCGATGGTGCGATTGAATCGCTCTACCATCCCGTCGGACTGAGGGTGTAGCGGCGTTGTCCTTGTCTTCCGGATTCCCAGCAGCTGGCATAGATTCTGGAACACCTGCGACTCGAAGTTCCTCCCTTGGTCGGAGTGCAGCTCCAGGGGTACTCCGTACCGGCTGACGAATTCCTTCACCAGGGTCTCTGTGATCGTCGCTGCTTCTTGGTTAGGGAGCGCATACGCCTCCGGCCATTTGGTGAAGTAGTCGCTGACGACCAATATGTAGCGGTTCCCTGCCTCGCTTAACGGGAATGGCCCAGCGCACGGCGTTCTTAAGTTACAGGCGGGAACACTGCCGGCGGGGCTGTGACGTCATGGGTCTTACTCCCCACAGCAAACAGATGCTCAGTCTTGTTGGCGGGCTGTGATGTGGTCATTGTTTCATGTTTCGAGGGTGACAATTCACAATATATTGCTTTTCCTGTTGTCCAGTAACAAGCGATAAATATACCCGTGCCACACGTGATATATTTTTAATGCATACAGTATACAATGCCACGAAGGTGCTGTGTACCAGGATGTAGGAGTAATTTTCAGGTTCGTGGAGTTGAAACCGCCTACGTGAACTGTTTCTCTTTTCCCAAGGAAGTAAACTTGAGAAATAAATGGCTGAGAAGCATCCCGAGGAAAGACTGGACACCTTCGGTAAACAGTGTTGTGTGCATTAAACATTTTCAACCGGACTGCATTATTTTACAGAATGAATACTGTGATTCTAATGGACAGAAACAAGTGTATACATACGATCATCCTAAGCTAGTTAAAGGTTCTTGTCCTACTATTTTTGAAGGTTTGCCGAAATACTTGACAAAGGAAAGTGAAATTAAGCGGAAACATCCAGAAGAGAGGAGAAGATGATGATGATAATTGTTGTTTTAAGGGGCCTAACATCTAGGTTATCGGCCCCGAGAGGAGAAGAGAAATCGAAGTGAGGAAGAAACATGCTCAAGAAAGTGCTGTTGCTGCGGCAGAATGGGACGATGTTATAATCAGTTTCGAGAGTTTATGCAATTCTCTGGAGAAACGATTAGCATATAATAGTACTAAAGTGAAAGGGGACTCAGCTATTAATTTCAATATTTTTGACGATAGAGTGGTTTTATATAGAATCAATTTTGAGTCTATGACTTTTGATTTTTATATTAATGTAGATAATCATTTACTTGTTTCGGCTTTCTATAACAATTTGCAATTGTCTTCTACAGAACTTTCTTCAGTGTTGGGAAGTGAAACAGCTGTGAAGAGTTGGAGAACACTGTTCAGTTTGTTACAGTATCATACTGAGAAGAGATTCCAAACCAACTTGGAAAATTACGTGGCCAATGTCTTAAAATTGCTGGATGTCATTCAAGAAACTTTATTGGATAGTGAAGAAGAGGGAATTTCTCAGCAAGTTAATTTTTTATCCGAGCAATTCTCTCTCATATTTAAGAACAAAAAAAAGGTATTCTCCCAACATGATACTTTCCTCTTACATATTGTACATGCAATCCGCGAAGTGTTATGATACTATCAGGCAGAACAAATTTCTATCCCTTCCTCATTCTAAACATTTACAAAGATTGACTTCTTCCCTAAATGTAGCTCCGGGTAATTTTAACGAAAACGTTCATTTCTTGAAAAAAGCCGCTGGAAAGTGTGATGATAAGTGGGTAATTTTGCAACTTGATGAAATATATGTTAAAGAAGAAATTTCCTACAGGTCGGGAAACATAACTGGATTTGCTGAAAACCAAGAACAGTTAAGTGAAGCAAAAACTGTGCAAGTGTTCATGATAACTGGAGCTTTTTCGTCTTTAGAACATGTAATTTCCTTGAATCCGGTGAAACATCTCTCTGGACAGGAACTCGCGGGTATGACAAAAGTGTATATTGCTTTGCTAGAGGAGTGTGGTTTCAAAGTCCTCTGTGTAATTTCAGACAACAATAGACTGAACCAGAATATGTTTTCAATTCTAAGTAGGGACTAGAAGATAGTTCTCTTCTTTCATTGCCAGATATTGATCACCCCGTGTACTATATGTATGATACCGTACATCTGTTTAAAAATATTAGAAATAACTGGCTTAATCAGAAAGACAGCTCCAACACCTTCATATTTCCACCATTTGACGTACAGGATAGCAATGAAGAGAAATCACCTCTGAGAGCACAATTTAGTGGCCTGCGCTCCGTGTACAGAGAAGAATCAAACTACATTCTGAAGAAGGCCTTTAAACTAAATTACAGAACTTTATATCCTACCAACTTGGAAAGGCAGAATGTTATGTTGGTCGTAAACGTTTTCCATGAAAGTACACGCGCAGCACTTGCTGCTAAAGGGTTTAATGAGACTGCAGCTTTCATTATAATAATTTGGGAATGGTGGGAAATCGTAAATTCAAAGAGTAAAATAAGTGGCGTTTGTAGAAATAATATGATGGGGGTGCCTTTTACGTCACTAAATGACCAAAGATTCGTGTTCTTAGAGAGATTTGTTTTATGGGTCAATACCTGGCTGAAAATAGGACAACAATATCATGGTGGCAGTCTAAGCAATGACACAGGAAAAGCATTGATCCATACAACAAAGACACTAATCTCAATCATAAGATTCGCGTGGCTGCACCTCTCAGTGGAATATGTCCTACCAGGGAACTTCAAACCGATATACTTGAAAAACGCTTCAGTGTATACCGTCAAATGAGCGGTGGAAACTACTCCGTTAGTGTCAGGGAAATAATGGACTCGGAAAGAAAGATCAGAGCAAAAAGTGTTTTAGGTATCAGATCTGCTCGTTACGGCCAAATTGCTCTCAATGTGGACTATTTAAAAGTGTGTGATGAAGAAATTAAAACCGAAGACGAACTGGATTGTATTCTTCGTGACGACATACCTTCGATAATTCAGGAATGTATGATAAACAGTGATGTTGACGCTTCTGCTCTGCTATTTGTGTGTGGCTACGCAAGTTTTAAGACAGCGGCAAAAATAGAATGCAAAATCTGCAGAGATCTCATAATTGGTGAAAATAGGGAGGATACTTACTTTGAGGAGATAAACAGGGGTGGTTTGACTGTACCATCAAGTACAGTAATCAGAATAGGAAAATATGCATTTCGTTCGATGCAAGTTATGGTATCGAGCAAATACGAAACGAAGTTTTTAAAGCGATGTAAAAGGCATTATTCAATTTTACGTTCTTTAATCAAACTTGTTGTCAACGAAGACGTGGACCTGAGACAAATGTTGGAGCGCACATGTGTGTGTGGTACTCCGATTATGAAAATTACTGATCGTATTATTTGTATACTTTGTAACATTATCCTGTCTAATTACAAGAAAGCAAGATGTGATAAAGTTTCTTTAGAAAAGGCCCCGAAAAGAAAAAGAAAATTGAACACTTTAAAGTGATTAAAACACAAAGTAGACATAAAATGAATATTCTGTGCAGATTTATTAGATAAACATTATTATTTTCGCGCGGGCGCGTGTGTGTGTGTGTGTGTGTGTGTGTGTGTGGAGCCATATTCTGAAATGTACTTTATTTCGATTAGTACGTTTCCTCCAGTGTAATCAAGAACACTAAAAAGGAGAGTGATGAGTCGAGTTTTCTTCAAGCAGGCATTTTAATAACGAAAATGTCAAACATTTTGTATTGTAAGAAAATAAAAACAGCTAGTCTTTAATAATTCGCACTCATCATCACTATATTCATCTCCAGCTCCAGTTTCCCGGGTTTCTTCCTGCCAGAATATAGTTAGGAAGTACCGTATGTGAAGAGAATCTTTTAGTACACGTAAGCAGATTCCTTGTACTTTGTTATCGGTCACGCCAAGCTGTTTGAGGATGTCATTGTTCTGCTTCTAAGCTTCAGGAAGGGATGCAAATTCCTTTCCCCTACTGTTACCTGTATGCTGTCAAGTGACATTCATTAGTGGTTGGACAAAACCAATGAGTAATAAAATATCTGCTTGTTTGTTAAAGTACATAAACAGATATGATATGCTCACTTAAATATATTCAACTAATTATTGTGTTCTGTAGAAGATACAAAAACCGCCTACTTGTAATGCAATCAAACAGTTTCCAGCATGCTCCTTTGTATACCGCTCTGGGCTGACTTGTATCGCAGTCATTTGCTTTAATCGCCCGTAGTGACAGCGGAAAACGTCTCAAACAAATCATCGATCACTAAGGTAGGACTGTGGTGAAATTCGGAAGTCCATCCCAATTTCTTCTGTAAACAAAACCGATTTAATTATATGAATGCACCTCTCTGCCCTATGACTAGCGCGCTGTCGGCCGTCCAGCTGAGACCCCTGACGTCACTCACCGGTGGCAGAGTGGGGGTACCGCTCCCGCCTGTTAACTTAAGAACGCCGTGCCCAGCGACATCGATGGCCACTCCATGGGGCCGCCCAGATTGTAAGTTTTCAGTGGACCCCGTCGTCTTCGTCCTGGACCCTTGCTGGCTGCGCAATCGTGGCACCTCGCGCAGTGGTTCTCCACGTCAGTTCGGCATCCGGTCCAGTAGAACCGCTCTCTCAGCTTCTCCAGGGTCTTCTTTATCCCTAGGTGTCCACCAGATGATCCTCCATGGACTTCCTTCAGGACTTCCTCCGTCATAGCCTTTGGTACGACGACTTGTTCCCGAGATGTCTTCCCGTCGGTGCTCTCCCAGGTCCGGCAGATGAGGCCATCCCTTGCAATCAGCGAGTCCCACTGCGCCCAGAAGGACTTAAACTTTGGACTGCAGTCGTTCACAATGTTCCACCCGGGTCTGGGAACACAGGCCCTCTTCCATTCGGCTATCAGTCCCAGGTCACCATCTTCTGCTTGTGCCCGCGTGAAAGATTCGCGGCTCCAGCACCCATGAAGTTCCACGGTAGTCCTTTGGCACTGTATCCCGGTGTTCTCCTCTCTTCTGGTACAGAAGGTGCAGTCTTCGGGGCACGGTCTTCATGACAGGGCGTCGGCGTTAGAATGCAGTTGGCCTTTCCTGTGCTGGATCTCAAAGTTGTACTGTTGAATCCTCTCTATCCACCGCGCGAGTTGACCCTCGGGCTGTTTGAAGTTCAGGAGCCACCGCAGGAATGCATGGTCGGTCCTGATTAGAAATTCTTGCCCGTACAGGTACTTGTGGAAGTGTTCGATGGTCTTCACGATGGCGAGCAGTTCCTTCCTGGTGACGCAGTAGTTCCTCTCTGGCATTGACAAGGCTTTGCTGAAGTAGGCCACTACTCTCTCCTCGCCGTCCATTATTTGCGACAGGACTCCCCCTATACCAAAGTCGCTGGCATCGGTATTGACGATGAACCTTGTTCCAGGTCTGGGGTAGGCCAGAATAGGTGCGGTGCACAGAGCCTGCTTGAGTTGTTCGAAGGCACTGTGGCATTCTGCTGTCAACGTGAAGAGTTGGTCCTTCTCAGTCAATCGATGCAGTGGTTTGGCGATGTCGGCGAATCCTCTCACGAAGCGACGGTAATAAGTGCAGAGTCCCAGGAAGCTTCGTAGTTGGGACTTGTCCTTCGGAACTGGCCACTCCCTCACAGCTGCGGTCTTCTCTGGGTCGGTGCGCACCCCTTCCTCGGAGACGATATGCCCAAGGTACTGGACCTGCTTCTGGAAGAGCTGACACTTCTTCGGGCTCAACTTCAGCTGGGCAGCCCGTAGCTTCATCAAGATCTCCTTCAGGTTGCTGTAGTGCTCCTCGAAGCTTCTTCCCAGAACAATGACGTCGTCTAGGTAGACCAGGCAGGTCTTCCAGTGTAGTCCCCTCAGAATGGACTCCATTAGCCTTTCGAAGGTCGCAGGGGCGTTGCACAGACCAAATGGCATGACGGTGAACTGCCAGAGCCCGCTGCCCACAGAGAACGCAGTTTTCTCGCGGTCCTTAGGGTGGACCTCCACCTGCCAGTAACCACTCTTCAAATCCAAGGTGGAGAACCAACTTGACCCTGATATGGTGTCCAGGGTGTCGTCGATCCGGGGTAGAGGGTAGCTGTCCTTCTTCGTGACGTCATTCACCCGCCTGTAATCCACGCAGAACCTGGTGGAACCGTCCTTCTTCTTCACTAGCACGACCGGAGAACTCAAGGACTATGTGATGGCTCGATCACCCCTTGCTCCTTCATCTGTTCTACCATTCGGTCGACTTCAGCTTGCTTGGCGAGCGGGACACGTCGGAATGGGGCCCTAATCGGTGCGCTGCCCCCAACGTCGATTCTGTGCTCGACCAAGCTTGTTCTACCGAAGTCTTTGCTCCCCACGGAGAAGACATCCTGGAATTCATGTAGCAGGTCCCGAAGTTGGCGTGATTGTTCCTCGTCTAAATGGTAGTGGGATCCTTGGTACAGCTTCTGTAGTTCTTTTGGCAGGGCGCGCCTTCTTCGGTTGTCCGTCTGCAGGTGTCCGTCCGTCGTGTCTGTGATGCGGGCAATCCAGGTAACGTGCTCGCAGACTCCTAGGTTGGTGTCCCGGTGAACCGTAATATCGTAGTCGTTCAGGTTGGACAGGCGGACGTACGGCCGAGACGTCGTGTTGATGAGAGTCTTGGCAACTAGCAATCCTTTTGTCTGGATGTCCTCATATTTTGGCTCGATGACAGCCGCCACTCCCTCAGCTGTTCCGTCGACCATTACGGCAGCGCTGACTTCCGTCCTGGCGGGAACGATGACGTCATCTCTCAGCCTTACTCGTCGTGCGACGACGGACTTGTGTGCTGGTTGCAAAGCAAGTTCCTCACTTCCGAAGTGGAGAGTGTTGGCACTCAGATCCAAGATGATGTTGTTCTGGTCCAGGAAGTCCAGTCCGATGATCACTTCATTTGATACGTCAGCCACAAGCACTGGATGCTTCATCGCCCGTCGACCAATGACGAACTCCAGTGATGCTTCGCCATGTACCGGTGCGGTCTCTCCGGTCGCGGTTATTAGCTGGAGGTTCCTTTGTGTGGGTTGAACTCTCCACTTCGGGATCACGGTGGGATTGACGATGGTCCTCGATGCTCCCGTGTCGATTAGCATGGGCCAGCTCTCTCCGTTGACGACTCCGTCGACCATCAGGCTGTTATTGTCCCTCCGTAACTTCGTCACACGCACTTGGACTGCCGGGGCTTGACGACTGTCACAAGCCAACCTTTGCCCCCCAAGGCTGGCTAATACTCGTTTCCCTGGGCGGCGCGGTTTTCAGACGACTGATTTCCCGTCGGATACCCTCGGCGGCGGCGATCACTGCAGTCCTTGCTCAGGTGGCCTTTCTTACCGCAGGTCCAGCAGGTCGGTAGTCCTCTTCCGGGCCGCCTCTCCGGTTGTCTTCCGGCTGTGTCGTTGCTGGTGGTGCCGCGACTATCGAAGAAACGGCTTTGCGCCTCCATCAATTCGTCGGCTAGGGGCTTGGTCTCGTTGGTTTTTGCTGGTTCGTCGACGTCCACTTAACGCACCCGCGCGTGCATTCTAGATGCCTGTTTTGCCGTCTCGAACTCAAGTGCGTGGCTCAGCGCATCTGCCAGGGTCTTATTGCGCGCGAGTCGCAGCGCCTGTTGAGTGTCCGAGTCCCGTAGCCCGTCGGTGAAGGTCTGCGTCGCAATCTGTTCCAGAAAGTCGGCCGGCGCTGTTGGTTAGGCGAGCCTTACGAGGCGTGCGATGTCCATCTCGAACTCCTGCAGGGTTTCCGCGTTCTTCTGTATCCGGGTCCGGAGCTGCATCTGGTAGGCCTGCTGAAGATGGCTATCTCCATATCGAGACTCCATATGGGCGATCAGTGAAGCGTAGTCCTGGGATTCCGTCTAGTCTGTAATGACATAGTCGCGGTCGGCTCGCGAAGCGAGCGACCGAGGCTGTGTTATGCGCCAGGTACCGGTGCGACAAGCGCTCCTCTGCCTGGATTTGAATTTTGATTGGGCTAAAAGAATGTTTGGATTTTAAATAATTTTGCGATGATTCAAGATTGAATTTGTTGTCGTTTGAAATATATGAAATATATATATATATGACTTAGTTAAGGGGTTTGGCAAGGGGATGTGACTTATGGTCCGCATTTGACTAATGTGATATAATATTTAAGGGATTTGACTTAGTTATAGACTCAGAATTTTGTTTGCTTGTTTACTGCAGATTAAGGAATGATGTTCGCATATTTTTGCTAAATGGAGCAAAGCTACTTATCATCCCTGCTCGCCATGGCGTGGATGGTTTTTACAATCGTGTACAATGGCAGCTTCAGCTTAATAATAATAGTATAATAATGAAAAGGAAGGATCTGAATCCATTTGGTTTTAAATAATTAATTTGTTAATTAGGAAGTAAGAGTGACCACTAGTGGGTTGGTTTTCAAGTATGAAAAGAGAGGATAGACCTATAGTAGGTTTTGTAGTAATAATAGTTTAATAGCCTCGCTTTGATTAGGGGAATAAATTGTGAAAGAAATGAATTTGCTGTATGTGCAAAGAGCATGGAGCCCGTCCGAACCCACGGGCCGCCAGGCACCATCCCGTAGAGGTCAGCCGTGGCCATTCCCACGGGCAGGTATCCCGCGAGGCCGCGGATCGAGCGGCAACAATGCAATTTGTCGTCAATCTGTGATATAGTTTGAGATGTTATCAATTGGTAGAGTTATTGTTTGCTGATTTTTTGAGGGATGGCCTGAAGGACGTTAAGGGCGTCACCTCTCAGCGCTACAATGAGAGCTGTAGCCTTTTCTGTGTTGTTCCAGTTATTTATGGAACAGGCCGCCTCGAACTGACGTAAGTAGGTGCTCCACGGGACCTTTCCGTCGAAGGTTGGGGGCGTCACTCTGCTATGTCCCGTTCCTGATATTCCCGGTGTAACGGTGGGCGGGCGTTGGCGCAGCTCGGCAACTTCCTCTCGTAGAGCGTTGAATTTCTCTTACACCCCCGTCAGTGCGCGTTGGCGCAGCTCGGCAACTTCCTTTTGTAAGGCGTTGAATTTCTCCTCCACCCCCATCAGCGGGCGTTGGCACAGCTCGGCAACTTCCACTTGTAAGGCGTTGAATTTCTCCTCCACCCCCATCAGCGGGCGTTGGCGCAGCTCGGCAACTTCCACTTGCAAGGCGTTGAATTTCTCCTCCACCCCCATCAGCGGGCGTTGGGGCAGCTCGGCAACTTCCACTTGCAAGGCGTTGAATTTCTCCTCCACCCCCATCAGCGGGCGTTGGCGCAGCTCGGCAACTTCCTTTTGTAAGGCGTTGAATTTCTCCTCCACTCCCATCAGCGGGCGTTGGCGCAGCTCGGCAACTTCCACTTGTAAGGCGTCGAACTTCTTTTCCACTGCTGCGACTTCCTCACGTAGGCCCTGTTCTAA
Source organism: Meconema thalassinum (assembly GCA_946902985.2). Taxonomy (NCBI): domain Eukaryota; kingdom Metazoa; phylum Arthropoda; class Insecta; order Orthoptera; family Tettigoniidae; genus Meconema; species Meconema thalassinum. The sequence continues at coordinate 191,865,501 of OX336395.1, forward strand.
TTTCCTTTGGCTCTCCTCTAATTTCGTCAGCAGACACTCTTCCAGATATTTCTGGCCATCCAGAAATTTGGTGGTTAGGTCCTCTGCTAACTTATTCTGGCCGTCCTTCAGGTCCTCTGCTAACTTCTTCTGGCCATCCTCCATCTTCTTCTTGCCGTCCTCCATCTTCTTCTGGCCGTCTTCCATTTTGGTTTCCATGCCACTTAACTTTTCTAGCAATGCTGCCAATTGCGCCTCCATTTTAGTTGTTCGTCTTGTAAAGGGCATGCACTCACAGGAAAATTAGAGAAAATGACCTGTTCGGGGTTTGAAACCAGGACCGCCAGGTGTTGTGCTTGAGTTCGTAATCCGGCTTCTGACACCAGTTGTTACGTGCCACCCCCCCTAGAGGCACTTTTGTTAACTGGATTACGGTGGGTTGAAGCACAACACAGATTGTTCCTTTAAAGAAATAATTAACTTTATTGCGACCAGATAATTACACTACTCATCAGCAAATACAAGCAATTGGAACCTTACTCCAGTTTCCTCAAGTCTCTTCCTTGAGCGCTCTTGGCCCTTTCACTTGTCAACAAACCACAGAAGTTAAACCGTCTTAATGAGTACGGTGGCCTTGACAGAAACTACCTGCTCCTCTCCCTAATGTACACCAACTACAGTTACTTACGATAACTTGCTGCACGCTGTTCACAAGCTGGGAAACAATGTCACTGGATTTCGTAACTCGCACGGCACTTCGTCACCACACTTCTGTCGCTCAGGAAAACACGCACTAGCTCAGAAACACACACCCACAGAAAACTCGGCCCCCTTACTGTTGAAGCCGCTTATATAGCAGGCTGGTGACTCAATGAATTCTAGAATCGTCCAGGACACACGGCTTCTCGACATTTCCTTCACTGGCTGGGTCACGAATATTCTGGACCATCCCTTTCACTTCGCAGCCCGTTGCGTAACGCGCACGTAATACACTGAGGCAGAGCACACACAGCCCGGGGGAGCTGTGACTCATGCGGCGAGCGACAAAACAAACTCATGGCCGTAACAATATTTATGGAGAAATTTTGTTTAAAAGAAATATACACGATATTTAAACACATTTATTACAGATTGCATTGAAATAGGTACCAGATCATATTGCAATTACTCTCGAGTGCAGAATGTTCATTACCGTATGTGAAATTAAAGTTCCACAATGAATTGTGAAATGCCTCATTGTTTTGCGGAATTTAGTTGTATTAAGTGACAACTAAGTGGGAAATCCTGGGGTGGGGAGCAGTAAGATTTCCAGGAATGACTCACGATTTAGACAATGGCGATGTTTACCCGGGGACAGTAATAAAGTGATGACTCTATGAAATAAGGGTAAGAGGGGCGAAATGTCACTCAATGAATAGCGCGGAAAATTTGGCACTAACTTTTTACTTATATTTTAGTACTCGTGTACCAAACCTTCGAATTAAGGAAGGTAAACTTCGAATTATACACGATATTTTCAATTGATTTGATACGAAGTTCAAGGGACCGACACAAATCTTCGAACTATCGACGAATTCAAATTATGGATTTTCGAATTAACCAAGTCCCACTGTAGCCTATATGTACTATCAGTTGGCTGTATTGGTTGTATGAAATATAATGTACACGTTTCACTCCAGACTTTGTAATCTTAGTTTATGATCATCCCTCGAAAATCCCCAATTCAATAGCCTATACGTCAAAAGATTGACATTCTTTAAACAATCAACAATGCTTTTAAATCTTCAATAATGGAGTTTCACAGAAACATTATATTTTGAGTTATGTCCCTGTTGTAGCAAATGAGCGATATTATTTAAAACAGACTGTCCCTACGAAATTAACCTAGTGTATTCATCATTGTACTGACTGCAAATATTAGATGACGCTTCTTCAAAAAAAAAAAAAACGCTGTCATTTAAGTTTATAACCAATATATTTAACACTTAGAGACTTTGTCCTCAATATCCGAAGTCTCAGCTATGACAATAGCACACTAAGACATGGAGTGGGAGGTGAGTGTAGCAATAAACGCTGAAGTATTTACGACCCTAAACCAACGGAAGGGAAAGAGTAACGGGGTCCCTTACAGCTTTCACTTCAAACTTCCTTAACCCTTTCGAAGTCCGAGATTTGGCAAGACTTCTACTCTACAGAGGCTATGATGAACAATTCATGGGCAGATACAGACCAGTAACTACGACATTTTGTGATTTCGCTGGCAGTGCATGAGTATCACCACAGGTTCTACCGACAGCAGTGGCTACGGTGGCTAAAGCGCAGCGTTAAGCCATGGGGCCAAGCTCTCTGCTGACTCGGTAGACGCGTGGTTTGGAGCCCCACCGTCGGCCGTCCTTGAAATGGTTTTCCGTGGTTTCCCATTTTTAACTCCAGACAAATGCTGGGACGGTACCTTCTGACAGGCCAATGCCGCTTCCTTCCACATCCTTGCCCAATTTCATTCATCTACATCCGTTCCATCTCTCATCTCGACGCGCAGGTCGCCCACGGGCGTCGACTAGAAATACCTGCACTTGGCCTCTCAGGAGGCCACACAACAACAACAACAAAAAACACAGGTTCTGCAAAGTCAAGTCCTTCGACAAAAATGAAAATCCACAGCCAGCTTCCAGTCGACAGGCTGGGTCAGGGATGGAATTAACGAAGCCCTCATTTAGCGGCGAGGATATGAACTGTGCCGGCTGCCGAAGCCTGTCGCAATCCTTTGAGGCAATGATTACGTGAATGACAGATGAAATGAAATGATAGTGGAGAGTGTTGCTGGAATGAAATTTTTGACAGGGAAAACTGGAGTACCCGGAGAGAAACCTTTCTGCCTCCGTTTTCTCCAGCACAGATCTAACATGGAGTGACCGGGATTTGAACCACGGACCCAGCGGTGAGAGACCGGCGTGCTGCCGCCTAAGCCACGGAGGCTGTTCTTTCCAAGAACCAGATGACAATTGCGTGTGTGAGCTCTGTGACAATTACTGCGAATGATATCACGTGGTCAATTCCAAAAGACTTCCTAAATCAATTTTGTATGAGTGCAGAGCAAGCCACTTGGCGGCTTCGGTGGCGTAGTTGTCCAAGAATGCGGGTTCAAACCCGGCCGAAGTCGTCGAATTTTTTAAGAGCGTTAAAATCTCTCAGTATGCCTTTCTTCGGAGGGGAAGTAAAGCCGGCAGGCCCATGTTATATATATATATTTTTTATGGTATGTAAAAGAACCTTCCACTAACTAAAATTGTGTGAAGCTAAATTTGTAGGTTTAGATTTGATTAGTTCCAACGATCGTCACCAGGGGCTGGTTGTGGTTGCATTTAGTAGCCAAGTTCGAGGCTAGGTGTCGTTGACGGTAGCATTTGGTTGCAAAAGTAGGAACTACTCAAAATTGACCGTCTTCTGTCCTTACCTGGATTACAGATAACACACACTAATATAACCATCACAATTAACACCGGTTATTGGACAGATTCTACACACACCCACAAGTACACGGGGCTATATGACCGCGTTGTCGCAGCCCCTAAACTGAGGAACCAACCAACCAGTGAGTCACTTGTTATCACACTGTGATCTGTATTTTACGCACAATTTGTGTGTTTTATTTTTATTTTTTATTTATTAACCCTTTTGATGCCCAGTTATTATGAGTGGTCAAGTTAAAAATGCCAAGCCATGTTCAGTAAATTGACAAGTCTTTGATAAAAATATTCTTCTACCTACAGTATACCTTCTAAAGATGGAGTTTTCTTTTTCTCCACAGCAGGTAAATATAATTTAAACATATGGAAGTGAAGAGAAGGATTGCATTGGCAAAACAGGACTAAAAGAAACATTTTATCCAGCAAACATATGAATATAGATGTAAGAAAATCCTTTGCAAAATCATTTGTATGGAGTATACTGCTCTATGGAAGTGAAAGTTGGACTCTGGGTAAATTGGAAAAGAATCGACTTGAAGCTGCTGAAATGTGGAAATGGCGGAAAATGACAAGAACGAGCTGGATGGAAATAAAAACCAACCTGGAAGTCTTAAGGGAAGTCAAAGAAGACAGAAGATGAATGAAGGAAATGGGAAAGAGAAAAATGAAATGTATTGGACATGTCATCAGACACAACTCTTTCATCGTTAATATTCTTGAAGGGAAAATGCTTGGAAAGAAAGGAAGAGGACGGCCTAGGACGAAGTATTTGGAAGACATCAAGAGTAGAATGGGATGTGACAATAACATGGAACTGAAACGAACCACCAATGACAGAAGAGTGTGGTTGCATTGAAAAGGCATTAGCCTTTAGAATATAAATGAATTGGGTATTAAATAAAAAAAATCTTTCTTTCATTAGAAATAATTTTATTTTAATTTTGAATTTGAGTGGAAAATGTTTCAAAGTCGTCATCATCAGATAAAACTTCACACTCACATACTTCACTCAGAGTTAAAACCTTAGGCCTATTTATTTCCTCTTCTTCACATATCATAATAAGCTCAAGCAAGAACATAAACAAACATGACGTGTTGGCAGTTAGCTCACTGTAACATGTTCAAAGAATATTCTAAATCCAGTTAGTCACGGCATTTACACTCATCGATATTCCCAGAGAAAGAATGGTTCCTGCGTTGTCTTGTCTTATCTTGTCAAGGCTGGAAATAATATTAAAATGTTTATAAAAACGGACCTGATAGATTGGTCCGTGGTATGATTTGCAGAACCTCTCTCGGCCGATATATTAGCGCCCCTTCCCCGGCACTACAAGCGTTAGAGGAATTAGAGGCTAGATCCCAAGACCAAAAGTATGATTCCCGGCCAAGGGAGCCAGAGTTTTGAAGGGTAGAAAAAATAAACGTGTGATATCGGCTCGTAAATGAAGTCTCGTATAAAATGTCATATTCATATTGTAAATGCTAATGCCTTGTCGATGCAACCACACTCTTCCGTCGTTCGCGGTTCGTTTCAGTTCCATGTAATTATCACATCCCATTCTATTCTTGATGTCTTCCAAATACTTCGTCCTAGGCCGTCCGCTTCATTTCTTTCCAAGAATTTTTCCCTTCAAGAATGTTAACGATGAAAGTGTCTTGTTTGATTGATGACATGTTCAATAAATTTTATTTTTCTCTTTCCTATTTCCCATAAGACTTACAGGTTGGTTATTCTTAATTCTATTCTTTTGCAATTTACCCAGAGTCAAACTTTCACTTCCATAGAGCAGTGTACTCCATACAAATGATTTTGCAAAGGGTTTTCTTACATCTATAATCAAATGTTTGCTGGAAGAAATGTTTTTCTTAGTCATAAATGCCTGTTTTGCCAATGCAATCCTTCTCTTCACTTCCATTAAGCATCTTATGTCTTCTGTGATAATACTACCGAGATAACAAAATTGTTTCACTTGTTCAATTCTCAGTATAAAATTTGGTGATGCAAAAACGTATATCTCAGCTGAAGGTCACCAAATAAAGGTACCGGTAACTGAGGCCTGAGTACCAAAAATATTCATTTTTAAAGCTTGTTTGTATTTTTTATTTGGATATTAATGTTAACTATGTTTTGTAAATAAGCGTGATGTATAGGCTATAAATTAACGTTTGTTTTCATTGGAACTTAAAAAAACAGAGAATTTCCTTCGAATTTGAACTTTCGTTGTGGTTGCTACAAAAACAAACTATATTGGGTAAAACTATTTTTTTTTCTATAGTCAGGCATGAAATATCAAAATCAGACATACAGAACCCAAACTCAAAATTCATGTTGACTTGTGAAAATTCTTAAAAACATTAAGAATAGTTGGTATATTGGCTATCACGGACAGTGAATTAAAACTCAGCAAGACAAACCTAGAACAATTGCTGGCTTTTAATTCACTGGCCTTGAAAGCCAATATACCATCATTTTGGAAGCTTTCATAGGGAGGTTATGGCAGCTTGAGCGTTTAGTTCTCGCAGTAAAGAGGCGCAGGTGCGCTTCATGAAAAGGGAGGTAGCGCGCAGTTCGCTACTCCTGTGGGGGTCCAGGTGGGGACACCATGAGCCCGCTGATGAGCCAGCTTGGTGTACTAGGCGAAACCCCACACAAGACACGGCATAAACCTAGAAAAATTGCCGAGTTTTTATTAAGAACTAGCTGAAGTAGCCTACGCATGCTTTGCTACTGGTCTTAAATAAATTAGAATGAGAATGTGACAGTTAAAACAGAGGACAGGCAAGGTGCTGCGCGGAGGGAGAGTAGGGATGGAACATTTTGTCCAACTACACCACTCGGCGTTAACCGTGTTCTATAGCATAAATTTAAGTTTTACTCGCTAACCGTTGGAGATACACGAAAAGTGATAAGAACCTTTTGGATAGAAAATTAAATTTTAAACCTCGATGCCATCAAAAGTTTGCTATTCCTTAGCGTTCTCTTTTTATTTGAAATGGAAATAGGGAAGTTTGAAACCAATGGGTGTAGTGACGTCACTAAAATGGTCGCCATATTTAAATAGCGTAAAGTATCGAAATCAAAAGTAGCCTATATATTAACCCGGTAAATCAGCTACTTCCGTGTAAAATTTCATGTAAATCGGACCAGTGGTTCTTGCGTAATTGAGTAATACACACGCCATCTCATTTTTATACATTTGTATAGATAGTGAATTCAGCGGCAGAGAAGCATCTGAAACACGGTTATCTGAGTCTACATAAAATAAACATACCGTAAAACTCGGTTATTAATTTCTTACAATGAAATACTAAGGAAATATTTACGGCACACCATTAACGTTGTGGCAGCACACAGGTTGCGGATCGCAAAAACAAACATTTTGTCCGCAGTTTAATGGCGTGGTGAGGCCCGTGGGAACAAGCCGCCTTGTAGACAAGAGAGGGATCAATGTAAGAAGAGCGGAAGACATTAGTGCGACCAGGTCAAGCGTGTAGCGTGGGAGTCTGCTTCGGTGATAGGTGGTGTGTGGTGATCAAGATGCTAATGATTATCATGATGTTAATAATAATAATAATTATTATATTTATTATTTATTTATTTATTTATTTATTTATTTTTCTGTCTTCGTTTTGCCCACTTAGGGAGCGCGTTTCAACTTGTTGACTCGGGTTGATGGTGTTTTCCTCTTCTTCTCCTCCCAAAATCTCCTCATGAACTCACTATGCCCCTTCTTACGTTCCTCCATCCATTTTTTCCAGTGGTATTTCTAGCTTTTTCGGCAAAGAGTGATTTGTAACTAGAGTTCCAAAAGTCTTGCGATTCATGATAATATCTTCTGTAATGTTTATTTCTTTTAAGTCCTGTTTGATTTTTTCTAACCAACTGATTTTGACCTTCATCTAATTAATTATATCAAGCAGTTTTTTGCGTATCTGGTGTTGTCCATTCTGCAGATGTGACCATAAAATTTCAATCGTCTCTTACGCACGGTATCAGTGAACTTATTGATTACTGTGTACAAGTCTGTGGTTTTCCTTTTAATCCATATACCATTACATAAACGGGGCCATATATATTTCTGAGAATTTTACGTTCCTGGATTTCGATTTCACCAATTTGAGAGTGGCCTCCTAGAGATATAGTTTCGGAGGCGTTCAATGCTTCCGGAAGAACAACTGTCTGGTAGTACCGTAGTTTTGCATTTCGTGACATCACTCTTTTATTATAGTGATTCCATGTTATTCGGTATGCTTTCTGAAGTTTGGTAGCTCTTTCTAAATTAGCCTTCCTGTCCAATCCAGATGGAACAATAATTTCTCCAACATATTTGAAGGAAGGTACGTGTCTAATTATTCCATAGTTCCATTATTTGTTTATTTATTTATTTATTTATTTATTTATTGCATGGCTTTTAGTGCCGGGAGTGTCCGAGGACATGTTCGGCTCGCCTGAGGCTGTAGCTGCTTCAAGCGGTCACCCATAGGGTGAGCTACAAGTTCCCTTCAATTTCAAGTAGTTCCAACTTTCGCTACCAGATGTCACTGACACTTGACGGTGAACGTTGGAACTTTGAGAGAGCGTTCCAACGAAACCTAACCTTGAAATTTAGCTTCAGACAAGGGTAGTTAGTGGAAGGTAATTTATCAAGCCATAAATCCATGACATGGGACCGCCGACTTACTTCCCCTCCGAAGGAAGGTGATACTGAAGGACTTTAACGCTCTTAAAAATCCGACGACTTCGGCCGGGTTTGAATCCGCTCTCTTGGGCACAGCAGTTCACCATGCTACCAACTACGTTACAAACACAAAAATAATTTAATTAGGATTAATTATTGGAATTTATAATTGTCTCAACACAGCATTGTTGATCAAATAGTTTTCATAAACGGAAAATTTTATTCATCGCTTGCTAAAGGCTAAAATAACGATATTTTCACTTGAGGATTTTGAAATTCTCTATAGTATGCTAATGATGTGTGTGTGTTGTTTTTCTAAAATACTAAAACTGGTTAATGAGCCGTATAACCAAGCCTATATAAACACAAAGCCATACATAATAAGCGCTAGCCTTCCGTCACTTGTCTTGTGTTCTAAGCACGGTACCAGCTGCCTTACGCCTTCAATTACAGGCCAGCGCATGAAACATAAGCCGCACTTTTCAGGTGCTTTGCGGGGTAGAATTACTCGGCAAGCACTGTTGTCAACTTCTTGAAGCCTATTAGCAGTCTGCTTTTGTTTTCTCAAGAGATTTGTCAACATCGCCTGCTGTTTCCTTTCTAAACAACGACATGGTCTTCAGCCTCGGGTCAATACACAAGACAAGAGACGATTCCCAGACTCTAGACTAGAGGGGTTGAATGAAATGAGTCACTGGATATGCAGGGGTGTGGATTATAACATCGTTGCATTTGCCATAACAAGAAAGGGGGTTAGTACAGATGTGGTCATAAATTATTAATAGAATAATGCCATTTTAGAGTTAAGATCCTCCACACAGATTAAAACTGTTCCTAGTGATTTAGTCTATTTCACTCCGGTATATTTTTAAACCAGTGGAAATATGCTCCAATCAGAAACTAAAAAAGGGGGGCAAATATGCTCCTTAATAAAAGACTGACGGTAAAGTAGGGAACCAGCTGCTTCATTGCACATTCTGCCTTCCTCACCAGAAAATACCTACATACGTTGTGGCATGCGAACATATTCGCTCATTCTTATATTATTTATTTAACGAAAATTCCCCTACGGGAGATCGATTATACTTGATAACATGATGCCATTTGGAGGTGTATCTTCTCCGCTCCTCCAAAAAATATCTTCATTCTCGTGAAATGCTCCCTCTTCCTCTAATCCGTGCACTTTTTCCCAGGTTGTCGTAATGATCTTGGTTCAAACTTAACATTCGCGATTTTTGTCTGGCACTCAGTTCGGTCTTCGAAATTTTCTATATTGATTACTTGTAAGTCTCTCTGCACCTCTTTAAGCCATTCTGTGCCGCATTTACTCTGTGTTATGATACCAAGTAGTTTCTGGAGGTGGCCATCCAGTGGATGTGAGTGTAAAATTTCTGTACTAGGTCTCTTCATCCCAATGCCGTTTCTGTTGATTGCTCCGTAGATCTTCTGGAGAAACTTTCGCTCCTGCTTTTCCAGTTCCCTAATCTTGGAATGACCATGTATTACTATTTTATTTATTTATTTATATACACTGCTCAACAAACGTTTGGACTATCTTCATCAATTATTGTATGCTGACGCTACCATAGAGGAGTGGGAACCCTTACCCCAAGATAAACTTGATGGTCTCATTCAGAGCATGCCTCCTACGTGTGCAGGCAGGACTAAGCGAGTTCGCTTTGTGTTTGTACCGTTTCTTCTTCTTCTTCTTCTTTCGGATGGGCCTTCTGGGGACCACGTTTGTTAAACTGCTGGGTTCTGATTTTTGCCCAGTACTGACGCAGCTTTTCCTTCCTTTCCTCCGACCAAGGGGTGCCTTTCCGTAGAGGTTTATCCTGAAAACCACGGACTTCCTTGAGAATATGCCTCACAGTTTGTCTGTCTTGTAGGTCTGTTAGACCCAGTTCTTTGGTAGCCTATCCTTCTCAGCTTCAGTCAGCCAAGTGGTACGGACCTTCTTTTTTTTTCGCCAGAAGGTGAACAGACGGTTGGCCAGTCTGTTCGGAGGCCATCTTGCCATATGACCATGGAAGCAAAACAAAGCTTTTGTGCTTTTCAGTCGTTCAACACGAATGTACCCAAATAGAGCTGGGTTATGCCGTAATCCTGAAATAAATTACATGAGATTAATAAATACACTAGGATGACCAGTTTCGATCGTCAAGCGATCATCATATTTTTCACCTGTATTCTCAAACATAGATGTTATAGCCTAAGTGTAATGGATCTGATGATGATCGCTTGACGATCGAAACTGGTCATCCTAGTGTATTTATTAATCTTATGTAATTTATTTCAGGATTACGGCATAACCCAGCTCTATTTGGGTACATTCGTGTTGACCGACTGAAAAGCACCAAACTTTTGTTTACTTAGGCAACACTGAAAAATGGCTTCAAACCTCACAATGACCATAGAAGGCTACCCTTTTTTTCCTGGCACAGTCAGAAAGCCTCTCTATTTGTATGTAGAGCTCTGAATTGTGTTGTCTCCGATATTCTACATCTTTTTTGTACCGTTTCATTGATATCCAACCACGTTTGTTATTTTCAGAAGGACTGATGTTTAGTTTGTTAATAAGTTATTGTATAATTCTCAGTGGGTTTACTATTAGAAGTCGTTGTAATAAAATCTATGCTATTCCAAACTTTTGTTGAGCAGTAAATTTCTTTTTTTCTTTCTTTCTTTCTTTCTTTCTTTCATTCATTCATTCTTTCATTCTTTCTTTCATTCTTTCTTTCATTCTTTCATTCTTCCATTCCTTCTTTCTTTTTTCATTCTTTCTTTCTTTCTTTCTTTCTTTCATTCTTTCAGTCTTTAATTCTTTCTTTCTTTCTTTCTTTCTTTCTTTCTTTCTTTCTGTCATTCATTCATTTATTCTTTCATTCTTCCATTCTTTCATTTCTTCTTTCTTTCTTTCTTTCTTTCTTTCTTTCTTTCATTCTTTCTTTAATTCTTTCAGTCTTTAATTCTTTCTTTCTTTCTTTCTTTCTTTCTTTCTTTCCACTATGAGTTGGTTTCCTTTCCTGAGTCCACTTCACTCCCACTCCACGACGCAATGTTAATCAATGACTGGAGATTGTTGGATGTTCTGATTAGCATTCTAAATTCATCCCTGTTGAATATATCCTTGGGACCAATTTCTAAAATTCGAGGTCTTTTCGAATAAGTCTCGTCCATTTGGCATTTGTGCCCTTCCCTCTAGAAATGATGTTCAAGATTCTTGCGGTCAGTCTCTTGTTGTCCATTCTGACTTTGACCCTAGAGGATAAGTCTCCTCTTTCTCATGGCCGATGTTCTGCTCTCTAAGGCTCATTGTTATGTCTGATTCTGTATTCACCTCCTTCTTTAATGGAACCCATGATTTTTCTCAAGATATTTCGTTCTTTAATATTTATTTATTAAACCGGGAGTGCTGGCTACGCTCGCTAAAGTGTATCTTAGTTTATAGGGCCATGCTCTCTGCTGACTCGGTAGACGCGTGGGTTCGAGCCCCACTGTCGGCCGTCCTAGAAATGGTTTTCCGTGGTTTCCCCATTTTCAACTCCAGGCAAATGCTGGGACGGTACCTTCTGTCAGGCCACGGACGCTTCCTTTCACATCCTTGCCCAGTTTCATTCACCATCATTCATTTCATCTCTCATTAACTCCTTTCATGAGGTTGGCGTCAGGAAGGTCATCAGGCCGTAAAAACCAACTGCCACAAAGACTTCCATCGCATCTCATCCCCGAACCCCTTGGAAAAAGGGAAAAATAAGGCGTAGACATACATACATACATACATACATACATACAAACATGTATTTATTTATCTATTTATGAATACAGAATTACATTTTAAACTTATCAGCTAACAATGAAGATATTCATTGTGTCAAACACAATTAACATCCAAAGTCCAATCCTCTACGTCTGAAATACCGAGGTGGGAAGCTGAAAAAGTATGATAGTACCAAAAATGTACAAAGAAAAAAAATCAAAATTTTTACCCAATACTTTTATCTGAATGATTGCATTGCCAAAGGTACAAAGATGCCGTTGTGCTCAATACTCTTGCAACCAAAGATAAATGCGTGAATCATATCTAACAAAAGTAAATGTAAAAGTAAAATAAAATGGGGAATATAGGAGACTACACAACCACGAACTTTACACCCATGTGGAAAAAATAACCATGAGGAAACGGAGAATTACATTTTATGGTCTATATAACCCAGCGCGATTGACAAATAGAATTTTCTCCTACTTCCTCAATAAGACCAAGGGAGCTTGGTTCACTGAGGTGGACAAAGATTTGCAAGAAGTGGGAATTACAAGCAACGATATCTGGGAACGAGCCCCCCTTAAGCAAAAACTAACAGCACACCGATGTTCCCAAGAAAAGCCTAAGCTTCCAACAGGCAAGAAGTGGACTGCAGAAAGGAAACAACAGCATCGAGAACTAATGTGAAAGTACTGGGAGGATGTTAAAGCTGATGCAGCAAGAAGCGGTTGAAATGACGTGATCCTTTGATGGCCGAATTGAAAGAAGAAGAATAAGAATGTATTTCGTCCGAACAGCCATATTACAAATTATAATTATCACAATTAAGTCTGCCAATTTATCATAGCAAAAACGTACTTGCTACTGCTTATTTATTCTCTACTGTAGCCTATACATGCCAATATCTCACTCTTTTGGAGCACCTCATGAATTGATATAGATTATTTTGTTTAGCGTATGGCTTTTAGTGCCGGGAGTGACCGAGGACATGTTCGGCTCGCCAGTTTAGTAGCTGCTTCGAGACGGACACCCAATGGGTGAGCTACAAGTTCCGTTGGGGAGGAAGGTTGGAAGGGAGGGTCGAGGAGTTTGAAGGTAGCGGCTGTGGCCTATAGTTAGGGACCAACCCCGGCATTTGCCTGGAAGGAAGATGGGAAACCACAGAAGACCATCTTCAAGGTTGCCGGCGGGGGGATTCGAACCTCCTCGCCTCCCGGATGTGAGCGACTGCCAACAGTCATGCCGCAACGACCACGGCTAACTCACCCGGTAAGTGATATAGATCACATGATGTATTGCACAGAGTGCACACGCACTGGGCAGTAGGTTCATGAAATCCGTTCCGCGAACAAAATTTATGGTGAAAACCATGCACCGCTAGTCTTGTGCGAAATATTTCACCGGAATTTACTATCTCCGAAACTATTACCGGTAGCACCCTGAAATTGTGTTCGGAGATAAAGGACACTACTGGAAGTTCACCTATGAGACTTTCAGAAACCGGTTAACTACAAAACGAACATGGCGGCCAAGCGATGTTGAAAGTTTTAAATAGACTTTTCTCGCGAGTTAACCATCCAAACTCAATGAAACTTGGTTCAGCAAATGTTTATACACATTATAATGCACTGGTATCTAATTTAGTTCAATTGTTTACATAACCTCAAGATGGCGGCTGTGCGAATTTTAAAATTAAGTTTTGTCATCTCATATGACAGTTTGTCAATATGTACCGTAATAGAAACATAATCTTAACCAGTAGGATGGTCATGGAAATGTATTCAGTTTGTGAAATCCAGTTAGACACAAATAAAAACAAGATTTGGTTGGTTGATTCCTCAGTTTAGGGGCTGCGACAACGCGGTCATGTAGCCCCGTGTACTTTGGGTGTGTGAAGAATCTGTCTGATGTCGGTGTTAATTGTGATGACTGTATTAGTGTGTGTTATCTGTAATTCAGGTAAGGACTGCAGACGATCAATTTCAAGTAGTTACTACTTTTGCTACCAAATGCTACCGTCAACGACACCTGGCAGTGAACGTTGAAACTTAATGGAGCGTTAATCAAATCCAATCTTCAAATTTAGCTTCACACAATTGTAGTTAGTGGAAGGTTCTTTTACATGCCACAAATCTATGACATGGGCCCGCCGGCTTTACCTACCCTCTGAAGAAAGGCATACTGAGGGATTTTTAACGCTCCTAAAAATCCGACGACGTTGACTGGGTTTGAACCCGCGATGTTCGGCATAGAAGCTCAGCATGTTACCAACTACGCAACCGAAGCTGAAACAATGTTTGGTTATAACCTGTTCCATTTTCCTGTCACTGAAGTCTGTTGCACATTGAGGTTTCTTTTCAAAGGATGAAATCTGGCGAAGAGATTGTTAGAAAATGATTTTAGCTTATTTTTCCTCGGTACGGATAATCCGCACTTTGTTTGAATTGGACAGGGAGGGTTCCCTCTATTCACTGTGCAGGGTGTTTACTGCCACAAACAAGTGACAGACAGCCCACATGTCTCCTTGGAACGGATCGATCTTCCTTTATGAGGCTGACGGTGAGATTGCCTTCGGGCCAGGGTTGTCCAACTTGTCTACTGTAGAGCAAGTTCCTCCCACCGTTTTGATTAAAACATTCCGGGGTTAAACGAACGAATATTATATGGTATAGTGGCTTTCACGGCCAGTGAATTAAACCTCAGCATTTTCTCTAGGTTTGTGCCGTGTCTTGTGTGGGGTTTCGCCTAGGACACCAAGCTGGCTTACCAGCGGGCTCTTGGTGCCCCCCCCCCCCGGCTGGCTGCGTGGCTCAGAGGTAACGTTCTCGCTTCCTGGGCCCGAGGTTGCAGGTTCGTATCCTGGCGCAGTCAGCTGGCATTTGAGGGTGCGCAAATGCGAGGGAGCCGTGTCCGTAGATTTACTGGCACGTTAAAGATCCCCTTCGGGGCAAAATTCCGGCACCCCGGCGTCTCTAAAAGCCAGTGTAGTTAAATGGGACGTAAAACCAATAACATTATTATTATTATCTTGGTGCCCCCGCCCGGACCCTCACAGGAGTAGCGAACTGCGCGGTACTTTCCTTTTTATGAATTGGACCTGCGCCTCTTTACTGAATACTGAATATTGGCTGTATTATTGTGTGTAGGGCTTATTTTTTGTTATTCAGGTGAGGATTGGGAAGGAGTCAGCCGTGGCTTTAGATTAGGTACCATCCTGGCATTTGCCTGGAATAGAAGTGGTAAACCACGGAAAACCACTTCCAGGATGGCTGAGATAGGAATCGAACCTGACTCTTTCAGTTCTTCCTCACGAGGCTCAGTGTACCCCGTTGCAGCCGTCAGACCAGAATTGAATTTCTTGGCAGAGCTGTGCCTCCGGTGACAGCCAAGAATGTAATTTAACGCGCATAGCTACGCAGGTGGATTTCTGTGTAAAGAAAAGGAAGAAAAGAGGCTTGTAGTTTTTTCTAACCTCATGATCCTAAGTCACGTGACCTCATATTCACGTGAATTTCGAACCACTTGACGTTGCAATCTCACTTCGAAAATCCCGATAATTGAAACCAGCCCCTCTTGGGTGAGAGGCAAGCTGCTTGATAACTGCGCCATCACGCCCCACACTGAATGAAGAGACTCTGTATTGTTCGGGTTGGTAAATTCTACCCTACCACAAGAGGGCAGATTTTATTTCGAATTCAAATCACGAATTATACAGGTGTACTAGTTTTGGAGATAACAGGTTAGATTATATATCGATGGATCCAAAGTTCGAAGGAAAAATTGACATGAATAGCGAAATATCGACTTAACCACTCCGGATGTCGCAAACTTACGAGACAGAAAGATTTTAAAAATATAGTCTATGTATGTCGATTTTTTTCGAAACGGTAGGCTATATTTTAGCAAGATTGCGACATTAACTTGTTTCTTGTTATTTCTGGACTTCAATTTGAGATAGTCTCAAAATTTAGATGTCAATAAGAGAAATGAGAGGTTTCTGTTGAGTTTCGGAAGATTTCGCGAATAGCCGTCTCTCGAAAAGTCAGGGTCCCTAATACAGAAAAAAACAATCACACTAAACAAAAATCTCTTCTTGATGCCGAAAATATACGTTGAACCGATACATACCACTCAAGGTATCCTCAGGTTGTGTCCCAATAGTACAATTTCAGCCGTAGTGAACTAGATAGTCGACTACTTTACCGGATGTGACGTCAGAAGTCGCGATCCAATACTGCTTAGCACGTAGCAATCAAGTCTGTAGTAGCTAGTGAACGAAAGAGCTTGCTAGATTGGCCGACTACGTCGAGGAAGTTATAGGAATTGTAGGTTATGTAAATTGTAGGTTGTCTTTGACTTAAGCCAAACGCAAACCATAATTAGGGCTCGGCTAAAAAGTGATCATCTTGGCGCATCCATGATCGTATCGTTCAGGTATTGTTTATTTAAAACAGCTGATGAAAGCGCAAAGAGCTTACAAGGAGTAGCAGATCACCGCCATCTTGAGTGTTGGTTTGGCACCAGCATGTAAGTCCAGTGCGTTTCAGAACACAAGTCTATGAAGGAGGCCGTGATCAAGCACACATGTCCCAAATCTCCGTAGTGCATAGCACATAGCACATAGTAGCTATATCAGCTAGTCAATAGCAGACAACTTGAGTATTGGGACACAGCCTTTGTATGCATTTTCTTGTGGTCGGACGCGGGGAAATGCAGCTTTATTACGCAATCCGCGCCACTTGCCTAATGCCCTGAGCTCGTTTGAGTGAAGCCAAGCGCTGCAACCAAAGTGGGCGTAACCTTAAATCGTATTCGGTGTTCTGTGACTTGCATGAGGCATTGTATATGGCTAAACCTTAATTTGGCCCTGGTTTTTATCGCGCTCTGGTTATGCGACTTTGGAAACGTAATAACAGTAGTGATAAGTTATTTAAAAAAAACTCTTCAATTCTAATCTCAGCATGTGTAGGCCTACCCTATATACAAAAAAAAACATTCCTCTGCAAATCCCAAATTATCAAACGGCTGTCGGTCAATAATTACGGTAGGCCTACGTAATTAATCAATTCGAAGCTAATCGTCAAGTTTCTACCCCCCACAAAGAAAATACCGTACGGTACCGAAAAGTATAGGCTATACCGTATTTTCGTCCAAATATGCGTCCTTTTTTAATTGTTCTGTTTATTAATTTTGAGGTTCGTATTCTTGAATACCAAAATGTGTACGACCAACGAGTGCAAGTGGCTGTGCTCGAAATTAGGCCTAAAAACTGATGAATGCCTCAACACCAATAAGAACATAAAACTCAATTTGGTGTAAATACCGTAATTAGATCCGCATCATTAATTCCCAAGATGTTCCTTCTTTGGTATAACTTGCATCTTCAGACACCTGCATTCAATTTAATCAGTGTGTCAGTGTATTATTACGTTTTGCCGCGTCTTCCTTACAAAACTAGCCTCGCAAAGGTGCTCTCATATTTATATTTAAATTGGTTTTTAAAACGATAACGCAGCTTATTGGTGCCAAGTGCCGTGATGTACAGAGTGTACTCTGCCTATCCAAGAAATAATCTTCACTTGTCATTGCAGTTTTATGTCACTAATATCCATTACTAGTTGGAGTGGTTGACGGCTTTAAGCATAGGGACAGCCATTTTCTTGCAACCAAAGTGGGCGAGCCGTTTGGCTTGAGCAGCTTGCGCTAGGCAGCGCAGCGAAGGCATCTCCTTCCTTTCTTTCCTCCATGCCTAAAACTCACTCCATCGCAATTTGCGAACCTAGCGGTGCGAGTTTAAATGATTTAAACCGACCTTAGCGAATGTTCGTTACCTCCAACTATCATCACATAAAAATTAGCTGTGCTGCAGGAGTGTACACGAGTTAGAGCAGCGTGCGTTTTCTTGAGGGCCAAAGGACTGTCCACAGAAGAAGTGCATCGCGAAATGTCGCAAAGCCATCACGCCCCATACTGAATGAAGAGACTCCGTATTGTTGGGGTTGGTAAACTCCACCCTACGTAGTAGTTTCTTCAGGCCATATCAATAACTGCGCACATGTCAATATTACCCTACGACCTCCACGATCAATCAAAAGTTACTACGATTGGCTGAGCAAGTAAAAGGATTTGTGCAAGCACCGAGAACACAAAGGAATATTTATTCTCTCGTTCAGAGGGACATTTATTAAGCAATAAGCGTGGAGATGTCAAGCTGTGAGCCCCCGATGAGGGAACCGTAACCCGCCTTCTGTGTGCGGCAGGGGAATGGGTACGATAATATTGTATTCAAACCCTAGCCTGTCTATAAATACAACTGAAAACACGTTAATGCACATCAATGACATTTTCAGAATTTATTTATTTACCTACAGTATTTATCTGTTTTTTATTCATTTGTATATATTTTTTTACTTTTATTTAAGTTAGTCTAACTGTAATTTCTTAATTTAAATTTAATTTCTCTATTTACATATTTTTATTTCATTTTATTGTTAATTTTTTAATTTGATTTTTTACTTAAATATTTTATTTTGATTTAGATTTAGATGATTTATATTTTTGATATTTTTAATTTATTTTCATATTTTTATTTCCTTTTTATATTTTATATTTTTGGTAGTAATTTTTTCTTATTTTTATTTAGATTTTTAAAAAAATATTTTTTGATGTTTTTTTCATTTTTTTGATACTTTTGATTTTTAATTATCAATTAAAATGCGTTGCCCAGAAGTCTGAGAATTGCCTCAACTGCGTCGCCATATTGTGTAACAGAAGATTATTATTTACAAATACTATTTCTCTAGGAAGAATATCGGAGATTTTCCAATGGGCTAATTGCTTTATCAACAGAAAGACGCATATTGGACATGCGCAATACTGCTCTGAACCTCCAGTTCCACTAATACTCAAATGATAGGTATGCAAGAATTTTATGAGTCCTCATCTGTATTTATGAAACAGAATTAGTTAACAAAAAATAGTACATTATGCAACGAGCCTATAATGGTTATAATTAAGACACGAGTATTTTTTATAAAACGAGCGTACGCGAGTTTTATAATTTCCATACGAGTGTCTTAATTACCATTATAGGCGAGTTGCATACGACTGTTTATGTTCGACGATAATTATAACTTTATTATATGTTTTAACATCAATATTCATAAATATCTGTTGAGAGTCAGCCACTTGAATTTTGTGAGCGAAGAGCGAGCGCTGGGTATATCTCTGTCTTTCAAGATCTCTGAACGACCGACGCATGCGCTCTGTATGCTTGCAATGCCATATGCAGCCATATGTTTACATCTGCCGTCCCTCAGTAATATTGTCACCGGAGTCGTTTGAAGGCAATGCGCTGTGTAGAAATTAGGGTTGGTGATATTAAGGTACAGTGCTATTTCTTGTCTCATATTCGCCAGTTTATTTACGTGAACATATGGACGGTGCGTATTCCATGTCGGTAATTTATTATAGTTCGATGTTGTGTTTATGTCCGACATGTTGGATTTTGAGCGCATGCGTGAACGTATCGTTACCTAATTGGTCAATGAACGAGCTCTGTTTGGCTGGAGGAACTGTATCATAATGAAAAACAGTGTTATAATGACCATCATTATGATACAGTTTTCTGACACATAATAGTGAGGGTCGAACATAAAATTTGTTATGAGTACTAATATTATTAGCTAATATTACTATCAGTCAGTTTCATGATGCAAGGCCCAAGTACTGTAAATATATAAAAGTAGAATATTCACTGCCATGGACCAGTTTATTTCACCACAAAGTAAGGGTTTCTAGTAGGGCTGTGCATATCATTCGAATATTCGTGTAATTCGATTATTTCGGTTGTTTGAATCATTCGAGCATTTGAAATACACAAGAACCTCGTTTATCCAGAATAAATGTGACAAAAACTGATCCTGATTATCGAAAATCCGGATAATGCGGAAAGAATTAAAACACAAATACATGTTATATAATCTATTAACATAAGTTGTAATATCTTTTTTCAATTGTACAAAAATATTTAAGAACACTTTTCTTACATTTGCGACTCTGTTTTATGCTTTAAATTAATGTGTGATTTCGTTCTGTTTTACATTATTGTATAGCGTTTCCGCGCAGTATGATTACGAAGACGTTTTACTAACATCAGTTCTCAATTCCAGGCGAATGCCGGGATGGTATCTTTGATAGACCGTGGCCGAATTACTTCCAATTCCTGTCCTTAACTATCCTTGGCAGAAATAACATTCAAGAAGAGTCGACCCCGTAAAGGAAATACTGCACAGTAAAAATATTTTTTAAAATTATTTTTGTTCCGGATAAACCGGAGATCCGGATTAATGAGGACCGAATAAACGAGGTTCTTGTGTACTCGAATATTTCGAAAAGTTGATTATTAAAATAAACTGAACAGTTAAGATAGCCTATTTTAATTATTCCAACAATATTCCGAAAATTACAGCAATATGTGTAAATAGTATGTTTATTGGACCAGTTGTTCGAAGCAGGGGTGAATCTGAGAGGTTGAATGATGGTTGACCCATTTCTCGCCCAACCTGATAGATCCTTATGAAGAAATATACAGAAGAACCTCGTTTATCCAGCCCCCCTTAATCCCGATCTCCGGTTTATGTGGATAAAAGATAATGAAAACAAGAAGTTCCGTGACGAACTAAAGAGCCTACTTTTCTTAAAATTTAAGATTCATGCCAATAATTAATCTATATGGATCTATCTAGAATAATGACGAAATTAAGTTGGTAATATCGAAATTTCTATTTAGTTCGAAATACTGTATACCTGGTATAATGTAGCCTAATAGAGCACTACTGTTGGCAGCCCTGGTGACTGAATATATTCTTAATTCCTTCTCTTAAGGTACAGAATACAAAATTTGGTTGAAGTCCAATGGATAGCATGGACGTTACATGCAGTTAAACATTGGATCTAACAGTGCGCGTCAAATCATGTTGGCAACAATGTCATGCCTGTATTGGTCAGAAATAATCTGAAATAATATGATCTATTGTTGTGTCAATTGTGAATGAAATCCATTAGTTAGTATAGAAGTTACATGCATTTTAAAATTGGACCTATCAGCAGGCTTAGAATCATGTTGGCAGCACTGACGTATATTAGTTACTCCAAATTAATCTAGAATGCCAGGTACTATACGTGTGCAATGTTTAGAGCTATTGGCTTGCATACTTTCTGATATATGGGTATTTGGATTTTAAAAAAATGAGAGCATTTATTAACAGTTGGCAGCCATAGTGGCTCTTAAGAATACGCTCAATCATATCTGTTTATGTACACACAGCACATACGAAATTTGGTTGAATTCCAATTGATAGTGTAGAAGTTATATGCATTTAAAATTTGGACCTATCAGCAGGCTTATAATCATTTTGGCAACACTGCCATGCATGGCCTCCTGGAAATTAAACTGCAATATTATTATCTGTACGTGTGCCAATTTTGAAATAGCTCCCATGCATACCTTCCATGATATCCGACATGGAGCTCAAATTTCAATTGCGATTTTCAGCAGTTGGTAGCACTGACATAATTTTCAAATATGGCCGTGAGATATTCAGGTATAGGTCTTCACCCCTACCAAATTTTGTTTCGATTGCTGTAGCCGTTTAGGAGTTGATAGGTGGGGGAGACACACAGCTAGACAGACAGAAGGACAGACAGACAGACAGACAGACATTTGCCCGATCTCATAAGTCTACTTTTTCCTCATTTTTGCAAAATGTGAAAAGTAGGCTAAAAATATTTTTATGTTCGACCCTGACTATTATGTGTTAGAAAACTGTATCATAATGATGGCCATTATAACACTATTTTTCATTATGAAACAGTTTCTCCCACCAATCACTGCTCAAGAAACAGTTGTTTGACCAATGAGATAAGGTTAGCATCGCACCTGCGTGGAGTTCCAAGGCCTTCTGAACTACGTTGCCTAGTGTCATAGTGGGGTAATCGAGAAGGCCATGGTTAAATACAAGGTATTCTCTGCGTCTCATGCGCTCTGTTCAGTACATAAAACTGGTGAAATCTCGACAGATATTTATGAATATTTATGTTCGAAAATAAAATAGTTATAATAATTATCGTCGAACATAATCAGTCGTATGCAACTTGCCTATAATGGTAATTAAGACACTCGTATGGAAAATATAAAACTCGCATACGCTCGTTTTATAAATATACTCGTGTCTTAATTATGGCCATTATAGGCTCGTTCCATAATGTACTACAAATTCTAAAAGACCTATTACTGTACAGTATTTCTTTTATGGGGTCGACTCTTCTTGAATGTATCTTCCGCCAAGGGTAGTTAAGGACAGGAGTTGGAAGTAATTTGGCCATGGGCTATCAAAGGTACCGTCCCGGTATTCGTCTGGAAGTGAGTACTGGTGTTAGTAAAACGTCTTCGTGATCGTGCTGCGCGCAAACGCTATACAAATGTAAAACAGAAAAAGCTCACACATTACTTTAGTGTATAAAACAGTCGTAAGTGTAAGGAAAGTGTTCTTATATTATTTTTTGTACAATTGTAAATGGGTATTACTACTTATTTTAATATATTATATAACATGTATTTGTTTTTTATTTTTTCTGGATTATCCGGATTTTTGATAATCCGTATGAGTTCAGGTTCCACCTAATCCGGATAAACGAGGTTCTTTTGCAATTCAAAACAAGTATCACTTGTTACCTATTTCTTTATTTCTTTCTTTCTGTTTCTCTGCATTATTTTCGGCAATGTTCTTGCATGCTGTGCCCAAGGTTGCAGCTGGCATTTGACGGCGCACAAATGTGAGGGAGCTATTTCAGTTGATTTACTGGCATGTTGAAGATCCCCTTCGGGGCAAAATTCCGCCATCCCGGCGTCTCTAAATGCCGCAGCAGTTAAAATGGACGTAAAACCCATAACATAATTATTATTCTTTATTTTCTCTTCATTTCTATGTTTTATAATTATTTGAACATTTGAATTATATACTCGATTATTCACTGAATAGTCGAGTCATTGCACTAATGCGAATATTTTGAAATTCGAATGTTAAAATAGGTTGGAAATTTGAATAATTCGAACATTTGGATGTGCAAATAATAGTTGAACTATACGTATCTACATCTTCTTCTTCTTCTTCTTCTTCTTCTTAGCGTTGTCCCTCTGGTGCAGGGTCCGCTTTTTTGGTCATTGACCTCCATTTTGTCCGGTTTCTTGCGTCAGCTAGATTTAGGCCGGTAATTTTTAAGTCACCATTTATTGTGTCTTGCCAACGCAGCTTCGGTGGTCCTCTGGGGCGTAGGCCTTCAACCTCATAATAAAGGACAGAGTTAGTAACAGTATCAGGCGCTGCACGTATGTTCGAATCAAATATTCGTTGTTGTTGTTGTTTGAGTCCTCAGTCTTTTGACTGGTTTGATGCAGCTCTCCACTCCTCCCTGTCCTGAGCTAATCGTTTCATCTCTACATAGCTACCACACCCTACATCCGAGGCAATATGTTTAACATATTCTAACCTTGGTCTACCCCTGCAGTTCTTGTCCTCAACCCTTCCTTCCATAACTAAGCTTGCTATTCCTGAGTGTCTTGGAAGTGTCCTACCAACCTATCTCTTCTCTTCATTAGCAACCGCCAGAAACATCTCTCCTCTCCCACTCGTCTTAATACCTCCTCGTTTGTAACCCTATCTACCCATCTGATCTTCATCATTCTCCTGTAACACCACATTTCAAACGCTTCAATTCTCCTCTTTTCTGCTGCACCAATAGTCCAAGTTTCACTTCCATAGAGTGCCACGCTCCAGTCAAAGGCCTTCAAAAATGACTTCCTAATACCCAAATCTATATTCGATGTCAACAGATTCCTTTTCTGTAGAAATGCTTTCCTTGCCTGAGCTAACCTACTTTTTATATCCTCTTTGCTTCGTCCATCACTGGTTATTTTGCTTCCTAAGTAACAGAATTCTCCTACTTCCTTTAGCTTTTCACCTGCCAATTTGATGTCCATAGAGGTTTCTGATTTATTTCGGCTGCATTCCAATATTTTTGTTTTACATTTATTAATTTTCATCATGAAATTTTCCCTCAAGACGGAGTCCATACCATTCAAAAACTAATTCAAATCCTCAGGCGTGTCGGCCAAGATGACTATGTCATCGGCAAATCTCAGAGTTGAAATTATTTCTCCTTGAATCTTCACTCCCACTTTACATTTTTCTCGAATTTCCTTCATTGCGTGTTCAATGTAAAGATTGAAAAGTATGGGTGATAAGTTGCTGCCTTGCCTTACACCTTTCTGAATACCAGCTTCTCTCTCATGTCCTTCAGCTCGAATGACGGCTGTCTGGTTGCTGTATATATTGTAGATCGCCCTCCTATCCCTGTACGTTATTCCAATCGTTTACAAAATGTCAAACAATTTAGTCCAATCAACGTTATCAAAAGCCTTTTCTAAGTCTACAAATGCCATGAACGTTCTCTTATCTTTTTCCTTATTCTACCTTCCGAAATCAGCCTAAGACTCAGTACAGCTTCCCTTGCTCCTACATTTCTCCTGAAACCAAACTGGTCTTCAACCAACTCCGTTTCTATCTGGTTTTCTATCCTCTTGTAAATTATTCTAGACAGGATCATTGAAGCATGAGTAATCAAGCTGATTGTACGGTAATCTTCACATCTGTCAGCTCCTACTTTCTTATTCGAATTAGTTCTCCTTCTTTATTAGAAATATTCTACAATACAGTAGTTTTCCTTCAACCCAAAATTGTCTTACTCCTCCACAAATTTCGGTCTTCAACATCTTCCTTGGTTAAGCCATGCTTCTCTTTACCCCTTTTCCGTTTGCCTTCAGCTTACCAATGTAACATTACATTTGGAATTCTACTATTCTGCATCCTTTTTACATGTCCAAACCATTGTAATCTTCGTTCTTCAATCACTTCTAGTACATTTCTTTTTACATGCATAATTTCTCTGATCTCGTATTTCTAACTTTATCCAATCTTGATTTCCTTGCCGCCCTCCTCCAATAATCCATCTCTGTTACTAATATTATGTTGTTTGCTTGCTGTCTGTTTAACGTCCAAGTTTCCAATACTTTGTACTAATGAACTGTAAATAAGTTTCTAAGTGTTGTTCAAAATATTTCTGCTCCATAAAACGGAATTTGATGCTCCAATTATTCTCCTACCCTGACTTACTCTTTTCTCAATTTCAGATGAACTTGTTCCCCCAGCTTCTATTAATGAACCCAAGTATTTAAATTTAGTGACTGTTTGAATTTCTGCATTTCCGATCTGTAGTTTCTCACCACCATTCATTCTAATAATTGAAATAATTCGATGTTTGAATTTATGTGCAGTCCAGTTATGTGCCCTATGTATCAGAGGACTGCCCTAGTCTCGGAAGATCAGAGGGCATGCATGACCCATTTTGTAATGCAAGTCGTGTCGTGCTATTGATACCCTACCCAGGTACTGATATTCCAGTGCTTGGATCACATTACGTTATTAAAGTCTAGTGTTTCGGATAATATCAGGAATCACAATCCTCCAGCTGTGTGAACTTAATCGTGGTAGCATCTTCCTTTACGGGTGCGTATTTAAATTCCTATCCTCAGGTGACCTCCTCGTGGTGTAGCGGATAGCATTGTTGGCTGTCACCAGTGTGTTCACCAGAATAATACACATCAATAGAAATAAAATAAACAAATATACAACTATATACGTAAGTAAATAAATACATGAATAAATAAATAAATACTGAAAAGAAATAATTATATAAATAAAGAAACAAATGAAGAAATACATTCATTAAAGAATAATTAATTTTAAAAAACTAAATAAACCAACAAACAAAGAAGTACCTAAATGAATAAATAAATGAATAAAAACAAATAAATAAATACATAAATTAATTAATAAAGAAAGAAAGAAAGAATTATATATATAAATATATAAATAAACAACAAACAAAGAAATAGGCTACCAACAAACTAACTAACTAACTAACTAAATAAATAAATAAATAAATAAGTAAATAAATAAATAAATAAATAAAGAACAAAATAATTACGTAAGTTAAGTAAATAAGAAATTTAAAAAAATTATATCTCTTAATAGTTAATCGTTGAATTGAAACATATTAATCGAACTGAAATAAATAATAAATAATAACAATATAATTATATTTTTAATTCAATGGACTATTCAATTTTTCCCTGTCACGAAAACCAAGATTAACGGCCGAGGGTACCCGATGCGCTGACCACGCGTCACCCCAATATCTGCAGGCCAAATGGCTGGGCAGCGGTCGCTTGATAGGCCTAGGCCCTTAAAATGGGTTGTAGTGCCAGGGGTTATTATTCAATTTTTAGCCTTCAATGAAAGTGTGTTTTTTGTGCAAGTGATTTCAGACATATATTTTGGTGTGTGTGTGTGTGTTATTAAACGTTAATTAGAAAACTCATCAATCGCAGGACAAGTTGTATAGATAAATTAATGGTTTTGATTTAATGTGCAGTAAAATGAAATTAGGTCGCTCAGGGACAAGTGAAGTGACATTTTGTGTTGGATTTGATTGCCGGCTTTGTCTAAAAATCTAATTCTGGTCCGAGGGCTTGAACGGGGTACACTCAGCCCAGTGAGGCACAACTGAAAAGACGTGGGTACGTTCCCCTTCTCCAGCATCCTGGAAGTGGTTTTCCTTTGTCTCCAATTTCAATTCCAGGCAAATGTCAGGATGGTACCTAACACAAGGCCACGGCCACTTCCCACCCAAATCCTACCTCAATCACAAATACACACACCAGTACAGATATAACACTGGCGCAGGTTATAAGACGAATTCTATACACATCCGAGCACAATGGGCAACATGACCACGATGTCGCAAAGCTCCTAAGGAATCAAAAACAACAACAACTCAATTATCGATGACCACCTCAGTGTTCGGTCAGCATTGTTGACTGTCGGTGCGGAGGTCCGGGTTCGTTTCAAAGATCTACCAAGACATCGAATACTTGTCTGAAGGCTGGAACGGAGTAAACTTAGCCCCGTGAGGCACAACTCAGAAGAGGTGGCTTCGAAATGGATTTCCGTGATTTCCCACTTCTCCTCCAGGCAAAAACGGGATGGTTCATAACGTAAGGTCACGATTATTATTTATTAGCTTTTATGTTCGACGATGTCGAAATGTAAAGATTATAGCCTATGTCAGAAAACTGTATCATAATAAGGGTCTATGAAACAGTTTCTCCCACCAATCAGAGCTCACGAAACAGTTGTGTGACCAATTAGGTTAGGATAGCATCTCATCTGCGCTGATTTCCAGGGCCTCCTCCTTTAAATTTCACTGCGAGGCTAGTGTCATAGTAGGGTAATCGAGGAGGCCATGGTCAAAGACAAGGTATTCCCTGCGTCCCATGCGCTCTGCTCAGTACATAAAACTGGCAAAATTATGAATATTTATGTTCGAACATAAAATAGTTATAATTATCGTCGAACATAAACAGTCGTATGCAACTCGCCTATAATGGTAATTACGACACTCTTGTCTTAATTATTGCCATTATAGGCTCGTTGCATAATGTACTATTATAAAATCAGTTTATCTCTTTAGAAGTTTTCAGATTATGTAAGAATGAAATAATTGTATAAGTTAATATGGCAACACTGGAAAATGGCTTCGAAACTATCTATACTTTTATAAAGTAACGGCCCAAGCTTACTCTCGACCTATCCAAACATCATCGCTGTTAGGGACACAGGAAGGAACCCTGGCTAGATAAGGAGCAGTTGTTTTGTTGAATAAGACAAGGCTAGTCCATTTGCAGCTTCTGCTCGTAATTCACTAGCCTTGGCTCGCTACAATATTTATGGGCCTCTGCCAGTCTATTGTACAGTTCCTCCTTCTTGTGTCACCCCTCCTCACAGTCCCAAGAATGTCTCCGCAAAACACACAATAACAGGATTCTTTTCTTTTTTTTCTCTCTCTCTCTCTCTGCAGAAGCTGATCCCGTGAATTATCGTCATGTATTTGGTTAGTTTCTTTGAAATATGGTATTGGCTCAAGTCAGTCTTCGTTGATATGGAGGGAAAAGAATATAGCCTACCTAAACGTACAAACAACAGGAACACTCATACAATGATGACACAAATAATAATAATAATAATAATAATAATAATAATAATAATAATAATAATAATAATAATAATAATAGATATTATTCAGGACAGACCACTTTTCAGAAATGTGATCAAAAATTTCAAGGGTTTCCAGGAGAAAGAAAAGAAGAAGCGGGTTAACATCTGGACGGAAGAGACAAGAAAGAGACAAAATGAAGTAATGAAGAACTACTGTAAGGCGAGAAAGGATAAAGGAAATAAGAGACAGTGAATGCAATGGGTTATTTTACGCGGTCCAAAGATGGACAAAATGGAGAAAAGAAGAAGAAGAAGAAGAATTTTAGTGGGTCCTAAACTCACAGATGAAAGATATCGTGTACAATCGCACACACTCACAGAGAGATACTCCAACATAGAGACAGATTTCCGCAAACGACGACTGAGATTTTACGGCCACATCATGAGACTGAATGATGACCGAAGGGGGGACCCTACTGAGTTTTCTATATTTTGTAATTACCATCCAAATTACATGAAATTCTAGGATTGAGTTGTTGTTAGTAACATAAAGAATATTCCAAAATTTGGACCGGATTGAGTGGTTAGTTTCAACAAGTAGTTCCGTGAAGAACTATACAGCCTATTTTCATATATCCTACTTATGTTAATTGCCACTATTTAACATACACAATTTCAGTTTGATTGCTGTAATAGATTCGTAGATATTGAGAACCGACTAAATATTTCGGATGGTCGCCATGTTGGATTTTATATATGTAGGTCCTAGAGTTATGTACTGTTACATGCAGATTATTGTGAAACGTGTAGTATTCAAACTTCAATCGCATAATTAGGACACAAGAAAAAACAAGGAGATTTAAAAAATTTTCACAGCTGCCATCTTGAGGTTATGGAAACAATTGAAATAAATTAGATGCCAGTGGATTAACATTCGGATAAAGATTTACTGTACCAAGTTTCACTGCACGCGGATGGTTAAATTGCGAGAAACGTCCATGTGAATATTTATAATTCGCGTCACCGCCATGTTGGATTTGTGATCACCAGGTTATTTAAAGTCCTATAGGTGAACTTAAGTTCATAGCCCCTATGAACATTAAAAAATGCAGTTTGATTGCTAAAATAGATTCGTAGATATTCAGTATCGTCTAAATATTTCGGATGGTCGCCATGTTGGATTGTTAAATGTATAGGCCATAGAGTCATGTACCATTAAAGGAAAATTATTGCGTAGGTTAATTATTCAAACTTTCACTTCGATCGCATGACTACATCACAAGAAATAAAAACTTAATTTTAAAATTCGCACTACCGCCATCTTGAGGTTATGTAAACAATTGAACTAAATTAGATACCAGTGGATTACAATGTGTATAAATATTTCCTGTACCAGGTTTCAGTGCGCTTGGAACATTAAATCCCGAGAAAGGTCTATTTAAAATGTTCAAATTCGCTTGGCCGCCATGTTCGTTTTGTAGTTAACCGGTTTTTGAAAATCTTATAGATGGACTTCCAGTAGTGCCCTTTATCTCAGTACAAAATTTTAGGGAGATACCGCTAATAGTTTCAGAGATATAGAATGCCGGTGAAATATTTCGCACATCCACCATCTTGTGATTATGTAAACAATTGAACGAAGTTAGATGTCGGTGCATTACAATGTATATAAACATATACTGTACCAAGTTTCATTGCGTTTGGTTGGTCAAATCGCGAGAAACGTCTATTTAAAAGTCGCGAATTCGCTTGGCCGCCATGTTCGTTTTGTAGTTACCAGGTTTTCAAAAGTCACATAAGTGAACTTATAGTAGTTCCCTCTATCACCATAGAAAATGTCAGGGTAATATCGGTAATAGTTTCGGAGATATTGAATGCTGGTAAAATATTTCGCACAGCCGCCATGTTGGATTGGTGAGTCGTAACAAAATTTGAAGGGCACGGTCGAGGTCGCCGGGAATAGTGCTATGAACTTTCCGAGTTTCATTGAAATCACTACTGCCGTTTAGATTTTATTAGGGGGGGACACACACACGAATCACACACACACACACACACACACACACACGCACACACACACGGACAAAAGGTGATCTCATAAGCCTATTTTTTCAAAATTGAAAATAGGCTAAAAATATGATCATTTTTTTTTTTCAAAAAAAATTGTTGATTTTCAAAATGTCCCTGATGCAACAATTTTACATTTTTGATCTCAAAACTTTTTCATTATAGTTATGAAGGACTAATTAATAAATTTTACTATTATTGTTATAGTCTGGTTAGTACTTTTATGTTATGAAGGTACTTTCTAGTACATTGTATAAATCTTACAAAAAACTCCAATATTCCATGGCCTGGCACACCCTAATTCAAAAATTTACCAACAATTTTCAATGTGAATAGTACAAATTTTGAATACTATAAAACTGTAGACCTATGTGTATTACAAATTTCAAGTCATTTTGATCAAAACTGATGCGTATGGAGCATTTTGAACACTGAAAATATATACTTTCGAGAAAAAGCCATTTTAGTTAGCCGACACATTTCAAATGAACATACCTGCCTCAGAACTTGCCAGCACCATACATATCCCCTTCCTTGTACTTTTTTCTTTCTTCTGCCTTGGTTTTTGCCAGCCTCATCATTTTCCTGGCATTTTTTTTTGTCGTGTTTGGTCCTAGCCATACTCTTCTTTTTTTCGCACATCGTCTATGTCTTTGCTTATCTTATGTACACTGTCACTTATTTCTCTGCCTAAAAGGGACATTTTCAGTTTCTGAGTAGCAAGTGCACCCATATTAAATACACTAACAGCATTTGCCACTGCCATGTCTACTTTTGACTTTGTCGTAAAAGAATGTTTAGGGCACCTCTGCCAAATCAGAGAATGCAGACTTTCATTTGGGTTTTATGTTTTCCCCCGAGCACATCGTTTTAATAGTTCATCATTTGCCAGACGTTGATAAAGGGGCATTAATTTACATACTAGCATGGGGGTTAGTCTGACATTCATCTTGTTATGAGACTGTGATGTTTCTCCTACTGCAACAGCCTTCTTAAGAAAACACCAAGAATCAGCTCCATCAGGGCAGGTGATGTGCTGGGGATTTTCGTCTGTAGACATGCAGTGTCTGAGAGTGGCAAATATACATCGCTTCATTTGTGGTACATTAGGAACATTTGAAGCTCTAGCAGTCCTGTAATAGAAAGACAGTGACGTTATTGTACTTTCCTTCAGTGTTGCTGGTCCCTGCCCTCCAAGTCTAACACCTTTGGCTTGCCATTCTTTGACAAGATTTCTGAGCCTCGTTCCCATTCTCTTAGAAATGTGATCTACACATTCCTCTTTTTCAATTGGTTGTTCATAAACCTGGAGGCTGTTGAGGTGCCGAAAAGTCTTAGCGTCACCATCAGATAGCATGGTAGTATAGCGCAGCTTACAGTCAGAAACAGAACGTTGCCATATTCGTTCTGCTGCTACCACTTCCATTGCTCCTTAGGTGCCTTCAAAATTTATTGAACATTCCCCAAATTTCTTATGCCCCTCCTGCCAAATGGAAAATTCAGGGGTGTTTATTCCCAGTTCCGCAGCTGTGACACTGCACATATGGCAGAACTTGGACAGGGTTTCGTAGTCAATAACTAGACCAGTCAGGATATCAATGGCTACACCAACCCCATACAAAGAACTGTGACCACGATTGTGCCAACTGCCATCATAGGATACAGCAATATCCAGAATGTCTTTCTACTCGAGTGACGGGTCGACAGCTACATGTTCCCTTCGAACGACCTTCCTACTTTTCGAAAGAATCTCATTTTTAAATTGTGAGGTGCTCTTTCCCAGTCCACTAAAATGAGTTTCATAGTTTTTTTTTGGCCATCCCCTTCATACCTACTGCACTACAGAATTTGTTCATAGCAGAATGGCCTGTTCCTACATTTACAAAAGCTTCTACCATCCTTCTCTTAAAGTCAAAGCTTGGTCTCTGTGATATTTCATTTGAACGAGGACTTGTGTAATCTACTGAGTTAACAAAATCACATGCCTGACATTTCATCACCAACTTAGTACAAAAACCATGCTTGTCCCTAAGGAGTAAAACTAAACTTTTCTTATAACACTCACTGCACTTGAGGTTTCCAATGAGCTGCTGCAACATCCCCAGGTGCACTATAATGTATTCATCACTAATTAGGCCTACTGTAGCACCGGCATCAGTAGAGAAATATTCTAGCTTCTTTTCAGTAGCACTACAGGAAGCGGGTGTATCTGTCTCATTTACCACAGTTGGCCTAGCACTAACATTAGGTTTTGATTCACTATCAACAACTTCAGCAACAGATTTATCACCCAATCGTTTCCTAATATTTACACTTCCCGATTCACTCTTTTTTGGATTTACTGCTCTTAGGCTTCTTCCAACGACTATGAATGGAGTGCATTTTACACACTTCACACCATAAAACCAATAAAATGGACACAAAAATAAGTTCCTGTACCACGTAATCATAACATCACTTTTAATTTGAACTCAATTCAATGAAAGCGATCATTTCCAGTTACTATAAACTTTTAAATAATAAATATCAATTTACATAACATCTCCAATCAAATTTCCGACAGTAAAGTAAAGAAAAAATAAAAACAATACTTTCTATTATAGTTTCTAATATGAGATGTGCGTCTGGTTACCGTATACACCGAGAGATGCCAGCACTCATGTATCCTGTACATTGTCTGACTTTTGCCAGAGAATTAAAACATAAAACTACGAAAAAACAGGGTATTTTTAACATGAGCACAGTAAATGTGGGTGTGACCTTTTAGAGCGCCATGCACGCACAATTTAAATGGCTCCGCAAGACATTTTAAAATGTCCGCGGATAAAAAAAATAGTATCCACATGTGCTCTGATGTCTGGACTTCCAACTTCTGACAAAAGCTCAATTTCGATTTTTGGCCGTCTTTTGGCTAAAACTCAGTAGGGTCCCCCCTTACAAAGAGAATTCTGACATATTTAAGACTTAAAGTGACAACAGTCTGGGTTACACAGGTCCAAATTGATCCCAGAAGTGCCAACATCACACCAACAGACATCGAAGATAGATTGACATTCAGACATAAGATACACAGTTGTGAAGTTACACCTGAAGATGGACCAAAGAGATCGGGGAAAGGATGGACGGAGGAACGTCGAGTTCGTCATAGCGAAACGATGAAGTTTTGGAAGACCAAGAAAAACAGCAGCAGATCATAACTTGTTTTTTGTGATCCTATGGGTCTAAACAGCTTAAATTAATAAAAAATAATCACTGTAGTGAACCCTTGCAAAGAAGCTTATGAGACTCAGTTTCGGGGGGTGTAACAGTCCATTTCGTTAAGTTGTTGTTAAAGCGCTTCTATAACATGCAGGTTAACACATAACAAAATAACATGCAGGAAGAAGTGAATACCAGGGTTAAAACAAATGAATTTAATAACAGATGAACTATTTACAATAAAAACAAACAAAATCTCCCAAATGACTCCCACTTGAATTAATTACTTGCCATAACTAGGCCTAATCTCAGGAGAAATTGTAAACTGGACCAAATATCCCAAATACTTCAATGACATTGTGTACGTGTGCGGCTGTTCTACATGCTTTACGGTGAGTACAAATAAATGCGAGATCCGTCACCATCCGGTAAACCTTCAGAGGACGAATCTGCATTGTCTAGAGCTAGACAGACACGGAGAACCAACTATACACTACTTAAATTAATCCGACACTTCCTACACTAAATAAAACAACAAATAATTTCCGCATGAAATTGGAATCAAAGAACTGCCGTAGCAAAAACATTAATGCCTAAAATTAGGACTTTTCAAATCAACACAAGTAAATTAACACGTGACCAACAAAAGAAAAACACATATGACCGCTTGTCATTTTTACAAGTAAATACAACTACACCAACAGGTGTCACAACAGACAAACTAACATGAAATGAGTCATAGGAAAATCACTAGGCTCAAAGCCAACATTTACATCATTAAAACAATATTCCATTCATACGATATGCGATAATTCGTAACAGACATGGCGAACTCCCCAATTAATTATGGTCCAATGACCATCACAAAAGAACAGGTTTGCTAATGATAGCTTATAGGGGTCAGTCGGTCAGCTGGACTGCCTAAAGATGAGTCACCAGACCTAGACGGGCGCTAAGTGGAAATCTGCACATCTGTCCACACACGTGTCAATAACCTCGACCTGCCGTGGCATGGGTTCGAGTCTCGAAGAAGCGTGCTCCCTAAGCACATAATATACGTGTGTGTGTCAGAATAAAATATCTCAGCATTTCCCCTAGGAAATCCAAGAATCAGCACTGGACGAGGTACAGTAGCCTCCAAGAGCGCTCTGCCTTTCCATCAAAAACACAACAAAATTATGAGGGCAGTAGCACATCCTACCCCTCATCACGAAGAATCAATACACACACCTGACACAAGAACACACACCAGAATCACACGTATGGGTTTGACAGAAACCTGAAATAAATGACATAAATATTTTCCACCAGCTTGCGCTTCCAATCTAGTCCGTGACTAAAGAACCTGAAAAGGACTCAAAAAAAAAGCTAAAAAAGTTAGAACTAAGGTGTTCTACAGTTACATCTTAATTTGTTGCGCTCGGCAACCCTAGTATGAATAAAAACCTGTTCGTCAAAAAAATCTTACAATAATTACCTCCCTTTTCCTATAAAAAAATGAATTTTAATAAAGCACCACTTATCGAATGTAACGAGTTTCGCATTCGCATGGATAAAATCAAATACACACGCCGTGTACACTAAATATGACTCCAAAGAAAAATATACAACAAACAAATTTGGCCACGCGCCATCGTACATTTACAGATAATAGTGTCGGCACACAAAAAAATCTAAACACATGAAAAACAAGAATGAAATATTTACAACGTTCCCGCGTCTTATCTAACTACATACTGAGTAAATCAATGTTTGTACATCACCGTTTCAGCTTGCAGAACTTAACCTCCATCCCGGTGCATTTCCCTACGGGAAATCTAGCCCTCCATCGTCGACGTAGTTGTAGAGGCGATGCACATCATTCCATCACACGACCATACATCAGACATCTTGGGGTAGCTTCTTGGACAGAAATGTTCAATGTTAATAATATGCCTAGCTATAATCGCTGTGAGCTACTACTTTCACTCCCAATAATGTCCTATGCGATTACTGAACGTAGACTTGCCCTAACTCAGCATTTGCTTAACACACGCACAAATATCACTCAAAAATATAATACAAAAATTTACATAAAATTACACACTTCAAACTCATCGTAACTGGCTTGAAAACAAGTCTTAAACATGTCTATCGTGCAGCTCTTATCTCGCCTAGAGATCTCCACTGCTAAACGTGAACTCTGCTCCCTTGAGCATAAAATGAAAAGTTAGTGAAGTATGCTCATTAGAGCTTGAAAAATCGTGACGCAGACGGGCGTGAAACTTGCTCACCAGAGCTCAATTAAGGTGTGTCCTAAACAGCTCATCACCGATCAATTTATTGGAAACTGACAGAATGGGGTAGGGTGGGGAGAATTTGTAAAAATAATCTGGAGTTTTCACCTCACAAACTTGGGACTAGTATCAATCTTCTTCATTTTATCCAAACGTCTCATTGCACTTATGCGGAATTAATTCGGATCGGCGGTTCTTTAGATATGCGTTTCCGCGCCTTTTTCAGGGTACGCGATTCACCGCGTGGCTTTGGCGTCGTCTCTTCTGATTTGCTGATTCAATCCTGGATCGGTTGAAACTTCACTCCTGACACTCCCATAATGACTCCAATTTAGGTGCGCGTTGGTACAGAATTTGTCCTTGAACTCGGCTTAACCGGTCGTCTTCAGGACTAACTACCAAGCTGCTTCTGTTGTAATCATTGCAACACACTACCTTGGCTCCCCTTTGTCAATTTCAACATGTACTGCCTGGGCATCAGTAATAATAATAATAATAAAATCATGAAGACTTATTCATTGACAGATTAATAAGGGTTCAGTAGTTATGATCACTATTCACAAATAGAAAATTGCCTATTACCTATTGGTGATTATTGGGGACCGCATTTTCAGGTCTTTAAATTGTCATTTTTAGGTTTATAGAACTGGCTTAGGGGCAGCACGCCGGCCTCTCACCGCTGGGTCCGTGGTTTAAATCCCGGTCACTCCATGTGAGATCTGTGCTGGACAAAACGGAGGCAGACAGGTTTTTCCGGGTACTCCGGTTTTCCCTGTCAAAAATTTCATTCAAGCAACATTCTCCACTATCATTTCATTTCATCTGTCATTCATTTAATCATTGCCCCGGAGGAGTGCGTCAGGCCTCGGCAGTCGGCACAGTTCATATCCTCGCCGCTAGATGGGGGCTTCATTCATTCCATTCCTGACCCGGTCGGAGACTGGAAGCAGGCTGTGGATTTTCATAGAACTGTCATAGGTTTTTAAAAATATAAAATAGTTTAAATAGGGTTCTATGTTTAAAGTGTAGCAAAAGTTGTCATAAACTGTACAAAGCTTAAAATTAATGCCTAATTATTGTTAGTAGAAAATCTGATTGCAACGAGAGTGTAAATATTTTACATAATCATGTAGGTTTTAGAAATAATTTGGCAAAATCACACTAAGAGGAACCTGCAAGATATAGAAAAAGTTAAGACAATCTATTTGAAATAAGTGCTCTGCCTATCCAAAACGACTTTATCAAGATAATGCTATGAATTACTTCGAGTACAAATGATGTTACCGTCTACCCCTGCGAAAAATGAGCTCCAATCAGAACTGAAGTCCAAGAAGACTCAAATATGGGATAACTTCTATACCACTGAAGTTATGACCACAACAGACTGGATGAAAGCTGACTATGATCTGAGACATCAAGTGACCAGTGTGCTATGAAGGCATTGCATATGCCGAGAGCGGATTGCGTCTGCGAGTTGTGTAAAGAAAGGTGTGATATAATCACGCTCTAGCTTCCCTGAAAGACTTGAATCATTATCAAATTGCTGCACTCATCTGTAATTGAATCGGCCGGAACTGGAAAGCAGTAAATCAGTTTTCACTACTTTCCAGAAGACAGTTAAAACGTCATTGACAGCACAGAACTTAACAAATACACTATATTAGTCATCTATGTTGTGAAGCAACTATTCAGGTTATATTTGTGTTAGCGGAATATCAATTGTAATTTAATAAACATATTGTTCAAATCAATTTTGGAAACGTGACTTAATGCCTATCAGCTCCGTGGTCAGTTTAATGCGGCATGAAGCCATCCAGAATGAATATTTCATATAATATTTTAAAATGGATTTTGTCACATAAAAAATCCTAAGCCCTGCAAAAATGTAATTTATAACAGCACTGTAACACGCAGAATCTTGCAGTGCGGCCAACATTAAGCACGGAAAACGGCGCTGAAAGGCAGCAAGTCATTGACGTAATGCTCTTCACCTGTGATCGCACTACATGTAGCAGTGGGTTCTGGCTTGAACAGTAGGCTGACTTAATTATTTCCTATGACGCTCCAAGCTTCTTGGGTTAATACTTCTGAATACTACAGTAATTGTTTAAAAAATGACCATTTTTGACTTAATGCTTTACAGCTCCGACCGATTTAATTGTATCTATGTACATTGTGCAGGTTTCTATTATTATTAATTATTTTATATAATGATACGTAATAATATTATCACCGAAAACTTTCAGACAATATCTCTTCTTCTTTTTCTTCTTCCTAGCGTTGTCCCGCTGGTGCAGGGTCCGCTTTTTAGTCATTGACCTGCATTTTGTCTGGTTTCGTGCGTCAGCTGGATTTAGGCCGGTAATTTTTAAGTCACCATTTATAGTGTCTTGCCAACGCTGCTTCGGTCGTCCTCTGGGGCGTAGGCCTTCAACCTCAAAATGAAGGACAGAGTTATTAACAGTATCAGGCGCTGCACGCAGGGCATGGCCATACCATCGGAGCCGTTTCTCTCTCATTTTGTCCACAATTGGGGCGACACCCATTTGCTCCCGAATTGTGTCGTTTCTGATATGGTCAATAAGGGAGATGCCCATTGTCCAACGAAGCATTCTCATTTCCATGGCGTGCAGGTGACGTTCTAAAATTTTGTCGGGTGGTCGACATTCAACGCCATACAGCGCAACTGGCTGTACCACTGGCCGATATATCTTCGATTTGAGACGAAGTGGCATTTTCTTGTCGCAAAGCACACCCGTGACCTCCTTCCACCGCAACCATGTTGCGTTTACCCTGGCTCTTACTTCATCATTGAAGTTGCCATCACTCTGAAGACGAGATCAAAGGTACCTGAAGCATTCTGTCTTGACTAGATTTTGTCCAGCGACTTGAATGGTACCGTCACTTGGGTTTAACTCCAGATACTCCGTCTTTTTCACATTCAGACATAGGCCATACTGGGAGAGGTGGTTATTCCAGTCTTCAACTTGACATTGGAGTTTTTCTCGGGTGTAATCTGCAACCATTATATCATCTGCATACCGAAGGGTCCAGGGAACATTCCGTTGCAGACAATATTTGCTCTCCTTAAATATGTTTATTATTCAAATTCAATAAAACCAAGGATGTCAGGAGTGATTTCCACACCCCAGCGCGTTTAATTCACTTGGTTTATTTAGAATATAGGGAACTTGGAAACAATAAGAGATTTATCCCCACTTTCCTGACAGTAAATAACCACACAATAAGATATAACCTGAAAAGCGCTGAAAATATCTAAATTTTCCGGCATGTAGGATTTCTCTCAATAAACTAGAGCTAGGAATAAACACTGACTAGTGGTTTACTTTTAAAAATTATGGAGTAAAAATTCAAATACAAACTACAATACATGGAACTAAACTGAAATTACGTATTTTTAGGTTCTCGCATATCATTTAGGTTTTTTAGGTACTACAGAATTCAGGAATACGGCTCTTTTGGATGTGATTCAGAAAAGTACCGTATTAAAGTATTTTTATATTAAAAGTAAGGGAAAAAAGTAGATAAAAACCTAAGAATCCAGTCCCTAGTGATAATAAATAATCCCTCCCTATATTATTCTGCTAAGGTCCCATTCCAGTTTTGTACCGAAAATAAGGTCCCATTAACACCAACCTACACATATGGGGTACCTACAGGTTCAGCATAACCCAATGCGTAAGCGAAACGCACTCACTTACTCTTTAAATGCCTCACAATTAAATAAATACCTTAAAACATGTCTATTTACAATGAAATAATGCAACACGGTAACCATGGTAACAGAATCCCACAGGTCCATCCGTTTCTGTAAGACGCAATACAATTCCAATTATTACATTACTGTGAAAGTTTCCAGAGGTTATAAGGTTATCACTGAACCAAATTAAACTGTAAAATTCATCAATACATACAGTATAATGCGCTTAAGGGGGTCAAGGGGCACTCTATAATTTTTTCTCGCAATTTTCACGTGTGAGTGTGGTACGAAAGGTCTTTTTCACCCGACTATAAAGGGTCTCCGAAAACCACATTTAAAGGCCCTTAAATTAACAGTGTCTGTGATATTCTCAGAAAACTAACTTCGCTCTGATATACCTATGCAGGAATGACAAACCCCTAAGCACTGCACCAGTAGCTGAATTGATAAAGTCTGCTTATTCATACCAAGGATTAATCAGTCATAGCATTCATGATTGAGATTTTGCTAAGTGTACTCTTTACAACTAGAATATTCGCGGGCAAAGCCGCGACGGGTAATGCTAGTAAATGTAATTTGGGTAGTCATTCGGAAAAATCGCGTTCACCGACTGAAGATTTACAATTAACAGTTTGTATAGGCAGCACTAAAAAAACTTGCTTTAATACTTCACATCACTCTACTACAGTCACCATAATAACAAAGGTTATTAGACAAAAAGATGGTATATTGGCTTTCACGGCCAGTGAATTTAAACTCATCAATGTTTCAATGTTTATGCCGTGTCTTGTGTGGGGTTTCGCCCAGGAACACCAAGCTGACTCATCAGCGGGCTAGCGAAATTGCTGAGTTTTAATTCGCAGGCCATGAAAGCCAATATACCATATTTTTGGAAGCCTTTATAGGGAGGTGAAAGGCTGTTTGAGCTTTTAGCTCTCGCAGTAAAGAAGCGCAGGTGGACGTCATAAGAAGGGAGGTAGCGCGCAGTTCGCTACTCCTGTCTGGGCATGGACACCAAGAGACCGCTGATAAGTCAACTTGGTGATCCTAGGTGAAACCCCACAAAAGACACGGCATAAACCTAGAAGAATTGCTGAGTTTCAATTCACTGGCCGTGAAAGCAAATATACCATCTTTTTGGAAGCATTTATATGGAGATGAAAGGCTGTTTGAGCTTTTAGCTCTCGCGGTTAAGAAGCGCATGTAGCGCGCAGTTTGCTAGTCCTGTGAGGGTCTGGGCAGGACACCAATATCCCACTGAGGAGCCAGCTTGCTTATCCTTGAAGAAACCCCACATATGACACAGCATAAACTTAGAAAAATTGCAGATTGTTATCAGACAAATTCTACACACACACAAGTACACGGGGCTAGGCTAAATGAGCACGATGTGCCAAGCTCCTCAAATGAAACAACAAATAACAAAAGTAAGCCATGAAATGAATCGTCACGCCCTGGTAGACACCCAAGGTTTGTAATGTGATATGATATTCGCCATTCCAGGAAGAGTTACAGTGCCTATTCGAGCCGTCACACTGTACTGGAAGCTCGCCCTTCCCCTCACGGAATGTGCCGGTAACAATGGACTCACCCTCACCGCTGACTCATCAGCTGGGGTGAGACTAGAGTCTTATGACCTACTCCCCTCGCTGCTAAAGAGAGAATGGTGAATGACCCTTTTCGTGTATACTTATGGTTTAGTCGAGGAAATGTATAATAGGGGGAGCTGGGAACTTTAGACTCTACCGATACCGCTTTTTTTCTAGATGGAATGAGCTTATAGAACACGTTTAAATACATTCTTTGAATAATATTAGAGCAACATTATCAGAAACCAAGGAACTTACAACAAGACGAGACAACATTTTTAACGTAACGTGTACCAAGAAGAACATGAATGAATAAATGACGAGTATCAACAAATCCAACTCGAATTATAGACTATGCAAATAACAGATTCATTAGACTTTAAACCAGGGCCACCTCAAAACCAAAATCCAGTTGACATCAAGTGAAATTCAAGAAAGTAATTTTTAGCCTACTTTCGATTTTTGCATAAATAAAAGTAGAGTTATGAGATCTACTCAAGGTCAAAAAGTGTGTGTCTGTCTTTGTACGTGTGATTGTGTATAACTGTGTCCCCTCCCCCTCCTCCCCGCTCCCCTATCAATTCAAACACGACGAAACCGAATTGATCGAAGTTTGGGACAGAGGTAACACTAGCAAAGTGCACCTCAGTGTCATGTTTTATATCGCCGACATCTTTACCAATATTGAATGGCGGCCACCCAAACGTGAAAAACTTAAAATCAACTTACGACTAAACTAATCTCTACCAAATTTGGAAACGACATACCTTCGTACGGGACGCGTCCTGCACCCAGACTACAACGTCATCAGCCGTACAATTTCAAGATGGCGGCCGTGAGAATTATACAAGCGTTATCATCTATAACTTAGAAACCACTAGTTCTGATTATCGAACCGAGAATGGTTTAAACTGTCCTAAAGGACGTGGCCCGTTCGATATTTTAAGTTCATATTATAATATTACACGGTAGCGGTGGCATTGAAAAGCTGAGACGTCTCGGTTACAGGACATAATGGCAGCTGATATCTTGTGCCTGACATATATTTCACTAGTTTGAGTATCCATGCAATATAGCCTACTGATAGAAACAATATAAACTTTGTAAGACATGCTTTATAGTAAGAATATACTCCACTGAAGAAATCGTTTCCTCCATATCATTATTTGCTAAGACGTTGTATGTAAGTCAATTGATAACGATGCATTTCGGTGGACATATTTGGCTCTGTGATACAGAATTAGTCTTTCACCCGTTTGGCTGGGGTTCAAAAAATACCAGAGTTGTTATTTGTGCTTGCTTTTTTATTTTTATTGTTTTGTAATTACTTTGACGTTATAAAATTAAGCGTTATAGTGTGCATTTTGCAGTGGAGAATATATATTTGAATAAAAAAAGTTCTTCACCGGATCTGCACGAGATTATTTTCATATGTGTTTTTTTGTTTTTGTTTTGTTTTATGCCATATGTATGGTAAGTTAGAGCAAAGCAGCCCATGCTGATGATAACCTTATTGAGGATTGAAAACATGTGACATTAAATAATATAATATAATTGTATTAACAGTCGTCATCAGTAAATTTAATTATCTTCTGAATCATAACATTTACCATGATAGGAAATGTTTGATATTTTCCGTATTAATTAATAATAGATAACTTTTTAAATATAACGTCTATCAATACAAAATTAAGAACATCTAATCAAATTTTTGAATATCTATTCAATCGTTGGTACATGTTGCAACCTTTCATTGAGGTCTTCATCACCCAAATTGCTTATATCTAATTGTTAAAACTAGTGTAACAATTACTCATAAAGCGAAATGGATACCCTTACAATTTTCATTTACTTAATCATTCCTTATTCATAGAATCTTCGAGTGTTGGTTTAGCGATAAAGTATTTCACTAACAAAAATTTGGAAATTGGTGCATCTAAAACTGTCAGTGAAGATTGCGAGCCTGGAAATGGAACCAGTGTCTGGCATTCACCTTCAGATGATGATGATGATGATGATGATGATGATGAGGATGACGACGACGACGACGATATTGGTGTTTACGACCCGTTTGACTACTGCGGCTTTTAGAGACGCCGGGGTGCTGGGATTTTGCACCGAAGGGGATCTTTAACGTGCCAGTAAATCTACTAACACGGCTCCCCCGCATTTGCGCACCCTTCAGTGCCAACTGCCTGTATCAGGATTCGATCCAGCAACCTTGGACGCCGCAGGCGATAACATTACCGCCGAGGCACGCAGCCAGTCGATATGATGATATATGATGAAATGATGATATGATACGATGATTTGATGATGATATCATGAAATGATGATATGATGTTTAATGATATGATGGTGACTTGATGATAAGATGACATAATGATGATATGATGAAAGATGATGATATGATGACATGATATGAAGATGCGATGCTGATATGATGATTTGCTGATGAGATGATGATACTATGATATGATGTTAATATAATGATAATCATCATTTGACGATGTTGACATGATGATGATGATGATAATAATAATAATATTATTGTATTGCCTCGGGTACCGGGTGCAAGCTATGTTATTTGTCAGCTATCATGTCCAATTTTGTTGTTCTTAGGAGCGCTATGAAAGTCAAGGAGGTTAGATATCTAAGCTCCTTGATACTATAGTGCTTTCTAGTAGAGAAATGTGGAACTTTGTGTTGGCGAAAATTCCCGAGATTAATTTTACCATTATGAACACGGCCTACTGAATTCAAATGAGTTCTTTAGCATGCCAACAACGTATGACATGAGTGTCGTGATTCTTTTTCGCCTTTCAAAAAAAATATTATTTACCATGGCCAGGAGCGAACCTGCAAGCTTGTGGTTGGTAGACCGACAAGATAACCACTCACCCACCGTGGCAAGCATGATAAAATAATGATATGATTATCATCATTTGATGATGTTGAGATGATGATATGATGATGATGATGATGATGATGATGATGATTCCTGTTTGTAATCGAACCTTGAATAATACACTTTGGGAACAATAACACTTTGGAAAGGGAGGATATCCGCCATCTTCTCGCACCCTTGAGCAGTGAGTTTGAACGTTGTTTAGAAGTGCTGTTTAATGG
Source organism: Meconema thalassinum (assembly GCA_946902985.2). NCBI lineage: Eukaryota > Metazoa > Arthropoda > Insecta > Orthoptera > Tettigoniidae > Meconema > Meconema thalassinum. Next base: position 191,909,544 of record OX336395.1, read on the forward strand.
GAGTCAGACGTAAATTTTCATTAGTATTGCTGCACCCTCTGTGTCAGTCCTTTCTAAATGACTGATTTCTCTTTCATAATATATCCTCGAGCTTCATATGCGGATGCTGCAGCAGGAAGAGATTCACTTTCAGTCAATATTGAGCGTATTTCCCCCGGTTTTTGTCTACTGAGCATTGGGGAGGGATCTGGCTCACAATAGCCAAACAGCTTACAGTAAGGCGAGGACGTATTCTTTGTGCAAAGTGACACCTTAGTTGGTCCAGGACATCCTGCGCGTTCATCAGCCACATTGTGGGGCAATTTGTTACTCTATAGACTGCATAGAAAGTTGAGGAAAGGAACAAGGTGGATCATAAGTCTGCTTTCCCTAGATGCTCGAGCAACCATGAGCAACAGCCGTCCCCGGCCAACTGAACCCTATCATCCGGGAATATTATGGTGTTAGAAGCCATTTTCAGTGTTCCCTTAGTAAACAAAAGTTTGGTGCTTTCCAGTCGGTCTACACTATTGTGCCCAAATGAGGTGGGTTATTCCTTAATTCTGAAACAATTTACATAAGATTAATAAATACACTTGGAGGACCAGTTTCGATCGTCAAGCGATCATCATCAGATCCATTACACTTAGGCTATAAAATCTATGTCTGAAAGTATGGGTGAAATTATTTACGATATGTACACTTATTTAGTTGCAGTATTGGTGATGCAACTCGTCAGTATTTGTTAGTTGTAGTCTATGTGATGTTATCATTTAAAATGATCTTGTCGACTTCGTCGTTACGCTGGGGTCTGGCGTTACGTTACGTTGACGGGACGAAATGTACCCAGATGCACTGAGGTGTGTGACGTCATAGTACCGCTTGGTGCATGTGTTCTCCGACAATCTCTACTTCGTTAGTATAAGACAAAAATCCCCGATTCTTGGATGTCACGGGTAAACTCGAGAACCACTGGATGGATTTTGATGCGGTTTTCACCATTCTATAAAGGATATCTCGAGGAAAGATTTTGTAGAAAATAATTTATGTATGATCAAAGGAAGCCAAGCAGTAACGATTTCAGTGAAAAAGTCGAAAACAAACTTGGCGTCCGTGCGCTTCTTAAGCTTACGCTGGGCAAACCGTTAAAAATATCAATATACTATGAGCTTAAGAATTGGTCAGCATGAAAAGTTCTACAAAAAGTCCGCGAGAGCATATCTCTATCTTCAATACATCGCCCACTATAAGTATTTTTTAGACTGGATGGAAGGGGCACGTCCCCGCGTGCTTGACCTTGCTTTGCCCTTAGTTTGCACTTGCCGTTCGCGAGTAATTTGAAACAAGATAAGCAAGATAAGTATTATGCAGATAATTTTCTAACATGTCAAGAGTCTTTGGCTTCGAGCGAAGCGAGAAGCCTCCAGCCTTTCTAGCATTTTTCAGCATTTGTAGCATTTAAAATTATACACAGTCTAGTCTTTCAGACTGACTGTCACTTGTTTTGTTAAGATAGTGGAAGTGGTGATTGACCTCCGGAATTTGCCTGTTTGGAGTGAATATGTGGTTGTTGTAACTCCTGTCGGGTGCAATAAGTGTCCAAATGAACAGTCCCTAACCGGATAAGTAGCCAGTAAAATACAGTACAATCAGAATTGACCATTTACAAAAACCACATATTAACTCCAAACAGGCAAATTCTGGAGGTCTTCAGAGAAGAGTATACCGGTAATATGTGTTTGGAGTTTCGCTGTTCACCTTAACTTTTGTGAATTGCGTCTGGGACCTGCCGTCCGCGTGTCTTTTAAGCTTACGCTGGGTTAACCGTTAAATATACCAGGCGAAGCCGGGGTGGGTTGCTAGTATATTGATAAGTGAGAATACAACGTATCTAATGCTAATGAAATATACCACAAAAATATACAGTAAATAAGGGGTTTTGAAACTTCTGGATCACAAAGAGGCGCCTAGAATCAAAACCCAAAAGTCCAAAAAACAAAATTTCAGGGGAAATGAGAAAAACTGGTAACATATGAAAAAACATCCTTGGAATATGACAATTTCGTGTATTAATTACTTTGTCATCAAACGATGCATTCCAACAAATTACAGGATTGTCTCTTAATTTTTAAATTAATTAACTGGTTTTGAAAGTGAAATGTACATAATTATGAACGTTTTTGAAAGTAAGAAAATCAGTTCTAAGAATAAAAGCAAGGGAAGATGGGAAGAATGGGAACGTGAACCACCCCAAATTATGCATGAAATGAAAACCAGACCTGAATTATGATTTGCATATATTTAAAATTTTACAAACACTTAACCACACATTACAAAACACAGCACAGCTGATGGCAGTATGAAGGAATCCTGGGTAATGCAATTCTATGTGCTGATTGGCTGAAAACGACTTACTGTAGTGGACTTTGAAACTAACAATGGCGGAATTTCAATTGAATCTAGAGGATTTTTAAATTAACCCTAAGTTTTGTCCGCCATTTTCATTGGGAAATAGCGTCTTTTGAAGGAAAATAATAATGCCACCATTGCACAGTGGGTCAAAATCGAAATCTAGGGTGATAAACTTATTTTTACGTTTTAATCATGAATTTAGGGTGAAAGCAACGTATATAATTTGTTAACTTCATAATAAACATCAGTTAAGACATTTTTAAGCTGCGTCTACACATGCAAGAAATTTTCTATGACTAGGAGTTGGATAGAGCATTCAGTTATCTCTTCAGAACAATTTTCTACCCCTAATTTACTTTTTTAATAGTCACAAAGTTCCGAGAGCAGTGGCTACGCGGGCTAAAGCGCAGCGTTAGGTCTTGGGGCCAAGCTCTCTGCTGACTCGGTAGACGCGTTGGTTCGAGCCCCACCGTCGGCTGTCCTTGAAATGGTTTTCCGTGGTTTCCCATTTTCAACACCAGGAAAATGCTGGGATGGTACCTTCTGATAGGCCACGGCCGCTTCCTTCCACATCCTTACCCACTTTCATTCATCTTCATCCATTCCATCTCTCATCCCGACGCGCAGGTCGCCCACGGGCGTTGAATAGAAAGACCTGCACTCGGCCTCTGAAAAGGTCACCCGAAAAAAAAAAAAATTGACATAATCGACGAACCCAGTGCTTCAAACAGTTGTAAGCGTGTGAGAACTGGTTGCGCTGCATCTTCTAAAACGTAAAATAACTAAGTAAGTTGCAAAAATATGCAAAAAATCTTAGAACAGGCGTAAACTACAAGACTTTATCTACATTTTAACATGAAGTAGAAAGTGACGCAGAGTGACGCGACATACTAAAAATCTAAGTGAAAATATAATTTAAAAAATAATAGTTAAATATTATATAATGCAAATATAGCTAAAATTACGTAACAATTACGCTCATTAATAACTGAAACACGTTAGAAAGATCATACCTTAAGCTGCATGTTCCATCTTAAAGCATCACACTAACCACAAAGACAACCAAACCACAGTCACTTACATTCACCCTCCAATTCAGACTGCTCGAACAGTGGTGACAGATTTACACTAAGATGCGTGCATATCCCAGAATAGTGAGCGGCAATTATATGAGAATACTGTAGAAGTAATACATTTTGATTTTTTAACTATGAAAATAAATAATTTTGTCTTCTTAGATTTCGATTTTCACCCACTGTGCATTGAGTTGCCTGCATGCAAGTTTATATAATGGCAACTTGATCTCATTTTTCATGTTCGATGGACTTGGCGGGTTTTGATTCACCCCCAATATAATTTTGACTCGGCTCATCCCCTCAGAAGCAACCCTAGTTACGCCACGGTAATGGGCCCCTTATGAAAGGAATATCCTGCTTACGCGCCTGCCACTATAAATATGCCATTCGCCATGCTGCTGGAGGAACAACTTGGGTGTCACCCTGTGGCTGTATGTCGCGCGGGTTGACACCTGCCAGTTACACAGGGGCGGGGAGGGGGACACAACTCAGAGGTGTTATTCTCGTATTGTATAGCTTTGTATCACGGTTTAAAATTCCCTCTTTTGATACCTTCCTGCTATTGTGTAGACTGTTACACCGATTTACTCCCAATGGGGACCAATATTCTAGGTCAATGCATTTTACAGGGGAGGAAAGCGAATGCTTAGAGCGCGCTCTGTCGCTCAAATACAGCGGGAATATATTATAAATACACCATTATTTGAATGTGTGTTTCCGACCTCTCACATTACATTATAATAGGCTTATTTCCTTTCCTCTGTTCGGTTTATGTTGTTGATGTTTTGTTGGGAGCTTGGGACACCATAGTTATCAGTTCCGTATGTTTACAGTACTGCGTAGTGGCTAGCACTATTGGCTGTAAGCGCGGAAGCCAAGGTTCGTTTCTCACATCTGCCATCCTGCAAGTACAGAGGTGGCCATATTATTATGGCAAAGCTGAATATAGCCAAATTCTTTACGGCAAATCAAGAAGCAATGCATTAACATGTAAGGTTTTATTTGGGTCCGAGTCTCCGTTGCAAGACATTTCTTGGTTGTATTTCGTCATGTATTCACCAAATGTGCTACAAGAGACCTTTCACGGGCCAATATCATATGCATTTATGTATTTTTTACTCATTTTACGTTAAAACGCTTTTATATTATTTTATTTTCCATTAAATAATAGACATCGAAAGTCCAATCACTAAGAAAGCAAAAGTGTGTGCTGTCGGAACTAGATTAAATCTGTCGTCGTATCTTCTCTTGTTACGAGTAATGTAGGCCTATGGCATACGAATATCGTAAATAGAAGGAGATATTTCACAGAAAATTATCGACTGGAAATCATTAATTTAATTTTCCCAGCCGCGTTAGCTCAGTTGGCAGCCAAGACTGATCTGGTAAGGATGCCACAACGACACATTCTCTTCTTCAAGATACAGGACATCTATACATTGTTGATGATTCCGTGAATCAATTAACAACAAAACATTATTTAGCTTTACCATAATAATTTGACCACCTGTGTAGTTTTCCGTGGATTCCCACTTCTAAACTCAAACCCTGTGGTGATGATGATGATAATTGTTGTTTTAAGGGGCTTAACATCTAGGTTATCGGCCCCTAATATTTTGGGTGATAGTGAAAGATGAGATATGGAAACTATAACTAATACTAACTACAAACTTACATACTAGAAGAAGAAATGGTAAACAAATAAAGGACAGGAAGAAAAGAAATGCCCTCAACCCTCGCAGAATGACGATTGAGGGACTTGGAAGGAAGGAGAGCCATGAAAGGCAGAAAGGAAGGGGAGAGAGGAGAGGGTCGCCCCAAAGGCAGAGGAAAAAGGGGAAATAACGGACCTAGCTCAGGAATCCCTCGAGATCACCAACTCCCGAACTCACCGGCCGTAAGCCCCTGAGGGTGCAGCAATATCCAGGGTGCACCAGAAGTGGTGGGGCTAAATATACCCTGCCTCCTTTAGGGCCTTGAAAAGAAGGCAGGAGATAACATGAAAAGAGAAAGAAGGCTGACCCCTCACAGGGGGTTAGAAGAGAACAAGACTTGACCAAGAGTGGTCGACAGAAAATAAGACGGAGAGGAGCCCGGCTCAAGTAAGTGGAAGCAATGCCAGACTCTCCTGGGGTCCCGTGGTCGCCAACCCACGTCCCACTAGATTTGAGCCTGTAGGAGGCCCTGTGGTGCTATTGCATATGAAGAGCCTAGGCCTACCAAGCAACCACTGCCCAGACTTCTGGCCTGCAGATTATGGGGTGACTAATGGTCAGCGCGTCGGGTCCACTCGGCGTTAATCTTCGACTCCGTGACCGAGGGCTGCCTCACTGTCAATATCGTTATGGGTTTTACGTCCCTTTTAACTATTCTGTCTTTAAGAGACGCCGGGATGCCAGAATTTTTCCCCAAAGGGAAACTTTAACGTGCCAGTAAATCTACTGACACGGCTCCCTCATATTTGCGCACCCTCAAATGCCAACTGACTGCGACAGGATTCAACCCTGCAACTTGGGGCACAGCTGACGAGAACGTTACCACTGAGCTATGCAGCCTGTCTTCCTCACTGTCAGACAGCTACTCAATTGTCCTCACGAGGCTGAGTGGACCCCGTTCCACCCCTCACGTCAGTTTATAAAATCCTTGATGGAGCCGGGAATCGAACCGTGGCCCTCCGGGTGACAGCTTGGTTATTAGTTGTTCCGTGTATTTACTGCACTCGTTGTGTAGTGGCTAGCACTCTGGGCTGTCACCGAAGAGGCCCGGGTTCGATTCCCAGCTCTGCCAAGAAATTTAACTTTGATCTGAGGGCTGCAACAGAGTGAGGGGGGGGGGAGGCATAGGACCTCGCTGTTCCGCCCCTTAATACGCCAGTAACTAACTAACTAGCCTCCTGAGGCAAAACTGACAGGAGGTGGATACGATTCCCCTTTCTGCCATCGTGGCAGTGGTTTTCCGTGGTTCCCATTTCTTCTCCATGACAATGCCGGGATGGTTCCTAACTGAATGCCACGGCTGTCTCCTCTATCTTCATCTGAATTGCAAATACACACACTAATACAGCTATCACAATAACACAAGTTTTTAGACATATTCCACACTCACTGACCAGTACACGGGGCTAAATAACCACGTTGTCGCAAAAACCCTCAATTAATGGATAAGTACCTGTGTTATTGTGACGGCTGTATTCGTGTATGTATTTTTATTCAATGGGGATTGGGAAGGAGGCGACCGTGGTCTTAAGTTAGAAACCAACCCAGTATTTGCTTGGAGTAAAAGTGGGGGTGGGGGAACACAAAAACACTTCCAGGATGGCTGAAGTGGTAACCGTTCCAGCCCTCAGACCAGAATCAAATTTCATGGCAGAGCCGGGAATCGAACCCGGACCTATTGGGGTGACAGCCAAGAATGCTAGCCACTATACCAGGTAATTGGGTTGCAAAATAGTACGAACTCGTAGTGTTACACTAAATACGAATATTTCTTTCATCCAGCTTCTCTGAGTGTCATTTTCAAGATAAGCGCTACCAACCTAAATTTTAGTATCAATATGAAATCCCTTTGTGTTTGAGTCTTCAGTCTTTTGACTGGTTTGATGCAGCCCTCCATGCTTCTTCCCTGTCCTAAGCTAATCGTTTCATCTCAACATAGCTACCACACCTTACATCTGAGGCAATCTGTTTGACATATTCTAACCTTGGTCTACCCCTACAGTTCTTGTCCTCGACCCTTCCTTCCATAACTAAGCTTGCTATTCCTGGATGGCTTAGTAAGTGTCCAACCAACCTATCTCTTCTCTTCATTAGCAGCCGCTAGAAACATCTCTCCTCTCCCAATCGTCTTAATACCTCTTCATTTATTACCCTATCTACCCATTGGATCTTCTTCATTCTCCTGTAACACCACATTTCAAACGCTTCAATTCTCCTCTTTTCTGCTGCTCCAACAGTTCAAGTTTCACTTCCGCACCACGCTCCAGACAAAGGATTTCAAACATGACTTCCTAATATCTAAATCTATATTCGATGTCAACAGATTCCTTTTCTGTAGAAATGCTTTCCTTGCCTGTGTTAACCCACTTTTTATAACCTCTTTGCTTCGTCCATCACTGGTTATTTTGCTTCCTAATTAACAGAAGTCTCCTACATCCTTCAGCTTTTCACACGCCAATTCGACGTTCATAGGAGTTTCTTAATTTCTTTCGGCTGCATTCCAATATTTTTAGTTTTTCATGTATTCATTTTCATCATGAATTCAGGATCCATATCATTTAAAGAACTTATTCAAATCCTCTGGGGTGTCGGCTAAAATTCGGATGTCAGCAACAAATTTCAAAAGTTGAAATTATTTCTCCTTGAATGTTTGCTCCAGCTTTGAATTTTTCTCCAATTTCCTTCATTGCTTTTTCAATGTATAGATTGAAATCCCTAAAATGTAGTAAATTATTATTATTATTATTATTATTATTGCTATTAATATTATTATTATTAATAATAATAATATCGTTTCCTTCCTGTTTTAATTGCAGCAATTGTCTTTTGACCACACCCATTTATCCGCGTTCTATCCATTCGACTCCGAGCTGATAACTTCGAGTTCCACATTCCATTGTAAACTACTTTTCCTTCTCTGAATTCCGCAGGGTGACGTATCAGAGCTGTCTGTCAGTGGAGTGTTTGACCGATGGGGGCACGCAGATAGCTGAAAGATCTCCCATTAGCCGAGCGACTCTCGACTTATCTGAGCTCCAAGACATTCAACTTGACTGAGTTATTTTCGTGCCGGCTGAACTGATATGACAGACACGACCTCTGACGTCCTGTCGCTAGCTAATGAGCGCTTTAGAATGATGGCCCCTCCTCAGTGCTGCCAACATACCCATTTTGAGGTTAAATGTAGACAGATGGTTTATTTATTCTAGCCAAGCATGGAACATCTTTCGAAGGTGTAGTCTTCATCAGCAAACCCTTTAACAATAATGTATCTCAAAGCACCTTGCAAGACAATAATTGTTATTATTAATAACATTCTATATTTCAGAAATGTTCAGGGAATTATTTTACAACAAAATTTGATATTTTTTGTATTTACACATCATGAAAAATTCAGTCTTACACCAAAGTTTACTATCTTGTTAAAGTTGGCTTAAGTAACAACGACTTACCTAAATCTGAACTTAAGAACTACAGGCTGGTTTCCCACTTTTACTCCAGGCGAATGCCAGGATGGTTCCTAAATTTATGCCACGGCTGCCTCCTTGCCAATTGTCACTGGAATTACAAATACCCTCAATAATTCAGCCATTTCAATAAACACAGGTTATCGGCCAATATCCCATATACATCCAAGAACACAAGGCTAAATGACCACAAAGTCCAAGCATCTCAAATGAAACAACAACAACAACAAGAGCTACCAAATTCTGGAAATTCTGTAGAATAGTTTAGAGAGTTCTTGATGATTTAAGGGTGGAAGAGCTAGGTCATTTGCCCCTAAATGAAGGAATATTTGAGGAAGATTAAGGAACAACAAAGGTTGAAGCATTGAACTTGGCACATTGAGAAACGAGCGAACTATGGAACATTCTCCAAGATGACGGCCTTCTGCATGATGATAATGTTGGCCAGGATGTATTCCCAATATTTCTAGATTGCGAGCCAATAATTTTATGTTGGTAGCACGTATCTTGAAATTGACACTCGTAGAAGCTGGAAGAAAGAAATATTCGTATTTAGTCTAACACTGCGGGTTCGTAATATATTGCGACCCCACTTACTTGTATAGTGGCTGGCATTCTTGGCTGTCATCCCCTTTTTTTTTTTAGCGTATGGCTTTTAGTGCCGGGAGTGTCCGAGGACATGTTCGGCTCGCCAGTTTTTGTAGCTGCTTCGAGACGGACACCCAATGGGTGAGCTACAAGTACCGTTGGGGAGGGAAGGAGGGAAGTTGGAATGTAAGGACGAGGAGTTGGAAGGTAGCGGCTGTGGCCTATAGTTAGGGACCAACCCCGGCATTTGCCTGGAAGGAAGATGGGAAACCACAGAAGACCATCTTCAAGATTGCCGGCGGGGGGATTCGAACCTCCTCGCCTCCCGGATGTGAGCGACTGCCATCAGTCATGCCGTAACCACCACGGCTAACTCACCCGGTGTCATCCCCATAGGCCAAGACATTTGATTCTGGTCTGAGACCTGGAATGGGGTCCACTCAGCCCTCGTGAGACAAATATGTGAAGAGGTGGGTTTGGTTTCCATTTCAGCCATCTTGGAAGTGGTTTTCTGTAGCCTAGTTTCCCATTTCTATTCCAAGTAAATGCCGGGATGGTTGCTAACTAAAGGCCATGACCGGCTTCTTTCCCCCTGCATTACCAATACACACACACAACAACAGACACCACCATTTGTAATTCAGATGAGGATTCGGAAGGAGGTGGTGGTGGCCTTCAGTTAGGAACCATTCCGGCATTTGCCTGGAGTAGAGGTGGGAAACCACGGAAAACCAGCTCCAGGATGGCTGAGGTGGGAATCGAATCCACCTATTCTCAGTTTTGTCTCACGAATATAATAATAATAATAATAATAATAATAATCGCCACGTTGGCGATCAGTAGCATGATCTGCTTTTGTCCATAGCTCTTCTGAACAGTTCGAGTCTTGCCACCCCAAACCATTGGCATAAGTTGTTGAGTCATGATATCTTTCTTCACCCCGGACCACGTCTTCCATTAATTTTCCCTCTGAGTATTAATTGAAGGAGTTGGTATTTACTGTTTCGCATCACATGACCAAAGTATTCCAGCTTTCTTCTCTTGATGGTATTGAGAATTTCAGGTTTTTTGTTCATACGCTGCAAAACCTCTACATTGGTAATTTTGGCTGTCCAAGGTGCTACCTTCAGCATCCTTCGTAACGTCCACATTTCAAATGCTTGAAGCTTCTTGCACATGGATTCAGTTAATGTCCATGCTTCGACGCCGCAGAGTAGAATTATTATTATTATCTTATGAACACTTCCGAAGTGATGGTTCTTTCTCTCCACAGTTTGAACGTGTCACTTCTGATTTGATTGCTCGGACTAATCTGGCTAGACTGTCTTGTTCAGGTTTGTACCCCTTGCTTGGTAGAGCTGGCCCGTGTATGTGGACTCTGACGATCTATATCTATCATGTGATGGAATCTCTGACGTGACGTCAGCTCATTAATGCCAGTTATGCCTTTATCATACACACATACAGCACCCTCTAACCTTTAGCTGCACCTATGATTTGGAAGTTAACACAGAGCTCTATTTACTCCCATACTGCGGCTTCGGTTGTGTAGTTGGTAGCATGATGAGCTTCTAGGGCCAAGGTCGCAGGTTCAAACCTGGCCGAAGCCGTTGGATTTTTTAAGAGCATTACAAATCCATCAGTATACCTTCCTTCGGAAGGGAAGTAAAGCCGGTGGTCCCATGTCATAGATTGATGGCATAATAAAGAACTTTCCACTAATTACACTTGTGTGAAGCTAAATTATAGATTATATTTGACCAACACTCTTCGGTTCCAACGTTCGTCGCCAGGAGCCAACTGCGGTGGCATCTAGTAACAAAGTTCAGAACTAGTTGGTTGTTGACGGTGGCGTTTGGTAGCAAAAGTTGGAACTACTTGAAATCGAATGTTTGCAGTCCTTACTTGAATTAAAAATAGATAACACACACTAATACAGCCATCACAATTAACACCGGTTATCACAACGCAATGTCCTTGCGGTGCCGTAGTCGGTAGCATGCTGAACTGCTGTGCCCAAAATAGCTAGTTCAAACCTGGCCGAAGTCGTCGGATTTTTTAAAAGCGTTAAAAATCCTTCAGCATGCCTTCCTTCGGAGGGGAAGTAAAACCGGCGGACCTATGTCGTAGATTTATGGCATGTAAACGATCCTTTCACAGACTAAACTTGTGTAAAGCTAAATTGTTAGGATAGATTTCGTCAGAACGCTGTATAAAAGTTCCTACGTTCACCACTAGGTATCATTATATCTGGTGGCGAAAGTTGGAACTACTTGAAATTGAACGGAACTTGTAGCTCACCCTTTAGGGTGTCCGCTGGAAGCAGGTACAGACTCAGGCGAGCCGAACTTGTCCTCGGACACTCCCGGAACTAAAAGCCATGCGATAAATAAATAATATATAACCGGTTATCAGACAGATTTTACACACACGCAAATTACACGGAGCTACATGACCACGTTGTCCAACCAACCAACTCCTAAACACGAGTAATAATGTAGCCAACTTTATACACTGCCTCTACCGGATTTCTTCATGTAATAAAAATTGTATTAATGCAGCCAATGGCCATGTAGTTTTCTTTTCAGGACAGGTCAGGGAACGGATTTTGGAAGACAATCGGCCGTGGACCTTAGGTTGCCAGCTTTCAAGAATAGAAAATCGGAACACACGTCCCAAAGATGTTTTTTGAAATTAAGATTGTTAAAAGTTGTAATACTGGAAATAATACATGATTGTAATCATTAAACATTACATAATCAAATACAGAAAATTAAAATTAGATATTTCTGGCACATCATATAGGTAAAGCCCTGCGCGGATGCGGATATCCGAGGATAAACCCGCGGATATCCGCAACATTTTAGGCCTTGCGGATATAGTTTGCATGGATTTGTGGATAGCGGATAAGCTGCGGATAATGTTTCGAGTAAATTTGCGGATAGCATTTAGAATACAATCCGAACTTGTTGAATTTCATTGTTAGGATCCGGATATTTATGAGATGACATATCGTATGTCTCCGTTATGCTTTTTATGACTAATGTAAGATGATTATTTATGCTAATCTCATTCAAATTACGTCATGAAGCATAATTGGTTGCTATTCTGGCTGTATAACATTCATTTTAAACATAGCACTTGACATATAAAGCATAAAGGAACGGCTTTCTCTTCAAATGTGTTGCTTTAATGCGTTATGCTTTATCTAATTAAAAATATTATAGTAATGCCATTATATTCGGATGACAAACGTGTGGATGCGGGGCGGATGCGGATAATAGTCGTGCGGATGCGGGGCGGATGCGGATAACGTTTTCTTAATCCGCGCCTATGACACCAGCAACTTACAAATACTTCTCATTTGAACGACCCTTTGCTAAGATTTTTATTAATAAGTACCTTTTGATAAAATCCACTGCAATTTTCGTCATAATTGTATTATGTGAACAATTCTTATTTTATCAAACTAATGGAGCTTCTGTTTCTATCATTTCTCCATTTGATATTCATGACAGAAAAGACTCTCTCCGTTAAAGCTTTAGAGGGCAAAATGCTGAGTTTGAACTTCATAAGGACAAAGATATTCCTTAATTTTGTTGCCCCTAATAAATCTATAACATGTACCCATCTATCTGACACACACATAGAAATCATTTTCTCTTTCAAACTTGCACCTGTATCACCAGAAAACAAGCTAGATATTACAATCAATTCTGAAGCGCGACATTTGAAAATTGGTGTGAAATTTAATATATTATCAGATAAACCAAAAAAAAAAAACGGAATATTTGGCGTTTCGTTAAAGATTAAAATGGAACGCGGAACAAAACAAGGAAAAACGAAACGCCTGGCATCCCTACGTGGACCTATTGAAAGGAACTGTCCTTTCATATAAGAAAGAGAGTTGTTGTTTCATTTGAGGAGCATGGGCATCGAGGTCATGTAGCTCCGTGTATATGAGTGTGGGTAAAATTTGGCTGATAGCCTGTGTTATTTTGATGGCTGTAGTAGTGTATGTATTTGTAATTCCGGTGAGGATTGGCAAGGAGGCAGACGTGGCCTTAAGTTAGGAACCATCCCGGCATTTGTCTGGAGTAGAAGTGGTCAACCATGGAAAGCAACTTCTAGGATGACAGATGGAAATTGACGCCACCTCATCTCAATATAGAAATAGATAAATAAAGGAAGGGAATGGAATGAAGGAAGGAAGGAAGGAATGGAAGAAAAGGGAAATAGGACAAGAGAAGAAGTAGGGAAGCAAGGAAGGAGGAAGAGAAAGAAAGGAAATGGAAAGGGAAAGAAGCGAGTAGATGAAGGAAGGGAAGGGAGGGAATGGAAGGGGAAGGTAGGGAAGTAAAGGAAGGGAAGAGAAGGATCGGAGGGAAGGGGGGAAGGAATGCAAGGGCAGGATGGAAGGGAAGGAAGTAAGGGAAGGGGGAAGAAGGAAAGGAGGGCGGGATGAAAAGGAAGCAAAAGGAGGGAAGAGGGAGAAGGAAGGATACGAAGGAAGGAGGGAAGGAATGGAAGGTAAGAGAAGAAAGCAGGGAAGGGGGAAGAAAAGGAAGTGATAGGGAAGGGAGGAAAGGAGGGAAGGGAAAGGGATGGGAAGAGAGAATGAAGGGGAAAAGGAGGGAGGTAAGGAAAGGAAGGGAAGAGAGGAGTAGGGAAGGAATGAGGGTAGGAAAGAAAGGAGGGGAGGGGGGAAACGTAAGGATAGAAAAGAAGGAAGAGAAAGAAAGGGAAGGGGGGATGAAAAGGAAGAGAAGGAGGGAAGAGAAGGAAGTAAGGGAAGGGGAAGGAAGGAAGAAGAAGGGAAGAGAAGAGAAGAAAGCAGGGAAAGGGGAAGAAAAGGATGGGATAGGGAAGGGAGGAAAGGAGGGGAGGGAAGGGGAAGGAAAGAGAGAATGAATGGTAAAAGGAGGGAGGGAAGTAAAGGAAGGGAAGTGAGGAGTAGGGAAGGAATGCAGGGAGGAAAGAAAGGAGGGAAGGATGGGAAGGGGGAAAGGTCAGGATAGAAAGGAAGTAAGATGATGATGATAATTGTTGTTTTAAGGAGCCTAACATCTAGGTTATCGGCCCCTAATGGTTTGGGTGATCGTGAAAATGATCATGAAATGTAAACTATAACTAAAACTAACTACTAACTTATATACTAGAAGAAGAAATGGAAAACAAAAAGAGAATAAGGCAAATAAAGGACAGGAGGAAAAGAAATGCCCTCAACACTCGAAGAATGCGGATTGGGGGATTTGGAAGGAAGGAGAGCCATGAAAGGCAGATAGGAAAGTGAAAGAGGAGAGGGTCCGCCTCAGAGGTAATGGATAAAATGGAGAAAACCGGACCCAGCTCAGGAATCCCTCGGGGTCGCCAACTCCCGAACTCACAAGCCCTGAGCCCCTATGCAGGGTGCACCAGAAGTGGTGGGGCTACACACACCCTGCCTTCTTGAGGGCCTTGAGCAAAAGGCAGGAGGTACAGGAAAAGAAAAAGAAGTCTGACCCCTCGCAGAAGGAGGGTATCAGAAAAGATGAGACAAGGGCCAATTAAGGCGGGAAAGGAAGAGACTCCCTAGGCCTCGGATACCCTAATACCGTCGGAGTCGGAAGGGAACAAGAGTTGACCAAGTGAGGTCGACAGGAAAGAAGACGGAGAGGAGCCCGGAACAAGTCAGTGGAAGCAATGCCGGACTCAGCTGGGGCCCCGTGGTCGTTAACCAACGTCCCCCTAGATGTGAGCCCCTGGGGGGGGAAGGAAGGAAGAGAAAGAGTCAGAGAAGGGGGGAAGGAAAGAAAAGATTGCATAAATACATAAATAAATAACGTAAGAATGGAATCAGCTTTGCACAGTAATTGCATTTCGTTGTATTTACAGAAAAGGTGATAAAGTGAAGGATAAGGTGACCATATTTCGTATTGCGAGCAGGGTGGTGAAAGTGTAGTGCGTGTTTCACCTGGACGGTGTCACTCAACAACACCAGGAGAAGTAATTCATCAAGTGATAATGTCGTGGTCGGGGAGTTCACTTATCAGATTCTCATAGGAATAAATAATTGCCTGGTGTCGGTGTCCTCAGCCATATCTCGCGGTAAGAATAGCACCATACCTATATCGCAGGGTCTTAACGTCCGTCGCGTCGTAATAACACTAAAACCCCGGTTATGATCATTCAAAGTTTGTAAAAGTTTTCCTTCCAAGCTCATTGTTATGTCCCATCATCAATAACTTTTAATACGAGGCACATCCTGAAAGTAAGTATATATAAAATATAACAGAGAGAGTGGGTTTCTTTCCTCAATCTTCCCATTTATATGGGAATTGTATAGTAATGTAAAATTGTATATATGTAACATATGCAGATTTGTTTGGAATAGAAAATGAAAATCCACAGCCTGCTTCCAGTCTCCGACCGGGTCAGGAATGGAATGAATGAAGCCCCCATCTAGCGGCGAGGATATGAACTGTGCCGGCTGCCGAAGCCTGACGCACTCCTCTGGGGCAATGATTAAATGAATGACGGATGAAATGAAATGATAGTGGAGAGTGTTGCTGGAATGAAATTGCGACAGGGAAAACCGGAGTACCCGGAGGAAAACCTGTCTGCCTCCGTTTTGTCCAGCACATATATCACATGGAGTGACTGGGATTTGAACCACGGACCCAGCGGTGAGAGGCCGGCGCGGCGTGCTGCCGCCTAATCCACGGAAGCTTCTGTTTGGAATAGCATAGGCTATATTTAACAAACGGAGATGGAGACACTGCTGTGTATAAGGGGCTTGCTCTTTCTCCATCTGCCGTCCATAAATTGTCGATACAATTTTTGGAAAATAAATAATAAATATAAAAAACAGGTAATCCAACTTTTAATTCTTAATCTGTTTCAAGTTAATGATTTGTTTTCTAATATCGAGTGAATTTTCTTCATTTGGAAAAATATAGATTCTCGTCAAAATAACGTGAAATTAGTGAAAATTAGGCCATGCATGAATTATTTGTAACTTTTAATTTCACATCATCAGAAAGAGCGGTCTAAGACCACGCAATAATTTTATTAGACACAACTTTTGCATTGTTAGGAAATACAGTAGGCGTCATTGTGGGGGTAGAAAAGGACGAGGCTAAATTCAGGACATACGAGTGCAAGTGAGAGGCAAATATTAAATCGAATTCTATGCTGTATTTTTTAGGAAGAGATGCACTATAGATAACAATGGAAAATGGAACGTTATGAACTTTTATTTCTGAGGGCTGACCTTCTGTTCCATTTACTAGTCGAATATTGAAACAATATCGTTTCGTTGCTCGGGGAGGACTTCCGGAAATTAATCTGTGCTCCTTCATGAAGAAGAGGAAGTCAGGTTGGGTGAAGGTAATTCCGAGTAAGAATTGAGAGCAATTTAATTATTGGGAAGTAGCTAAAATCCCCGTTCTTCTCACAGTTTTGAAAGATTGAAGTTTTTAAATTTAGATGACCTTTAATTATAAGAGTCTTACAACGTGGAGACTAAGGAATTTATTTTTAGCCTACTTTTCACAAATTTTGCAAAAAATGAGGAAAAAGTAGACTTATGAGATCGATCCGGGAAAATGTGTGTCTGTCTGTCTGTCCTTCTGTCTGTCTGGCTGTGTGTGTGTGTGTCCGTCCCCCCCCCCCCCTATCAACTCCTAAACGGCTGCAGCAATCGAAACCAAATTTTGTATGAGTAAAGATGTATACCGGAATATCTCAAGCCCATATTTGAAAATGATGTCAGTGCTACCAACTGCTGAAAAAAGGCAATATAAATTTGAGCTCCATGTTAGATATCATGGAAGGTATGCATGGGAGCTATTCCAAAATTGGCACACATGTAGATAATACTATTTCAGTTTAATTTCCAGGAAGCCATACGTGACAGTGTTGCCAAAATAATATTAAGTCTTCTGATAGGTCCAATTTTTAAACGCATATAACTTCTACACTATTAATTGGATTTCAACCAAATTTTGTGTGTAATATGTGTACATAAACAGATATGACTGAGTGTATTCTTAAGAGCCACCAAGGCTGCCAACTGTTAATAATTGCTCTCTCTATTTTCTTCATCCAAATACCAATATAACTGAAAGTATGCAAGCCGACAGTTTTAAACTATGCACACGTATAGTACCTGACATTTTAGATTAATTTGCAGTAACTTATATATTTCAGTTCTACCAACATGATTCTAAGCCTGCTGATAAGTCCAATTTTTTAAATAAATGTAACTTCTATACTATCAGTTGGATTTCAACCAAATTCCGTATGTGCTATGTGTAACATAACAGATATGACTATAAGTATTCTTAAGAGCAATCAGGGCTGCCAACTGTTAATAAATGCTGTCTATATTTTTTTACCCTAATATCAATATATCAGAAAGTATGCAAGCCAACAGCTCTATACTTAGCACACGTATAGCACCTGACACACTAGATTAATTTGGAGTAATTAATATAAGTCAGTGCTGCCAACATGATTATATACTTGCTGATAGGTCCAATTTTAAAATACATGTAACTTCTATACTAAGAAATGGATTTCATCCAAAATTGACACAACAAGATCTCATAATATTTCCGATTATTTCTAACCAGCACACCCATGACATTGTTGCCAACATGCTTTCACACGTGCTGATAGATCCAATGTCTAACTGCATGTAACGTCCATTGGACTTCAACCAAATTTTGTATTCTGTACCTTAAGAGATGGAACCAAGAATATATTCAGTCACCAGGGCTGCCAACTGTAGTGCTCTATTAGGCTACATTATACCAGGAATATTTCGAACTAATTAGACATTTCTATATTGCCAACTTAATTTCGTCATTATTCTAGATAGGTTCATATACTGTAGAATCATAATTGGCATGAAAAGTAGGCTCTTTAGTTCATCACGTAACTTCTTGTTATTATTGTTATAACTATTATAATAATTGTTATGGGGTAATCTAAAATGTAATTCTTAATCTGTTTTAAGTTAATAATTTGTTTTCTAATATATCGCGTGAATTTTCCTCAATTGGATAAATAGATTCTCGTCAATACACAAAGAAGTCTCGCTTATCCGACACTCTTTAATCTGGATTTCTGGTTTATCTGGATTAATTTTTGTATTATATTTTTTCACCACAAAAATAAGCGTGCCCTTCGAATGGTACTGTACACTTTAACAAGTAGTTCCGTGAATAACTAAATAGCCTATTTTCATATATCCTACTAATATTAATTGCCTCTATCAACATACAATTTGTCAGTTTGATATCTGTAATGGATTCGTAGATATTGAGAACCGCCTAAATATTTCGGATGGTCGTCATGTTGGATTTTAATATACGTAGGCCATATAGTTATGTAGTCTTAGATGATGATTATTGTGTACGTTCATCATGCAAATGTTGATTTCGATCGCATGATTAAAACACAAGAAATAAAAACTTAATTTTCGAAATTCGCACAGCCGCCATCTTGAGGTTACGTAAACAATTGAACTAAATTAGATATCAGTGCATTACAATGTGTATAAACATTTGCTGTAGGAAGTTTCATTGCGTTTGGATCATTAAATCGCGAGAAAAGTCTATTTAAAACTTTCAACTTCGCTTGGCCGCCATGTTCGTTTTGTAGTTAACCGGTATTTGAAAGTCTCATAGATGAACTTCCAGTAGTGCCCTTTATCCCCGTACCAAATTTCATGGTGATGCCGTTAATAGTTTCCGAGATATAGAATGCCTGTGAAATAATTCGCACAGCCGCCATCTTGAGGTTATGTGAACAATTTAACGAAGTTAGATGTCGGTGCATTACAATGTGTATAAACACATACTGTACATTGTTTCATTGCGTTTGGTTGGTTAAATCGCGAGAAACGTCTATTTAAAAGTCGCAACTTCGCTTGGCCGCCATGTTGGTTTTGTAGTTACCAGATTTTCAAATGTCACATAGGTGAACGTCTAGTAGTTCCCTTTATCACCTTACAAAATTCCAGTGTGATATCCGTAAGAGTTTCGGAGATATTGAATGCTGGTGAAATATTTCGCACAGCCGCCATGTTGGATTGGTGAGACGTAATAAAATTTGAAGGGCACGGTCAGGGTCGCCCGGAAAAGTGCTATGAACTTACCGAGTTTCATTGAAATCGCTCCAGCCGTTTAGAAGTTATTAGGGGGGGGGCATACAAAAATCCTCACACACACGCACACACAGACAGACACACGGACAAAAGGTGATCTCATAAGCATATTTTTTTCATAAATGAAAATAGGCTGAAAATGACTGATAGTGCTTCAGAACTGATGATGTCGGCGGAACTGAGCACGTGCTCCACTGCGGGGAATTTTCAATCTTTGACTACTTCCAAATCTTTCTTTCACTGAAAGTGTTAGTCTTCTTCACACTTGCAACTTTAGTTCTGAATCTTGTTCTGTCCCACACTTCAACCAGTCCAATATTTGCCCTTTTTATACCTTGTGAAGCCATGGAGGTTGTATCTTCCACTTCACTTGAAGGTTAAGAATTGTTTTAGCTAACCTCTCAGTTCCCAATTATTATTATGATTATTATTATTATTATTATTATTATAAGCGGCTTCGGTGGCGTAGTGGGTAGCATGCTGAACTGCTGTCGGATTTTTTAAAGAGCGTTAGAATCCTTCAGTATGCCTTCCTTCGGAGGGGAAGTAAAGCCGGCGGTCCCATGTCATAGATTTATGGCATGTAAAAGATCCTTCTTAAGACTAAACTTGTGTGAAGCTGAATTGTTAGGTTAGATTTCGTTGGAACGCTTTATCAAAGTTCCAACGTTCACCACTAGGTAGCATTGATATCTGGTAGCGAAAGTTGAAACTACTTGAAATTGAACGGAACTTGTAGCTCACCCTAAGGGTGTCCGCTGGAAGCAGGTACAGACTCAGGCGAGCCGAACTTGTCCTCGGACACTCCCGGCACTAAAAACCATACGAAAAATAAATAAATAAATAAATAAATAAATAAACTGTTTTGAACTAGAGTTGATCTTGTATAATTTACTAGGTGATGCCAATTTGTTGAAAGTCTTTTTCTATTTCACTAAGCTGGTTGTTCTGAACTTTTATTATTTGTTTAATGTATACTGTTAACAGCTGTGATTTAGGAACACGGTGGTGTCAGAACTTTGTTCTTGAAGGGGGATCTTTATGGTGCCAGTAAATCTTCGTACCCACGCGGATCTCTTTCGCATTTAAGAGCCCTCAAATACCAACCAGTTGTGCCAGGATTCGATAGTACAACCTCGAGTATGGAGCACAACAAGCGAAAGCCTTACTTGCTACGCCAGGCAGTCCAGTTATTATAATTTCAATGTCATTCTCATTTAAAGGAATAGTTAACGTGAAGTGAAATAGGAGGTGGGACAGAAACATCCGTGGACTTGGTATGAATTACGCGACTGTTTGTATCGAAATTTGATCCATCGTTTGTGATGTGAAGTTACTAATCTATACTAATATATGAAAATGAGATGGTGTGTGTCTGTGTGTCTGTGTATTAACTTACTCAATCACGCAAGAACCACTGATCTGATTTACATGAAATTTTACATGGAAGAAGCTGATTTACCTGATAACCAAATATGCCTAGGCTACTTTTGATTTCGATACTTTGCACTATTTAAAGATAGCGACCATTTTAGTGAGGTTACTACCCCCATTGGCTTCAAACTTTCATATTTTCATTTCAAATAAAAGAGAACGCTAAGAAATAGAAAACTTTTCATGGCATATATGAGGTTTAAAATTTAATTTTCTATCCGAAAGTTCCTTACCACTTTACGTGTATCTCCAACGGCTAGCAAGTAAAACCTAAATTTGTGCTATAAAACACGGTCAATGCCGAGCGGTGTAGTTGGACAAAATGTTCCATCCCTACTCTCCCTCCGCGCAGCACCTCGCCTATCCCCTGTTTTAACTGTCACCTTCACATTTTAATTTATTTATGACCCGTAGCGAAGCACGGGTACTTCCGCTAGTCAAGAATAAAGAAATCCCTCTCGGCACGCCGGAAGGCGGAGGTAGATTTCACCTCAGAAGAAAAATATTTCGATTTCACTACATTTGCCAGTTGTTGCATGTATCTAGAAACGTTCTCAAGTTCATCATACGAGAAGCCCAGTCTCCTCATAATTCTGAAAACATTTTGCTCATCCCTTGGAGTAAGGGTGAGTCATATCAAAAATGATATAAATATATAAATTATATAAATAAATAAAAATTGGATGAGATACCTGCCAGGCAAGAAACAACTAATAAAATGATAAAAGCCCAAAAATTAACATGGTCTACATATGAAAGAAAATGTCTATCAATCACAACAAAATTAAAACATTACAAGACGGTAGTTCAACGAGAGGTGACATACGGAAGCGAAACTCTTTTTAAAGTTACTCAGAAAAACAGAATCGACAACATTTTTAAATTAGAAAGAAGAATAGCTTGAACATGCAATGGCGGATAGCAGGCCCACCAAATGAAGTGCTATACAGAGAACTGGAGCTCATCACTGATACTATTCGGAAGGTATGGATTTCTTTTATTGGTCGCATTATGAGGACACCGGAAACCAGATTATCTAGAAAAATTGTTGAGAAACTTTGGAATATGAAACAACAAGTAGAGAAGACATGAAAGAATTAGAGATAACCTTGGATGACTTGCAAAACAAAACAAAAAATTAAAAAACCTTAAAGACATAAAAAGAAAAGATTTTAACCAAAACTAGACAAACGTCATACAGTTGTCCACAAGGGTATTTACAGATGAGGTAAACCTGAGGAGATCAGAGCGAAGATCAGTTACTGGGCAACTCGGAAAGAAAACTTACTGAGGAAGAGAACCAAGACATGATTGACTAAAGTGGTCCAATGAGGCCGTAAAAGCAGAAGCAGAAGAAGAAGAAGAAACTTTTGAACTGATGGTGGTTTTGTTGGGTCTGGGGGATGTGAAACGTGAAGATAAAATGTCGAAATTTTTCGGAAGTCGTAACATGCTACCTATTGCAATAGTTAGCTTTCTCATGAAATCTACCTATTATGACACACTGAATACTGACTCACTCAGAAGGCTTCTATGGGACATGAAGATCCCGCGACGATCTCACAAAATGCCTCCACTGAACTCTGTATTGGGCGAGTTCTTGCCAATTGTCAACATTCAGATGTCTACAAAGTTTGGAGATTTCATTTTTCCAGGAACTTCATGGTCTTCCTACTGGCCATTTTCCTTTTGGTTCTTCTTTAATGATTTGTAAGACCATCCTATCATCTCCCATCCTCAGTACATGACCAGCCCATTGAAGTCTTCTGGAGTGGGAGTTGAGTATTGTTGCTTTTTGTGATAGTGAGTGTATGCCTATATTTGATCTTTTTCCCCAGCTTTGAGATGCGGGGTCAAAAAATGGTCCAAAACGTTCCCTATACACTTTATTTTTGAAAACCTACAACTGGTGTTCTTCCTGTATTGTTCAACTCCATGATTCTGCACCATAAGTTAGAACTGGTCTTATGATGGTATTGTATACAGTTGAGTCCCGAATACTCAGCACTCGATAACCCGGCAGTCCGGATAACTCGGCAACACCCTGGCAGGGTGAATGAACTTACTCGGCCTCCTGAAAGGACTTCCTGGATGTGAAGAAGACGATGAAAATGACGAACTGTGGCTCCAGAATGATACCGAGCAAGACATTATGTCCGATGCAGGAGTTATTGCTGCTGTCACATTTATTGGAAAATTGCTGAAAAACGACGTTGAGGCCTCCACCGTACACGCTAAAATTTCACATAGTGAGGCTGTCAAAACCGCCATTCAGTATTTTGAACAACATGGTGCGACCTACTGTTCCTTTGTCGTCTTCATGATGAAGCAGCAAAACGCCGAGTGCTGTGCGAAAGACAACAGGACAATACACATTTCTTTAAAAAGTAGTCAGTTTCCGCAGTCGGCTAGTTAATTTTCATTATAGACAGCTTTATACCTTCATAAAGTATTTTTCAGAGGTCGGTCTTATCAGGTAAATCACTGTACACTGTGTATTCATTAATTTTCGTTTTCATGTTGTAAGGTTCTATGCCTTCATAAAGTACGTACTTTTCCTTTGAGCAGTTTATTCTCTGTTGTATTCTCAAGTACAGTACTGCATTTTCTGAGTAAACACTCGAACTTATTCTTTTTAACTCCATTTCCGATAACTCGGCATTTTCACAACTTCGGCCAGCCTTTGGTTCATATTAGGCCGAGTTTTCGGGACTCGACTGTACTTTCAATTTTATATTTCTCGTCAAAAAATTGGATTCCAATAAGAACTGACAGGAGTGTAAATATCAAGGCAGGGTGGAGGGGGGGGGGGGAGGGAGAGAAGGGTGGGTGTTAGTCCCGTGGGAACAGAGAGGAGCTTCCGACAGGGGGAGGAAGTCATTAACAAGTCTTCCGAGGAGGTAGCGGGACACCAGCCACTCTCCTCACGTGACTCAACTTACTCCGGTACTTTTATTATAACTTATCTCCGCTAGGAGGATAAGAAATACTTCAACCGCTGCTGTGGAGAGGGTTGTTTCATTTTAAGCCTTTATGGGACTAAGCTTTTTTTTTTAACTTTTATGTGTTTCTACATGTCAATTTATTTTAATTATTATAATTTTATTATAAATAATGTTGTTATTTCTCTAATTTTAATGTTTATATATGTATTCTTAATTTTCAATTTATGTTCTTATAGATGTAATTTTGATATTTTTATTGAATTAATTAATTAACTAATTTCGAATTGATTATTACAATTATTTTTGTTGTGAGGTTTGAAGCCATTTTTCAGTGTTGCCTAAGTAAACAAAAGTTTGGTGCTTTTCAGTCGGTCAACACTTATGCCCTAATCCTAAAATAAATTACATGTGATTAATAAATACACTAGTATGACCAGTTTCAATCTTCAAGCGATCATCATCGGATCCATTACACTTAGGCTATAACATATATGTTTGAGAATACAGGTGAAAAATATATACAATATGTACAATTATTTAGTTGCAGTGTTGGTAATGCAACTGTCGGTGTATGCTAAATATAGTATTATCTAATGTTAGGTAAACTTCTAAAATGGTGATAAAAATCCGGAATTTGTCTGTTTGGGGTGATTATATGGTTATACAAAATCAACTATGGTTATACTGTAATAATACAGGCTGATACTTATCCGGTTGTCTCCCTAACTGGAACTTCAAGCAGTTTCGTGTTCACTCTGGCACCAGTTATAGCCTAAGTGTAATGGATCTGATGATGATCGCTTGACGATCGAAACTGGTCATCCTAGTGTATTTATTAATCTCATGTAATTTATTTCAGGATTAGGGCATAACCCAGCACAATTATTTTCATAATTTTTATGGTTATGTTTATTATTTAAATTTTGATATTTTTTATTGTAATTTTGTTTTCATATTTTATTTTTACACTTTAATTGTTAATGTTTTTAGTTTATTTTTTTAAATTTATCCAACACATTTCGTCGAATATTTGATTTTTAGAAATACCAGCACTTTGGCATCAAAATGCACCGAATTTGGCTGTAAGATTATACTATCAGCATCTTTGGAAGCATAAACTGTCCTTATGACAGGTGGTTAATATAGAGACCACTATCCCATAAAGGGTTAAAGCAGGGGTGTGTAACATTATCTCGCAGAATGGCCGAACTTGACAAGAGCAAGTATTTGCAGGTCACACTTCCGTTTTAAGTGATCTGCATTTAAAGACATGACGGTGTGCTAGGATTTTACCTTATAAGTTAGCTTTTTACCTGTTGACATGGCTTTCTCGCGTTTTAACACTCTTAAGGTTTCGGTTGAAAAATGCAATTTTCTCTTTTCTAATATTTTGGGTTTTCAGCATATTAAAATATCTCAGGAAGTTAGTTTGGAGCAAAAGCGATAATCTGTTTCCAAAATGAGGGTTTTTGAAGTTTGTCAAATTGGCAAACATCTATAAAATCTTTATTCATCTACCTTTACATTCATTTCTTACAACTTTTATTAGTATACAAATAATAATGAAAATCCACAGCCTGCTTCCAGTCTCCGACCGGGTCAGGAATGGAATGAATGAAGCCCCCATCTAGCGGCGAGGATATGAACTGTGCCGGCTGCCGAGGCCTGATGCACTCCTCTGGGGTAATGATTAAATGAATGACAGATGAAATGAAATGATAGTGGAGAGTGTTGCTGGAATGAAAGTTTGACAGTGAAAACCGGAGTACCCGGGGAAAAACCTGTCTGCCTCTGTTTTGTCCAGCACAGATCTCACATGGAGTGACCGGTGTTTGAACCACGGACCCAGCGGTGAGAGGCCGGCGGGCTGCCGCCTAAGCCACGGAGGCTTCACATTCAAATAATAATAATAATAATAATAATAATAATAATAATAATATCATATGGCTTCGGGTGCCGGGTGCAAGCTTTGTTATTTGACACCCAGTGGGCAGCTTGCATGTCGAATTTCGTCGCTCCTCCGAACGCTATGAAAGTCAAGGAGGTTAGGTATCTAATCTCTTTGACACTATATAACGCTTTCTAGTAGAGAATAGAGGAACTCTGTGTTGGCAGAAATTCCCGAGTTTAAAATTTGCCATTATGAACACGGCCTACTGAATTCAAATGTGTTCTTTAAGATGCCAACAACGTATGACATGCATGTCGTGATTTTTGTCGCCTTTGACGAATCACTTACCACGGCCAGGAGCGAACCTGCAAGCTTGGGGGTTGGTAGTTCGACACGATATCCACTCACCCACAGTGGCAAGCTATTATAATAATATCGTATGGCCTCGGGTGCCGGGTGCAAGCTTTGTTATTTGACACCCAGAGTGCAGCTTGCATGTCGAATGTTGTCGCTCACCCACCGTGGCAAGCTGTGTGCAAATAAGGTACATTATCTCGGAAATTACTGAACCGATCCACTTGAAATTTTCACAATATCTTTATGTGCATATGTGACCTAATCTGGACTAGAATAATGGCTGCAGTATTTATGTAACTTGAGAAAAAATGCCTTGCTTCAAAGCTTTTTAAACTTATAAAAAGGAAAATGCACAAATGAAACGTTTGAAGTTCTTGAATCATGATTCTAATTTGGATTACAAGCCATGAAGTAACTCCAATTATATTAAGTTTCAACTCTTTAACTTCTATAGTTAGGTCATAAATGTTCCATTTGATTAATATTTTGTTTTCAAAAGTCTTTAATTGTAACGTTGGTAACAGTGAATGATAATGCCTTTTCAGTAACTTAACTATTTTTTTTATGAAGCTTGAAGCCTCCGTGGCTTAGGCGGCAGCACGCCGGCCTCTCGCCGCTGGGTCCGTGGTTCAAATCCCGATAACTCCATTTGAGATCTGTGCTGGACAAAACGGAGGCAGACAAGTTTTTCACAGGGTACTCCGGTTTTCCCTGTCAAAACTTCAATTCCAGCAACACTCTCCACTATCATTTCATTTCATCTGTCATTCAGTTAATCATTGCCTCAGAGGAGTGCGACAGGCTTCGGCAGCCAGCACAGTTCATATCCTCGCCGCTAGATGGGTGCTTCATTCGTTTCATCCCAGACACGGTCGGTCGACTGAATGCAGGCTGTGGAATTTCATATTCATCTTTTTAAGGCAAATGTTCATACATTTCCATTACATTGATGCAGTAGTTTGTGGTGGGAGCATATTGAGAAACTGAACTGTTTTGTTGAACTATTCAGTAAGCGCCACCTTAAATGAGAATTTCCAATGAATTAGTATTTATTGGAAGCCTCCGTGGCTTAGGCGGCCGCACGCCGGCCTCTCACCGCTGGGTCCGTGGTTCAAATCCCGGTCACCCCATGTGAGATCTGTGCTGGACAAAACGGAGGCGGACAGGTTTTTCTCCGGGTACTCCGGTTTTCCCTGTCAAAATTTCATTCCATCAACACTCTCCACTATCATTTCATTTCATCTGTCATTCATTTAATCATTGCCCCCGAGGAGTGCGTCAGGCCTCGGCAGCCGGTACAGTTCATATCCTCACCGCTAGATAGGGGCTTCATTCATTCCATTCCTGACCCGGTCGGAGACTGGAAGCAGGCTGTGGATTTTCATTTAGTATTTATTGAATTATGTGCAAATGTGTAGGATTTCTTGATAGTTGTGATAGTTATCAACGATTTCACACGAATTTTGAAATCGTAATCACTTAATTCTTAAGTTATTTTCATCACAAATAGTGCTTGGCATGGTGGGTGAGTGGTTAACGTGTCGGTCTACTAACCCCAAGTTTGCAGGTTCGCTCCTGGCCATGGTAAGTGATTCTTGAAAGGCGACAAAAATTACGACACTATGTCATACGATGTTGGCATGTCAAAGAACCCATTTGAATTCAGTAGGCCGTGTTCATAATGGCAAAATTAATCTCGGGATTTTCCGTCAACACAAAGTTCCTAATTGCTCTACTAGACAGCGCTATAGTACTTGAAGGAACAACGAAATTCGATATGCAAGCTACCCTCTGGGTGTCAAATAACAAAGCTTGCACCCTGCAACCGAGGCCATACGATATTAATATATATCACAAATAGTACATTATGCAACGATCCTATAATGACGATAATTAAGACACGAGTATATTTATATACCATTATAGGCGAGTTGCATACGACTGTTTATGTTCGACGATAATTATAACTTTGGTTGATTGGTTCCTCAGTTTAGGGGCTGCGACAACGCGGTCATGTAGCCCCGTGTACTTTGGGTGTGTGTAGAATCTGTCTGATAACCGGTGTTTATTGTGATGACTGTATTAGTGTGTGTATCTGTTTTTGTAATTTAAGTACTGCAACTTAGAAGTTTTCAAATAGTTCCTACTTTTGCCGCCAAGCGTCACCGTCAACAACTACTAGGCCAAGTTCAGAACTTAGCTACCAGACGCCACCGCAGTCGGCTCTTGACAACGAACATAGAAACCTAAGAGCGTTGTTTACATTCTTAACCTATCCAATTTAGCTTCACACAGGTGCAATTAGTGGAAGGTTCTATAGCATGCCATAAATCTATGACATGGGACCGCCGGCTTTACTTCCCCTCCGAAGGAAGGCATACTGAGGGATTTTTAACGCCCTTAAAAAATCCGACGGCTTCGGCCGGGTTTGAACCCGCTATCTTGGGCATAGAAGCTCAGCATGCTACCGACTACGCCACCGAAGCCGCTAAAATATAACTTTATCATATGTTCTAACAAAAATATTCGTAGATATCCGTCGAGATTCTCTCGGTTGCCTCTTTCTTCTAGGGTATTGAGTGGGCTGAGCATTTGCACTCTACCCAATAACTAATTCCAAAGCTTTGAAACATTGTTAATCCTGGAGTAGCACCAACAGATGGCGCACTGGTATATGTAAGATCATTTTGTAATTTTGGTCAAATAACATAAAATAAGCTGTTACAAACGCTTTAAAATTAAAATGTATCGTATTATCAACTAGTTATTCTTCAAATTCGATGCGTATAGAATGTCAACGGAAACAAATCAATGTATCCCAAATGGAACAATCATGGCATCTTGCCGATAAGTTTTGCATAAGAAATGGCTTTAATGAAGAGAGAGAGACCTGGATTATAATACACGAAGATGTAATGTCATATTCTTTCTTCCTCCTTGACGTTCTGATGTGTTTATGTCAACAACAAGATTCACTAAAATTGTCGGCGAAATCTTACGATCTATTGCCATGTGTAGAAATTGGGGTTGCGGATATTAAGGTACAGTGATATTCATTTTGCAATATTCCGCAGTTTGTTTATACAAAAAATAGAGACTGTGCACACATTCCATGTCGGTATAGGGTAGGATACAATAGTGTGTTGCGAACTTCAGGACGTAGATTCCTGCATTTCATGCATATTTTATAGTAATTTCTTGTTACCTTACGGTTCGAGCTGATTTTGTCTTTGTGTGTGGGATCGTAACTACAATGGTTGACGTAATACTCATTGTCAACTTTCATATCATGTAATTCATGTCCGACATGTTGGATTTTGAGTGCATGTGCGAATCTATCCTTACCTAATTGGTCAATGAATGCGTTCTGATTGGTTGGAGAAACTGTATCACAATGAAAAGAAGTACTATAATGACCCCATTAAGATACAGTTTTCTGACATATAATATTTACATTTCGACATCGTCGAACATGATAGTACATTATGCAACGAGCCTATAATGGCAATAGATAAGACACGAGTATGTTTATAAAACGAGCGTATGCGAGTTTTATAATTTCCATACGACTGTTTATGTTCGACGATAATTATTATAACTATTTTATGTTCGAACATAAATATTCATAAATATCTGTCGAGATATCGCCAGTTTTATGTACTGAACAGAGCGCATGGGACGCACAGAATACCTTGTATTTGACCATAGCCTCCTCGATTGCCCAATATGACACTAGGCCAGGTAGTGAAATTTAAATGAAGAAGGCCTCGGAACTCAGCGCAGATGCGTTGCTATTCTCACCTAATTGGTCAAACAACTGTTTCTTGAGCTCTGATTGGTGGGAGAAACATAATGAAAAATAGTGTTATAATGATCATCATTATGATTCAGTTTTCTGACATATAATAGTCAGGGTCGAACATAAAGAATCTTCAAGTACAGTTCCCCAATTTTGTTTGAATTGTGTCAGCGGTCTAACAAATGAGTGATATGTGGGTTAGTGTTGGAGGACTTGATAATTATCCCTTGTTAAGCTACTGTGTTTGTTGAGGTGGACGAGGCCGGCTGGGGAAACATCTGCTGTTCCTACACAAGCTATCATTATATCTCACATTGAAATCTGTGAATGCCAGTAATTGTAGCGGGCTGTTTTAATTATGTCAAATTACTGTATTCATCGTCGTCTCCATTGGGTTATTAGCACATTCACTCACATGGTGGCGCGCCGTCGACAGTCTGACACATTTATCAGCAAACAAAGTGAGAGGCTTGCGGTTTTCAAGCCAACATACATTTCAATGAATGAAAGTTGTCTTGAAATCAAAGGAGTGCGTTTACCAACCATAAGGGGTCTGATAACTAGGGCTCGGATTTTTAGGTAAATAAATATTTTTGTATGTAAATAGGCTACATATTTTAAGCATTTTTCTATAAATACATAAATTCCTGCTTTTCACTTATTAGCACATAAAAAGACATAATGTTTACATTAAAAAAATCGGTATGCTAGATCTTTCAGTTTATTGCATTTTTCTTCTGTGTTGCTTCAAGGGGGAAGAACCTGTGAGCTATCTAATCTTCATGCAGAGCGTATGTCAGCTTGCAACTGTGTTATTCTTAACTTGTCGCCCCGTGCCACTCACTGTGGAAGCCGGAGATTTCCTTGTCCATAGCCATATTGCACCACATGCTAAATTTCCTCCTCCCCCAGCTACCTGGAACCAGTGTCACTCTCTTGCAGTTCATTTCTGGCACTGTGAAGTCTAAGGCAGTTCTACGATGCCTTAAGTAAAAACAACTACAAGTTATCGTCTTTTGCAGAATTTAAAGATAATTTTACTTCTGATAGGGGCGTTCTGTTCTACCAACCATGTGGGAAAGCAATCAAGACTGAACAGCGATCTCAAGTTACACACACCTCAAGGGCAAGAACCATATTGACGCAGTTTCGCGCCTTCAGAATAAGTGTTTCGCGATAATCGTCGGTCATTTGTGATGGACAACCTGAAGATGTATCTCGTTGTGTATTGTAATGCTTCAGCAGTCAGTGAGGCATAGCATAAATTGCATTCGTGAGTACTGCATATTGTTTATATTCACATTATTAAACTAAATTATAATTACATATTTTTACTTTTTTGTCACACATTTCAGGTATTTTTATTTTCTTCTTCTTCTTTTCTTAGTCGTTTACCCTCCAGGTTGGTGGAACCCACGGACTCAGCGAGGGAACTCACCACTACCGCCTCTACGGGCAGTGTCCTAGAGCTGGGAACATCTAATCGGAGTGGATACAACTGGTGAGGTGTGATTGGCACCTCGCCCAGGCGGCCTCACCTGCAAAGCGAACAGGGGCCTCATGAGGGAAGGTAATGGATGGTCAGGATGGATAGGCAAGGAAGAGGGAAGGAGGCGGCCGTGGCCTTGAAGAAGGTACTGCCC
This sequence comes from Meconema thalassinum, assembly GCA_946902985.2. Lineage (NCBI taxonomy): Eukaryota > Metazoa > Arthropoda > Insecta > Orthoptera > Tettigoniidae > Meconema > Meconema thalassinum. Next base: position 191,941,003 of record OX336395.1, read on the forward strand.
CCGTAATTTGAATTATATTGAGACCACGATGGCTGTATTGGCAAATATGAGTAAAGTTATGAATGTCATAGTTATGACGTGGATATTCATGACGTAGGCACGGATGACGCTGACTTGAGGCAAGCAGGCTGATTGAGCTGAGATTCTTGGTGACGTCATGATTTTGTTCGAGAAAGATCTTAGATTTACGACGCAGTCGCAGGAAACAAGGTATTGTGCTAAGGAAGAAGCTACGCTATTGGAGGAGAGACTCGAACCAATGAACGATAGTTTGGAAGGAAGACGGAGATTGCTGAAACTACGATATTTGATTACTTTTGGCATGCAGATTTGTGGAAATCTATTTTCAGTTATGGCATTGATTTGGAATTTTGAAGAAATTAATTTTGAGTTTTTGAAATTTGAAAATCCGTCAAGTATAGCCAAAGTTAAAACTTCCAGCAATGACGCAGCAACAGACTATGGAAGGGATGGATACGCCCCTTAAGAAGTTGATAAAAGGGTCGTGCACAGGAGAGAGGAGCTCTCAGAACTCATACTCAGATCTCATATGTCAGATCGCATATATATTTCTGGTGATATATAGTTATTTTCAAGTGATTCAGTGAAGTAAGTTGTCTTTAGCGTGGTTAAAGCCCGGCGCATCGAACGAACACGGAGCAGTTCCATTTTACGCTGCTCGAAACTAGGTGAAGTTGAAACGCTCACATTAACGTTTCCACCAGTCAAGATATCAAGCGCTAACTTCAGCCTGCATTATAATTCTATTGGGCAGTATAACATTGAGGTGTGTAGAAGATTTGAATAATTTCACAGTTATACTTCGAAAGATATTGGAACTTTAAGGCTGCCAACAAAAGTGATTTTCTCGCCACATGAGAAACACTTTTAAGATTCCACATTATACACTACGGCTGACACGTGGAGTGCAACAGTGATATTGGAGAATACGTTTGGTATTACAACGATACATTCGACTATGGAACATTATAATCTTGCAGTGCTTTCAATGATTATAACAGTAGTTGAGATGGAAGGCTAAGGCTTTAATGCAATTGGGACATATATCGTTGGAGTAAAGTAACAGCATGGAACTTCGTTAATCGTCTTTCTACAAAAGCGAGCATGTAGTGAACATCCAACTACACTCATGCATCGTGAATCCATCGCTGAATTATACCAGATAACAGTGGAAATATTTTCATACTCCACAACTATGAATATTTCTGCGGAAATAACTACAATAAACTTCATGGCGAATTCCTGCAAGAACTTCAGGGAACTTTCAAGAGAGGCCAGGGTTGTCCCGGCGCACAAAGAAGAGTTTTGCCAGAAGGATGTTTTTCGTATCCACGGAGCAGTGCAATTTCGGAGGAGGAAGCAGTTCGATTCTCCGAGGACGCTGATTCCAGGTTCGAGGACGGAGCACATCTTTACGCTGGTGAAATGGAACCAACAGCAGTTTTCTTTGAAAACTTTCCTCTGGAACTTCAATCAACAGATAAGGTAGTCGTGAACGTTTCTTGTATTATTTGAGTCTTGTAGCGATATCTGAGCAACCATTCTTCCCATATTTTCTGTCCTATCTTTTGCCCCATTTTCTTGATTGATATTTCTGTACTCAGTACACTTCGATGATTTATGCCTTTTTCTTCGATTTTTGAGACATTGCTATGTCATTGGCATACTTAATAATTTTGGATCAGTTGAGACTGATGATTTAGATTCTTTCAGTAATTTGCATATTTTTGTAGTCACGATTTGACTGTAAAGTTAACGATTTGCTATGGCAGAGTTGAATTTAGACAGCGTGTCATTTTATTAAAGTAATTCTATTCAGTAAATTACTTTGACCAATTTTCTGTCATCCTCAAGAAAGAAGAATGATTAAAAGATTTTAGAGCGTTAAAATCTATTACGATATCGACGATCTTTGAAATACTAGTCGTCTTATGAACATGATTGCAACATAGACATTTATCATTGCATTATAGACAATTTTCTGAAATATGAACGTTAATTACAATTTATTGAATACACTATAGTAATGAACATTTGATAGGAGTTTTTCTCAATTCTAGATTGGAACAATAATGTTTGCATTCCACAGTCTAATTGTATTCTATTCGACTATTTTGCAGTTTAGATGAACTTTGTTTGAAGATTGTATTTTTATACTGCGTTACTTTGAAGATATTAATCTCAATTTTGATAGACCAGGGAGGAGTGTCTAATCGTATTCGCTATTAAATTTATTTGTGATTGGCAAATTTTTACTTCATTTCGATTCATGAATGAAACCCACGAAGGTTAAATAATAACAGTCATTATTACAATTGATGAATATAAGAATTTTTAAAGAGGAACAATGGATGTATAATCGTTAGTTCAGTGGACGTGTAAAAGTCGCTGTTGAGTAATGCCCTTGAATTATGAAGGAGGTTCCCACAATAATTAATGAAGTTGATGAATTAATAAGTGGAGGTTTTTGTGTGTAGTTTGGAAGATTTTTATGCCATATATATGAAGATATATGATGAATTTTGGGCCAATTGTTGTGCAATTTTGTGCGTTATAAGCGAAGTATTTTCCCGCTGATTGTATTGTTCTTGTTCTTTGAAAGATTATTCATATGAAGATACTGTTAAAATTAACAAGAGTGTTAAATAATTTGAGATAAAGATTTTGAATGGAGGTTACCGTCACAAATATTAATAATTATTATTAAACCTGAATTTGACAGTTAAATATAACTAACCTTCATTGGTCGATTATATCACCACGATTTGAGTAATTATCAACCGGATAAACGTGTGGTTTAATGTATTTCTTGTATAAATAATATAAACAATTAATATTGTAAAATAATTTTGTAAATATCTTTGTTAAATAATTTGAAATGATAGTGATTAATACAGGGGTGTATAAAATTTCCAATTGTCATTTGACATTGTTATAAACAATTTATTATTGTTATAAATAATTAATGAACTTTTGTTATTAACATTTAGAGTTTTGTTTTTTATACTCTAAACAACGCTAATTAAACAAGTGGTTTAAACAATTAATCATGATTTGGGATTGTTGGAGTAATCCACTGGTGTTTGAATGAAGCATGTAAGACATTTGCGTGATAATATTTCAGCTGAGATGTGAACATTTACGTGTTTGAAAAAGGAGAGCCAAGCTCTGAGGTAACACGCTTATGCTAGGGTTGAACGAACGGGAGTCCGCTTTGACGATACAGGTGCATTGCAGCTGGCCCGGACAACTGTGTTACAGAGGCCAAGGACGTTCCATAATAGCCTTGTGGCTATAAATAAAATGTGAAGTATATAAACACGCAAAACAATTGATATATGTGTCTCATCCCAAATCCCGTTTCCATTCCATGTGCATTATTATTTTACGTTGCTATGAGCTTGAGGAAGCTTAAACATTATATGTAGAGAATACAGGTCCTACAGGAGGACATGGTTATGTGGTCGATGGCTTCTGATTGCCACGTTGATTTTTTTTTTTTTGTTAAATCATTCTTTATGTGAAATAAATTATTGTGCAGTTTAAAGTTTCTCGTCTTCGTTCTGGTTCATTTTAAAATATCATGGTGGAGGTTATTGTGTGGGCATACTTTAAGTGATCCAGTTGACAACCCAGTCCCCGAGATAAATTTAAGAGGTAAGTAAAGGTAAGTATGAACCCCCGTATATTTTGGTGTGTTCCACAATAATTTCTTGTTAACTATTGTGCTCTAATCTCGATAGTATCTGTCAGTGCCATTTTCATTGATGTAGCTGTGCCGGTGCGTTTGATTATTGGCAATCCGATTGAGGGGGGCGGATATCTGACAGCCTACTATCCGGATATCGGGTACAGTAGGATTGGCGACCCTAAAACGTGGGGATTGTTCTACAAAACTGGATTACCAAGTAGGATTGGCGCAATCAACGTGTGGGGCTCGATTGTCTCGATTGGCACGATCAGCATAACATTGGATTACCAAGTTATTGCAGTAGAATTGACACCGCAATTTTTGTGGAGTGTTCGAATAACATTGGATTACCAAGTTATCGATGTCAAAGGGATTGTGAAGACTCAAATAAAGAGGTTGATTCTTTGTTAGATGTCTTAGCTAATTGTAGAATTTGAGAGTGTTATTATATAGGAATTAAATGTTGTATTGTATTAGGAAAATTACACTCAGAAAAGATCAGATCTTATACGACTTGAAAGAGGTTAAATAGGCTGGAAACTTAGAAAAATCGCCTATGATCTGGAATCTTATTTTATTTGACCGGCTTATGACATGTATAGTCATATTAAAGATAAAATTAAACTATTTGGATTATAAATGTAAATTATTTGTGTTAGGATATTTTAAAATGAACCAAAGAAACTTGAACACGTGCTTGAGTTTATTTCAACATGAAGTGTCTACGAAGGTTAATTATAAGGTAATTATAAGTTAGATTTAAGACAGAAAATTGCTCAAAATTTATATATGGTGAAAAATGTTGTTATTTTGCTCTGTTTGATGTATGTCCCTAAAGCAGTTTATTATTGAAATATTATTGAAATGGCAGACGAAAGTATTAAGAAAATGTTGGAGGAGATGTCCAACAATATGAGGGAGATGGAAGCTAGAAATACTAGTCAAATGAAGCAGATGATGGAGGAGAATGCTAGTAATATGTCTGCTAATTTGTCTATTAGAATGGAGGAGATGGAAGCTAGGAATGCTAGTAATTTGTCTATTAGGCTGGATGAAAGTTTGAAAGTTCTTCAGACCAGTTCTGCAAACTTAGAAAATAATATGTCGCGTTTACAGATCAATACCCAGGGAATCGAGAATGCTGTAACTGACATGCGCACAGACGTGTCCAATGTCCATAAAGATTTATCCAATGTGCATAAAGATGTGTCTGATGTTAAAATTGATGTGTCTAAGGTACAAAAAGATCTTACCATGTTGAATCTTGATGTTGCTAATGTCCGGGGTGATATTTCATGTGCTAGAGCTGAAGTAATTGTTGTTAGGAATGATGTTGCTACTGTACAAGACAAAGTAGAATAAGTTCAAAGAGAGGTTAGTAATGTTCGAACTGATGTGTCAAATGTTCAAGTAGACATCAATAATATTCATTCAGATTTTAACGATATGCAAAGCGATATCAATAAAATACAAGTAGAAGTCAATACTGTTTTTGTAGACATTGCTAAAGTTCAGACTGATGTTAACAAAGTTAGGGAGGAAATTGAAACTTCAAAAACACTTTGTACTCGTAACATTAGTGCATTAACAACTCGGTTAGTTGACGAGTCTGTTAGGACAACGGCTTCTTTAGCTGGTTTAAAATACGATGTAGAGGTCATGAGAACCCAAGTATTAGATCACAATCGTTTACTTAAGGAAGACATCGAAGTAGATATTGAAGAAATGTTAACTGCAAATGTAACAGTGTGGAAAGATGAATGGAACAGGTCAAGTGGGGAACATGTAGATCAGATTCAGGAACGAATTGAAAGAAAACTTGCCAGTACACAAGTAGACATTAATAACGAAGTAGTTCAGATTAGGAAAGACTTGAATGTAAGGATGGATTCGCTATCCGAAAAACAGGTAGAGGATAGAACTCAAATAGGTCAGGACGTGCAAGCATTAAAAACTGCGTTAGAGGAACAAATTCATAAGGTTGTCTCTGATGTTAATGAAACTACGAGCAAGCTGCAGAATTTGAAACTAGGAGAAGCTAGCATGATGGAAACCTATAAGGAAGAGTTGATTAGGAAAGTCATCACGGAAATCACAGACAAGGATACCGAAGGATTGACTGGTGAAGAGGAGAGAAATTACGTGAGAAGAGGTAACCTTAATACAGAAGAGAGAGATATTAGTCCTGAGGAACGTATATCCAGATTCAGGGAAGAAGAAGAGGATCGGAATATTGAACCTGAATGGAAGTATCGTGATAGTGGGAGGAATTATATGGATTCATATCCGAAAAATGTGACAGTCATCCGGAATTTTTAAGACAAACCTCAAAAATTTAGCAACACTGATAGTCTCACACCGATCGAATATATCAGGAATCTTAAAGACTATTTCATAGAAGCCCACATTCCTAGAGAGAGAGAGATGAGAATCGTAGAAAGATTTCTAGCTGGAGGACCCCTCGAATGGTTTAGAGCATTTCGGTATACTTTCAGCAATTTTGACGAATTTGCAGAGGCACTGATTAAACGATTCTGGTCAATAGAAGCTCAGAATTCATTAAGAGCTGAGGTATACTCGAGGAAGTATTCAGGTACTCTTCCAACACGGTACGCTGATTTCTTCACGAGTCAACTATCACGCTTGAGATTTTTGCAACCCCCATTGTCAACAGAGCAGTTGATAGATGCGATTTCACGTATGCTGCCTGTGGAGGTAAGAAGACTGATCATATCGTCAAATATCAGAGATTTGACAAGTATGGACGAATTGTTGAGAAGGCTTGACTACACGAGTCCAATGCCAAATTTGGTACAAAAAGGTCAGAGGCACGAATTCAAAGACGTTAATACGGTCTACATGGATCAAGTGCAACGAACTGATAAGCCTGAGGAAGGAAAAACTGAAAATGTAGGTCCTCACAGGAATAATTATTTCCGCAACCACAGATCCCAAGGTTACCGTCCATATCAGCAAAGACGAGGCTGGAATAATAATAGAGGGAATTACAACAACGGAAGGGGTAGATACTATAACAATGGTTATAATCGAAATTATAACAGAAATAACCAGTACCAGAATCAGAATCAGAATTCTCAAGGTCAGGTTATGACACCCGACAAGTATCAAGAAAGAGAGAAAGAAAGTCAGCAGTATCTGAAGGAATTGCGAGAGAAGGAAGCTGAAAACCAAAAGAAAAGACAGGATGTAGTGATCGATCCTGGTCCTTCTACAAGTCAGCAGGGGAACTTTGAGATTGGTAACACCAAAAAAAAGCCGATTTCTCAACGACAGTGAGAAACTATGAATACATTGCCACACCACACCTGATCACCATTAACGAAATTTACGAAGTAACTGATGAGGATTTATTAGAAGAGAGGGGAATCGTCAAAGAGGAAAGACCATGTGCATTACCTATTATTTCTGTACTGATAGATGGCCAACAGTATAAAGCTCTTATGGATACTGGTGCAATTATTTCTATCATTTCTGATGAATGCTATCAAAGTCTGTTAAAAGAAGAAAACATGACAGTTTTACCTGTTTCTACCGTCAAAGTGAGAGGAATTTTCAAGACAAGGCAGTGAAATGCAAGATCCAAGTGCTGTTGAACTTTGAAATTAATGGAAGGAATTATGAACAGATCTTTATTGTGGTTAACAAGATCCATTTCGATATTGTGCTAGGAATCGATTTTATATCGAAGGTTGGAGCCATTATTGATATGAAGAATAGAAGTATTAGCTTTAATGATGGGTACAGGATCACAGAAGAGATCGAAGAACAGGACGTGAAAAACAGTCTGGAGATAGACCTTAGGGAAGAAATTTTAAATACCATTATTAACGACGTAGAGAATATAACAGAAATACCCAGTAGAAAAACTGAAGGATTTGAAGAAATTCAGGGGGAATTTGAAGATTTGATAAAGGAATTCCAAGATATTTTTGATGAAAAGCCTGGATTGATTAAAGACTATAAGTATAAGATAAGGCTGACCGATGAAACCCCTTACCAAAAGAGAATATACCCCATACCTGAGAAATACTATCAAGAAGTACGAGGGTTGATCAGAAAAATGGAGGTAGACGGGATTATTAAAAAACAGGCGTCGTCTTACATAAACCCCATCACTGTAGTGAAGAAAAGTAATGGTCAGATACGTCTTTGTCTCGATGCTCGGACCATCAACTTGAAGATTCTTCCAGAAAATGACCGACCACCTAAGATTAGAGATCTGCTTAGAAAGTTCAAAGGGAGAGCATGTTTCAGTGTTCTTGACTTGACATCTTCGTTTTACCAAGTTCAACTGGAGGAAGAAAGTATGCAGTACACTGGATTCCTATTTGACCAGACGTCATGGGTCTTTGTGAGAATGCCTTTTGGAATGGTCAACAGTGGACCAGCAATCATTCGAGCACTTGATAGCAAGCTCACTGACGAAGTAAAGGAGAATGTAATCTGCTACATTGACGATTTAATTGTATCTTCATCCAATGCCGCAGAACATTTAGTGCACTTGAGAAAGTTGTTTGAAAATTTAAGGGAAGCCAATATCAAGGTCAATTTTGGAAAATGTCAATTCTTGAAGAAGGAGATCAATTACTTGGGGCATACCATTGATAAAGATGGATATCATCCAAACATGCAGAAAGTAGATGCGATCACTAGATTCCCAAAGCCAACTAAGGTGAAACAAGTCAGAGAATTTGTAGGCGCTTGCCAATTCATTAGCAGCCACTGTCCGAGATACTCTGAAATTATGGCTCCTCTGTATGATTTACTCAAGAAAAATAATAGATGGAAATGGAAAAGACGAAGCTCGAATAATGCTTGAAAAATTACATGAAATAGCTGAGAAGACTGGACTCAGGATCTCATACGAAAAAACAGAGTACATGGAGTACAAACACAATAAAGAAAAGCATCTGGAAACGAGATATGGGAAAATCAAGAGAGCTGATAAATTTAAATATCTTGGAGAATGGATCCAGCCTAATGGACTTGATAAAGAAGCAAATAGAGGAAGAGCTAGAAAGATGGAGCTAGCCTATAAATTAGTACAAAATAGATACAACAAGAGAACTATATCCTACAGGGCAAAGATAAGACCCTATACCACGGTTGTCAAGCCAGAGGGACTCTATAGCTCAGAATGCTTGATATTGAATAAGAAAGGGGAAATCAAGGATTTAGAGAAGAAGGAAAGGAAAATCTTGAGAAAGATCCTAGGACCTGAAAAACAAAAAGATGGTACATGGAGGAAGAGGAGAAATGAAGATCTCTACAGACAGGCAGAGAAAATCACAGACACCATCCGTAAGAGGAGATTGAAGTTTTATGGACACCTCATGAGAATGAGCGAGAGTCGACTAACGAAGAGAATCTTTAACTACATCTCCAAGATCAAGGCAACTACATTATGGATAGAGGAAACGAGAAAAGACATGGAGGAAGTGGGGATAAATCCAGAAGACTTTTGGAATAGAGATGTGTTTCGAGCTAAGATTGATAAATTCAAGGGGTTCCAGGAAAAGCAATGTAAAAGGGCCAAAAACACCTGGTCAGATGAGAGGAGGAGGAACCACAGCGAAAGGATGAAGAAATTTTGGGAGAAGAAAAAAAGACTAACCAACAAATCAGTTGTTTTCCGTGGTCCACAGTAGGCCAAAATCGATGGAAGAAGAAGAAGATGGAAATGGGGTACCGCAGCAGACGAGGCTTTTGAGAAAGCAAAGGAGATGCTCAGAAACAACGTCAAACTGGAGTACCCAGACTTTGAGAAGGTGTTCTATATAGAGTCTGATGCATCAAGAATAGGCATTAGTGCAGTCTTATACCAAAAAGACGAGGCTGGCAACAAGCACTACATTGCGTTCACTAGTCGGAAGTTAAAGAAACACGAGGAAAATTACTTTACGACAGAACTAGATGCGTTAGCTTTTGTAACAGCTTTGCAAGCTTGGAAAAAAATGTTGCTGGGACACAAGGTTATCATTATTACAGATCACAAAGCACTTCAGTTTATGCTGCAAACTGACATGTCTAGTGATAGATTGACACGTTGGGCTTTGTTCACCCAACAGTTTAATGTCACTATCGTCCATCAGCCTGGGAAAGATAACTTACTGGCTGATGCTTTATCACGTAACCCTATCAAAAATGTGCAGATACACCATGTACAATTGGAGCAGCAAGATCAAGAGACCGTTAGGAGGTTAGCCCGAATCGGTGTGTCACAGAAGAGACACGCTCCAATCAGGAAAATGTACAGGTTCCTTAAGGGTTACATGGACAATACTGATGTTGACTATGCAGCTACACAGAGAGACTCACGACACTTTGTCTTGAGTGGAGACATCGTATGTAAGTATGCTGACTCTGCGCATACAAAGCTTCGAATAGTCGTGCCACCTAAACTTGTTGTCAATTTAGTGTGGGTAGCTCATCACGCAACTGGACATGCGGGTTTAGATAAACTCTTGAGACCCTTAAAGAGAGGTTTATTTGGACTAATATGCGTTCCAGCATTGCTAATGTCATTCGTTCATGTGATAAATGTCAAAGAGCAAAGTATGCTTCCGCTCTATTAAAAGGAAAACCTAAGGCGATGATTCCCTCTAAACCGAATGAACTCATGGCGACAGACATATTTGGTCCTTGTCCGAAGGGATATCAGGGTAATCAGTATCTGTTGGTTACCGTGGATGTCTTCTCAAAATTTGTAACAATGAGTCCCATGCAAAAAGCTAACACGAGGAACGTTGTAAGCAGACTGGAACATGCTGTATTTCCAAAAGCTGGTAAACCAGAATATCTACTTTCGGATCATGGAGCTCAGTTTACATCCTTAGAATTTGCTGCAGATATGGAGAGGCTTGGTATTAAGCACATATTTTCAAGCGTGCGATATCCGGAATCGAATTCTTAGGAAAGATATATGGCTGAATTTTCGAAATTCTGTCGAATTTTCTGTCCAAATGATCATTCTGGTTGGGTGAGATTTGTACCCCTTATTGAGGAATGTCTAAATTCTACAGTGCAGGAGAGCACAGGAGAGGTGCCAATGAGACTTCATCTAGGAAGAAACCCAGAAAGGCCGTGGGATAATCTTTTTAACCACGTTCCTAGAGATCCCGACTCAGGAAGGCAGCAGAGAATAGACAGAGCGAAAGAACAACTCCATAAAGCAGCACAAAAACGACTGAAAAGAGTAGCTGGAAAGCGTTTTGGTGCTCCCTTAGAAATTGGAAATCTGGTATTATTACGCAGACCTGTCAAGGCTGACGTAGGTAAGAAAATCTATCCCAAGTTTGGAATAGTGTTCATGGGTCCGTTCAGAATTACGAATGCTTATGGAAACAACTGTTATAAACTTTACGATGATGAGAATAATGTCGTTTATGGCAAGTTCAATGCTGGGAACTTGAAGAAATATTATCCAAGAGTAAGCCAATAATAATTCAATTTCGTGTTCAAGTGAATTGAGATATTTATAACACAGAGTTTAAAAACAATTTGCAACTGTTGGTCGATTATATCACCACGATTTGAGTAATTATCAACCGGATAAACGTGTGGTTTAATGTATTTCTTGTATAAATAATATAAACAATTAATATTGTAAAATAATTTTGTAAATATCTTTGTTAAATAATTTGAAATGATAGTGATTAATACAGGGGTGTATAAAATTTTCAATTGTCATTTGACATTGTTATAAACAATTTATTATTGTTATAAATAATTAATGAACTTTTGTTATTAACATTTAGAGTTTTGTTTTTTATACTCTAAACAACGCTAATTAAACAAGTGGTTTAAACAATTAATCATGATTTGGGATTGTTGGAGTAATCCACTGGTGTTTGAATGAAGCATGTAAGACATTTGCGTGATAATATTTCAACTGAGATGTGAACATTTACGTGTTTGAAAAAGGAGAGCCAAGCTCTGAGGTAACACGCTTATGCTAGGGTTGAACGAACGGGAGTCCGCTTTGACGATACAGGTGCATTGCAGCTGGCCCGGACAACTGTGTTACAGAGGCCAAGGACGTTCCATAATAGCCTTGTGGCTATAAATAAAATGTGAAGTATATAAACACGCAAAACAATTGATATATGTGTCTCATCCCAAATCCCGTTTCCATTCCATGTGCATTATTATTTTACGTTGCTATGAGCTTGAGAAAGCTGAAACATTATATGTAGAGAATACAGGTCCTACAGGAGGACATGGTTATGTGGTCGATGGCTTCTGATTGCCACGTTGATTTTTTTTTGTTAAATCATTCTTTATGTGAAATAAATTATTGTGCAGTTTAAAGTTTCTCGTCTTCGTTCTGGTTCATTTTAAAATATCATGGTGGAGGTTATTGTGTGGGCACACTTTAAGTGATCCAGTTGACAACCCAGTCCCCGAGATAAATTTAAGAGGTAAGTAAAGGTAAGTATGAACCCCCGTATATTTTGGTGTGTTCCACAATAATTTCTTGTTAACTATTGTGCTCTAATCTCGATAGTATCTGTCAGTGCCATTTTCATTGATGTAGCTGTGCCGGTGCGTTTGATTATTGGCAATCCGATTGAGGGGGCGGATATCTGACAGCCTACTATCCGGATATCGGGTACAGTACCATCCCGGCATTTGCCCGAAGACGAAGTGGGAAACCACGGAAAACCACTTCGAGGATGGCTGAGGTGGGAATCGAACCCCCTCTACTCATTGGGAACACTCGAGGCTGAGTAGACCCCGTTCCAGTCCTCATACCACTTTTCAAATTTCGTGGCAGAGCCGGGAATCGAACCCAGGACCTCCGGGGCGGCAGCTAACCATGCTGACCGCTACGCTACGGAGGCGACGGTATTTTTATTAATACATAAAATATACATATTTTCTTGATTTTAGCACCTAAAAATCCGAGCCCTAGTCATAAATATCTGGGTCCTAGTAATGATATTCAACAAGTTAGGATTGTATTCTAAAAATTATCCACAAATTTACTCCAAACATTATCCGCTATCCGCACAGCCATGTAAACTATATCCGCATGGCGAAAATATTTGCGTTTCGTGGATATCCGCGGATATCCGTATCCGCGAAGGCCTATAGCCTACTGTAGATATTTAATTTAGTAACTGACAGAATCATTAATATTAAAAGGAACCAAGAACACATATAATAAGATGTGTCTCTCCTGAAAGACAAAAATGAGACACTACCAGACAGTTATACGTCCTGAAGCCTTATATGCTTCAGAATGTCTGGTATTCAACCGGTAGGGACTCACGGACAAACTCGAAGTACAGGAGAGAAAGATAAGGAGGAAGATATTGGGGCCTGTTAAGGAAGGTAATGGATACAGAAGGCGACCTAATCAAGAGCTCTACACGTACTGTGAAAGAAACACGGATGTTGTTAGGATACGACGTCTAGCATTTTATGGACATGTCTACAGGATGCATCCTACCAGGTTAACCAACCAGCTCCTCGGTTACTGGCACAGGTGCCCTCTGGACCAAGGAGAGGAGGGAACAACACAGCCAGAGGATGCGTAACTGCTGGGCAAACATCAAAGCCCAGTCCAAGAATGTCGTGGTCCTTAGATGGCCTATACGAAACAGGAAGAAGAAGAATATAAGGAGGGATCATAACGTTTCCGTTTGATGAGCATTGCTGTAGTGATACCCAGGGCGTTGAATGCTGAACAAAAATCACACCAGATGGATGTTTGCCTGCAGCACCTGACGCGTTTCATTGTTGCAGACGACGCAATCTGGTGCCACCACTGGGAACCGTAATCCAAAGCGTCGACGAGGCAGTGGTGTCATCCATCATCCCCTCGTCCCAAGAAATTCAAGAGCCAACCTTCCACTGGAAAGGTGATGCTCACCCTGATCTTTGATTGCTGGGGCTCATTGCTTATTGATTTCAAGGAACCTGGTGTCTCCATCACTGGGGAACGGTACTGCGTAACACTGAGAAATTACGGCGAGCAATTAAGACGAAAAGTCTGGGAAAACTGCATCAGCAATAGCGCAGATTGTGCTGAGGCTTCATATCATTAGTTTCTCATATGAAGAAACGTTTGCCTGTATTAAGCCGCGTTCACACTGGAGTTGACAACAGTGTTGCCAACAAATGTTGACACCATTTACAAAAATCGTACTAAAATTTTTGTCAACATTGCTGCCAACAATGCTGTCAACATCGAAAAAGTGTTGGCAATATTACCCACCAGCAGTCGGTAAAGATCAAAGAGTGTTGTTAACATTTGTTCGCAGCAATGTTGACGGGACAGTAGTATAATTCGCTAGACTTTGGATATTGCATCATCATGACCAGAAATTGCGTAATCCTGATGACGTCATGGGATGACGTCATGGGTCCTTAGAGCGAGCACGTGGTCCAGGAGCGAGCATGTGCAGTGCACGTGTTAGCGTGGGAAGAGGTTGACCCTTTGGCTTGTTTGTGCGATGGTGATAAAAAGTTAATGGGTGTTGACGTCATGGAGGATGTTTATTAGGATGCTAACTGTCATCTGACACCCATGCGAGTGTGAGCACCAAAACAAAAGGTTATTCGCGGGTAGTGGGGTAGTGTATGTTCTCTTGCAAGTCGCGTGTGTGCTTGAATACGTATGGCTATGTTGGGAAATGTTTGGTGGCGGGCGAGGACTAGGGTTGAGTGAGGGTTCGTTTAAATGCTATTTTTCCCGCTCTATTTGATGGTGAGGTAATTTTTTAAAATGGGTGGAATTTGGAAACGCAATTTGAGGTAAACGTGCTTTTTTGACAATTTGGCGAATTTAATGAGCTTGTAAGGCTAGAACGATGCATATAGGGTGTCGTAGGACTTGTGGTGAACCACCCCTTGCTATGGACGGGAGTATATCCACCCCAAAATAAATCTACCCTTACCCGGAGGTTAAGTAGTGGTTATTTTTGTATGCATGCGCACTTGAGGGCTTTTGTAAGAGAGCGGAATTTTTAAAAGATTCTTTATAGATGAGGCTTTTTAAAAAATTTATTAAAAAAACAAAAAACTAATAGGTCATTCGATTTTTAGTATCTCGCTAACCAATAATGCGATGTAAACATATGGGGTGTCATAGGACTCGTAGTGAATTCTCCTTTTGTATGAATGAGGTATGTCAACCCCCAAAATAAAAACTACCCTTACCTGGGGTGAAAGAGCAATTTTTGTATGTATGCACACCGGTGGCTTTTGTCAAAAGGGTCTAACTACACATTTGTTAATATTTTCTGAACCCAGGATGGGATTTTCCCATAGGCAGTATCCTAGCACTTGGGGTGACACCTCGTTTTTGAAAGTATCATTCATTTATTTTCTTGTCAAAAGGGCCTAACTACACTTTTGTTAATATCTCGTGAACCAATCATGCTAGGGACTTGTATGAGGGGTCCTAGCACTTGGGGCGACGTCCCCCTTTATGGGGTGAAACTACCCCCCCAAAATTGAAAACTCAATATCTTGGAAACTATGAACCCTAAAATTAGGCGTTATAGCTTTAAAAATAGGTGATGACATAGGCTTTTACCTGGATTGGTCATTTCACCCCTAAAACAGTAAATAGTCATGTTATGGGGAAAAAACGTGTTAAACACCTAAAAATGATAAATGAACCTAAGATCTTTTGTTTTTGATGAAAAATAGCAGGGGGGTGAAAACTACCCCCAAATTGAAAAATCGATACCTTGGAAACTAAGAACCGTAAAATTATGTGTAATAGCTTAAAAAATTCGTTGTGACATAGGCTTTTACCCGGATAGATGATGTCACCCCTAAAACAGTAAATAGTGATTTTACAGTGGGGAAAAAGGTCTTAAACGGGTAAAAATGATAATTGAACCTAAGATCTTTTGTTTTTGATGAAAAATAGCAGGGGGGTGAAAACTACCCCAAAATTGAAAAATCGATACCTTGGAAACTAAGAACCGTAAAATTATGTGTAATAGCTTAAAAAATTCGTTGTGACATAGGCTTTTACCCGGATAGATGATGTCACCCCTAAAACAGTAAATAGTGATTTTACAGTGGGGAAAAAGGTCTTAAACGGGTAAAAATGATAATTGAACCTAAGATCTTTTGTTTTTGATGAAAAATAGCAGGGGGGTGAAAACTACCCCAAAATTGAAAAATCGATACCTTGGAAACTAAGAACCGTAAAATTATGTGTAATAGCTTAAAAAATTCGTTGTGACATAGGCTTTTACCCGGATAGATGATGTCACCCCTAAAACAGTAAATAGTGATTTTACAGTGGGGAAAAAGGTCTTAAACGGGTAAAAATGATAATTGAACCTAAGATCTTTTGTTTTTGATGAAAAATAGCAGGGGGGGGTGAAAACTACCCCGTATATGAAAGGAGTGTAGACTTATTGATGTTGCAGATTGGAAACAGTGAAAGTTATCACTTTTGTTTAATTAGAAATCTTGCTCGCCTTGTGCGTTCAAGCATCACTAGCACTCAGAGAAGGATTTATATATGTAGACGTTGTTTGTCATATTATCTTCTTGAGGATGAGTTAAATGTTCACTTTGCAGACTGTAAACAGTTTCCTGTTGCAAAAAGCATAATGCCGACTGATGAACAAAGATTTGTTAATTTTACAGAATTCCGAGTTAAAGATACAGTTCCATTTATAATATATGCAGACACTGAATGCGTTTTGTCTCCAATTTCCTCCTGTTTTCCAAATAGTGACATTCATAACTCTACTTTAACACATAAACATATTCCTTACAGCATTTCTTTATACCTTCATTGTAATTTCGATAGTGAATTGTGCAGTTTCAAGCTCTTTAGGGGAAATAATTGCATTGAATTGTTTGTAAAGGAACTTTATAGTATTGTGGATAAACTTCAAACATATTACTTATCGGTTAAGCCAATGTTAAAGATGACCGAAAATGAAGAAAGATTATTTTTGTCAAGTAAAATGTGTCACATTTGCGAGAAACCGATTGCAGTTAATGAACTCAAAGTACGCGATCATTGTCACTTAACTGGAAAATATAGAGGAAGCGCACACAATAGTTGTAATTTAAATTACAAAGTAACAAAGGTTTTGCCTATAGCATTTCATAATCTAACGGCCTATGATGGACATTTTATAATTAAAGAAATTTGTGAGAAACGTGATGGAGAGGTGTTACATAATCCTGGTAATATAAGTTTGTTGGCGGTGAATATGGAACGTTATAAAGGGTTTACAAAGTATGTACGGGTTAAGAATGGATTCATTCAGTTAAGATTTTTCGATACATATAATTTCTTGTCCTGTTCACTAGATCAATGTTCATCTTCGTTAAGTGAAGATTCAAAGCAAATAACTCGACGTTATTTTAATGATGATGATGCACAGTTTCGACTTACTGCGAGAAAAGGCGTGTTTCCCTATGAATACGTCACGAGTATGGATGTACTTAACGAAACTAAATTACCTGAAATATCCAAGTTTTATAGCAGTCTTAATGATCAAACAATATCGAATGAAGAGTATGAGTTTGCTCAATCGGTGTGGGAAACGTTTTCATGTCAAACATTAGGAGAATACGCCGATTTGTATTTAAAAGTTGACACACTTCTTTTGGCGGATGTCTTTGAAAATTTTAGATCGAATGGCATGGAAACTTATGGCATTGATGCAGCTCATTTTTACACTGCTCCATCTATGTCTTGGTGTGCTATGAAAAAGATAACCAACGTTCAACTTGAATTGCTTCAAGATATTGATATGTTACACTTTTTTGAACGATCTATTCGAGGAGGAAATGTTCAGTGTATAACACGACATGCGATTGCTAATAATAAGTATATGAAAACTTATGATGAGAAAAAGCAAGAGTCCTACATAATGTACTTTGACGTTAATAATTTATATGGATATGCGATGATGGAATATCTTCCAACGGGCGGGTTTAAATGGGTTGCAAATGTTGAAGGCTTTGATGTTTTAACTATTGATGATACTTCAGAAATTGGATATATTTTGGAAGTAGATTTGACTTATCCTCAAGAGTTACATGACAAACATTCAGATTACCCTCTATGTCCCGAAAAGTTGACAAAGCTAATGGCTACCCTAGATAATAAAGAACGTTATGTTTTGCATTATAGATTGTTAAAGCAATGTATTCAACTAGGAATGAAATTAGATCGTATTCACAGAATAATTGAATTCAATCAGAGCCAATGGCTAAAACCATATATTGATGTGAACACCGAGAAACGAAAACATGCCAAAAATGATTTTGAAAAGAATTTTTATAAATTGATGAATAATGCAATTTTTGGTCGTTCACTGATGAATGTGAGGAAGTTAAGGGACATCAAATGGGTCACCAAATGGCATGGAGCTTGTGGTGCTAGGTCTTTAATAGCTAAGGCTAATTTTAAACATAGAATTATATTCGATGAACAATGTATGGTCATCGAGATGAGTAGACTAAAGATTTTTCACAATCAACCAGTATATGTTGGTGCATCTATATTAGATTTGTCTAAATGTAAAATGAATGACTTTCATTACAATGTTATTTTAGCAAATCCTGAATCAAATGTGAGGTTGTTATACACAGACACCGATAGTTTTATGTATATATTCTATTATGATATTTATGAGTTCATGAAACAACATTCAAATTTGTTTGATACTGGAAACTATGAAACAAACAATCCTTTTGGCATTGTGAGACAAAATAAAGGTGAAATTGGTTTAATGAAAGATGAAAATGCTGGAAGGATTGTTGAAGAATTTGTGGGGTTACGACCCAAAATGTATGCAATAAAATTGTGTGATGAAATGAATAGCTTGTGTAAGGCTAAAGGCATTAAGAAGAGTGTGAGTAAAAGTAAGAATATTGATGAGTATCGAAAGTGTCTTTATAACAGAGAAAAAGTCAACAAAGTTCAAGTTTGTATAATTTCAAAATCTCATTCTGTATTTACTGTTCGGCAAAATAAGTTGGCAATTTCATCAAACGAAGATAAAAGACACATAACTGAAAACGGAATTGATACTTTACCGTTTGGTCATTTTTCTCTGAAAAATGATTAGAAACAAATTGAGATTAAAGCAGTTCATCTCACTTACTTTATTTCTTTCACACACACACTTTTATGCTGGTAATAATACTAATTTTTGTGTGTTCCTTTGCTTATGAAATCCTAGACTAGGAGTTCCACATTCGACATGATAGCGGAGTTTCATCTCCCATAAACTCGTCTCTGAGGTGGGTGCCAGAAAAGGCATCCAGCTGTAAAAACCACACCCTCACATAGACTTTCATAACTTCTTACGTTGAGGTTCATAACACTACGTTGATTGATTTATCGGTTTCCTTTTCACAATTCCTGTCTATACATTCCTCTTGAAGGTTGCAAGATGCTTGCAAGGTTCCTAAAATGCAATTAAATTTAATAAATACCTTAAGATGGTTTGATTTGTTTAATGATATGGTGTTAATAGTATTTTTAGGTTTTGACTGGCTTTGCATTAAGAATTGACTAACCAAACATGAGTTACCTATCAGGGAAACATTTTGGCCACTATGTTGGCTATTGACCAGTGAGTTTAGCTGTTTATCATTTTTTTAAATCATAAACAACAGAGGGTTAAACGTATAGATAAACCGTGTGACCATGTTTGTTAAACAAGACATTATACCAGAGACAATTAGAATACTTATGTAGAGTTTACCAAAAATAATGTTGTGTAACAGTAAATGCTAGTCAACAGTTATACACTTCTAAAAAAAATCATCATACAATACCTGAGAGCTCTTCTAAAATTATTGATGTGTAACATGATTCCACTAACTTGCTATGTATTTTTTGGCTTGGGGGTGATTTTCAAGAAATGCAAATGGAACTGAAATGCAATACAAACAATGAGCGTGCCTGGTGGCTGAGATTGATACCACGACGTACTGTCGGTTATGTAGCTATGTGGAATGTATATCAAATATGGTTTACTTCAAGGTCTGGAGATCCCTACAATTCCTACAATAAATGATCTTGAAATGGTTATCCTATGGTGTGAAAATATTTATTAGGTATATATATATTTACTGAAAACAATTATGATTTATTAAATGTTTATATGTTTACAGTATTGTTATTTAATGTAAGCACTTGAGGCACTACCGACCAATGGGAAGCAAAAAGTGGGAGCATATATGGGATGAAATGTGGGAGCAAAGCAAATATAAAAAGTGGGAGCAAATATGCTAACAAATATGTCAACAAATATGCCGGCAAAAGTATATACACAATTCAAGATAGTTGAAAGTAAAGTATATACACAATTCAAGTTAGCATATTTGCTCCCACTTTTTATATTTGCTTTGCTCCCACATTTCATCCCATATATGCTCCCACTTTTTGCTTCCCATTGGTCGGTAGTGCCTCAAGTGCTTACATTAAATAACAATACTGTAAACATATAAACATTTAATAAATCATAATTGTTTTCAGTAAATATATATATACCTAATAAATATTTTCACACCATAGGATGACCATTTCAAGATCATTTATTGTAGGAATTGTAGGGATCTCCAGACCTTGAAGTAAACCATATTTGATATACATTCCACATAGCTACATAACCGACAGTACGTCGTGGTATCAATCTCAGCCACCAGGCACGCTCATTGTTTGTATTGCATTTCAGTTCCATTTGCATTTCTTGAAAATCACCCCCAAGCCAAAAAATACATAGCAAGTTAGTGGAATCATGTTACACATCAATAATTTTAGAAGAGCTCTCAGGTATTGTATGATGATTTTTTTTAGAAGTGTATAACTGTTGACTAGCATTTACTGTTACACAACATTATTTTTGGTAAACTCTACATAAGTATTCTAATTGTCTCTGGTATAATGTCTTGTTTAACAAACATGGTCACACGGTTTATCTATACGTTTAACCCTCTGTTGTTTATGATTTAAAAAAATGATAAACAGCTAAACTCACTGGTCAATAGCCAACATAGTGGCCAAAATGTTTCCCTGATAGGTAACTCATGTTTGGTTAGTCAATTCTTAATGCAAAGCCAGTCAAAACCTAAAAATACTATTAACACCATATCATTAAACAAATCAAACCATCTTAAGGTATTTATTAAATTTAATTGCATTTTAGGAACCTTGCAAGCATCTTGCAACCTTCAAGAGGAATGTATAGACAGGAATTGTGAAAAGGAAACCGATAAATCAATCAACGTAGTGTTATGAACCTCAACGTAAGAAGTTATGAAAGTCTATGTGAGGGTGTGGTTTTTACAGCTGGATGCCTTTTCTGGCACCCACCTCAGAGACGAGTTTATGGGAGATGAAACTCCGCTATCATGTCGAATGTGGAACTCCTAGTCTAGGATTTCATAAGCAAAGGAACACACAAAAATTAGTATTATTACCAGCATAAAAGTGTGTGTGTGAAAGAAATAAAGTAAGTGAGATGAACTGCTTTAATCTCAATTTGTTTCTAATCATTTTTCAGAGAAAAATGACCAAACGGTAAAGTATCAATTCCGTTTTCAGTTATGTGTCTTTTATCTTCGTTTGATGAAATTGCCAACTTATTTTGCCGAACAGTAAATACAGAATGAGATTTTGAAATTATACAAACTTGAACTTTGTTGACTTTTTCTCTGTTATAAAGACACTTTCGATACTCATCAATATTCTTACTTTTACTCACACTCTTCTTAATGCCTTTAGCCTTACACAAGCTATTCATTTCATCACACAATTTTATTGCATACATTTTGGGTCGTAACCCCACAAATTCTTCAACAATCCTTCCAGCATTTTCATCTTTCATTAAACCAATTTCACCTTTATTTTGTCTCACAATGCCAAAAGGATTGTTTGTTTCATAGTTTCCAGTATCAAACAAATTTGAATGTTGTTTCATGAACTCATAAATATCATAATAGAATATATACATAAAACTATCGGTGTCTGTGTATAACAACCTCACATTTGATTCAGGATTTGCTAAAATAACATTGTAATGAAAGTCATTCATTTTACATTTAGACAAATCTAATATAGATGCACCAACATATACTGGTTGATTGTGAAAAATCTTTAGTCTACTCATCTCGATGACCATACATTGTTCATCGAATATAATTCTATGTTTAAAATTAGCCTTAGCTATTAAAGACCTAGCACCACAAGCTCCATGCCATTTGGTGACCCATTTGATGTCCCTTAACTTCCTCACATTCATCAGTGAACGACCAAAAATTGCATTATTCATCAATTTATAAAAATTCTTTTCAAAATCATTTTTGGCATGTTTTCGTTTCTCGGTGTTCACATCAATATATGGTTTTAGCCATTGGCTCTGATTGAATTCAATTATTCTGTGAATACGATCTAATTTCATTCCTAGTTGAATACATTGCTTTAACAATCTATAATGCAAAACATAACGTTCTTTATTATCTAGGGTAGCCATTAGCTTTGTCAACTTTTCGGGACATAGAGGGTAATCTGAATGTTTGTCATGTAACTCTTGAGGATAAGTCAAATCTACTTCCAAAATATATCCAATTTCTGAAGTATCATCAATAGTTAAAACATCAAAGCCTTCAACATTTGCAACCCATTTAAACCCGCCCGTTGGAAGATATTCCATCATCGCATATCCTATAAATTATTAACGTCAAAGTACATTATGTAGGACTCTTGCTTTTTCTCATCATAAGTTTTCATATACTTATTATTAGCAATCGCATGTCGTGTTATACACTGAACATTTCCTCCTCGAATAGATCGTTCAAAAAAGTGTAACATATCAATATCTTGAAGCAATTCAAGTTGAACGTTGGTTATCTTTTTCATAGCACACCAAGACATAGATGGAGCAGTGTAAAAATGAGCTGCATCAATGCCATAAGTTTCCATGCCATTCGATCTAAAATTTTCAAAGACATCCGCCAAAAGAAGTGTGTCAACTTTTAAATACAAATCGGCGTATTCTCCTAATGTTTGACATGAAAACGTTTCCCACACCGATTGAGCAAACTCATACTCTTCATTCGATATTGTTTGATCATTAAGACTGCTATAAAACTTGGATATTTCAGGTAATTTAGTTTCGTTAAGTACATCCATACTCGTGACGTATTCATAGGGAAACACGCCTTTTCTCGCAGTAAGTCGAAACTGTGCATCATCATCATTAAAATAACGTCGAGTTATTTGCTTTGAATCTTCACTTAACGAAGATGAACATTGATCTAGTGAACAGGACAAGAAATTATATGTATCGAAAAATCTTAACTGAATGAATCCATTCTTAACCCGTACATACTTTGTAAACCCTTTATAACGTTCCATATTCACCGCCAACAAACTTATATTACCAGGATTATGTAACACCTCTCCATCACGTTTCTCACAAATTTCTTTAATTATAAAATGTCCATCATAGGCCGTTAGATTATGAAATGCTATAGGCAAAACCTTTGTTACTTTGTAATTTAAATTACAACTATTGTGTGCGCTTCCTCTATATTTTCCAGTTAAGTGACAATGATCGCGTACTTTGAGTTCATTAACTGCAATCGGTTTCTCGCAAATGTGACACATTTTACTTGACAAAAATAATCTTTCTTCATTTTCGGTCATCTTTAACATTGGCTTAACCGATAAGTAATATGTTTGAAGTTTATCCACAATACTATAAAGTTCCTTTACAAACAATTCAATGCAATTATTTCCCCTAAAGAGCTTGAAACTGCACAATTCACTATCGAAATTACAATGAAGGTATAAAGAAATGCTGTAAGGAATATGTTTATGTGTTAAAGTAGAGTTATGAATGTCACTATTTGGAAAACAGGAGGAAATTGGAGACAAAACGCATTCAGTGTCTGCATATATTATAAATGGAACTGTATCTTTAACTCGGAATTCTGTAAAATTAACAAATCTTTGTTCATCAGTCGGCATTATGCTTTTTGCAACAGGAAACTGTTTACAGTCTGCAAAGTGAACATTTAACTCATCCTCAAGACGATAATATGACAAACAACGTCTACATATATAAATCCTTCTCTGAGTGCTAGTGATGCTTGAACGCACAAGGCGAGCAAGATTTCTAATTAAACAAAAGTGATAACTTTCACTGTTTCCAATCTGCAACATCAATAAGTCTACACTCCTTTCATATACGGGGTAGTTTTCACCCCCCCTGCTATTTTTCATCAAAAACAAAAGATCTTAGGTTCAATTATCATTTTTACCCGTTTAAGACCTTTTTCCCCACTGTAAAATCACTATTTACTGTTTTAGGGGTGACATCATCTATCCGGGTAAAAGCCTATGTCACAACGAATTTTTTAAGCTATTACACATAATTTTACGGTTCTTAGTTTCCAAGGTATCGATTTTTCAATTTTGGGGTAGTTTTCACCCCCCTGCTATTTTTCATCAAAAACAAAAGATCTTAGGTTCAATTATCATTTTTACCCGTTTAAGACCTTTTTCCCCACTGTAAAATCACTATTTACTGTTTTAGGGGTGACATCATCTATCCGGGTAAAAGCCTATGTCACAACGAATTTTTTAAGCTATTACACATAATTTTACGGTTCTTAGTTTCCAAGGTATCGATTTTTCAATTTGGGGGTAGTTTTCACCCCCCTGCTATTTTTCATCAAAAACAAAAGATCTTAGGTTCATTTATCATTTTTAGGTGTTTAACACGTTTTTTCCCCATAACATGACTATTTACTGTTTTAGGGGTGAAATGACCAATCCAGGTAAAAGCCTATGTCATCACCTATTTTTAAAGCTATAACGCCTAATTTTAGGGTTCATAGTTTCCAAGATATTGAGTTTTCAATTTTGGGGGGGTAGTTTCACCCCATAAAGGGGGACGTCGCCCCAAGTGCTAGGACCCCTCATACAAGTCCCTAGCATGATTGGTTCACGAGATATTAACAAAAGTGTAGTTAGGCCCTTTTGACAAGAAAATAAATGAATGATACTTTCAAAAACGAGGTGTCACCCCAAGTGCTAGGATACTGCCTATGGGAAAATCCCATCCTGGGTTCAGAAAATATTAACAAATGTGTAGTTAGACCCTTTTGACAAAAGCCACCGGTGTGCATACATACAAAAATTGCTCTTTCACCCCAGGTAAGGGTAGTTTTTATTTTGGGGGTTGACATACCTCATTCATACAAAAGGAGAATTCACTACGAGTCCTATGACACCCCATATGTTTACATCGCATTATTGGTTAGCGAGATACTAAAAATCGAATGACCTATTAGTTTTTTGTTTTTTTAATAAATTTTTTAAAAAGCCTCATCTATAAAGAATCTTTTAAAAATTCCGCTCTCTTACAAAAGCCCTCAAGTGCGCATGCATACAAAAATAACCACTACTTAACCTCCGGGTAAGGGTAGATTTATTTTGGGGTGGATATACTCCCGTCCATAGCAAGGGGTGGTTCACCACAAGTCCTACGACACCCTATATGCATCGTTCTAGCCTTACAAGCTCATTAAATTCGCCAAATTGTCAAAAAAGCACGTTTACCTCAAATTGCGTTTCCAAATTCCACCCATTTTAAAAAATTACCTCACCATCAAATAGAGCGGGAAAAATAGCATTTAAACGAACCCTCACTCAACCCTAGTCCTCGCCCGCCACCAAACATTTCCCAACATAGCCATACGTATTCAAGCACACACGCGACTTGCAAGAGAACATACACTACCCCACTACCCGCGAATAACCTTTTGTTTTGGTGCTCACACTCGCATGGGTGTCAGATGACAGTTAGCATCCTAATAAACATCCTCCATGACGTCAACACCCATTAACTTTTTATCACCATCGCACAAACAAGCCAAAGGGTCAACCTCTTCCCACGCTAACACGTGCACTGCACATGCTCGCTCCTGGACCACGTGCTCGCTCTAAGGACCCATGACGTCATCCCATGACGTCATCAGGATTACGCAATTTCTGGTCATGATGATGCAATATCCAAAGTCTAGCGAATTATACTACTCGGGACTTAAAGTGACCCGCAACAATGTTGGCAACAATTCCCCTTCAACTGTCCAGCTCACGTGGTTGTCGCAGGTATTGCTAGTCTGTAATTCGTGTCGCGTTTCGCAATCTTATGTCCAATAGCTGTGAGTAGGTTTTCTGTCGCTACTTGTCATCCTCAAGACGTTTTTAACACTGCCGTCACACCTCAACTCTCTTGACAATGGATCGACATCGTCTTGATTTAAATCGGAAGTAGGTCACTTCCACTATACACAGATCTGGCCCTAAGGGAAGGCCTTACCCAGATTCTCTTCGGACTTCTCTTTTTACCTATGATGACGCACGCTGCTGCTATCGCCGCAAGTTCCTCTAGTGTTGACATCTCGGAATGCAGAATGCAACTGGCGAAACGCACCAAAAATGAGCTAAATTTTTGTCAACAATATTCGCCAATATTGTTGCCAGCATTTCTTGCCAACATTTGGTGTAAACGCGGCTTTAGAAGTAGGAACCCACGAACATTTTTCTCGGATCTTCTTCGCGAGGCTCAATGAACCCCTTTCCAGCTCTAAGACCAGAATTAAATTTCTTTACACAGCCGACATTTGATGATGATGATGTTAATTGTTGTTTTAAGGGGACCAACATCTATGTTATCGGCCCCCAATGGTTTGGGTGATAGTGAAGATGATAATGAAATGAAAAGTACAGTATAACTAAAACTAACCACTAACTTATATAGGCTACTAGAAGAAATGTAAAACAAATGAAGAATAAGGTAAATAAACGGCAGAATTATAAGAAATGCCCTCAACCCTCGAGGATTGTCGGACTTGGAAGGAAGGAGAGCCATCAAAGGCAGATAAGAAAGGGAATGAGGAGAGGGCACGCTCCGAAGTCAGTGGAGAAAGGGGAAAACCAAACCCAGCTCAGGAAACCCTCAGGGTCGCCAACTCCCAGACTCACCAGCCGTGAGCCCTTCAGGGTGTAGCACTATCCAGGGTGCACCAGAAATGGTGGGGCCACATACGTCCGCCTCCTTGAGGGCCTTGTGCAGAAGGCAGGAGAAATCATGAAAAGAAAAAGAGGGCTGACCCCTCGAAGAATGAGGGTATCAGGAAAGATGATAATAGGCCAATTAAGGCAGGAAAAGTGAAAGACTACCTAGGCCTCGGATACCCTAATACCGTCGGGGTCGGAAGAGAACAAGAGTTGACTAAGGGAGGCTGACAGGAAAGTTAACTGAAAGGAGTCCGGCAGAAGTAAGCGGAAGCAATTCCGGACTCAGCTGGGGTCCCGTGGTCGCTAACCCATGTCCCACAAGTTGTGAGCCCCTGGGGGACCGAGAATTGAACTCGCACCTCCGCTGTGATGAGGTGTTCAACAACAACACTGAAGAAATAGCCGTTGCGATTTTTATAGAAATATGATATAATCCCGGCATTTGCCTAAAGTGAGTTGGAAAAAGCTTCGGGTCAGAAACACTTGTCTCCAAAAATGGAGCTCTCCACTGTAATCACTTAAAACACTCTGCTATGCCGCTGGATGTATTGCAGAAGGTGTTCAAATTAAAACTTTCCCTTACCGTTCCTTGGACGGAAGATGGAACTCCAATCCACCCACTAATATATACAGAACAGTTCGTCCTACTTTTATTGAAGTATGTCAAGCGTGAAGGCTTCAATATTGAGTCTTCATTCATTGCATGGATTATCATAAAATTGGAATAGGGAGATAGGGAAGGCAGAGGGGACGGAGCGATCTCTTCATAAAGCGGATATCAATATTTGTCGAAGAGTTCCCACAATTCCTAGCTTCCCACAGGTTAAAACGTTGGCGTACCCTATTGGGAGGAAGCGGCCGTTTAACTGTTCTCCGAGTTAAACTTCAGGAAACCTTATAAATTACGTTGTTTGAAATTATTTTCAGCCTACTTTTCTCATTTTGCAAAAATGAGGAACTGGTAGACGTATGAGATCGATTCGGGAAAATGTGAAAATGTGTAATTGACGTCAGTGCTACCAACTGCTGAAACATCGTAATTGAAATCTGAGCTCTATGTTGGATAACTAAGAAGTTATGCATGCGAACAATTCCAAAATTGACACACATGTAGATGATAACATATCAGATTAATTTTCAGAAGTCTATACATTCCAGTGTTGCCAACATGATTCTAAGCCTGCCGATAGGTCCAATTTCTAAATGCATGTAACATCTATACTAACAAATAGATTTCAACCAAATTTTGTATGTGGTTTGTGTATGATAACAGTTAAGACTATGCGTATTCGTAAGAACCAGCAGGGCTGCCAACTGTTAATAAATGCTCTCTCTATTTGTTTAATCCTAATATCAATCAATATACAGTATCAGAAAGTATGCAAGCCATCAGCTCTAAGCATTGCACACGTATAGTACTTGACATTTTAGATTAATTGGGAGTAAATAATATACCTCAGTGCTGCCAACATGATTCTAAGCTTTCTGATGGTTTCAATTTTTAATTACATGTAACTTCTATACTAATAAATGGATTTCATCCACAATTGGCACTATAATAGATCGTAATATTTCAGATTAATTCTGACCATCACATAGGCTACATGACATTATTCCCAACATGATTTTACTCGCACTGATAAATCCAATATTAAACAGCATGTAACATCAATACTATCCATTAGACTTCAACCAAATTGTGTATGGAACTAAGAATATATTCATAGTCAACAGGGCTGCCAACTGTAGTAAGTTACTCTATTAGGCTACACTATTTAGGGTGTATTTCAAACTGCAGTACTTAGAAATGTTGGTATTATCAACTTGATTCCGTCATTATTCTAGATAGCTCTGTATAGATTGGCATAAATCTTAAATTTTAAGAAACATAGGCCCTTTATTCGTCACGGAACTTCTTCTTAAAATATACAGTCGAACTTCTATACCTCGAATTTTCGATATCTCGAAGTAATTTTTATTTCCCGACGATGTTCTATAACTCGAATATTTCGATAACTCGAATGATGTTTTGTTCTCAAGACATAAAATATGTAACTTTAACTCGAGGTTGGGGTGAAAATGCAGTTAAATTACGTACTTTAGATGTGACATGGGAAGTAACCCTTTATGGGATAGTGGTCTCTATACTAACCACCTGTCACAAGGATAGTTTATGCTTTTAAAGATGCTGAAAGTTGAATATTTAAGCCACATTTTGGAGAATTTTCATACCGAAGTGCTAGTATTTCTAAAAATCAAATATACCTACGTATCTACTGGACGTAATGTGTTGGATAAAATCTACAAAAAAACTAAACACATTAACAATTAAGTTAAAGTGTGAAAATAAAATATAAATACAGAAATAGACGTCGTTAAAAATAATGAAAGAAATATACAAATTTTAATAATAAATATCACTATAAACAATAAATGAAAATGATTGTAAAAATCAATTCGAAATTAGTTAATTAATTAATTCAATAAAGGATATCAAAATTAAATCTATAAGAATATAAATTGAAAATTAAAATTAAATTCTGAGGAGGTTATTAGGTCTAATTAGAGAGCAAGGAGGAATTTACAGAATCCGTCATAATGATGATTTGTATGAACATCAGGAGGACAGCATCACGTCTATAAGGAAAATACTCTGACCTTTTATGGACACTTGGCACGTCAGGATTCTGAAAGACTCACCAACAGAATATTCACAGTAACAGGAAGAGGCAAGGCTTCTAAGAACAAATGGATTGCGTCAGTTAAGTCAGATATGGAACAACTAGGTGACCCACTGGAACAAACTCGTGACCGTCTGCTGTTCCGTCAGGTCATCCGACAGGGAGTGTTCCCAACGTCCCTTACAAGTAAGAAGACTACGGGGGCTAAAGGGACAGAAGAAAGAAGACTGAAGAACTATACAGCCTATTTTCATATATCCTACTTATGTTAATTGCCTCTATCAACATACAAAATTTAGGTTTGATTGCTGTAATAGATTCGTAGATATTGAGAACCGACTAAATATGGCGGATGGTCGCCATGTTGGATTTTATATATGGAGGTCTTAGAGTTATGTAGTGTTACATGAAGATTATTGTGTACGTGTAGTATTCAAATTTCAATTCCATAATTAGGACACAAGAAGTAAAAATTTAATTTTAAAATTCGCACAGCCGCCATCTTTAGGTTATGTAAACAATTGAACTAAATTACATACTAGTGCATTACAATGTGTATAAACATTTGCTGTACCAAGTTTCATTGCGTTTGGATCATTAAATCGCGAGAAAAGTCTATTTAAACTTTCGACTTCGCTTGGCCGCCATGTTGGTTTCGTAGTTAGCAGGTTTTCAAAAGTCACATAGGTGAACTTCTAGTAGTTCCCTTTATTACCATACAAAATTCCAGGGTGATATCGGTAATAATTTCGGATATATTGAATGCTGGTGAAATTATTCGCACAACTGCCATGTTGGATTGGTGAGACGTAACAAAATTTGAAGGACACGGTGGGGGTCGTCCAGAATAGTGCTATGTACTTACCTAGTTTCATTGAAATCGCTCCAGCCGTTTAGAATTTATTAGGAGGGGGGGGGGGTTTGCTCACACGAATCACACACGCATACACACACACAGACACACAGACAGACACATGGACAAAAGGTGATCTCATAAGCCTTTTTTTTTTCATAAATGAAAATAGACTACAAATGCGGGACTATTGGAATAATAATAATAAGAAGAAAGCAACAACTTTACCGAAGAGTAGATACGAGCCCCGTGGTCCTAAGTAGGCCTAAACGAGAAAGAAAGAAAGAAAGAAAGAGAAATAAATTAAAATGTATAAACACATAAAAATAAAACAATAGTTTTTCTCTATAAAGGGTTAAAGTACCGATTTAGTTGTGTAGGTTACCTGGAATGTGATTATCTGTCAACTTTCTATCAGCAGCTTATTATGTTCGGAATTCATGTTACAGAGAGAGTAACTACGGCAATAAAAGTCATATATAACATTCAACAGCCGCAACAAATTTCACTAATCACCGCAATAACACTGTTTAAAACAGCCATAGCACCAATTCCAACCTAGGCTCAGTGGGTCTAAATATAGGGGGACAAAATTATTTTTATGTTTTAATCATGAATTTAGAGTGAAAGCTTATTTAAGCTTATTTAAGACCTTTTTAAGCTACGTCTACACATGCAAGGAATTGTCTATGACTAGGAGTTGGATAGAGCATTCAGTTATCTCTTCAGAACAATTTTCTACCCCAAATTTACTTTTAACAAAGTGACAAAGTTCCACTTTTGACATAATCGTCGAACCCAGTGCTTCAAACAGTTGTAAACGTGTGAGAACTGGTTGCGCGGCATCTTCTAAAACGTAAAATAACTAAGTAAGTTGCAAAAGGATGCAAAAAATCTTATAACAGGCGTAAACTACAAGACTTTATCTACATTTTAACATTAAGTAGAAAGTGACGCAGAGTGACGCAACTTACTAAAATTCTAAGTGAAAATATAATAATAGTTAAATATTATCATAATGCAAATATAACTAAAATTACGTAACAATTACACCCATTAATAACTGAAACACGTTACAAAGATCATACCTTCAGCTGCATGTTCCATCGCAAAGCATCACACTAACCACAAAGACAACCAAACGACAGCCACTTACATTCACCCTCCAATTCAGACTGCTCGAACAGTGGTGACAGATTTACACTAAGATGCGTGCATATCCCAGAATAGTGAGCGGCTATTATATGAGAATGCTGTAGAAGTAATACATTTTGATTTTTTAATTATGAAAATAAATAATTTTGTCCTCCTAGATTTCGATTTTGACCCACTGTGCTACGGGATCAATATCCTCTGGGACAACCTTCCGATCACCAACCTGTCAACAATTGGAAAAGTAAAAGCCCGCTACCTAAAACGGATTCTGGGAGTTGGGAAGACAGCACTATCAAGGTTAATATTATGTACTAACAAAAGAAACATTCTTCATTGAGGACATTAAAGCACTATTCTGGCTACCAAACACAAAGCCTTATGAGAAGACTCTCCACCCACAAAATGAGACGAACAAAGCCATATGGTCCGAATTCTACACAACAGACGCTATTACAACATCAGAATGGAAGCAGCCAAATTACGAACTCCGACATAAAGAGACAAGATATGCAACACACGGTTTTTACCACAAATTATGCCGTAACCCAAGATTCCATCAACCGGAAGAAGGCTGCGTGTGCAAATTGTGCGAAAAAACACTGTGAGACATGAAAATGAAAATCCACAGCCTGCTTCCAGTCAACCGACCGGGACAGGGAATGGAATGAATGAAGCCCCCATTTAGCGGCGAGGATATGAACTGTGCCGGCCGCCGAAGCCTGTCGCACTCTCCTAGGGCAATGATTAAATGAATGACAGATGAAATGTAATGATAGTGGAGAGTGTTGCTGGAATGAAATTGTGACAGGGAAAACCGGAGTACCCGGAGAAAAACCTGCCTGCCTCCGCTTTGTCCAGTACAAATCTCACATGGAGTGACCGGGATTTGAACCACGGACCCAGCGGTGAGAGGCCGACGTGCTGCCGCCTAAGCCACGGAGGCTCTACAAGAATAATGTATATGTCAATATGCTCATTGTGCGCTTTCATTAAATAATTCCAGCTAATACGCTGTCAACCATTATCAAATAAACACAAGATTTATGCATACAGTGAAAATAGCGAGTGACTCTCCCTTCAAAACAAAACAGCAAAGTTGCCAACAACTTGGATGCATCCATAATAATAATAATAATAATTTTTTTTTGTCGTGTGGCCTCCTCAGAGGCCGAGTGCAGGTCTTTCTATTCGACGCCCGTGGGCGACCTGCGCGTCGGGATGAGAGATGGAATGGAGGAAGGTGAATGAATGAAACTGGTTAAGGATGTGGAAGGAATCGGCCGTGGCCTATCAGAAGGTACCGTCCCAGCATTTGCCTGGTGTTGAAAATGGGGAAACCACGGAAAACCATTTCAAGGACGGCCGACGGTGGGGCTCGAACCCACGCGTCTACCGAGTCAGCAGAGAGCTTGGTCCCATGACCTAATGCTGCGCTTTAGCCAGCTGAGCCACTACTGTCGGTTATAATAATAATAATAATAATAATAATAATAATAATAATAATAATAATAATAATAATAATAATATCGCAGGGCCTCGGTGCCGGGTGCAAGCTTTGTTATTTGGCACCCAGAGGGTAGCTTGCATGTCGAATTTCGTTGTTCCTTGAAGCACTATGAAAGTCAAGGAGGTTAGATATCTAAACTCCTTGAACACTATAGCGCTTTCTAGTAGAGAAATGAGGAACATTGTGTTGGCGGAAACTCCCCAGTTTAATTTCGTTATATGAACACGGCCTACTGAATTCAAATGCGTTCTTTGACATGCCAACATGGTATGACATGCGTGTCGTAATTTTTTCCGCCTTTCAAAAATCACTTACCATGGCCAGGAGCGAACCTGATGAATCCATAAATCGAATGGGAACTGTTATTGCACATTATACCAACAATATGCTTGCAACGGTAGGCGAGTGATTATAGTGTCGGACTACCAACCCCAAGATTGCAGGTTCGCCCCTGGCCATGGTAAGTGATTTTTGAAGGCGACAAAAATCACGACACTCATGTCATACGTTGTTGGCATGTTAAAGAACCCATTTGAATCCAGTAGGCCGTGTTCAATGGCAAAATTAATCTCGGAATTTTCCGCCAACACAAAGTTCCTCCATTCTCTACTTGGAAGCGCTGTAGTGTCAAGGAGTTTAGATATCTAACCTCCTTGACTTTCATAGCGTTCAAAGGAACGACGAAATTCGACATGCAAGCTACCCTCTGGGTGTCAATTAACAAAGCTTGCACCAGGCACCCGAGGCCATACGATATTATTATTATTACCAACAATATGACAAGAAAATTCCCTTTCATAAACAAAAACAAAGCCAACTCCGTACAGACCATGGAGGCCCTGGGAGTAGTGGAAGGTAGAGGCTTCCACTTTTTGTGACATCAGCACAAGATGGGATGGAGTTGTCAGCTCTACTCCCGGCCGTCTGTGCTCCCAGGAATTACCCTGGTACTCATTTCTGGTGTAGGCTGAGTGAACCCCAGGGCTATATGCGTTTCCGTAAGTGGTAGGTTTGTTTCTAAGATCCTCTACCTAGGTGGGGATCGAACCCACTCCCTTTCTGTTAGAAGCTCAGCGCCTCTACCGACTGAGCCACGTAGCTATGTTGAAATATATGTTAAGATGGTGGAGATTTGTGTGTTGAATCTAATAACTTAACAGATCTGTAACTTAACTTGTCAGTTGTTAAAGTAGGAAAACTTGGACTATGAAATAAAGTGGTTGCAAGGAAATGGAACTACACGCTCGTTCAAAAACCCTAACCAATGCAGTTCTTAAGGGACGTAATAAAAATGCAAATGTGGTGGTTGTGTTTAAACAAGCGGCCGTAACACCAAAAGACTGGGGAATTATTTCATTAAGTGGCTTCCAGCTTTCTCGTCTTTCACAAACCACTTGCTTTGTTGTTTATCTACCTAGATTGTACCAGCTTTTCTTTCACTACGTAGCAGATATCTCTCCCCGACTTTAAAAGAAATACCTTTCGGCACGCTGGAAGGCGGAGGTAGATTTCATGGGGCACAGAGAATTATTTCGTATTCACTGCATTGGCCAATTGTTGTATTAATATATCTCATGTATTTTAGTTTTTGTTTATGGGATAACACCCATTACAATTTAGGTACTACTAGCGGACCCTTGCGATAAATGTCGCATGTTCATAAGCCATACTTTCCCCAATAGGTTTATAATAAGTGACTTAAGGAGATAGGTTGTTATGTTTCTATTTGAACCATTTACGTTTCAGGCGTCCCTACGGCCAAAATGCGAACTGAACAGCAATGCTGTCGTGTATTTTCCTAAAGCAACAGTATTTGCAAATAGCACACTTCTTATAAAAATTGTCCCCCAGGGGCTCACTTCTAGTGGGCGTGGGTTGGCGACCACGGGGCCCCAGCTGAGTCCGGCATTGCTTCCACTTACTTATGCCGGGCTCCTTTCTGTCTTCTTTCCTGTCGACCTTACTTGGTCAACTCTTGTTCTCTTCCGACCCCGACGGTATTAGGGTATCCGAGGCCTAGGGAGTCTCTTCCTTTCCCGCCTTAATTGGCCCTTGTCTCATCTTTCCTGACACCCTCCTTCTGTGAGGGGTCAGCCTTCTTTTTCTTTTCCTTTTACCTCCTGCCTTGTGCTCAAGGCCCTTAAGGAGGTAGGGTGTATGTAGCCCCACCACTTCTGGTGCACCGTAGATAATGCTACACCCTCAGGGGCTCACGGCTGGTGAGTTCGGGAGTTGGCGACCCCGAGGGATTCCTGAGCTGGGTCCGTTTTCCCCTTTTGTCCCTTACCTTCGGGGCGGACCCTCTCCTCTTTCACTTTCCTATCTGCCTTTCATGGCTCTCCTTCCTTCCAAGCCCCTCAATCCGCATTCTTCGAGGGTTGAGGGCATTTCTTTTCCTCCTGTCCTTTATTTGCCTTATTCTCCATTAGTTTTCCATTTCTTCTTCTAGTATGTAGGTTGGTAGTTAGATTTAGTTTTAAGTTTACATTTCATTTTCATCTTCACGATCACCCAAACCATCAGGGGCCGATAGCCTAGATGTTAGGCCCCTTAAAACAACAATTATCATCATCATCATCTTATAAAAATTGATATTTATGAAATTAGAATGCAATTCGTCACTGCTAATTTCATTTGTGTGCTGAATCCATTGATTGACAGCTTAGCCGTAACACTCACCGGTTATTCGATACTTATGAAATTATACGATTTGAGTTCCTACTCATTTCTTTAAATTACTGTTTCTGAAATCTATGCAAAATGATAAACGAAAGACCTCAGAATGTTAAAACGACATGAATCAGGCGTCACAGCGGCCAAAATGTGAAGTGGACAGCAATTATGGAGCGTATCTTCCTGCAGCAACAGTATCTGCAAATCGCACACTTCATACAGTTTCTTTAAAGTCATTTTTTTAAGAAATTATAGATATTTATGAAATTAGAGTGTAATTCGTCACTGGTAATGTATATTCTCTATCATTTGAATGCTCATTTGTCACGATCGGTCGCTTGTGAGCGCCGCAGGGGGGATCTAGACTACTGAAATACTATATATGATTGTGTTGACCGACTGAAAAGCATTTAAATTTCTTTTACTAAGGCAATATTGAAATATTGCTTCCAACACGATAAAGGTACTATCCTCGTACGGTAATGAGAGTATGAAACACACAAAATTGAGAGACTAGTTGACATTCATTGTAGCCGCGGATCGAACCACTGAAGTGGAACATAAATTTCAAGCTGAAGCTACAGAACTACTGTGAAATTTTATTTCTGACTAACAAATTGTTTGCGTAATAAATGTTTTCAGTATCTCAACAAAATAAGGAGTCATCCTTGTATGAGCTCAGTTGCACCATAGTGTGGTAGCGTTCCAAGAAATGCCACTCGCTATCTGTTGACACAGTGATTACGAGGTGACAGTACCAGTAAGAGTCAAACAGACAAGTTGGTTGTTATGGAAACATACTGTAGAATTACAGACCACCAAGTCCCGTTACACTCTGCAGCGAGAAATTACAGTAAGCGATCAGGAGGTTGCGAGAGAGCCTGCTAAATAACGGACCCAATTCTTCAATCCTTCGAGGTGGCCGTACTACCATTTGCCTGGATAAGAATAGGGAAATTGGGAATTCTTAGATGGCCGAGGTAGGGTTTTTTAACCTACCTATTCTCAATTCCACCCCAGGATGCTATGTGTATCCCTTTCTAGCCTTCAATACACGATTACATTTCTTAGCAGAGCCGTGAATCGAACACAAGACCTTTGGAATACCAACCACTTACAGAATATCAGTCAACAGTTGTGGTACCGGGTGAGTTAGCCGTGGCGTTACGGCATGACTGCTGGCAGTCGCTCACATTCGGGAGGCGAGGAGGTTCGAATCCCCCCGCCGGCAACCATGAAGATGGTCTTCTGTGGTTTCCCATCTTCCTTCCAGTCAAATGCCGGGGTTGGTCCGTAACTATAGGCCACAGCCGCTACCTTCCAACTCCTCGTCCTTACATTCCCACTTTACTCCCCAACGGTACTTGTAGCTCACCCATTGGGTGTCCGTCTAGATGCAGCTACAACAAAACTGACGAGCCGAACATGTCCTCGGACACTCCCGGCCCTAAAAAAAAAGCCATACGCTAAAAAGCTAAAACAAAAACTAAAAAAAACAGTTGAGGTAATTTTTTTTGGTAAAGTTATCATTCTCTCAAGGAAGGAAGGAAGGAAGGAAGGAAGTGATTGAGGGAGTGTGGAAGAAAGGGGTGGAGAAAGGGAGAGATGGAGGGAGAAAGGAGGAAACGATGAATGAAGGAGGAGGGAGCAAGGAATGAAGTGAGGAGAAAAAGAGGGACGAACGGCTGCATGAATAAAGGAAGGAAGATAGAAAGAAGGAAAGAAAGAAAGAAAGAAAGAAACGTAGTAAAGGAGGGATAAAACAGAAGGAGGGAGGGAGGTAGTTAGGAGTGAATAAAGGAAGTGCGGAAGGAGAGAAAGAAAAATGACAAAAAGGGGAAATGGATGGAAGAAGGAAAGAAGGTAAGAACAGAGGAAATAGAAGAGGGAGGAAGAAATGAGTAGAGGGAAGAAGGGAGGGAGGTATGAATAAGAGAATCGAAGGGAAAAGAGGAGCAAGAGAGGTATGAGTAATAGAATAATTTTTCTCTGATATTCTTCATTGCTAGTTCAATGTTCGGATTGAAAAGTATAGGTGACTTGTTCCAGCCTTGCCATACACCTTTTTAGCCTACTTTTGATTTTTGAAAGAAAAAAAAAAGTAGACTTGTTAGAATTACACGGGACAAAATTTGTCAGTCTGTGTGTGAGTGTGTATGTCGGTCACAACCCCCTATCAATTCAAACACGACGAAACCCAAATAAACGAAATTTGGTACAGAGGTAGCACTAGCAAAGGGCACCTCAGTGTCTTGTTGTATATTGCCGCAATCTTTACCAAAACTGAATGGTGGCCACCCAAACGTTCAAAACGTAAAATCAAATTACGACAAAACAGAGCACGATTCTCGAGTTTTTCACAAGTTGGATCGGCGAGAAATACGTCATCAGCATATAAGATTGTCCTTGGGTGAGGTGTTTGTTTGTCGGCTGGTACTGTATCCATGCACAAAATATTATTTTTAAGAGGTATAACCTAGGTATATAAGTGTGTGTGGTTAGTGTAAGAGCCCTAACTTCACAACTATAAAGGCACCAATAATAATAATAATAATCTTCTTATATAAATAATTCATGCTTTTGGGCTAATTAGCCCAAAAGCATGATTTATTTATATAATAATCCGGGCCGTGAAAGCCTTAATATGCAAAATAATCTTCTTCTTCCTCGTTAGGAATTTTCTACAATACAGTAGTTTTCCTTCAACCCAAAAATATTCTACCCTTCCACAAATTTCGGCGTTCAGCTTCTTCCTCGGTTAAGCCTCTGGAAGCTATGCTCCTTTTTACACCATCCATCCATTGTTTTCCTGGTTTGCCTTCAGCTTGCCAATGTAATATTATATTTGGAGTTCTACTATATTGCATCCTTTTCACATATCCAAATCATTTTTAGCCTACGTTTCACATTTTGCAAAAATGAGGAAAAAGTAGACTTATGAGATCGATCCGGGAAAATGTCTGTCTGTCTGTCCTTCTGTCTGTCTGTCTGGCTGGCTGGCTGGCTGGCTGTGTGTGTGTGTGTGTGTGTGTCCCCTATCAACTCCTAAACGGCTGCAGCAATCGAAACCAAATTTAGTGTGAGTAAAGATGTATACCGGAATATCTCACGTCCATATTTGAAAATGATGTCAGTGCTTCCAACTACTGAAAAAACGCACTAGAAATTTGAGCTCCATGTTGGATATCTTGGAAGGTAAGCATCGGAGCTATTCCAAAATTGGCACACTTGTAGATAATACTATTTAAGTTTAATTTCCAGGAGGTCATACATGACAGTGTTGCCAAAATAATTTTAGGCCTTCTGATAGGTCCAATTTTTAAATGCATATAACTTCTACACTATCAATTCGATTTCAACCAAATTTTGTATGTAATATGTGTACATAAACAGATATGACTGAGCTTATTCTTAAGAGCCACCAGGGCTGCCAACTGTTAATAATTCCTCTCTCTATTTTTTATCCAAATATCAATATATCAGAAAGTATGCAAGCCGACAGCTTTAAACTATGCACACGTATAGTACCTGACATTTTAGATTAATTTGGAGTAACTTATATACGTCAGTTCTACCAACATGATTATAAGCCTGCTGATATTTTAAAATGCATGTAACTTCTATACTAACAAATTGATTTCATCCAAAATTGGCACAACAAGATATCATAATATTTCAGATTATTTCTGACCAGCACACGCATGACATTGTTGCCAATAAGCTTTTACGCGTGCTGATAGATCCAGTGTCTAACTGCATGTAACGTCCATTGGACTTCAACCAAATTTTGTATTCTGTACCTTAAGAGTTGGAACTAAGAATATATTTAGTCACCAGGGCTGCCAACTGTCTTGCTCTATTAGGCTACATTATACCAGGAATATTTCGAACTAATTAGACATTTCGATGTTACCAACTTAATGTCGTCATTAATCTAGATAGGTTCATATACTGTAGATTAATCATTGGCTTGGAAAGTAGGCTCTTTAGTTCTTCACGGAACTACTTGTTATCTTCTTAATTCAACTACTTCTTGTACACTTTTAGCCTACTTTTCACATTTTGTAAAAATTAGGAAAAAGTAGACTTAGGAGATCGATCCGGGCAAATGTGTGTCTGTCTGTCTGTGTGCCCCTCCCCCCTATCAACTCCTAAACGGCTGCAGCAATCGAAACCTAATTTGGTATGAGTAAAGATCGACACTTGAATATCTCAAGCCCATATTTGAAAGTGATGTCAGTGCTACCAACTGCTGAAAAACTGCAAATGAAATTTGAGCTCCATATTGGATATCTTGGAAGGTATGCATGGGAGGCATTCCAAAATTAGCACACATATAGATAACAATATTTTAGTTTAATTTCCAGGAGGTCATCCATGGCAATGTTGCCAAAATGATTCTAAGTCTGCTGATAGATTCAATTTTTAAATACATTTAACTTCTATACTATCAATTGTATGTCAACCAAATTTCGTATGGGCTGTGTGTACCATAACAGATATGATTATGCGTATTCTTAAGAGCAACCAGGGCTGCCAACTGTGAACAAATGCTGTCTCTATTTTTTTACCCTAATACCAATATATCAGAATGTATGCAAGCCAACAGCTCTAAACTTTGCACACGTATAGTACCTGACATTCTATATTAATTTGGAGTAACTTATATCTGTCAATGCTGCCAACATGATTCTAAGCCTGCTGATAGGTTCAATTTTAAAATACATGTTACTTCTATACTAACAAATGGATTTCATCCAACATTGGCACAACAAGAGATCATAATATTTCAGATTATTTCTGACCAACACATAAATGACATTTTCACCAACATGATTTTACGCGTGCTGATAGATCAATGTCTAACTGCATGTAACGTCCATGCTATCCATTAGACTTCAACCAAATTTTGTATTCTGTACCTTAAGAGATGGAACTAAGAATATATTCAGTCACCAGGGCTGACAAATGTAGTGCTCTATTAGCCTTCATTATACCAGGTATATTTCGAACAAATTGGAAATTTCGATATTACCAACTTAATTTCGTCATTAATCTAGATAGGTCCATATAGATTAATCTTTGGCATGAATCTTAAATTTTAAGAAAAGTAGGCTCTTTAGTTCGTCAAGGAACTTCTTGTTTTCTACCTGCATTATTTCTCTGATTCTCGTATTTCTAATTTTATCGAATCTTGATTTTCTTGCCGCCCTTCTCAAATAATAATAATAATAATAATAATAACAATAATAATAATAATAATAAATACAGAAAAAATGTCTTGCATTGCCATTTATGATGAATGCTACTTTTCCTTTAAGCTATTAACAAGTAGAGGGACGTGTATTTCCTTCGCCCCAAAATGTGGCAATACAACGGTTGTGCTTAGGGGTTTATAAATGCCTTGCCGTAACTGTCTGTAAGACATGTTGCTAAGAGCTATGGTTGTACATGTACACGGAAGTGAGAAGAGTACTGTGCATCCCTCCAGCTTTCTCGTGTCTTACATGACCTCAATGTTACAGCATACTGATCTCTTTGATCTGGAAGATAATATAACGTATTGTGTGTTTCACGCTGCTATAATGGTTGTATTCATGGCGAGATGTATGGAGTCATGATGTCTTGAGCGTCAAGTTTATGATGTACTGCTTAACATCGGTCGGCACCAGTGCTTTAAACTATATCATGTATAAGGTTTGGTTGTTTAGGACCTAAAGAAACGAGAAATATGCGGTCAAATCTGCCCTAAAATACTGAAATATGATCCAAATAGAGGTACAATATGACCTAATATATTTGCTTGCTTTCTAAAAATAAGTGCTAATAATATAATGAAATGTTATTTTTATTTTTCTGCACTCAAACATAAAAAATTGTTAAAATCTACGCTGATTTCATGAATAGGCCTACGATTTTAAAAAAACTCAAAATTTTATCGCAGAATGTTTCAAAAGGCTCGCAGAAAGCAGCAAATTCTTCACCTTTTCTCACTTTAAAAACTGCAACACTAATCACATTTCCTGTAAATAGAAACAAAATGCCCTAAGTTTAATATACTACTAAGTTTAGTTACAGTATTTTCTGAAAGTCTGCAGCAATTAATTGGAAAGTTTTTAAATTTTGAGCGCCGCTAACGCACACCATGCAGCGGCCAGTGGATACCATATTTTGAGTCCACCATATCTACCTCTAAAATATTACCAAAATATGACCTTAATACATTAATATTCATGAAATATGACAATAACCATGAAAATGACCCCAATATGCATTTATATGCTCTATATAATCCACCTAAAAGGAATCAATGAACATTGAACTCCTGCTTAAGTACAGTTTTTAATGAAAATGTTGTCAAGGAAAAAAATATGACTTTTCCTTAACATCCGAACCTTAATCATGTATATCCATTGTAGTTGTTGTTGCTTATTTTAGGGGCTTTGCGACATCGTAGTCATGTAGTTCTGTGTACTTAGGTGTGTGTGGAATTTGTGTGATAATCTGCGTCACAGTGATGTCTCTATTAGTTCTTTCTCACACTTTGGGAACCACTTTGTTCTAGATGTCTTGGATTTTAGAAAATTCCAGATGTTCTTTGTGGGCCAGTCATTGTCCATACGGAAGATGTGCCCATAGAGTATTAGTCATGTCTTTTTGATTGATGTTGGTATTGGTTCTATCTTACTGTATGTTGGATCTCAGTCGAACCTACCCGTCAAGACATCTGTTGCCCAAGATCTTCTTTAGTAGCCTACGTTCTCTTTTAAGTAGCTGGTCAACTCGTCCTTTTCGATTCAAACATAAAGTCTCCGAAGCATATAAACCTTCTGGTCTAACAACTGAGCTGTAATGGAATATTACATATTTCACCTAATATTATTACATACATATGTACATATTTTGCATGAGGATAATATAGAGGTGTGCTAATTATTAGACTTGATGGCAGTTTTCAAAAATTGCATTTACACTTTTCACGGCTTAATGCACTAAAAAATATGTTTGCAAGG
Organism: Meconema thalassinum; assembly: GCA_946902985.2. Classification (NCBI taxonomy): domain Eukaryota; kingdom Metazoa; phylum Arthropoda; class Insecta; order Orthoptera; family Tettigoniidae; genus Meconema; species Meconema thalassinum. Next base: position 191,983,659 of record OX336395.1, read on the forward strand.
CGTTGAATTTATTTCCAATGTTCAACCAAGAGTCTTAATTATATTTTATTTTGAGAAACTTAAAGTAAAATGATTTTTTAGAATTTCCACTAACAGAGGAGCCTTACTAATGCAAAATGTCACACGTCTTGTTTTGATTACTTCGCTCTACTTTTCGTGTGAATTTATAGCAGCGAGATTTGGGGTCTCTCTTTTACTGATAATCCGCTCTTGAACTATTCAAAGATTCATGAACTATGGATTGAAATCACCTGACTTAGAGGGTATATTCCAAGTCAATGAAAAAATAGAAAACGGACCCAGGTTAGGTATCCCTCGGAATCCCCTATTCTAAAAGTTTCCAGACACAATTCCTTATGGGAAAAGGTGCAGGTCCACGGGTGAGAAAACATTACTTTGTAAGTAGGGTAACAAAAGATGCCAGCAGTTGGTCAATAAAATGATTTTGACAAATTGTATCGGCCGGAGCTGAAAAGCAAGTCAAAAATTGTCATTTTGTATAGAATTAGTATTTTGAAGTATTGACCCAAGGGCCTTGGATCGTCATAGGAAATAATTAAGTCAGCCTTCTGTTAAAGCCAGAAACCACTGTTACATGTAGTGCGATCAGAGGAGAAGAGCATTAAGTCAATGACTTGCTGCCTTTCAGCGCCGTATTCCGTACTTAATGTTGGTCGCACTGCCAGATTCCCGCGTGTTACGGTGCTAATGTAAATTACATTTAACAGCGTTTAGGTGGTTTTTATGTTACAAATCCATTTTAAAATAAATTATCATGTGAAATATCCATTCTGGATGTCTTTATGCCGCAATAAACTGACCACTGAGTTGAAAGGTATTAAGTCACGTTTCCAAAATTGATTTGAAAACTACGCTTATTAAATTATAATTGTTATTCCGCTAACACAAATATAACCTGAATAGTTGCTTCACAACACAGATGACTAATATAGTGTGTTTGTTAAGTTCTGTTCTGGCAATCCGCCTCCTGAAAAGTAATGAACTGATTTAATGCTTTTCAGCTCCAGCCGATTCAATTGTGACTGGTTTAAATTCTTTATTTGATTCTAATAATTTCCACACCTCTGTACATAAAAATCCTAGCTCTAGTTATAATATTAAAATCAGTATTGCATTGGCTTCTTAAGCTGCATGTTCCCCCTTGACGATAAGCCCTCAAAATAGAACTATAAAAACAAATTAGGCGACGCTGAAAATTAATTAAAAACTTACTATACTAGATTTGTTATCTTTTAAAAATAAAATCACCACCACAACCAACCAACCAACCAACCAACCAACCAACTCGCTTGAATGTGATGGTTGATTCAAATCACGTACAGTATATAATGCAATGACCATGCCAGTTAACCCTTTATTGGGCAGACTATTTTTTTTTAAATTATTTCATTTGTATTTATTAAAATTTTCATTCTAACTCAAATTTTGATTTAATTTTAATTATTTTATTTATTCATCAATATTATTATTATTTTCAATTTTTTATTTATTTTATAATTTGTAATTTTATAATCTTAAGTTTTTGAATTCTAATTTTATTTTATTACTTTTCATTGTAATTTAATTTTTGTGTTCAACCACACAAGTGTTCAAGAGGAGCTGTCATTTCTGTTCTAATTTACTGGTAACTTTTAATATTTTTAAATATATTTATTAGTTAAAATTTTATCCCATTCAAGAGACACAGATTTTTTTCTTTCAGAAATACATTATTAACACTTTTACAAAAATAAAATAAAGAAATGTTGTAATTAGGCTGAGAGACTGAACCATTGAAAATATAGGCTAAACCCTTTTAAAAAATTAGTGGTTAATATAGATACCACTGACCTATACAGGGTTAAAACAGAAATGCCCATTTAGAATATTCCATAGTGTTTAATGGTTTACATTTGGGGATGTTAATTCCCACTGATTCTACTGAGGACGACAGTTTAACCAGAGAAAATGTAAATGTAATTACAAAGCTATTATTTGTTGATTGAACCTTAACTAACCTGTCTAACTTAGCAGTCATGTTAATATATTTCAAATATTGGACAGTTTAATTATAGAAAATAGAACAGTAATTACAGGCTTATTAAACCACTATACCGTGTTCAATTAAATAATTATAAACTATTGACTGATCGTTCTACTATAATGCAGTTGAAAATTATTATAATTTGTGCGCTGTAATATTACTAATTATTAGTAAGAATAATACGGAGGAAGATTTTCAGTGCACATATAAAGAGATTTTGGTAAAAGCAGAAAACATCATTAGCTAAATAAGTTATATCGCGCTCCACAGATAACAATTTAAAAATAATATTAAAAATAATAATGATAATAGTCTAATAATAGGTCCAATGAAATCCTTTCAAACAGACAAGAAGCAACCCATTCCATAGAAAAATTGCATGCTATAGTCGCAAGAACCGGACTTCAAATATAATTTGAAAAGACGCCGTTTTGGAAGGCACTAAATCAAGATTTGACAATCAACCACTAATCACCAAATACTGAGTAATTTCCCAAGTAAACAAATTCAAGTATCCAGGCGAAATTATTTAGCCAGCAGGGTTAAATCAGGAAGCTAACAAAGAAAAAACTGCTAAATTGCAAAGGGCTTACAAAATCACATGGAACAGATACAACAAAAGATGTATCTCAAAGGATGCAAAATTATGACACTACAACACAGTCATCAAACCAGAGGCACTGTATGCATCCGAAACACTGATAATTGGGGGCAGGTCACAAATGAAAAGCATCGAGAAACAAGAGAGGAAAATTCTCAGGAAAGTCCTAGGACCAAAGTTTGAAAATGGAATTTGTATGAAAAACAAAACTACTTGAAATTTTTCAATCTACAGAAAAAATCACAGATACTATCTGAAAACGACGATTAAAATTCTACGGACACCTTCACAGAATGGATAACGACAGACTGACAAAGATAATTCTAAATCTAGCGCTAACCCTGAGAATCCGCAACAATTGGTTAACAGAAATACATGAAGATCTACAAGAAATAGGTATTGCTGAGAAAACCATTCCAGATAGAGTAAAATTTAGAAGCGTATTAAACAAACATAAATTTGCAGAGAAACCTAAAAGGAAAAAATACAGGCTGGACGGAAGCACGCAGAAAGGAACACAGTGAACGAATGAAGAGATATTGGGAAGAAAGAAGAAGGAACATTGTGCAAAATAAGTTCAAGCGCGCTCCGTAGTTGGGCATAACGATTTTAAAAAAAATGAGTCCAAAATTAAACATTATAACAACAAATTTACTACGCACAATTTGCAAAATATATACAGTAAATTACATCAGGCTCAAGAATCAGAGCAAAATTCAGTCAGAAGGACCGCTCTCTTCTTACACTCCATTGCGTGATATATATCACATTGTTCTCCACACAAAACACATGTACACTCAAGACTATCCTGGTAAAAGGACTCCCTGGTACAAATACGATGATAGAAACCGTGCATCGCAAAGCGCGTCATCAGGTGTCGCAGCTCGTATTCTTCTTTCATCCAAACTTTGTTGATCATTGCATCTGTTGTGAAGACGATTTCTTCGATAGAGTCCCTTTTCCCTCGTAGCTCTTGTAATAGTGCTTTGTATGATGGAGTGTACTACAGATGCATTTGCAGTCTTAGGTCTTATACCAAAAAGGTTTCCCGGGCTAAGACATACACGTATCGGGATCGAGCAATTTTTTTGAGGTATCTCGGTTTCATGCTTTCCAGTTTCTTCAGCTGACTACGTGACAGGAATTGCCAAATTAAATCCAAGCCGTATGTGAGACGTGGAAGAGTCCCATGACTGACTCCAGTGACATTCTTTGTAGGTGTCCGATGTCACTTATACTTCTAAGTGTAGCAGCTAATCTTTCCTTTATATGCACCGAGAAAGTCGTTCCAGTTACTTAAAGTGTGATCCCAAGATATGTGAACTGGTTGTTAGGCGCTAGTGTATGTTCACTGCAGGCAATGTAGTCTTCCCACGGTAAACGTCCTCCTCTCCTGAAAACCATAAGTTCTGTCTTCCGTAGGTTCATTCTTAGTTCATTATCATCTGCCCATTTATTCATTTACTCGAATCAGAGGCAGATAAATAATATTGTACATACAAAATCAAAGGAGAAACCTGGAATTATACATATATATTTGTAATCAAACTGTCTTTGCCCAGAAACGAGCAACTGCTATAGCATTTTCTTGTGCCTTAAAAAACTCCTCCTCATTGCAAGAATCAGGGCAGCATAAGCACTGACACAGATGCTTTGTTGTCTCCACATTCACAAAGGTTGGTTGGTTCCTTAGTTTAGGGGCTGCGACAACGCGGTCATGTAGCCCCGTGTACTTTGGGTGTGTGTATAATCTGTCTGATAACCGGTGTTAATTGTGATGACTGTATTAGTGTACATTGTAGGTATCCCCATTTCATTAGGTTATCCTTAGTTTTGCCAACACCTTCTCGTAATCTGTTTAATGATTTCCAAGTGGTCCAGTCCAAGTTGTGTCCGGCTGGTAAGCATTCTGCTGGTGTTACCCCTGTTGGAAGATGTTTGATTTTGGCTGCCCACAGTTGTTCTCTGGCTTTGTTGGAGGATGTGGTAAGTGGAGATGTTGACTTTAAAAAGCTCTTCCTAGATTTCAATCTATGTCTTGGAGGAGTATATCCGTGCAGCGGGTGTAGCTCACGTTCTTCCACTTTCTTTCTTTCGGCATTTGCGGCTACTTCCCGAAGAATTTCTGGGGGAACAATGCCTGCCATGTAGTACAGCTTGTACATTATAAGACAGTGATTAAACCAAAAGCACTGCACGCAGCAGACACCCTAAACATGAATTTCAAACGCCAGATGGAGAAACTCGAATGAAAGGAAAAGAAAATTTTAAGAAAAATCATAGCACACCAAGTAGTTCCGTGACAAACTATAGAGCCTGTTGTTGTTTGAGTCTTCAGTCTTTTGACTGATTTGATGCAGCCCTCCATGCCACCCTGTCCTGAGCTAATCGTTTCATCTCTACATAGCTACCACACCCTACATCCGAGGCAATCTGTTTAACATATTGTAACCTTGGTCTACCCCTACAGTTCTTGTCCTCGACCCTTCCTTCCATAACTAAGCTTGCTATTCCTGGGTGTCTTAGTATCTGTCCTACCCACCTATCTCTTCTCTTCATTAGCTGTCGCCAGAAACATCTCTCCTCTCCCACTCGTCTTAATACCTCTTTGTTTGTAACCCTATCTACCCATCTGATCTACATCATTCTCCTGTAACACCACATTTCAAGGACATGAGAGAGAAGCTGGTATTCAGAAAGGTGTAAGGCAAGGCTGCAACTTATCACCCATACTTTTCAATCTTTACATTGAACAAGCAATGAAGGAAATTAGAGAAAAATTTAAAGTGGGAGTGAAGATTCAAGGAGAAATAATTTCAACTCTGAGATTTGCTGATGACATAGTCATCTTGACCGACAAGCCTGAGGATTTGAGTGAGTTTTTGAATGGTATGGACTCCGTCTTACGGAAAGAATTCATGATGAAAATTAATAAATGTAAAACAAAAATACTGGAATGCAGCCGAAATAAATCAGAAACATCTATGGAGATCAAATTGGCAGGTGAAAAGCTGAAGAAAGTAGGAGACTTCTGTTACTTAGGAAGCAGAATAACCAGTGATGGACGAAGCAAAGAGGATATAAAAAGTAGGTTGGCTCAGGCAAGAAAAGCATTTCTACAAAAAAGGAATCTGCTGACATCGAATATAGATTTAGGTATTAGGAAGTCATTTTTGAAAGCCTTTGTCTGGAGCGTGGCGCTCTATGGAAGTGAAACTTGGACTATTGGTGCAGCAGAAAAGAGGAGAATTGAATATAGAGCCTACTTTTCTTAAAATTATTGAGTCCATAATATCAACAGTTGGCAGAAGTGGTGACTCTACAGGGTCTTTCATATAAAATAAGAGCGCCAAGCGGCGGCTTTGTTATCCGCAGCTGCGGTCACCTTGGCCGAGCTTGTGGCGCGCCACGGCCCCCTGCTGTAGTATTGAAAGCGCGCGCATAGCACATACGAGGGCTGTTTTTTTTTTCAAGTTCCGTTGGACTGTATAAAAATAACACATTGACATAACTAAACTTGACCTTGCAATAAGCGTGCAGGTGCTCAGTCGCCAGTCTAAACCTCAAGTACTAACATGGTGAGACAGTTATCATTGCAACATCGTATTTTTTTATGTAAAACTTATTTTAAGTACGAGTCGGCTCGGCGGGTACGTGATGCATTTGTTCAGCAATTTCCTGATGAAGTGCCACCTTCACTAGCACAGATTCACGTAATTGCAAATAAGTTTGACAATACTGGCTCGGTGCTCTATAAAAAACATGCCCGCACACCAACAGTTTTAACAGAGAATGTGCTAGATGACATTGGCGAGAATCTTGAACGGTCTCCGAATAAATCACTCACAAAATTAGCACAAGTAGGTGTTTCGGTTTCATCAACAATAACTAACTAACTAACTAACTAAAGTAAGATTTCAGCATTGTACACACGCTTAAAGCAGGGGGCCTTGGCGCGCCAAAAGCTCGGCCAAGGTGACCGCAGCTTCAGTTAACAAAGCCGCCTCTTGGCGCTCTTATTTTATATGAAAGATCCTGTATATCCTTAGTGCTATCTCTTAAGATACACAACGCACATGCAAAAATTTGTTGAGCTCCAATAGATAGTGTGCACGTTACATGTATTTAAATATTGAATTTATCAGCATGCGTTCAATCAGGTTGGCGACACTGCCATAAATGGGGTGCTTAAACTTAAATTGAAATATTATGATCTATATATATGTGCCAATTTTGAAAGAACTGCATTTATTAGTATGGAAGTTACATGTGATTCAACATTAAACCTATGAGCACGCGTAGAATCATGTTGGCAGCACTGTCGTAAATCGGTTACCGAAAATGAACCTACATTTGCAGGTCTATATGTATCAGAAAAACCACCGAGGTTTGGAAATGTGGGGTTCAAATCGATGGCAAGACAATCTCCAACCTCCGCTACGCAAGACGATACTACACTGCAGGCTAGTTTGGAGGAAGAGCTAGCAGAACTTTTACAACGCACTGATGAGGAAGCAGGCCTTACACTAAACCGAACCAGTGGACAGAGAGCTGCATCACCTCGTCCCTTCCAGCTAATACAAGATATCGATCTCAAGGAAGAACTAGTCTACCCTGTATATGTTATTAATACCGAAATCACAGAAGTTACTTTCAGACATGGAAATCCAGGGAAAGTTACTGAGTTGGGAATTGTGTGCTAGTTGTGTAATTCTGTTAACTGCGCTGACGTAAGTATATATATTTTTACCCCAAGTCCACTTATCCCTGAGAAAGTTGGTATTCCTGCACGGTTCTGTTACAACAAGAGAGCGCTCATTTTTCCGGCCAATTAGCTACAATTATCATCAGTTACACCGACCGCAAGCTACATCTCTCTTGTCCAGGGAAGTGGTTGGAAGGTAAGAACAGCGAAACCACAAAATACTGCTCCCACTCAAGTGAGTCCTCCTTCGTCTTGGAAGCAGATCCGCCTCGTTGCGTAGTGGTTAGCGTTCTTGGCTAGGTTTGCCAGACGTTCCGTTTTACCCGGAACAATTCCGTTTCTTCTTGTTTTGTCCCGCGATCCGTTTTAATCTTGAACGGAACGCGAAATATTCCGTTTTTTTGGTTAATTTGATAATATATTAAATTTTGCACCAATTTTCAAATGCCCCTCTTCAGAATTGATTGTAATATCTAGCTTGTTTTCTGGTGATACAGGTGCAAGTTTGAAAGAGAAAATGATATTTATGTCTGTGTCAGGTAGATGGGTAGGCTACATGTTATAGATTTAGTTAAGGAATATCTTAGTCCTTGTGAAGTTAAAACTCAGCATTTCCTCCTCCCCTCCAATGCTTTTACGGAGAGAGTTTTTCTGTCATGGAGAGATGATAGAAAAAGAAAAGAAAAAGAAGCTCGATTCGTTTGATAAAAGAAGAATTGTTCACATATTACAATTATGACGAAAATTGCAGTGAATTTTATCAGAAGGTACTTACAAATAAAGAATCCTTGCAAAGGGTCTTTCACATTAAAATCATTGTTTTGTAAGTTGCTGGTGTCATAGGCCTATGTGATATGTCAGCAATACAGTGGAACGTGGCTAATTCGAACTTCTATAATTCGAATTTTTCTCTTGGTCCCTAGCATTTTATATACAATCAATGCTAAAACATCGTGGTTAATTCGAATTATATTTTGGATAATTCGAAGTTTTTACGTGTAAAAGGCCGAAAATGTCGCAGTTTGTGGTGAGCTGACCGACGCAGATCATCGCCGATGTACTGAACTCCGAAAAACAAGATGGTGACGACGCATCTGGCGATGAAAGGTCTGCGCACACCGGCACGGGATGCGGAAACGAGAGCGGGAGCGGGAATGTCGCGAACATTTGCGCACTTGGCGGGATATGCATCCACTCAGACAGCTGCGTCACAATCCCGCACAGATGGCGGGATTGCTGCGTTACTGTAGGAGTACGCAGCTTGCTGCGATTTCCCGCGTCCCGCATCCATTTAGCCATGGCGACGGAACTGTTAATAGAGTGTGTCAGGAAATATCCTGCCTTATATCAATGACATGAGTAATGAAGATTAAGAAGTATAAGGAATAAAGATAAGCTCAGTACCTGGTTAGCATCAATTTAAATAATATCACTCTTTGTTTCTGTGTTCATTTGTCACGTGGTGATTAACCTAAAGAAAACCGAACTGAACTACCCTAAAACTAAATATAAACTGCACTATCGCATCGTATCGCAGATAGCTTGGCAAACCTCTCTAACGATAGCTCCAACAGTTGTGAATCCAACACGTAAACTGTGGCCAATTGTCGAGAAAGAATCCCCTGTAGCCAAAAATCTAATGGCAATAGCAAGACTTTCTTCTGGTGAGATAGCTTCCCGATAATTGGTATATATTTTCCTTATGTTGCACTTCACCAGACGAATTCATTTCGGAACTGTTTCCCGCGCTGGTCAGAATACAAAGACGATTTCGCAGCGACTGCGGGTATCGTGTCAATCCCGCTCCCGTTCACGTTCCCGCATCCCGCGCCGGTGTGCGTTGACCTGAACTCGTGGAGGTAGTCCCCCCCCCAAAAAAAAATTGTTCCGAGTGCAGACCGAGCAACAAACCACATCACAGAACTTAGGCGTTCTTTTGAAAGTAGAAATTACGAAGTGATTCCGTTTTCCGTTCCTTAAATTTGTTAAGATTCTTTTGTGACGGCCGAGAGACTTAATTGTAGCAAACAGGTAAAAATCTCGAACTTTTTTGGAAGAACATTCGATTTCTCTAAGACTTAACTAGATTGCTGGATTACTACTGTCGTTAAATAGGTGAATAGTACATTTTGGTTTTATTTTATCATTAGAAGTTTTTGAGGTTATTCACAGTACCGTTGTCTGTTAATATGCTTTGTTGAACGTAAATCATTATGTAAACGTAATACATAGGCTAGTATATAAGCACTTTACTTGTTGAAAACCTATGTAATATAATGTTTAATACAGGTTCTTGCATGAAAACTTAAAATTTGAATATCTTCTTTACCCTTTTAAAGAACTTTATTAATTCGAATTTTTGGATAATTCGAATCTCTTTACTGGTCCCTTGAGGTTCGAATTATCCAAGTTCCACTGTATCTAGTTTTAATTTTGTGTATTTGATTATGTAATGTTTATTTAATACATATGTGTATTATTTATTATAACATGTAACAACCTTGATTAAAAAGATACAATGTTTTGGTACGTGTGTTCCGTTTTTCCATTCTTGAAATCTGGCAAACCTATTCTTGGCAGTCACCATGGAGGCCCGGGTTTGTTTCCCACCTCTGCCAAGATAGACTATTTAATTCTGGTCTGAGGGTTGGAAAGAGGTATAGTCAGCTGGTGAGGGAAAACAGAGAAGATAAGGATGCAATTCCTACCTCGGCCCACCTGGAAGTGGATTACCATGGTTTCCCATTTCTACTCCAGGACAATGCCAGGAGTGGCTTCGGTGGCGTATTTGGTAGCATGCCAACTCTATGCCCAATATCGCGGGTTCAAATCTGACCGAAGTCGTCGGATTTTTTAAGAGCGTTAAAATCCCTCAGTGTGCCTTCCTTCGAAGAGGAAGTAAAGCCGTGCACATGTCATAGATTTATGGAATGTAAAAGAACCTTCAAATAACTACAATTGTGTGACGCTAAATTTTTAGGTTAGATTTGATTTACGCTAAGTTCCAACATTTGTCGCCAGGTGCCGGTTGCGGTGGCATCTAGTAGCCAAGTTCACAGCTAGGTGTCGTTGACGGTATCATTATGTAGCAAAAGTAGGAATTACTTGAAATTGATCGTCTGCAGTCCTTAGCTGAACTACAGAAAAAGCACACTTAATACAGCCATCACAATGAACGCCGGTTATCAGACAGATTCTACACACACCCAAAGTACACGGGGCTACATGACCACGTTGTCGCACCCCCTAAACTGAGGAACCAACCAACCAAAATGCCGGGATGGTAGGTACCTTATGGCCACGGCTACTTCCCACCCAAATCCTACCTCAATTGCAAAATGCACACAAGTACAGACACCTCACAATGACACAGGTTATCAGACAATGTTCACACTCACAAACACCCAAGTACACGGGGTTACATGACCACGATGTCGCAAAGCCCCTAATAAATGTAATTCTGGTCTGAGTGTAGGAACGGGGTCCACCCAGCCTCGTTAGATTAAACTGAGAACACGTGGGTTTCCCCACTTTACTCTAAACGAATGGAGTGATGGACACAGCTATCTCCTGCCCCAATTACAGATACAGGCCGGACGTTTGTTTTAGACGATTGCCCTTGACCTTGAAGCCTGTGGGTGAGCCTACACACACTCACTCTCTCACCCTATCGCTTCACACTTGTCACCACCGATCTGATGTAATGGAATTCCAGACTTGAGCAGACAGTATAGTCCACATCGAAGTATTGTGTGTCGAGGAAGTACACGTTACATAGTTACGAACAGAATGTCATTATATTTGCCAAGGACTGTACTCCTAGCAGAAGTGTGAAACAGATGTGTCAATCATCGGACCGCTTGGGGCAGCTGATAACAACACATATACTGCAGTAACTCGCCTCCAGGCTTCCATTAAGATTTTTCACTCGTCTAAAACAAACGTCCGGCCTGTACACATATTAGTACAGCCATCACGATGGTACAGGTTATGAGACAATTTCCACACGGTCATCTAAGTTAATAGAAAATCATCACCTCAATGTCTCGAAGCCTCATAATCTACCAATAAAAACACCAATTTTTTCCTTTCTTACCTGCGTGGCTCAGCGGTAAAGTTCTCGCCTGCTGTTTCCAAGCTTGCTGGATTGAATCCTGGTGCTGTCAGTTGGCATTTGAGGGCGAACAAATGCGAGGAAGCCATGTCAGTAGATCTACTGGCACCTTTAAGGGACGTAAAACCAATAGCATTATTTTTACCTTTCTCTCCTGCAATTAATTTGAACTAGGAACCATATCTGCCATCCATCATTACTGCAGCTTGATTCTGAACTTCATTTGGTTAATAGTAATAATTATTGTAATGTAGTTAGTTATTGTTGTTTTATGGGGAGGAACTACGAGGTCATCTGTCCCTCTTAACACAGATTAAAGAATACAAATTTTGAATTGAATTTAAAATGTTGAGGTGGACACCTAAATTCAAAATGACCAAAAATTAATAAAACAAAAAATTATTGGTGTTACGTCCCTTTTAACTACTGCGGCTTTTAGAGACGCCGGGGTGACGGAATTTTGCCCCGAAGGGATCTTTAACGTGTCAATGGCTTGCCACGGTCGGTGAGTGGTTATCGTATTGGTCTACCAACCCCAGGCTTGCAGGTCGCTACTGGCCATGGTAAGTGATTTTGGAAAGGGGTCAATAATCACGGCACGCATGTCATTCGTTATTGGCATGTTAAAGAACCCATTTGAATTCAATAGGCCGTGTTCATAATGGCAAAATTAATCTCGGGGTTTTCCGCCAACACAAAAGTTCCTCCTTTCTCGACTAGAAAGCGCTATAGTGTCAGGGAGCTTAGATATCTAACCTCCTTGACTTTCATAGCGCTCCAAGGAACAACAAATTCGACATGCAAGCTGCCCTCTGATTGTCAAATAACAAAGATTGCATCCGGCACCCGTGACCATGCGTTATAATTTTTATTATTACGTGCCAGTATACCTACTGACACGGCTCCCTCGCATTTGCGCCCGTGAAATGCCAACTGATTGCGCCAGGATGCGATCCTGCAACCTTGGGGAACAGCAGGCGAGAACGTTATCAGTTAGCCTCGTTTGGTTAAGCTATCGCTTCAAAATTATGAATTGTATCAAACCTTCTTCGCCACGTTGACATTTAATTACTGTGCCCAAAGTCACCATGCTCGTGATGTTCTTAGCTACATCCTTGGCGCCGTTTGACTTGCACAGACTATCAATGGGTATGTAAATTATTTGCCGAAAGCGATCTTTACTAGACAGATTTCTTTTTACTGTAATTTGGCTTAATTGCTATGTGTAAACTATTAAAAATAAATCGTACAAGGTCAGTATGGCCTTGGTATTCAGTTCATGCTACATTTTGTAAACAGATTTGTTTAAATGAAATACCATTGTGCATTTATTATATGTATTAAAATAGGGTACATTAATTAATTAATGAAATGTACCAGTTTTCCAAATACACTCAAAAGAGCGCCTTAAAAACCTAATGATATGCCAGTACCTTAATAGTACATTATGCAACGAGGCTATAATGGCAATAATTAAGACACGATTATAAGTTTTATAATTTCCATACGAGTGTCTTAATTACCATTATAGGCGAGTTGCATACGACTGTTTATGTTGGACGATAATTATTATAACTATTTTATGTTCGAACATAAATATTCATAAATATCTGTCGAGATTTCGCCAGTTTTATGTACTGAACTGAGCGCATGGGACGCAGAGAATGCCTTGTATTTGACCATGTCCTCCTCGATTACCTCCACTATGATACCAGGCAACGCAGTGAAATTTAAATTAGAAGGCCTTGGAACTCAGCGCAGGTGCGATGCTACCCTCATCTAATTGGTCAAACAACTGTTTCTTGAGCTGTGATTGGTGGGAGAAACTGTTTTATAATGAACAAGTAGTTCCGTGAAGAACTATACAGCCTATTTTCATATATCCTGCTTATGTTAATTGCCTCTATCAACATACAAAATTTCAGTTTAATTGCTGTAACAGATTTGTAGATATTGAGAACCGTCTAAATATTTCAGATGGTCGCCAGGTTGGATATTTATTTTTGTACTATTACATTAAGATTATTGTGTACGTGTGGTATTCAAACTGCAATCGCATGATTAGAACACAAGAAGTAAAAACGAGATTCTAAAATTACTCACAGCAGCCATCTTGTGATTATGCAAACAATTGAAATAAATTAGACGCCAGTGGATCAACATTTGTATAAGCATTTAACGTGCAACTTTTCATGGCACTCGGGTAGTTAATTCGCGAGAAACGTTCATTTAAATATTTATACTTTGCGTCGCCGCCATGTTAGATTTGTGCTCACCAGGTTACTGAAAGTCCTATAGGTGAACATATGTTCATAGTATCTATGAACATAAAAAAAAATCGGTTTGGTTGCTGTAAAAGATTCATAGATATTGAGAACCATCTAAATATTTCGGAAGCTCGCCATTTAGGATTATTATATGTATAGGCCATTGAATTATGTGCCATTCAAGGACAATTATTGCCTAGGTTCATAATTCAAACTTTCACTTCGATCGCATGATTACGACACAAGAAATAAAAACTTAATCTTAAAATTTAGCACAGCCGCCATCTTGAGGTTATGTAAACAGTTGAATTATATTAGATGGCAGTGCATTACAATCTGCAAAATCATTTACTGTACCACATTTCACTGCGCTCAGAGAGTTAAATCACGAGAAAAGTCTATTAAAATATTTCAAATTCGCTTGGTCGCCATGTTCGTTTTGTACTTTACAGGTTTATGAAATATACATAGCTAAACTTGTATCAGTACCCTTTATCACCGTACAAAATTGCAGGGTGATATCTGTAATAGTTTCGGTGATATAGAACGTCAGTGAAATATTTCGCACAGCCGCCATTTTGAGGTTATGTAAACAATTGATCTAAATTAGGCTTCAGTGCATTACAATGTGTATAAACATTTGCTGTACCAAGTTTCATTACGTTTGGATAGTTAAATCGCGAGAAAAGTCTATTTAAAAGTCTCAACTTCGCTTCGCCGCCATGTTGGTTTTGTAGTCACCAGGTTTTTGAAAGTCTCATAGGTGAACTTCTAGTAGTGCCCTTTATCACCGTACACAATTTCAGGGCGATATCGGTAATAGTTTCGGAGATATTGAATGCTAGTTAAATATTTCGCACAGCCGCCATATTGGATTAGTGAGACGTAACAAAATTTGAAGGGCACGGTCGAGGTCGCCGGGAATAGTGCTGTGAACTTACCGAGTTTCATTGAAATCGCTCCAGCCGTTTAGATTTTATTAGGACACACACACACACACACACACACACACACACACACACACACACACACACACACACACGGACAAAAGGTGATCTCATAAGCCTATTTTTTCAAAATTGAAAATAGGCTAAAAATAGTGTTATAATGACCATCATTATGATACTAGTACATTATGCAACAAGCCTATAATGGCTATAATTAAGACACGAGTATCTTTATAAAACGAGCGTATGCGAGTTTTATAATTTCCATACGAGTGTCTTAATTACCATTATAGGCGAGTTGCATACGACTGTTATGTTCGACGATAATTATAACTTTATTATATGTTTTAACATAAATATTCATAAATATCTGTTGAGATTGTCACTAGAATTTTGTGATCGGGTGCTACGCTGAGTATAGGATATCTCTGATTTCCAAGCTCTCTGATCGTCCGACGCATGCGCTCTGTGTGCTTCAATGCCATATGCTCAGATTGAGCTCCAGTATTCAGTAAAAATGTCACCGAATGCGTTTGAAAACAACGCGCTGTGTAGAAATTGGATTTGGAGATATTAAGGTACAGTGCTATTTCTTGTCTCATATTCACCAGTTTATTTACGCGAACATATGGACGGTGCACTTTCGGTAATTTATACAGACATGTTGGATTTTGAGCGCATGCGCGAAGGTATCCTTATCTAATTGGTCAAACAACTGTTTCTTGAGCTGTGATTGGTGGGAGAAACTGTTTCATAATGAAAAATAGTGTTATAATGACCATCATTATGATACAGTTTTCAGACATATAATGGTCAGGGTCGAACATAAAATAACATAAAATACCTAGTTGCAGTTTTGTTACATTTATTGTAGTATATTTGAATTTTAAGTGCATATTTTTTAAAAGTAAACCACAGGACAGTTTTTATTCCTAGCTCAAGTTGATTGAGAAAAATCCTACCTGCCCGAAATTTCAAATACTGTACTTTCAGCATTTTTCAGCTTACATCTTATTGTTTGGTTATTCACTATCAGGAAAGTGGGAATAAATCTCTTATTGTTTCCATGTTCCGTATATTCTAAACTAGCTGAAATTGATCTTGATTGAAATGCCCTGCTATGTCCAATGGCTGCAATTCTAATATAATAGCAACAAGTAGGCCTAGTTCCGTGAAGAACTATACAGCCTATTTTCATATATCCTACTTATACTAATTGCCACTATCAACATACAAATTTTCAGTTTGATTGCTGTAATAGATTCGTAGATATTGAGAACCAACTAAATATGTCGGATGGTCGCCATGTTGGATTTTATATATGTAGGTCCTAGAGTTATGTACTGTTACATGAAGATTATTATGTACGTGTAGCATTCAAATTTCAATTGCATGATTAGGACACAAGAAATAACAAGGAGATTTTAAAATTTCGCACAGCTGCCATCTTGTGGTTATGGAAACAATTGAAATAAATTAGATGCCAGTGGATTAACATTCGTATAAGGATTTACTGTACCAAGTTTCACTGCACTCGGATGGTTAAATTGCGAGGAACGACCATGTGAATATTTATAATTCGCGTCGCCGCCATGTTGGATTTGTGATCACCAGGTTGTTTGAAGTCCTATAGGTGAACTTAAGTTCATAGCCCCTAAGAACATTAAAACATTCAGTTTGATTCCTATAATAGATTCGTAGATATTCAGAGCCGTCTAAATATTTCGGATGGTCGCCACCTTGGATTGTTAAATGTATAGGCCATATAGTCATGTACCATTAAAGGAAAATTATTGCGCAGGTTCATTATTCAAACTTTCACTTCGATCGCATGATTACGACACAAGAAATAAAAACTTAATTTTAAAATTCGCACAGCCGCCATCTTGAGGTTATGTAAACAATTGAACTAAATTAGATACCAGTGCATTACAATGTGTATAAACATTTCCTGTGACACATTTCACTGCGCTCAGTGAGTTAAATCACGAGAAAAGTATATTAAAATATTTCAAATTCGCTTGGCCGCCATGTTCGTTTTGTACTTTACAGGTTTATGAAAGTTACATAGATAAACTTGTATCAGTACCCTTCTTCACCGTACAAAATTTCAGGGTGATATCTGTAATGGTTTCGGAGATATAGAATGACAGTGAAATAATTCGCACAGCCGCCATTTTGAGGTTATGTAAACAATTGAAGTAACTTAGACCCCAGTGCATTACAATGTGTATAAACATTTGCTGTACCAAGTTTCATTACGTTTGCATGGTTAAATTGCGAGAAAAGTCTATTTAAAAGTCTCAACTTCGCTTGGCCGCCATGTTGGTTTTTTAGTAACCAGGTTTTTCAATGTCTCATAGGTGAACTTCTAGTAGTGCCCTTTATCACAGTACATAATTTCAGAACGATATCGGCAATAGTTTCGGAGATATTGAATGCTGGTGAAATATTTCGCACAGCCGCCATGTTGGATTTGTGAGACGTAACATAATTTAAAGGACACGGTCGGGGTCGCCCGGAATAGTGCTATGAACTTACCGAGTTTCATTGAAATCACTCCAGCCGTTTAAAAGTTATTAGGGGGACACACACACACACACACCTCACACGCACACGCACACACACACGGACAAAAGGTGATCTCATAAGCCTATTTTTTCAAAATTGAAAATAGGCTAAAAATACATATAACCTACAAATCCTTACTAGTTGTGCTATATTAATTAATGTTGCAACCAAATAAGTGTATATATTGTAAATACCATCACCCATCCTTGTAAACATAGTTTTAATAGCCTCAGGCCCGTTCTTACAATCTCCGGTTAAATCTTTACTGGCACTTTTACGTTAAGTTTAATGGAACTTGATTGTTACAATACCCGGTTAGCGACAAACTGACAGTAAAATAAGCCTTAACCGGCAGTGAACTTTACCGGAGAATTCTCCTCCCGTAAACTGCTTTACTGCCAGATTTTCTAATATAATATCAACGCCAGCTGATTACATACATCGTCAATATGCCTAGAATTATCCGTAATTTCATGGGTTTCGTAAATGATGATGCTGTTCAAAGAAGGAGACGAAAAGTATATAAGAATGGAAGTGATTATTACGAGGAGTTAGATGATCAAGACTTTTTTAGACTATTCCGTTTGACGAAGCTTTTCCTCTTGAGGCATGTATTTGTCTCATTTGGAGATAATTGTCCTTCCATATCTAATATTTTTCTTTATAATCGTAACGTAACAAACAGATTGCGCCATGAACGCAGATCAAGATCAAGGAATATCAAAATATATATTTATTATTTATTCTCTGACGCAGATCCCCTCATGTCAACTATTGAGAGGTATCAAGAAATCTGCAAATCGAACTAGAAATATGTACCAATAGTTGAAAATTATGCGCAGATCGGCTAACCTACCGTAAACATTAACCGGAACATGGTAAGAAGGATCGAATGTTTACCGGGACTTTACTCCGACCGTAAAGCCAACTGTCAGTTAGAGTTTACTGTCACTTTACTGGAGATTGTAAGAACGGGCCTAAGTGTAAAGGATCTGATGATGAATGCTTGACGGTAGAAACTGGTCATCCAGGTGTATTTATAAATCTCATGACTTTCTTTTTTCAGTATTAGGGCACCACCCATTACAATTGGGTATGATCGTGTTGACGAATGAAACACATTAAATATCAAAATGCTATTGAATTGAAGATGGAGTTTTGAGATCGAAAGGACGAGTTCGATCTTGCTTGTTTAGAATTTAGAATAATGATGCTGATTGGTTGCTGTTTTGGATAACATTACTAATCGTCTGTTTTCTCTATTTGTTTCAGGTAAGAATCCTTGTTCGTCATCCTTTCTTTTTGTCATTGAAGATTGCTTATCGTTGGTAAGTTTGATTCCTATGTATGTAGAGGAGATGGTGGGAATATGGAATACCATACTGTATTTACTAAATAAATCAGTTACATTTTCTTGTATTGATGAATACAGATTGATATTCCATTTAGTTCTACATCTGACAACTACATTGGCATTATAAATATTACTAAGGAAGGAAGATTGTAGTTTTACGTGACCGTGAATCTTATGATTATGAGCCACGGGACCTCCTTTTTACGTGGAATCCGAACCACAGGACATGGCATTTCACATCGAAAATCTCACATGCATTGACCGGGAATCGAACCCGGACCGCCTTGGTGAGAGACATACAGCTAGACCGCTGAGCCACCACGCCCCCGATAAATATTACTGATACCACACCAAAAATTACTTTTTATGAAAATGTGCACTTTCGAGGTCCATTGAAAATAGGGTTGTAATATGGAATACACCGTTTCAGTAAACATAAACTGTTCGAATAGTGATTTCATTTGCAGAAATCACACACGCAATCTTTTTTGTTTAGCATCGGCACATCCTACATGTGCCCACATACTGCACACTACACATTTAATTCATGTTTCACCACTTCTAACATCGGAAAAAAAAATCCTCCACAAAATACGCACTTCACATCTCCATCATCAGAACGTGTGCCTAGTTCCTCCAAGTCCGTGTCGTCGTCTGCAACACACACATCATCGTTCTCGCTCTCAGACGATGACATTTCCGTTACTTTCGTGTTTCGTTTGGCTTTTAGTAGGTTAATATTCTTTCCATATATGAAAGACTTCATTTTCGGTTTGCTTTGTTGGTTGGCTTTCCTGTGGATGTCGAAGGATTATTTTCTAGAGATAGCTCCAATTCTTTTTGAAAGGCGACAAAAATCACAACACGCATGTCATACATACGTTGTTGGTATGTTAAAGAAGCAATTTGACGTGTTCATAATGGCAAAATTGATCTCGAGATTTTCCGCAAACACAAAATAGCTGGACTAAAAAAGAAATGGAACTCAGATTGAAATGACTCACAAAATGAAGTGTGGAAATACTTACAAAAGGTACCGGCAATGCAGAAGGAAAATACTCACAAAAGGAATTTAGATTGTAAAATGCGCACATAATGTAGTTTAGGTTCAAAATGCAATGTAGATTCGAAATACTCAACAAATTGCAATTGAAATTGAAAATACACAATGGAATTTAGATTGTAAATGCCTTATTAGATTCAAAATACTCACAAAATGCAATTGAAATTCCAAATACTTACAAAATGCAATTGAAATTGAAAATACTTACAAAATGTAATTTAAATTCAAAATACAATATGTGGAAGCCCGCGATTCAAAATACTGCACATACAAAATGCAATTTAGATTGAAAATACGTAAAAAATTGGAGTTTAGATCGAGAATACTTATAAAATGCAATGTAGATTGAAAATACTTAATAAATGTGATTGAGATTCAAAATACTCATAAAATGTAAATTAGAGACCGGGGACCCAATTCACAAAATCAGGGCGGGAATATTAAAGAGAAAAGGGACTATAATGGAAAGAAAAAGAAGGCTTATCCCTAGAAGAATGAGGGATCAGGAAATATGAGAGAAGGGGCAGTTAAGACGGGAACGGACACCCTAATACCGTCGGGGTGGAAGAGAACAAGAGTTGACCAAGAGAGATCGACAGGAAAGAAGACGGAGAGGAGCCCGGCACAAGTAAGTGGAAGCAATGCTAGACTCAGCTGGGGTGCCGTGGTCGGCAACTCACGTCGCACTAGCTGTGAGCTTCTGTGGGGGTGAGAGGGCATATTCCAACCACCTCCTCTAAGTTATAATAATTATTCTGATAACAAGAGAAAGGACTGCTTCTAATCATTGGAACCCACATTGCAATACTGATCAAGAATTATGCCTTATTGCTCTAGTTTGTTGTCTCGGCGTGGGTCTGGTCTCAAGAACGGAATCGCCTGCTGACATTCCCCGCTGTGTAGTTTATGGGCGTTAAAAAACTTGAACCATTAAAATTGATTGGTTCAAGCTTGTATTAAGCCAATCACACTGTCTTTCTCGTTATCCAACAATGAACCATGAATCTGTGGGTATACTTGTAATATATCGTAATGCTTTGTTTGTCATGAAGATTGCGCAATTTTGAAAGCCACATTCTTCTAGATCAGGGTTTCCCAAACTTTTTCTGACCATCACCCACTTTTGAGATTTATAATTTTTTTTCGCCCACCTCATTTCAAAATTAGCTTTCTAATGAAATCTACCTAAAACACATGAATCTTAAAATTACTAACACATACATTCAAATACCTACGTATAAGTTTAGAAATTAGAATTTTTACGGACATTTTTCTCTTAATAGGTACATAATGTGTATTTAGGTATAATTATGTACATTAAAAATTTGCAAATAACAGTTCTGAAAAAGGAATAACAATCAATGAAATAAATTGAAGAAAAAATTAAAACTACATGAACTTTTATATCTAATTAATTAAACAATAAAAATACCTATGTCTAATTCATGTGAGGGATGGATTTGATGAGTTTCAATCAATTTGTTGATGTCAGGAGCCATTTTAGTTAGAAAAATTGTAAGATCTCCTCACTTTTCAATTTCTAACCTATTTCTAGACTTCGTGGCAAGATTATTTACCGCACTAAGCCCTCTCTCAACCATGTAAGAAGAAGGAAAGGCTACAAACAACATTTCTGTGATAAACTATTGCAGTTGTAAGTAGATTAAAAAGGGAACATAATTTGACATAATTAAATTACTTGTTTGCAATGTTATTTTATTCCTTGTTTTTATAGGCAAAAACTTCTCGGTCATATTTTATATATAAACAAGATGTTCAGTAAAGAACATATAGCCTAAGTTCTCCTAAATGCATGGGTATTGTTATAACTCTTTGTCCTTTTCAAGGAGTATAATTGAATGCTGGTTGTAGTAGCTTGTTGATATACAACGTGCTATACGGATATTAAACATGAACATGAGGTACCCTTTGCTAGTGCTACCTCTGTACAAAATTTCATTCAATTCGGTTCCACCGTGTTTGAAAAGATAGGGGGAACGAATTTGCACACATACATGGCCGACCTCCGCAAATTATTGGGCAGATGAACTTTTAGTTTGGTAAAAGATTCTGTATACATCAAGGTGTAACGTTGCAAAATTTGGTAGAGATCAGATGATTAGGTTGGTCGTAATTTGATTCAAGCTTTTAACATTTGGTTGGCCGCCATTATGTTTTCCTCAAGATGGCGGCGATATAAAACATGACACTGAGGTTCTCTCTGCAAGTGCTACCTCTGTACCAAATTTCGTTCAATTCAGTTTCACCGTGTTTGAATTGATAGGGGGAATCGGTTTGCACACGTAGGCCTACATGGCCGCCATCTGCAAACTATTGGGCTCATGACCTTGTATTTTAGTCAAAAGACGCTTGCCTTATAAATATATGTTGTTGCAAAATTTGGTAGTGATCGGATGATTAGATTAGTCGTGATTTGATTTAAGCTTTGAACATTTGGGTGGCCGCCATTACGTTTCAGTCAAGATGGCGGTGATATAAAACATGACACTAAGGTGCCCTTTGCTAGTACTACCTCTTTACCAAATTTCGTTCAATTCGGTTTCACCGTGTTCGAATTGATAGGGGGGGGGGGACAGACAATCAGAGTACACACACTCACACTCACACACACACACACACACACACACAGACACAATTTTTGGCCCTGTGTAGATCTCATGTCTACTTTCATTTTTTGCAAAAATTGAAAGTAGGCTATAAACTGAATTATTTGCCCACCATTTTTTTCAAATCGCCCATCGAATTCACATTCTGTCAGTTTCGCTCACTGGCATGCTAAAATCGCCGACTTCACCCAGTTTGGGAATCTCTGTTCTAGATGTTGATAATCAGGGAACAGATTTATATGTACTAATAATAATTATTGAAATATGTACATCAGTAAAACCTGCGAAAACGAGCTCTTTATACACCGGAAACCTGGACAAACGGAAAACAAAATTCGGAACGGAGGTATTTCCTTGTAAAGTGACACTGTAGACCGGAAAGCTGTCTAACGTGGAAACGGAAAGAAATTCTGGAACTGTAGGCGTAGGCCTAAATAACCTGATTAAGACGGATTATCTATCCATAATACAAAGATATGTAATACATTTTGAACGCGGCTGTACTTGCCCCAAAGTCCTGGGAAACATTAACTTTTAAGTTTTCCACAAGGTTGCAGCAGGTATAACATCTGTACCATTACTTCCTCCAACCCTCTTGTAATACACACAGTTTCCTTCTCACAAATGAGAGTAGAAATACGATATGATGATGATGATAACTGTTGTTTTAAGGGGCCTAACATCTAGGTTATCGGCCCCTAAGTAGAAGTACGAGTAGAAGAAAACAGTGAATTGGAGTAATATTTAAAGGTGTACTTTTTACTGTGCACTGCATTTATTTACGTACTGTAATTCAGTGACAATGACTTCTAAACATAAGATACACTGGAGGAGAAAATTAAAGTTATTGAACACGAGAAAAACAATCGTATGGCTAAGGAATTGTATTGTTTAAAGTGGGAAAAACGTTAACTTTACACTTAAATCTCCACACAAAATTGCAGCAACCAATCTCATTGCTTCATATCCAGGGTTCTTTGAAAGTACAGTGTCCATCTTCATTTTTGCCACATCTGCAACTTGACCTGTACCACGACTTAAATTTTTATTTAAATATAGACATTTAACTTGTTTCTCCTTTATTGAGAGGACTGCAAATTTACTAGAATGTAATACTTTCTAGCCGAAATATGGAGTATATTGATTTTAATGACTAACAATATGGAACATTGAGTCGTCCAGTTACAAAACTCGTTTAATCCACTTGTGAATAAGAATCATTTTCATGAGAAACGTTTCTCTGGACTTTGCCTCGCATATCTTTTGTGTTTGTTGTTTTCTACTTTCATCTTTTTGCTTTGTGTTTTTAGTTTTTAGTTTAGTGTTTGCTTTGTGCTTTTGCTTTTGAATTATACTTTTTGCTTTTCTTTCTTGGTTATGGTTTTGTGTTTTCTGCTTTTGCTTTTTTGAATTTTGCTTTTTGCTTTGTGTTTCTTGTTTTTTGCTTTTCTGCTTTTGCTTTTGTTTTTGAATGTTTCTTTTTACTTCGTGTTTTTGTTTTTGGTTTTAGGTTTGTTTTCTGGAAAATCAAAATAAAGCAAAACAAAACAAAATAAAATAAAACAAAATAAACAAAACAAAATCAAAATTTAACAAAACAAAATAAAACATAAAATAAATTAAAATAATTTAAAAAATAATTTTACGACATGATCCTTATTCACAAGTGGATTAAACGAGTTTTGCAACTGGACGACTCATTATAATTATGAGATTAACATCCAAATATGGGAAAAATATGGAAAATAAATACTCTACTTCTCAACTCCACTTGCCATAATTTATGAGTTGTATTGATGGCGCTATATTTTAAAGAGGAATTCATTTACTAAAGTCATGTACCCAACTGTCCTTCACAATCTGTGGTTTATACATTCCATCGCACACTCCCACACCACACGGGACTGTTGAGTCACCGAGCCACAAAGAAGCAACCGGAGCAAGTCACGTTCTGAGGTGACATCATAGCAGGTGTTCATCTTTTGTTCCAGCAGTCACATTGTCTAATGAGGATTTATTTTATATCTCACTCCATAACCTCTTGATATTACGAGATTTCCTATCGCAATTCACCTCGTCCCCATTAGATTTTATTAAACACACACTACTAGATCAACCTAATGACGTAGTGACAATCATTCTTGGCTGTCAATTTGCTGCGTGGCTCAGCGGTAACGTTCTCGCCTGCTGAGCTCAAGGTTGCAGGATTGGATCCCGGTGTTGTCATTTGATATTTGAGGGTGCGCAGATGCGAAGGAGTCGTGTCAGTAGTTTTACTGGCACGTTTAAGATCCCCTTCGGGGCAAAATACCGGCACCCCGGCGTCTCTAAAAGCCACAGTAGTTAAAAGGAACGTAAAACCAATAACATTAATATATCTTAGCTGTCACTGCAGACGTCAATTCCAAGTTCTGCAGAAATTTGAAATAGTTTGTAAAGGTACCGCGGCATAGCCGTGCTCGTCAAATCGTGCACCACGACCGCGTGGGTATCTGCAGCAAGTTTGGAGGTCTTCGGTTAGAATGGAAAGACAGATATAAGCCGAGTTGGGAGAAGACCAATTTGGTTTCATAATATAATAATAATAATAATATCGTTTGGCCTCAGATGCCGGGTCCAAGCTTTGTTATTTGGCACCCAGAGGGCAGCTTGCATGTCGAATTTTGTCGTTCTTGGAGCGCTATGAAAGTCAAGGAGGTTAGATGTCTAAGCTCCCTGACAGTATAGCGCTTTCTAGTAGAGAAAAGAGGAATTTTTCTGTTGGCGGAAAATCCCTAGATTAATTTTGCCACTATGAACACGGTCTACTGAATTAAAATGGGTTCTTTAACATGCCAACAACGTATGGCATGCATGTCGTGATTATTGTCGCCTTTTCAAAAATCACTTACCATGGCCAGGAGCGAACCTGCAAGCTTAGGGTTGGTAGACCGACACGATAACCACTCATGTCCCTTTTAATTACTTCGGCTTTTAGAGACGCTGGGTTGTTGGAATTTTGCCCCGAAGGGGATCTTAAATGCGCCAGTAAATCTACTGACACGACTCCTTCGCATTTGCACACCCTCAAATGCAAGCTGACTGCGCCCGGATTCGACCCTACAACCTTAAGGACAGCAGACGAGAACGTTACCGCTGAGTCACGCAGCCAGTCAATTTGCTTTCAGGAGCAACGTAGGAACAAGGGAAGCTGTACTAAATCTTAGGCTTATCTTGGAAGGTAGAATAAGGAAAGATGAGAGAACGTTCACGGCATTTGTAGGCTGTTGATAACGTTGATTGGCCTTAGTTGTTTGGTATTTTGAAAAGAATTAGAATAAAGTATAGGGACGGGAGGGCGATTTACAATCTCTACAGAAACCAGACGGCAATATTAATAGAGCCGAAGGACATGCGAGAGAAGCTGGTATTCATAAAGGTGTGTAAGGCAAGGCTGCAACTTATCACCCATACTTATTTTCAATCTGTACGCTGAACAGGCAATGAAGCAAATTATAGAATATAAGAATTTAAAGGAGGACTAAAGATTGAATGAGAAATAATTTCAACCTTGAGATTTGACTTAGGTATTAGGAAGTCATTTTTGAGCGTTTTTCTGGGGCGTAGCACTCTATGGAAGTGAAACTTGGACTGTTGATGCAGAAGAAAAAAGGAGAAAAGAAGTATTTGAAATAAATGGCGTTCCAGGAGAATGATGAAGATCAGATGGATAGAGTAACAAAGAGGTATTAAGACGAGTGGGCGAGGAGAGATGTTTCTGGCGATTGCTAATGAAGAGAAGAAAGGTTGGTAGGAGACATAGGCTACAAAAACACACAAGAATAGCAAAGCTCAAGTTGTCTGCTACGAGCCTCCGTGGCTTAGGCGGCAGCACGCCGGCCTCTCACCGCTGGGTCCGTGGTTCAAATCCTGGTCACTCCATGTGAGATCTGTGCTGGACAAAACGGAGGCAGACAGGTTTTTCTCCGGGTACTCCGGTTTTCCCTGTCAAAATTTCATTCCATGAACACTCTCCACTATCATTTCATTTCATCTCTCATTTAATCATTGCCCCAGAGGAGTGCGTCAGGCCTCGGCAGCCGGCACAGTCCATATCCTCGCCGCTAGATGGGGGCTTCATTCATTCCATTCCTGACCCAGTCGGAGACTGGAAGCAGGCTGTGGATTTTCATTTCAAGTTGTCTGCTATTGACTAGCTGCTAGCAACCACTCACTAGGTACTGTGTGCACTACGGAGCTTTGGGACACGTGTGCTTGATCACTGCCTCCTTCATAGACATGTGTTCTGAAACGCACTGGACTTACATGCTGGTAACAAACCAACACTCAACATGGCGGTGATCTGCTACTCCCTGTAAGCTCGTTGCGATTTCATGGCGAGTGTTCAAATCTTGATCGAAGGTTCAAATTTAAGATATCAGCTCTTTTAAAATAACGATACAATTCTTTGGATTGCTTTGGATACCATCATGGATGCGCCGGGCATATCTCTTTTTAGCCGAGTCTTAATTATGGTTTGTGTTTGGCTGATTAAGCGATTTCAGTTCAGAGAAGGGCAATCATGTTAATAAGGCAGCGGCAAGTTGAAAACTTGAGACGAGGCCCTTATTATGTGTTATAGAGCATGAATCGAGATGTCGCGTTAATACTCGGTCATGGTTTCCGAAAAAACAAGCATTTAAATTCCGCACCATTTCTGCTTTCCACGGGAAGAGAGTTTTCAGAAGAACTATCCATTTATAATAAATTAAATAAACAGAACAACAGAGCACGTGGGTTGAAACACGGTTGAGAAATTGACAAAGAGTATAGGCCAAGTCCCAAGCAAAGAGGATTAAAAAATAAGACCAATGACAATCTACAATTTCTATAAGTTCATTGTACAAGTCGACAAATCTAGCATGCACTTTCGTTCACTAACTACTACATACTTAATTGCTATGTGCTAAGCACCTTTGGATCATGACTTGTGACGTCACATCCGGAATATTAGTCGACTATCTAGTTCACTACGGCTGAAAATGTAGCTTTGGGACACATGGAAGGAAGGATCAAGGACTAGAACTGTAGGGGTAGACCAAGGTTAGAATATGTTAAACGGCATTAGAAAGAAAGGAAGCTTGTAATTTTACGTGACCGTTAATCTCACGATCTTGAGCCACGGGACCTCCTTTTTACGTGAAATCCGAACCACAGGACATGGCATTTCACTTCAAAAATTTCGCATGCCTTGACAGGGAATCGAACCCAGTCCACTTAAGTGAGAGGCCAACAGCTTAACCGCTGCGCTACCTCGCCCCGCGTTAGAAAGAATTTGTGTGAAAAATGGTAGTGTTTTTAATATTTTCCCTTGAACTTGTAATACTTATTTCGCATGTTACTACCGCGACTCACACAGCATTATTACAAAAAGCCTGTGACTTTGCGAACGCGCCAGCGAGCATTAACTAGAGGACCTCATATTGTCAGGCCTACCCTGCAATTATACTTAACCTTGGAGAAGGGAAGCTCTTCTGTGCCAAACAATTGCGTTAGTCTTAATTATATTATTCACTCGCAATTCGCTATTCATGCAATGATTTTCGATTATTATTAATTATTATTATTAATAATAATAATAATAATCTTCTTATATAATACGCTAAAGTGTATGTTTCACAAAACTCAAGCTCCTAAACCAGAAGGGGTTAGAAGGTATGATTTGTATCAAAATCTTCCAAATCGCCTCAATAGTACAGGAAAAATCTTGCATTTCTTGAAAAGTCAACGGAAATATATTTGTTTATAAAGTGCATTTAACTTCCACATTTTTTATCAGAATGAGTTGAAACTTAAACTGCAGACTTAGAATAGTAACACTAAGTAACATACCAAATTTGAAAACAATTGGATGAAATCGAATGGAATTTTTACTAATTATATTATTAAAATATACCGTGTAATCAAAATGCTCCATGCGCATTAGAAATTGTGTAAAATGCTTGATATTTTCATTACATATACATAAAACTATTCTTAATATTTTAACATTGAGACATTTCAGGAAAGTGATACATGTATGCTGTCAGATTAATTTTTTCGTGAGGTGCCATCATGTTTTATGAATTTTGATAATTTTTCATAGTTTTTTATTTTTTTTGGTGTGTAATTTACAAAGTGACTGGAGATATCGCAATGTTATCTTACAAAACATGTGTTTCTGAAGATCCAGTGATTTTTTTAGTAAAATTTGTGAATATCTCATGCACATGGAGCATTTTGATTACCTAAAAATGTTGTTTGGAGATAAAAGCATTTTTATAAACCGCTTGCTACATTAACCAGTTTGGCTCAACCAATGAAACTTTTTTGGAAAAATTCAGAAAAATGCAATGCTTTGTTGTAGAGATAAAGAGCGTAGAGACCTTTCGTTTGAGTTAACCTACGACTTTCTAGGATTTCTAGTTTTAAAAGTATAGCCTACTTTCTATGATTTGCCTTCCATCTTCTTTTTACGCAGATAATATTTAAAACTGTCGCTGAGCCTTTAGAAATGGCAGTGCATGAAAACTTTTTTACTGAAATGATCCACAGGGGTCCGTAAGATGTATATATGGGAAAAACAAAATACAGTTATTTTGTCATTTTTGCCTAAAAACTCACCCCTAGTGTCCCTTGCATTTCTTGAAAACTAAACGGAAATATATTTGTTTATAAAGTGCATTTAAAAAATAAAACAAGACAAGAGCCCCTGCAAGAAGTCCGTCGCCTACAGCCCGCATAGCAATATAGAGCCGGGCGGGTAGTCTGTAAACATGGGGCGCACACAACACATTATGCGAGGGTTCTCGCTAGGGTCCGCTAGTAATAATAATAATAATGTGTGGCCTATACGCATGAAAAACCCTTATCATTGGAGGCAGAATACTAACTGAACAACCCCCAGGGGCTCACATCTAGTGGGACATGTGATGGCGACCATTGCTTCCACCATCCGGTATTGCTTCCACTCAGGCTACTTGTGCTGGGCTCCTTTCCGTCTTATTTCCTGTCGACTTCTCTTGGTCGACTCTTGTTCTCTTCCGACCCTGACGGTATTAGGGTATCCGAGGCCTAGGGAGTCTCTTCCTTTCCCACCTTAATTGCCCCTTGTCTCATCTTTCCTGATACCCTCCTTCTGCGAGGGGTCAGCCTCCTTTTTCTTTTCATGTTATCTCCTGCCTTCTGCTCAAGGTCCTCAAGGAGGCAGGGTGTATGTAGCCCCGCCACTTCAGGTGCACCCTGGATATTGCTACACCGCAGGGGGTCACGGCTTGTGTGTTCGAGAGTTGGCGATCCTGAAGGTTTCCAATGCTTGGTCCTTCTTTTCTCCTTTTTCCACTGACTTTGGGGCGGGCCCTCTCCTCCTTCCCTTTCCTATCTGCCTTTCATGGCTCTCCTTCCTTCCAAGTCCCTCAATCCGCATTCCTCGAGGTTTGCGGGTATTTCTTTTCTTCCTGTCCGTTATTTGTCTTATCCTTTATTTGTTTACCATTTCTTCTTCTAGTATGTAAGTCTGTAGTTAGTATTAGTTATAGTTTTCATTCTCATCTCATCGTTCACTATCACCCAATCTATTAGGGGCTAATAACCTAGACGTTTGGCTCCTTAAAACAACAATTATCATTATCATCACGAACTAAACATTTAGAAATATAAGAAGGGAAAATCCTTAGGAAAATCTTTGGCCCAGTGTCCATAGAGGGAGTGTGAATGAAAAGAAGTTCTCACGAGTTATAGGACTACCAATTTTCCGACAAAATATCAGATACTATTAGAAAAAGAATATGTAGGCCTATTCATGCCTCCTAATTAAAAGTCAAGAATAACTGGATAATATAAATTGAAAATGACCTTCAAGAAATGAACGTAACAGATGTATTGCTTGAATACTTAATTTTGGAACATGAAATCATATTTATTGTTTGGATGTAATAAAGAATTCTAGAGTTATGAATATTATTTCCGCTTTTCTATGGGACAGACCTAGAACCAGAACGTTGGTGAATAAATATCCCTTTGCTGCAAACCCCTGGATAAGATGGGATGTATTGAAATGAAATTAATCAATTTCATGTATTTGTCCGAAATTTATACAAAACGAATAGCTAAAATGAATGAACCACATTATAGTCAATGATGTATTGGAAACAGTGATATTACAATACCAGTTTCGGTTATCTTGTAACCTAACTAAATAAACTAGCAGCATCAAACTAACATTAATATTCTATTGAACAAAATGAGCATTAGAAATGAAAGATTCACAATTTTTTCTTCCAGCAAAACGTAGATTGAACTTCCAAGATGATTTTAAAAAATCCGTTTAAATTACTGTTAATTATAATAGAAATACTGTCTAATAAAACCGTTAAAAATATGAAAAATATAATCTGAAATTGCTTTAAAAATACATATCTGTTACAAATTGAGTATTAAATAAAAGCTCTCTGCTGACGAACAGGAGAATTTCTCTATTTTTTGTAAGCTCATTGACACACATTCTTTGACCACATTGTTTTAATTTTATTGAAAAACGAGGCAAGGTTCCTTTCGAAACGTTTAGAATTTAAAATTTCATTTTCACACGGTAATATCCCAAAAGCATGAATAAATTTAATATATTTATCTATTTATCTATATATCTATTTATCTATCTATTTATCTATATATTTATTTATTTATTTATCTGTTTATTTATCGATCTGTCGATTTATCTATTTACCTATCTATTTATCTAATTATTTATCGATCTATTTATCTATTTGTATATTTATCTATTTATTTATCTAATTATTTATCGATCTATTTATCTATTTGTCTATTTATCTATTTATTTATCGATCTATTTATTTGTCCATTATATGATTTTACAGAATTTTCCAACTCTAAGCAGAAACCACTGATGTGCTGAAGAAGCTACCCAATACGATATTTTCTCACACAGCTCGTGATTTGCCACAGCTGTTTGAGCACCGAGTTTCTGCTGGATGATTTATTGTTCTCCAAAGGTATCTCACATGCTCATCCATGCTTTTTAGAGAATTAGTTTTTACCAAGAAATTGAACTCTTGTAGGGAATGTCATGAGCGATCATCGACCTCCACCCGGAGTTGGGTTGCGCGATGGAGCGAAAATATTCTTGTAGGTGAGCGGCCAAGCGTTAAAGAGAAAGGCGCCCTGATCGAATCTAGTCTGTTACTTTCCCCAGGGGCTCACAACTAGTGGGACGTGGGTTGGCGACCACCAGACCCCAGCTAGGTTCGGCATTGCTTTCACTTATTTGTGCCAAGAAATGTATTTCTTTACTTGACGGCTGAAACGGGATACGCTATTAGCCTCGTGAGGCATCTCTTTTCAGAGATGGGTTCGATACCTACCCCAGCCAACCTGAGAGTGGATTTCCGTAGTTTCCCACTTAAGGCCATGGCAACCTCCTTCCAAAATCCTCACCTCTATTGCAAATACACACACCACTACAGACATCACAATGGCATAGGTTATCAGAAAAATTCAACTCTCACCTAAGGATAGGATAGGTAGCAAAGAATTGACAATAGGACATCATTCCGCCGAAATTTCGTTTGTCACTTGTTCTTTCCCTGTAGACAATGGGGCTTCACTCCACCGAAATTTCGTTGTTCACTTGTTCTCTAGTTGTTGACAATGGGGCTTCACATCGCCGAAATTTCGTTTGTCATTTGTTCCCTCCCTTTTGACAATGGGGCTTCACGCCTCCGAAATTTTGTTTTTGAAATTTTCCCTCTCTGTTGACAATTTTCTCGTATTAGCCCTCACAAGTAGGCCTAATCCCCCATCATGTTCTCATTATATTGTCCTTGATAACGTTGCTCAAAGTCCATCGCGTCTTAGTGAAAACGTTCCCCTTGCTCTTCTGAATATCCCCCCCCCCCCCCCGTGTTATCTTTACCTGGGTAAATTGGTCCAAGTGAGCATGTAACATGCGTATTTTAAGGCACATTCTGCAACCCATGAGTTTAAAGTTCTCAAGCACAGTGGAAATAAGCTCTTTCTACTTCTCAGCTTTCTTGTTTCCAAGGAAGCCATGGCTCACTGCTTTAAGGCTTGTTTTTCGTGGGTGTTGAGTGACTGCGGACATTCTTCACTGACCATTAGTTTCTATATTTGAGGACCAACGAAAATACCAGCTTTAATTTTAGCTTTTGACAATTTAGAAGAAAACTGTACGAGCCTTACAGTAGTCGCATATGGTGTGTAACATCTGACATAGAAGAAACCTCACGTGAAATTGTTGATACACCGGTATTTTATAATATTATTGGCACAAATATTAATCTATTGTAAAAGGGAGTGTTTTACAGATATTGTAGTTTATAATACGGAACTCATTTTATTATATGATTTGTAGCTTCCACCAGCACTAGCCTAAATAAAAAATACGATATGGATCAACTAGATTAATAGACGCGACACCGCTCATAACCTTAAATTCCTTATAAATAGGCCAACTTGCGAGTAAATCTAATGTGCACAGCAGTAGATCATGAAAGGCTTGCCCAGTTCCCGGACCTCTTGATTCACAGACCAACAAGTAATTTCATATGGATTCTGTTAAAATGAGTCATATTGATACGATTAGCAGCAGAGTATCAAGAAGGCAGTGCGAGAATAATCAAGAAGGCAGTGGGAGAGTAGAAATATCAAGTAGGCAGTGAAGAAAAAAAAGAGAGTCTTGGAATTGGTATGTATTAATAGTGTGTAAATAAAAAAGATTTTTGTGTGTTGATGAATGTCCAGGAGGAATACGATCCAGCTGGCAGTGCGTCTTACTCACTTCCGTCCCATTTTTCAAAATCACTCCCACAAAAATATCCAGCAACCGAGTGGAAAGATGTTACACATTAAAAAAAAAACTTCAACTATCCCCTCCCATATTTATACGTATTTAAAGCCGTTACCCCTTAAACAGTTTTGTATAAAGTACAAAAGCAAACTTCATTAATAATGAATGGCGTTTTTGGTTACTGTTCAAGGCGGACCGGGTCGATTCCCGGTCAATCCTTGTGAGATTTTCGATGTGAAATGCCATGTCCTGTGGTTCGGATTCCACGTAAAACGGAGGTCCCGTGGCTTATGATCGCGAGATTAACGGTCACGTTAAACTACAAGCTTCCTTCCTTCCTTGGTTACTGTTCGATGTAGACAGTCTGAATATATGCATTAAATAATAGACTCAACACGAAATGTTTTGTTTGTTGACTTGCGTAATACACATGATAGTACTAGTACAGATATCATAGTTACACTGGTTGAGTAAAATTCAAGTTTTAATTAAATTAATTAATATCCCTCCCTATATTATTCTGCTAAGGTCCCATTCCAGTTTTGTACCGAAAAAAAGGTCCCATTAACACAACTTACACATATGGGGTACCTACAGGTTCAGCATAACCCAATGCGTAAGCGAAACGCACTCACTTACTCTTGAAATGCCTCACAATTAAATAATTACCTTAAAACATGTATATTTACAATGAAATAATGCAACACGGTAACCATGGTAACAGAATCTCACAGGTCCATCTATTTCTGTAAGACGAAATGCAATTCCAATTATTACATTACTGTGGAAGTTTCCAGACGATTATAAGGTTATCACTGAACCAAATTAAGCTGTAAAATTCATCAATACATACAGTTTAATGCGCTTAAGGGGGTCAAGGGGCACTAGATTTTTTTCACGCAATTTTCACGTGTGAGTGCGGTACGAAAGGTCTTTTTCACCCGACTATAAAGGGTCTCAGAAAACCACATTTAAAGGCCCTTAAATTAACAGTGTCTGTGATATTCCCAGAAAACTAACTTCGCTCTGATATACCTATGAAGGAATGACAAACCCCTAACCACTGCACCAGTAGCTGAATTGAAAAAGTCTGATTATTCATACCAAGGATAAATCAGTCATAGCATTCATGATTGAGATTTTGCTAAGTGTACGGTACTCTAATGCTAGGTCTTTAATATTCTTTAAAACTTGAACACGAAATAATGTAAATGCTAAGGGACTAACCTAGTCTCACTGTGTCAATGGAAGCTGTAGTATCGAATTGGCCGAGTGTCAGATGTAACGGCACTCGTGTGTGTTCCGCTACGAGCTGATAACGATCGTGGTGGCAGTGAATGCAGTCCAGATGCAAGCAAAGCCGGCTGGAACTCTCACCACAACCTGTTCCATGGCCTTGAGAGCAGCCAGCATGACGTGTGCTCTGGCACAACGACTCCATGGAATGCAGTTCTCCCTCCCCCTTTTTACTCCTGGATTGATGGAAAATGGACGACACGCTCCAAACATAGAAGCCGGCAATGAATTGATTTACATCCATAGTATACAGAAATATCATGGAACACTACTAGTTGTCATATTTTATTTTATTATTTTATTAAACATCATATTTATTAACTGCATGCTCCATTACAATTGAAGTAATACTACATGCATAGGTGATCTTTTAGGTAAGTATGATAAAACTTTCTTTACATTATGTAACCTATATCTACATGGTTGATTGTAGTGTGTCTAGCCTAGATATAATATGTTTAAGTTTTCTTTCTTGACATAATTATGTCCTACATCAGGTTATCAAAACTGATGCTCTGCACAAATAGCTTAAAGAATTTGACATATTTAACAACAAGTTCATTCATCCTTGCAGGCCAGTGGCCTCCTGATTTCATTACATTTGTCTTCAGTTTTTCCCTTTCGTGATTTAGTAATTC
This sequence comes from Meconema thalassinum, assembly GCA_946902985.2. Taxonomy (NCBI): domain Eukaryota; kingdom Metazoa; phylum Arthropoda; class Insecta; order Orthoptera; family Tettigoniidae; genus Meconema; species Meconema thalassinum. Next base: position 192,018,729 of record OX336395.1, read on the forward strand.
ACACTCATATAGGATGTGGTCCACACTTTGCGATTCTTCGCCACACCGGCACGTCATATGCTCTTGTATTTTAAACCTATTTTTCCATGTCCTGTCATCATAACCGCCATATTATGGCTTAGAAGAATTTTTGAGGCAAGTCTCGCTTGAACAATTGGAAAGTACTTTTTTTTTTGTCATGGATCCATTGGAAGTTTCTCTCCACTCTTCTTCCCACAACTGTAAACTTTTCTCACGCAATACCCTTTTCACTACACTATCCGGAATTTTATCGAAAGCCACTTCTAGGTTTGTCCTGCCTGCTGCTTGTTTAGCCAGATGATAGGCTATTTCGTTTAGTTGTCATATTACCCAATCTAATGTACACCGGCAAGTGGAGTAGTGGCTAGTGTTATTGTAAAACAGGGGCGTATATATTAAATACATTTTTTTTGGAGGGAGGGGGGGGGGGGGTGGAGGTTGACTATCCTGGAAAATTGTGAGTATTCTCAGGGGATTGTCACCACAAAATACCCAAAAATATCAACCAATATCCTAGAGAATATACATGGTGTCCACAGGCAGGAAAAGTCAGGTATAGTCAGAAAAAGTGTGAAAAAATGGCGTGAGTCAGGAAAAAATGGAGAAAAGTATTAGAAGGTCAGGAATTTTATATTAACCTTACAGTATTTTGTGTTTTACAGCCATATTTTGATATTACTAGTTCAACTAATCTCTGAAGATAAAAAGCAATAACTCACTGGACGTTATAGTAAGTTTCCATTTTTACAGTACACCATAGAAAAATCCTCTTTTACCTATTTTTTGTACGCTTTTTGGCGTTGGCGTAGGGATCACTATAGTTTAGCTTATTAAGTACTTTGATTTATGTATTATTGCATTATAATTTACTTTATTTTGTATTTTAAATGAATAAAGAGGCAAACGTTGGGCAGCTATGGGGATGGTGGAGGCTGCAAATAAAAAAGATATATATATATTGAACCCTTATTGATCTTCGATAAATAAGTATTCATATTTATTATTATTATTACTACGGCCCAGGCAGCACATAAGGAAGTCGACTTGGATATTAGGGAGGCCAGCATTTCGTAATGATTGCAACAGAAGCTGAGTTGGTAGCTATTCCTGGGGGACGGCCAGAATTAGTCGAGTTCAAGGCCAAATTGTGCAACTACTGTACCAAAATTGGAGACATAAAGGAAGAATCACGAGGTCCTCTCAACGAACATACGATTGAATCAGCCAATCGCAAGAGACCAAGCCGTGACCACGAGGTGGACGGCGTCAGTAGTAAAAAGCGCGCGGAAGTGTGTATCTAAGGAACCGCCGAACGGATTAATCTCCGCTCGAGTAATTTGAGACGTTGGATTTATTTGGAGAAGAATGACACTAGCCCCATCTTTGTGAGACAAAAACTCTGGAAGTTTTTTTATCCGACTACGCCCCACTCCGCCGCCCTTGTCTGTTTCTCATAAATAGTCTGGCCTGACGCCAATCTAAGACTTATTGTGTGGAGCCTTCAGAGGCATACTCCACGCCAGTTTGAAGTGTGATTTTGACGCTCGAATTTATCGGAGTACTATTCTTGTGGAGCCTTCAGATGCATACTCCACGCCAGTTCGAAATGTGATTTTTACGCTCTAAAATCAGTGAAGCTAATTTATTTTCTGAGCTCTGGGAAGCTCATGTCGCAGCGTTTGCAATATCGAATTTTAAAAGCTATAATACATTTTGTTCTAAAATCAACTGAATTGTGTGATCTAAATATTTCACGCCAGCGCGTGATAAACTGTAACATTCTTTTAAAGACGACGAGTTCAACTTTAAGGGGGAAGTATCGTATCACCCTAATTAGCGCTTACCAGAACCGAAGTCCAAGACGGGACGGAAATACCGGACGAGATAGCGAATGCGAGTGCAGCCAGGATTTTGAACTTGTTAACGAGCCAGTGGCGCGGACTCGAGATGTATATTTTATGTATAAATTGTGTGTATTGTATGTGTGTTTTTATAGTGCGTATGTGCGATATAATTAGGGCCAGTCTTCGCTATTAATCGCAGTAGGACAATTGTGGGTGAACTGAGTAGCCTGCAAGCGATTATAGATAGGCAAATATTTAACATTGAACTTTTCTGCCAAGGAGTCGAGACCAAGATGATCAGCACGTGGTCTGAAGTTGGGATGAGCTTCAAGAAATCAACGCAGACGACTACTATGGAGTGCTAAATTGTCCATAGGGCAATGGGTTGAGGAGGATGTCCTTAGTCCTACATGCAGAAGCGGTGATGTACTAAAATTGGATTATTTCAATTATGTAGTTAGATTTGGCCGGGGAACTGTGTATATAGTCATGTTTTTCTTTCTTGTTTTATAGCTGTTTTTCTTGTACCGACACTATATGTTTAAATGTCCGTTGGCGCGTGGCCAAAGTGTTTGTTGATATTTTGATTTTTTTTTTAGTCATGTGTAATGTACGCGGCGTGCGTGCGTGATTTTTATCCTTGCAATTGCGGAACCCGTTACATTCGATAAATGGTGCTTTATTAACGTTAATATTTGAAATAGGAATGGGAGGAAATGATTGTAAAACATTTTGCTGAACAGGTTATTATTCATGTTAGGGTAGCCGAGTGCACCAACTTAAAAGTAATTGTAGAACACCTTCGTTCTAATTTTGATAGATTTTCTTGAGTCCTTTTCAGGTGACTAGTCACGGCATAGAACGATGGCGCCAGCATGTGGATATTATTTGTGTCTTTTATTTCAGGGTCTGTCACAACCCATACGTGTGATTAAGTGTGTGTTGATGTGTCTAGTGTGTGTTGATTCTACGTGAGGAGGGGGTAGTTGTCCTACCGCCCTTATATATTTTTGCTGCTGTTGTATTTTAGATGGAAAGACAGAGTGCTCTTGGGAGACTGCTGATTCTTGTCCATATGTTTTTCTGACACACACGTATTATTGTGCTTTGGGGCACATTTCTTCGAGGTTCGACCCCATGCTCTGGGAGGTCGAGGTTATTGACACGTGGGTTGACAGACATGCAGAGTTCCACAAACCGCCCGTTTTGCCTGTGACTTATTTTGATAGGCAGTCATTTTGTCCGACTGAACCCTGTAAGCTTTCATGTAGCAAACCTGTTCATTGTGATGGCTAATTTTAAGCCATAATTAATTGGGGAGTTCGCCATGTGTGTAACGGATTGTTGTACCTTGTATGGATAAGAATTTGTGATTAACGTAAATGTTGGCTGTTTGCCTATTGCTTTGTTGATGACTCGATTTCATGTAATTTTGTTTGTCACACCCGTGTGGTGTAGTGGTAGAGTATTTGTAAATTTTGACAGCGGTCATTTGAGTATTTTTCTATTGGTCACGTGTTAATGTACTTGTGTTGATTTGTGTGAGAAGTCCTAAGATTTTAGGCAGTAAATGTTGCTACGGCAATTCAAGTCCAATTTCACACGGAAATTTTGTGTTTGTTTATAGTAGATTTAGGAAGTGTCGGTTTAACTTAAGTATTGTAGTTGTGTTCCCTCGTGTCGGTCTAGCTCTAGGAAATGCGGATTCGTTGTCTGAAGGGTCATTCTGGATGATAACGAATCACGCATTCAAAGTACACATCGTGGTGCATGTAGAACGGCGTACGCACTTATATGGTCACTTTTGGTATCGTTTTATTTAAGGACACTTGGTCCAGGTAATTAATCTCTCCAGAGATATCGCCTAAGTTTTTGGCATTTTTATTAAGCGGGAGTCAGTTGGGAGTTTTGTTGTTAATTGTTTATGTGTAAATATGGTGATTTGTTATTAAATTCAGTTGTTTTTAACCCTGGCTTCACTCTTTCCTGCATGTTATTTTGTTATATGTTACCCTGCAAGTTAATGAAGCGCCCTGACAGCAACTTACGAATATGACCTGTTACGCCCCGAATCTGAGTCTCATATGCTTCTTTGCAAGGGTTCATAAAACAAAAATGGCTGCCCAAGTGGGGATTGTTGTTGTTGTTGCTTCGCTGATCTCATATTTATTTCGTTGAGAAATGATGCCAGGTCAAGCGGACATGTAAATTCAGTAAATGGAGGCGATGTTGTACCGCCATGTGCATTAGTAAAATCACTGAGTTCCTAAAGTTAGAAATATTGAACAAGGTTAGAATTTGATTTGGTATTTGTTATAAACTTGTTCTGGCGCCCACATTAAAATTAGAAATTTGCATTATTAATGAACTCAGTCAAAGCAGGAAGATGTTGCCTTATATTTGACATTTAATTGACTTCGGTTAATTGGTGTTTCGTAAATTTTGTTGGTTAGGAATTTAAAAGCAGATCACTAGGGGTTATTTTGTTGTTTGGGAATAAATGTCATTGTATTCAGTAAATTTTGTTACTGAAATTTTCATTAAATTAGAGCCAGTAATATTTAAATGTGTGACATGTATGTGCGTATAGGGCTGAAACCTTAGCCCATAACCCTGTTTTTCTCTGAATATATTTTGTGTGTGATATGGCGAGTGTTGATGAGATAAAGGCATTGTTAGAACAGATGTCGATCCAAATGTCCGCGAAAACGGAAGAACAATTAGTGCAGATGTCCGTAAAGACGGAAGAACAATTAAAAGAACAATTAGAAGCTCAGCGTGAGCATAGTGAAAAACAATTACTTGATATGAGCGGTAACATTTCGGTCCAGTTAGAAGTCCAGAAATTAGACACTGACAAACAATTCAATGAACTAAACCACAAATTGTCACAACAGGCGGTAACACAAACCGAACAGTTAGGAAAAATCACAAATGATATTAATCAGAGCGTTCAAAAAGTAGAGAAACTGGCAGGCGAGGTTGCGGAAAACAACATCAAACAGTTAGGCGAAATGAAGAAATTGGAGGCGAAATTTGATAACAAATTAGTACAATTTGACGAGATGGTGGCAGATAAACTCAAGCAGATAGAGGCAGCATGTGTCAGTAACACCGCGGGAGTGAAGAAAACCCAAGAGAAACTACAGCAGCAAATTAATTCGGTAGATAACAACGTGCTGGAATTAATAAAGGAAATAGATAAAGTCGAAGTTAAGGCTGAAACCGAGCGGATACACTTGCGGGAAAATTTAGAGGAGCAATTAGGCAGAACACAAGAGATCATAAGAAAAGAGATGGAAGGCCAGCTAATAAACACGCAAGAGGTCATAAGACAAGAAGTAGGGGAGCAGCTCGTCAAAACTCAGGATAATTTGGAAGGTCAGCTAATAAAAACGCAAGAGGTTATAAGAGAAGAGGTGGGGGAACAACTAGTAAAAACGCAGGAACGGATACGTGAAGAGCTAGAGAAAAATCAGGAGAGGAACGAGGAGAAAATAAATAGCTTAAAAAGTAGGATCCGGCGAGATTGGGACCAGCAGGCTCATGCGAATAAGGAAGACAGGCTGGCAGTTTTAAAGCGAATGCAGGCACTGGAGGAAAATATGTAGTCGAAATTACAGGAACACTCAGAATTAATCATAAAAAACGAGATTAGATCGTTAGAGAATGCGACGTTATTTTCAAACGAAAATATTCCGGAAAAGCAAACAAGTAATGGAAGTCCGGCAGGTTCGAAGTTGGCTGAGGACACGAGTCGGGGTCAAAGTCCCAGACTAACGACTAATGCATTCCAGCAGTACAGGGGGAGACTTCAACTCCGCAACCGAACTTGGCACCAGCCCAAGTCATCCAAGTCATTCGGGGTAATGATTTTAAGCCCGATAAGTTTAAAGAACATTCAGGAACCACTCCCAAAGCATTTCTATGGCAATTAACTGACTACTTTAATGACCAACACATCGGCCCGGAGAAACAATTAAGAATGGTGGAGAAATTTTTAGAAGGACCTAGCCTGACCTGGTTTTTAAGTTTCAAGTACACGTTTACAGACATGGCTCAATTCCGCGAGGCGTTTTTGAAGAAGTTTTGGAGTCCTTCGTTACAGCAAGGGTTAAGAATGGACCTGTACACGCGCAAATACCACAGTACACATCCAACCCGTTTTTCAGAATTCTTCAGTCAGCAATTGGTAAAATTCAGGGATTTTGATGACCCGCCTAGCGAGCCGAATATGGTTCTAACCATCGGAAAACAACTCCCAATGCATATCCAACAATTATTAGTCGCAGGAAATATTCAGACCGCAGTCCATGCCGAGGAATTACTCAGACACTTAGATGAGACGAGTATGGTAAGCCCACAGACAGGAAGAAGGAATTTGGAATGTGTCAACACGGCAGAGGTAGTTCAGGGACTCCAAAATAACCACGGCCAGGGGAACCAAAGTCAGACACAGTCCACAGGGACACAGTTCACGCCAAGAAGACAAGATTTTGACGGCCGAAACCAGTTCCATAACAACAATCAGAATTATCAGAATAACCGCGGGAGATATCATCAGAATAACCAAAATCAAAATAATCAGTGGACGTACCAGCGGGAATACACGAATTGGAGGGGAAACCAGAGACAAGGTAGACCTTACCAAAGAAATGGAGATGGTAGATGGAGTAACGGCAGGGACTATCGCCAAGAAAACAGAGGAGATTATAGGAATAACTGGGACGAACGATATATTGAATCCCGTAAATACTTGGATCAATTAAGTAATGAAGAAGCGGAGAAGGAGAAGTGGGGGCGTGCCATGGCGAACAGACGGAGCCCAGACAACCATCAAGGAGAGGGGGCAGAGAGTTTACTGAGGCAACAGGAGCGACAGAATGATAACCGGCGAAACACATCTAATGGGGCCCGGGATAAAAAAAAAACCAAATGAACTGAAAGGAGACAGGCTAAAAACGGAGATCGCCAGGGAGCAAGAAGAGATGATAGTGGCCAATATAGAAGAGTGGGTAGCATTCCCAGACGACTGCCTGGAGGAAGTGGTGAAGAACCGTGAAAATGTTATCAGATAGCTACCAATTATTTACGCGCATATTGGAGGTATGAGGGTGAGATGTTTGATTGATACAGGTAGCCAGGTGAGCCTAGTCACTGAAATTTTGATAAAAGAAATAGCAAGAAAACAGACTGTTCCTATTATGCCGGTACCGCTAATGAAAGTCAGAGGTGTCATTCCTGACAAAACTATGAATTGTAAACAGCAAGCATTTCTAGATCTGGAAATATTGAACCATACTTTTTCACAAACATTCATTGTTATTCCAAAGATGAACTACAATATAATTTTAGGAGCCAACTTCATCTGCGATTTTCATGCTGTAATTGATTTACATAACAACACTGTAAGCTTCAAACAAGTAGAAGGATTGGATCATGTGGGTTTAAATATGGAAGAGAATCCGCTGGAGAGAGAGGCCAATACTTGGGTTATTGAGGAATGCACTAATGAGGCCGGAGATAAGATCTTGAGGGGAGAGCAAGTCAACCAGACAGCAGTGCTAGAAATGGACAGCCGAGATATTTCGCAGGAACTTTGGGTGCATTTGGCGGAAGAAGAAATGGGCGGAACCAAATTCGAAATTCTACTTCAGGAGCGACTTAAGGAAGCCATCGTAGGGGAATCTGATAGAAGAAGATTGGAAGAAATTTTAAGATTACATAAAGGAGCTTTTGACACCGTACCTGGGAAAGTTTTAAATTTTCAATATGCGATGCAGGTAACAGATTGGACCCCATTTAAAAGTAAATTGTACCCGATCCCAGAGAAGCATTTTTCTCAGGTGAAGGACATTATTACTAACTTATTAGATTCTGGCATGATAAGGAAAGCTGCAACTCCTTATCTGAACGCAATATTGGCTGTGACCAAGCCAAACGGATCAATTAGGCTATGCCTAGACGCGCGAGTTTTAAATAGCAAACTGCTAGTTGAGCACGACCAAGCACCGAGGATCAAAGATGTTTTGAAAGGTTTCCGCGGGAAGAAGGTATACTCAAGTGTTGATTTGACAAATAGTTTCCACCATCTTGAACTTGAAGACAAATCCCAACTGTTGACGGGATTTTTATTCGATAATCAAAGTTATATCTGGTGTCGAATGCCCTTTGGCGTGAAAACTGCGGGATGTGCACTCATTAGAGCACTCGATAGAAATCTGACTGAGGAGGTCAAGAACTTCACCACGAGATAGGTTGATGACATATTAATCGCTTCTGAGACAATGGAAGAACACTTGATAAAATTTAAATAAACTGCTGGACAACCTGAGAACCATGAACTTCAAGATCAACTTAAAAAAGTCACATTTTTGCCAGAGCGAAATTTTATATTTGGGACATATCATTGATGTCGAGGGCGTGCGGCCTAATCCAGCCAAGATTGATGCTATTAAGAAATTTCCCACACCTACCAAAGTCAAACATGTTAGAGCATTTTTGGGAGTGACAGGTTTCTTCAAAGAAAATTGCCCTGGTTACACAGAAACAGTAGCGCCTATGCAGGAGATGTTGAAGAAAGCGAATCGATGGTCGTGGAACGAGGAGTGCGACAGGTCTTTTAAAGCAACGAAGGATTTATTGGAAAACTGTGTGAAACTTGGATATCCGGATTTTGAGAAACAATTTATCATTCAAGCAGATGCTTCGTTAATTGGGATTGGTGCTATGCTGTACCAAGAGGACGCTGAAGAACCCAAGAAGAAATCCTATTTGGCATTTACGAGTCGTAAATTACGGAAACATGAGAGGAACTACACAGTTACGGAACTTGAGCTACTAGCAATTCTATATTCTCTCCAACAGTGGCGCAAGATGATCTATGGTTATTCCATCATTGTTAGAACCGACCACCATGCACTGACATTTTATTTAAGACAACAATAGCAAGTGAGAGAGTTACGCGCTGGTCCATCTACATACAGCAGTTTGACATTACAATAGAGCATTGTCCTGGGAAATTGAACGTCATACCAGATGCCTTGAGTAGAAACCCTGAGGACGGAAACGAAGTAACAGCGGAAGTTCACAATATTACCTTGACACCTAAGGCTCGTGAGTTTTGGCAAGATTGAAGGATATTCGGAAGGAGCAAGAAGCTGACCCATGGATGATGATGATGATAAAATTCTATAGGAAGGAGTTACAACCAAATTCACCGGAGTACCGGGAAGCCAGTGCTAAACAAGCGAGATTTCACTACTTGAATAACTTGTTACATAAGTACGTGGATGAGCATCATACTAAACTGCGGATCTTAGTTCCAGCATCACTACAGAGGGGATTAACTTGGCATGTTCACGAGAGCCTAGCACATATCGGCACGGATAAGACTGAAGCTACGATAGGGGAGACCTTTACTTGGCCCAAGATGAGATTCACCATTGTTGAAGTAATTAGAACGTGTGACGCTTGTCAGCGCACAAAGCCGAACAACTTTATTCTGAAACAACCTCCAAGACCACTATTACCGCAGAAACCATGCGAGATGCTCGCGATTGATTGCTTTGGTCCTTTAGTAAAAGGAAAGCGTGGATGCCGACACCTCTTGGTATGTGTCGATGTATTTTCGAAGATGGTCGTGCTATGTCCTATTCAGAAGACGACATCAAGACAAGTCCTTAGTCGAATTAAGAACAAAGTCATTCCGATGCTTGGGAAGCCGGAATCCATTCTATCAGATCACGGTACCTATTTCACAAGCAATGTTTTTAGGCAAGGTTTGGAGAGCCTAGGAATAAAACACATATTTTCAAGTATTCGTCATCCTTGTGGAAATCCGAGCGAAAGAACAATTCGCTGTGTCGCTAAATACTACAGAGTAATGATTCCTAACGAACACAATAAATGGGTAGACAAAGTAGGGGAAATTGAGATGTGCATGAACACTACTAAGCACGAGTCGACGGGTCAAGTCCCACTGATTGTACACCACAACAGGTTGCCGGAAAGAACTTGGGACAAGATCATTCCTTGCCCAAGGGATCCATTATTAGCGCATGATTTGCGAATCCAGCGAACGAGAGAGCACATGAGGAACCAAGCGGACCGAAGGCTGAGACGGTACCGAGGAAAGAAGTTACACCGAGAGTTACAAGAACAAGAATTAGTGCTGGTTCGTAGACCACCAATCTCCGACCCTAAGAACAAAGTCTTCGCCAAGTTCTGTCCAAAATTCATTGGCCCGTTCCGGGTAATTAAGAATCTGGGTAACAATGCCTACAGATTAGAAGAAGTGAGCACTGGTGCAAAATCTGTTTTTAATAGCGCCAATTTGAAACCGTACTACAGAAGGGAACCATTTGATGATTAGGAAAGATGATATGTGCAGAATCTGTATTGCCAAAATTTTTTTTTTTTTGAAAGCAAACACTCAAATCCACGGGGAGCGCGTGAGTACGCATTTTGTTTGTAAACAACGAGCAGCTGAGACGACGGGAGTGGCAACTACGTGAGGAGAAGGGGGAGACCTAGAGAAAATATGAATGACATTCCAGCGAGAAGGGAGCACACTAATTGAGTCAGAGGGGCATACACTCGAGCAGCTGAGTGAGATTTAAAGAGATGTGTTGTTACTACAGTGGATTTTGTTTTTGAAATCCAAACCAATAAATTGTTTCGAATTTCAAAACCTTGCTGAGGATAAATGAACCCTTATTGATCTTCGATAAATAAGTATTCATATTTATTATTATTATTACTACGGCCCAGGCAGCACATAAGGAAGTCGACTTGGATATTAGGGAGGCCAGCATTTCGTAATGATTGCAACAGAAGCTGAGTTGGTAGCTATTCCTGGGGGACGGCCAGAATTAGTCGAGTTCAAGGCCAAATTGTGCAACTACTGTACCAAAATTGGAGACATAAAGGAAGAATCACGAGGTCCTCTCAACGAACATACGATTGAATCAGCCAATCGCAAGAGACCAAGCCGTGACCACGAGGTGGACGGCGTCAGTAGTAAAAAGCGCGCGGAAGTGTGTATCTAAGGAACCGCCGAACGGATTAATCTCCGCTCGAGTAATTTGAGACGTTGGATTTATTTGGAGAAGAATGACACTAGCCCCATCTTTGTGAGACAAAAACTCTGGAAGTTTTTATCCGACTACGCCCCACTCCGCCGCCCTTGTCTGTTTCTCATAAATAGTCTGGCCTGACGCCAATCTAAGACTTATTGTGTGGAGCCTTCAGAGGCATACTCCACGCCAGTTTGAAGTGTGATTTTGACGCTCGAATTTATCGGAGTACTATTCTTGTGGAGCCTTCAGAGGCATACTCCACGCCAGTTCGAAATGTGATTTTTACGCTCTAAAATCAGTGAAGCTAATTTATTTTCTGAGCTCTGGGAAGCTCATGTCGCAGCGTTTGCAATATCGAATTTTAAAAGCTATAATACATTTTGTTCTAAAATCAACTGAATTGTGTGATCTAAATATTTCACGCCAGCGCGTGATAAACTGTAACATTCTTTTAAAGACGACGAGTTCAACTTTAAGGGGGAAGTATCGTATCACCCTAATTAGCGCTTACCAGAACCGAAGTCCAAGACGGGACGGAAATACCGGACGAGATAGCGAATGCGAGTGCAGCCAGGATTTTGAACTTGTTAACGAGCCAGTGGCGCGGACTCGAGATGTATATTTTATGTATAAATTGTGTGTATTGTATGTGTGTTTTTATAGTGCGTATGTGCGATATAATTAGGGCCAGTCTTCGCTATTAATCGCAGTAGGACAATTGTGGGTGAACTGAGTAGCCTGCAAGCGATTATAGATAGGCAAATATTTAACATTGAACTTTTCTGCCAAGGAGTCGAGACCAAGATGATCAGCACGTGGTCTGAAGTTGGGATGAGCTTCAAGAAATCAACGCAGACGACTACTATGGAGTGCTAAATTGTCCATAGGGCAATGGGTTGAGGAGGATGTCCTTAGTCCTACATGCAGAAGCGGTGATGTACTAAAATTGGATTATTTCAATTATGTAGTTAGATTTGGCCGGGGAACTGTGTATATAGTCATGTTTTTCTTTCTTGTTTTATAGCTGTTTTTCTTGTACCGACACTATATGTTTAAATGTCCGTTGGCGCGTGGCCAAAGTGTTTGTTGATATTTTGATTTTTTTTTGAGTCATGTGTAATGTACGCGGCGTGCGTGCGTGATTTTTATCCTTGCAATTGCGGAACCCGTTACATTCGATAAATGGTGCTTTATTAACGTTAATATTTGAAATAGGAATGGGAGGAAATGATTGTAAAACATTTTGCTGAACAGGTTATTATTCATGTTAGGGTAGCCGAGTGCACCAACTTAAAAGTAATTGTAGAACACCTTCGTTCTAATTTTGATAGATTTTCTTGAGTCCTTTTCAGGTGACTAGTCACGGCATAGAACGATGGCGCCAGCATGTGGATATTATTTGTGTCTTTTATTTCAGGGTCTGTCACAACCCATACGTGTGATTAAGTGTGTGTTGATGTGTCTAGTGTGTGTTGATTCTACGTGAGGAGGGGGTAGTTGTCCTACCGCCCTTATATATTTTTGCTGCTGTTGTATTTTAGATGGAAAGACAGAGTGCTCTTGGGAGACTGCTGATTCTTGTCCATATGTTTTTCTGACACACACGTATTATTGTGCTTTGGGGCACATTTCTTCGAGGTTCGACCCCATGCTCTGGGAGGTCGAGGTTATTGACACGTGGGTTGACAGACATGCAGAGTTCCACAAACCGCCCGTTTTGCCTGTGACTTATTTTGATAGGCAGTCATTTTGTCCGACTGAACCCTGTAAGCTTTCATGTAGCAAACCTGTTCATTGTGATGGCTAATTTTAAGCCATAATTAATTGGGGAGTTCGCCATGTGTGTAACGGATTGTTGTACCTTGTATGGATAAGAATTTGTGATTAACGTAAATGTTGGCTGTTTGCCTATTGCTTTGTTGATGACTCGATTTCATGTAATTTTGTTTGTCACACCCGTGTGGTGTAGTGGTAGAGTATTTGTAAATTTTGACAGCGGTCATTTGAGTATTTTTCTATTGGTCACGTGTTAATGTACTTGTGTTGATTTGTGTGAGAAGTCCTAAGATTTTAGGCAGTAAATGTTGCTACGGCAATTCAAGTCCAATTTCACACGGAAATTTTGTGTTTGTTTATAGTAGATTTAGGAAGTGTCGGTTTAACTTAAGTATTGTAGTTGTGTTCCCTCGTGTCGGTCTAGCTCTAGGAAATGCGGATTCGTTGTCTGAAGGGTCATTCTGGATGATAACGAATCACGCATTCAAAGTACACATCGTGGTGCATGTAGAACGGCGTACGCACTTATATGGTCACTTTTGGTATCGTTTTATTTAAGGACACTTGGTCCAGGTAATTAATCTCTCCAGAGATATCGCCTAAGTTTTTGGCATTTTTATTAAGCGGGAGTCAGTTGGGAGTTTTGTTGTTAATTGTTTATGTGTAAATATGGTGATTTGTTATTAAATTCAGTTGTTTTTAACCCTGGCTTCACTCTTTCCTGCATGTTATTTTGTTATATGTTACCCTGCAAGTTAATGAAGCGCCCTGACAGCAACTTACGAATATGACCTGTTACGCCCCGAATCTGAGTCTCATATGCTTCTTTGCAAGGGTTCAATATATTTGCTCAATAAACCTTTTTCCGATGTTACGATGAATTTTGTTGGAAAATGGTCAGGAAAAGTCTGGAAAAGTCAGGAAAATTGACATTGCAAATTCTGTGGACACCATGATCATAACTTTTTTGTAATTATATTAGATAAGAGTCTTAATTGTAATATTCTAAATTTATATAGCCTACAATTAGTGGCAATTCAAGAAAAAGTCGTAAAATACCACACAACACACAAATAAAAGTTTATACATAATGAATTTTCTATTATGGCCTATGGAGTATGAATGGCAAATATCTAAATAGTTGTCAATTTACTAAGCAGAGGGGTAAACAGGTATATTTTACAAGTTGATAATTTATTTCTCAAAAGTACCGTACTGTGGAATGCACAGTTTTGCCTCACAAGGCTGAGTGTACCCCGTTCCAGCCCTCAGACCAGAATTGAAATTTCTTGGCAGACCCGGGAATCGAATTCGGATCTCCGGAGCTGCTGCCAGGAATGCTAGCCACTACACCACGAGGTAGTCTAATTTATATCTTAATATTGTATATAACTTAGCCAATCAGTTAAGATTAGGGTGCAACCAAATTGGCAATTATTTTATGCTTTTACCAAAGCACTTAATTTGTATTGGCTTTTTTTTTCGGGGAAGGGGGGGGAGTGCTGAAGCCCCAACAGCTTCCCCCTTAGCTTTGAAATCATTTTTCAGTGTTGCCTTATCAACAACTAGCGACCCGCTCCGGCTTCGCCCGTAGTCTTTAATGGTTTACCCAGAGTAAGCATAAAGGGCGCACAGACGGCAGGTCCCAGACACAATTCAGAAAAGCCGAGGTGAACAGCAAAACTCCAGACACATACGTATACTCTTCTCTGAACTCTTAACTCGACATGACTCGACAGTTCGATGCTGACCGAAGCTGGGGTGATAGGCTCTTTTGCTAGCTCGTAAACTCGCCCCGAAGCTCGCAATTTAAATTTCCACTGATTGGAGATTGTTGGAAGATATGAAAACGTAAAAACACTTTTAGTGGGCGATATATTAAAATAGAGATATGCTGTCGCGGACATTTTTGTAGAACATTTCATGCTGAACGATTCTTACACTCATAGTAGGCCTATATAGATATTTTTAACGGTTAGGCCAGTGTAAGCTTAAAAGGCGCATGGACGGTAGGGTTTTCTACGACTCGATTCACTAAAATCGTTACTGCTCGGCTTCCTTTGGTCATAAATGAATGTTTTTATACAGAAACCTTCCCCGACATATCCTTTACAGAATGGTGAAAACCGCATCACAATCCATCCAGTGGTTTTCGAGTTTACCCGTTACATCCACGAATTGGGGACTTTGTATTGTACTATGTAGAGATTGTTACGGACTATTCAAGGAGACTTTTCATGAGATACATGGTTGTGTGAAAGCTACTTAAATTCGAAGAACTCAAATTAATTAAACAATTTACAAAAAGATAGTCAGTCTGAGACACTAGACTTTATATAATTTCAAATGACGCATGTTACAAATGCTACAATTGTTAGAAAGGCTCAGGACTCTTTGCACTCTGCTGCAGCCCAAGATGGCGGCAAGAGTGAGTGCGCGTGTGTACAGTGCTGCGACAGTTGGTTTCCTTTGTGCGGTATTTTTAAAAGTCATGGTGACAAGTTGTGATCCACGAGACAATATTCAATATTGGGAATTCAGAAGTGCAAGTGAACAAGTCTGTGACACTCTCGTGTGGCTGTTATCTGAGAGAACTTACTACATCCCGGCTTTCTGTCTGTCAGGGTACGCCATACTCCCGCTAGGCAGGCTCCAGTCCATTCACCCAGGGCCAGCCAAGCCCCGGGCAGGTTACTCGGTTGCCGTGAGGCTGCTTTGTCTCTTGCTGTTGGCTGGAGACATACAGTTGAACCCCGGGCCCACTTTCTCTGAACACAACACCAAATCAGAACTAAACATATACTACCAAAACCTGTGCAGCCTCAATAATAAACTCTCCGACTGTGAAATTCATCTGCCTGAATTAAGTCATATAGACGTGGTGGGGTTGTCTGAGACATGGCTTACCCAAATGGTTAGCGATAGTGAACTTCCTCTCAATGCTAACTTTAATATATTTCGCAGTGATCGTGCTACGAGAGGGGGAGGGGTGTTGCTAGCAGTGAACAGTGCTTTACCGTGCAAAAGGAGATCAGACCTCGAGCGGAACTGTGAATTAGTGTGGGTGGAGCTACCCTTTCCAGGCCGACACATATTTGTGGGTTGCTACTACCGACCACCCGGCAGTCCCCTGTACAGCCTGGAGCAGTGTCTTGACTCAGTGCTCGCAGCTCTATCGCAAGGCGAAGTGGTGTTAATGGGTGACTTCAATCTTCCCACATTAAAATGTTCTACCAGGCTCAAAGATATCATGCATATTCCACACACTAAACATTCCTTAATCCAAAGATCCTTCCAAAACCGCATATCATCCCTGTACAATAGAATAGCAAGTAAACGCGAGTTGGACATATCAACAAACAAGAGGACGTTTCTGAAGCAGGTGAAGGAGAACATAAACTGTATTTAGAACTGTCATCTTGGCCATTGACGACACAGCTACGAGCAAGGACATTCTACCGCTCTTGATATGGACTTGTTTTGTTTGATGATTTGTTAAATTTATTTTATATTTTATCTTAAACTGTTATTTTGTTGTTATTTGTACAAGCGTGAAGGGCTAGCATAGCTGTAGTTTGTGCATTGATTAATAAATAAATAAATAAATAAATAAATGACGTCACGCACTCGCCATCTCCGTATCGAATAACGCCAGACCTCAGGAGTAAACTCAGACTCAACAGACTCCATTACCCTTTAACTTAGGCTTCCCACGCGGGGGCTGCATGACGTTACGCAATCACCGTCTCCGTTCGCATAACGCCAGACCCCAGGAGTAAACTCAGACTCGGTGCATATGCACTGAACAACATGATGACGTCATACACGCCGTAACCGTGACGCATAACGGTAGACCAAAGCATAACGATGAAGTCGACAAGATCATTTGAAATGATAAAATCCTACACCAAAACTGGTTATCTGAGCAGCTTGTACACACTCCACAATTTCAACAGTAGATTTTGGAACATCATCACAACAGAGGAATTGTACAGGGTCATTATCTATGTGCAGCCCGATAAACTCGGCAAGCTAAGCTGGCTGTGACTGGCGCATATCGCGGGCGCGCGTACCCGGTTCAGCCAGTGGTTGGCGCGCACTTTCACACTTTTACCCCAACATGTTCAATAATGTGTACTTACAGTGCTCATAGCAGATGCTGAAAATATCCTCCCTCTCTTGTAACACACAGATGACATCTTCTGATGAAAGAATGTCTGTCAACTCTTTTATTATTTACGGAGTCTGTTTTCATGAATCGTTTAGCGAGCCTCCTAACTGTACTGGCATTAGGCATAGGTCTTCCTGGAAACTTGAATCGAAATTCTCTTCTTGTTTCAGAACAAGATTTTCTGCTTTTCAAATACGAATCATGGACATACGTTCGTACGGTGTGAATTGGTGTCTAGGCATGACCAACAATCACAGCAATCACTATACTCACTGAACGTGCAACACTAACGTCTAAGATTTGCAGATACACGTCCATATGAATGACAAAACACGTGTGAACTAACGATATGAGTCAGCGGAGCACGCTAATCACCGGCTGAAACGCCTACGAGGGGAGAGGGCTGACTATCCTGGACAAATTGTGAGTATTCACATGACCGCAAAATACCCAGAAATATAGACCAATATATTTAACTTTGTGTAATTATTTTAGACTATCAGTTGTGCCCGGCTTCGCCCGGTGGATTTATTTGTTTTACAGAACTGGAGCGCTAAGGTATAAGGATCGGGATAAATGAAAGTAAATTTGAAAGCACCAACGCTTATTGCAGCTGATAACCTCAGTATACTGCACCATCGCCCTTATACAGAGGCATACCGTACCCATTGTCATGATGATTACTGTTTTAAGGGGCCTAAGAAATCTTTTTACACTAATTACTCCCCGTGACCGCAATTTATAAGCAGGTCGCAATTCTGCTCCAGAACATTGGTAGGGGCGACATAATGCGGCAACAATAGACTTCGGTATTATTGAAGCCGTTCTGGAGCGCTTGTTCTTCCGACTTACTGAACAAAAATCAATCTTTAAGGTTACCTGAGAGGTGTAGCCTAATGCTACATAGACTAAACTATTCTTCTTGAATCGCGCTATCCTATACAAAAAGATTTTTCCAATCCGACTGGTAGTTCCAAAGATTAGCGCGTTTAAACGCATAAACACACAAACACACAAACTCTTCAGCTTAATTATATTAGTATAGATAAGAATTAATTGTAAAATTCTAAGTTTATATAGCCTACAATTACTGGCAATACAAAAAAGTTGTTAAATACAACACAACACACAAATAAAATTTTATACTTAATGAATTTTCTATCATGGCCTATGGAGTATTAATGGAAAATGTCTAAATAGTTGTTCATTTATTAAGCAGAAAGGTAAACATTTTTTTAAAAACAAATTGACAATTTATTTCTCAAAAGTACCGTACTGTAGAATTCTCAGGTTTGACTCATAAGACTGAGTGTACCCTGTTGCAGCCCTCAGACCAGAATTAAAATTTCTTGGCAGAGCCAGGAATCGAATTCGAAGAATGCTAGCCTCTACACCACGAGTTAGTCTAATTTCAATCTTAATATTGTTTATAAATTAGCCAATAAGTTAAGATTAGGGTACAACCAAATTTACAATTATTTTATGCTTTTACTAAAGCATCACTTTCTTAATTTTTATTGGCTTCTCTTTGCGGGGGTGATGAAGCTCTCCCTTATAATAGGCCTATCCCCTGTTTCTAAGTATTGCAACATTAAGATAACTATTTCTTCTTTTGATCCTTAATGCCTTAATACTTATCAGTAATAATTATCTCACATTTTAAGTCTTCTGACGGGTTTCTTGCATTTTGTTTTTGGAGGGCAGAGACCCTTAGTCGGTGTCCTTGTAGGTTTGGTGGTGTTTAGTAGAGCTATTTGTCTTTTTAATTTGAGGGTGCACAAATGTGAGGGAGCTGTGTCAGTAGATTTACTGGCACGTTAAAGATCCCCTTTGGGGCAGAATTCCGGCACCCTGGCGTCTCTAAAAGTCGCAGTAGTTAAAAGGGACGTAAAACCAATAACATTATTAATCTTCCTCCCTATATTCCTTCCATTCCTCCGTCCTTCCTATTCTCATTTATTTCTTCGTTTGCTCGTTTCATCCTTTCTATTTTTCTTCCTTTCGTTCCTCCGTCTTTCTTTTCCTCTTTTCTTCATTCCTTATTTTCCTCGTTTCGTCCTTTCTTCCTTCCATTCGCCTTTTACTCGTTTCATCCTTTCCTCCTTCTTTCCTTTCCTCTAACCTTCTTATCCTCGTTTCGTTATTTCTATTCCACCACCCTTCTTATCCTCGTTTCGTCCTTTCATCCTTCTCCCATTCCTCCGCCCTTTTCGCCTCTTTTCTTCCTTTTCCTTCTTTTCCACTTTTCTTTTTCGTTCTTTCCTTCAATCCTACCTCCTTCCCATTTTCCTTTCTTCCCTTCATCCATCAATTCCTCCTTCCTATCTTCCTTTTTGCGTCCTTTCTTCTTTTCCTCCTTCCTACCTGCCGTACTTCCTTCTTTTCTCTGTTCCTCCTTCCTTTCTTGAAGCAGCTGCTCTGCTTTCCTCACAACGCTCCGTTCACCCCCTCTCATTCATCACGCCTGGCGGTGCCAGGAGTCAAACCCAGAGGCTTCGTCTAGAGCAGAGATTCCTAAACTGGGCGATTTTAGCACTCCAGTGGACGAAACTGACAGAATGTGAATTCGATGGGCGATTTGAAAAGATAGGTGGACAAATAATTCCGTTTTTTTATGTATCTATATACAATATGACCGAGAGATTTTTGCCTATAAAAACAAGGAATAACATAAAAATGCAAACAAGTAATTTAATTATATCAAATTATGTTTCCTTTTTAATCTATTTACAACTACAGTAGTTTATAAAATTGCATTAATTAGACATAGGTGTATTCATGTTGTTTAATTAATTAGATATAAAAATTCATGTAGGCCTAGTTTTAATTTTTTCTGACATTCATTTCATTGATTGTTATTCCTTTTTAGACCCATTACTTGCACATTTTTAAAGTACATAATTATAGGCTATATCTAAATAAACATTATGTACCTATTAAGAGAAAAATGTCCGTAAAAATCATCATTTCTCAACTTATATGTAGGTATTTGAATGTATGTGTTAGTAATTTTAAGATTTGAGCGTTTTTTGAAATGAGGTGGGCGGAAAAAAATTTAAATCTCGAAAGTGGGCGAGGGTCAGAAACAGTTTGGGAAACCATGGTCTAGAGGCTACAATGTGCTACAGCTACACCACAGGGCCATCTGTGGTAGCTCTACTCATAACGTGCCAGGTCCTAGACGTCGACTTGGTCTCACTGAGCCATCAGTGTTATCTGTATTGAGATCTGGCAGGTGCACGTCCTCAATGCTATCTGATGGTGACTCGACGCAGGTAAATATGTTTTTGAAAAGACCTCCTCTATCAGCCAGGCTGAAAAGTTAATGCGTTTCCCAAGACAGAAGTCAAGTGGAGAAGTCATTATGCCACACTAAGCTACGAGGCGTGGTCTTTTCTTCATATTAATATACACGAACATGTAAGTCTACTGCACATTCAAATGGGATTACCAATTTCATATGGTGAGGTTTCCAAACTGTTACATAGGCCTACTCTTACACCACAAAATGTTTCTGTGTTTTATTCAGATATTTTGGAAGTCTTGATTAAAATTGCTACTGCTAAACTTGAGATAGGTCTGAAGAACTAACA
Organism: Meconema thalassinum; assembly: GCA_946902985.2. Classification (NCBI taxonomy): domain Eukaryota; kingdom Metazoa; phylum Arthropoda; class Insecta; order Orthoptera; family Tettigoniidae; genus Meconema; species Meconema thalassinum. Next base: position 192,039,214 of record OX336395.1, read on the forward strand.
GTACTAAATCAGAAATTATCTAGTTCTATAGTTTAGCATCAAGAAGAGATATACTAATACTATAAGGGCCAGTCAAAGAAAAACGAGACAGATGCAGTAAAATGAAAACGAGACAGATGTCTGTTATTTCAAAAGTACTCGTCATGTTAATACATTTATGTTCGACCCTGACTATTATATGTCAGAAACCTGTATCATAATGATGGTCATTATAACACTTTTTCATTATGAAACAGTTTCTCCCACCAATCACAGCTCAAGAAACAGTTGTTTGACCAATTAGCTAAGAATAGCATCGCGCCTGCGCAGAGTTCCAAGGCCTTCTAATTTAAATTTCACTGCGTTGCCTAGTGTCATAGTGGGGTAATCGAGGAGGCCATGGTCAAATACAAGGCATTGTCTGCGTCCCATGCGCTCTGTTCAGTACATAAAACTGGTGAAATCTCGACAGATATTTATGAATATTTATGTTCGAACATAAAATAGTTATAATAATTATCGTCGAACATAAACAGTCGTATCCAACTCGCCTATAATGGTAATTAAGACACTCGTATAGAAATTATAAAACTCGCATAAGCTCGTTTTATAAACATACTCGTGTCTTAATTATTGCCAGTATAGGCTCGTTGCATAATGTACTATTAATCCACTGTTGGACAAGACCGGCGATGCCTTCTTGGAAACAATTTTGTGGTTGCTTCTGGAACCATGATTGTACCCAGGTGTTTCGTTAGGCTCAGCTGTGTTTCAGTGACCTTCTTCACAAACTTTTCTGGTTCAGTAACTTAATTATAATTACTTGATAAATGGACTGTAGGGGTTGGTCTGTTTTATGATTAGCATTTCTTAATTACTCAATGAATAGATGGTGACTAGAATGTATATCTACTATGTAGAATGACTAGAAATATCACTCCTTTATTATTCCTATGAAGAGTTCATACTTTTACAACTGTACCTGGTACTTTTTATTAGTGGTTTGTAGGTCCCACCAGAAGCTTGTCATACTTCTTATAGGTCGGTATTACCTTCCTTCAAAAGGAACAGATTGTATATATGTAGAGCCTTAGTGCAAGCCAAGTTCTGGTGCAGTATCATCTCCTAGCGCGCTAGCGGGCGCTGCGTCTGGATCATAATATGTTGTGCTAGCCATAGCCTATGTTTGAATGGTAGCAATTTACTGCGTACGTTAGCAGTTCTCTATTACAGCTTTCATCATCTTACCTTCAGAAACAATCTACTACAACAATTCATTCCTATTCTCAGGGAATACCAAGCAGCAAATCATTTCCTCAGCCTTCCTCTCCACTGCCTCCTATAGGCATGAGTCAGACACAAGAAGTGTGCTGCCATCTAGTTGAAGAGTGGAGAAAGAGCCGATTAGAGTTACACCAGAGATGAAAATCCCTTACAACAGAAAGGGAACAGAATAAGCAATGCCCAGTGGCGTAAATATACATAACCTACAGAAGAGACAGTAAAATGAACATATCAAATCAGAACACCAGGCGTGCCCCTCTGCATCCGAAGCAAATCGACGGCCACGAATATCTTTCTTCAGGGCACATCAGACATTCGGGCATGGATTTCACTTCATAACACTCCTTTCGCAGTCAAGAACCACACTATACTTCGCCGTTCCTCTATCTCGGCCTCCATAGTGACGTCAGAGGCACACACGACTCACTGACCTCTCATTGAGCACGTCTAACAGACAAATGGCACAGCGGTGAACGTTCGCGCGTTTCCTTCTTTGATTCCCATGATTTCGACCAAATTATTAATAACTAACCAGTGATGGACGAAGCATAGAGGATATAAAAAGTAGGTTAGCTCAGGCAAGGAAAGCATTTCTACAGAAAAGGAATCTGTTGACATCGAATATCCATTTAGGTATTACTATCGACCAAAGAATTATGTGTACTCGAGTTTGAAGGTTGTTTGTTAAGTAACCAATAGACGTACATAAAATCCAATACCATCAACATTTTCGTCGTTCTATTCTACGTTAGTTCATGTAGGTTTGAATTTTTAAATTTATATTTTAATATTTTTATCTCAGTTGGAACACAAAAAGTGCACGTTTTTAAGCGTGTTTCAACCATGCGTCACATTTAAGAATTATTATCTCAAAAGCCCGTCATCAGATCGAATCCAAATTTTAACACAATATACATTGGAATGTTGTATGACTGGTTTATTATTTTCACAATTGTGTGTGTCCAAGAAACAAAGTTGTTATCATTTTTGTAAGGTAACATTTTCTCGGCTCGGGGTGGTTGGAAAATGTAGTTCTTGGTTGCGTTGTAATCGGTATACATCAAAAAGTTATGCTGTATGACTGTGAAATGCGTAAATTAATTCACTTATTTTATATCGGTTTGTATTTCTACGGGGAAATAACACATGTTTCACCTGCTAGCCGCTCCGGCAAAAATTGTACAGCGTTGCCGAAATGGTGCCCACACGCATCATGGCGCGTCTCGCTCGGAAGTGATGGGCTCCATCTCAGCAACGCTTTACAGCGTTTGCTGGAGCGGCTAGCAGGTGAAACATGTGTTATTTCCCCCTAGAAGTACTAACGGATATAAGATAAGTGAATTAATTTACGTATTTCACAGTCATACAGCATAACTTTTTGATGTATACCGATTACAACGCAACCAAGAACTACATTTTCCAACCACCCCGAGCCGAGAAAATGTTACCTTACAAAAATGATAACAACTTTGTTTCTTGGACACACACAATTGTGAAAATAATAAACCAGTCATACAACATTCCAATGTATATTGTGTTAAAATTTGGATTCGATCTGATTACGGGTTTTTGAGATAATAATTCGTAAATGTGACGCATGGTTGAAACATGCTTAAAAACGTGCACTTTTTGTTTTCCAACTGCGATAAAAAATATTAAAATATAAATTAAAAATTCCAAACCTACATAACCTAACGTAAAATAGAACGACGAAAATGATGACGTTATTGGATTTCATGTACGTCTATTGGTTACTTCACAAACAACCTTCAAACTCGAGTGCACATAATACTTTGGTCGACAGTAGGATGTCATTTTTGAAGGTCTTTGTCTGGAGCGTGGCGATCTATGGAAGTGAAACTTGGACTATTGGTGCAGCAGAAAAGAGGAGAATTGAAGCGTTTGAAATGTGGTGTTACAGGAGAATGATGAAGATCAGATGGGTAGATAGGGTTACAGACGAAGAGGTTTTAAGACGAGTGGGAGAGGAGAGATGTTTCTGGCGACTGCTAATGAAGAGAAGAGATAGGTCGGTAGGACACATACTAAGACACCCAGAAATAGCAAGCTTGGTTATGGAAGGAAGGGTCGAGGACAAGAACTGTAGGGGTAGACCAAGGTTAGAATATCTTAAACAGATTGCCTCGGATGTAGGGTGTGATAGCTATGTAGAGATGAAATGATTAGCTCAGGATAGGGAGCCATGGAGATCTGCATCAAACCTGTCAAAAGACTGTAGACTCAAACAACAACAATTATGTATTAACACAATAAGCTATTTAAATTAAATGTGTTCCCAGTGGTGGCACCAGCTTTCGTTGCCTGCAACAATCTGCTCCAGGAACGTGTTGCTTTCAACATTAAAACACCGGGTGAGTTAGCCGTGGTCGTTACGGCATGACTGCTGGCAGTCGCTCACATCCGGGAGGCGAGGAGGTTCGAATCCCCCCGCCGTCAACCTTGAAGATGGTCTTCTGTGGTTTCCCATCTTCCTTCCAGGCAAATGCCGGGGTTGGTCCGTAACTATAGGCCACAGCCGCTACCTTCCAACTCCTCGTCCTTACATTCCAACTTCCTTCCCGAACGGTACTTGTAGCTCACCCATTGGGTGTCTGTCTCGAAGCAGCTACAAAAAACTGGCGAGCCGAACATGTCCTCGGACACTCTCGGCACTAAAAGCCATACGCTAAAAAAATGCACATTAAAACGCATCAGGTGCTGCAGACAAACAGTCTTCCGGTGTGCTTTTCGTTCAGCATTCAACGAACGGGCTGCAGCAACGCTCTGAAACGGAAACTTTATGATCACATCTTATACATGGTGTTTCTAAATTCTCATTACAAACTTTGAGGGCTTGTAGTGGAGACCAAGTTTAGTATAGGAACTTGCGCCCGGAAACTTACATTCTTCCCGCTACCCGCAAAATACCGCTACAACAAACGTTCACAGCTTCTGTTTTTTCGTCGCTCTGTCCGCCTCCTGCTGCTGGGTCCATTTACAGGTGGGGCTCGATGTGACGACCACCAATGTCAACACAGACACGGTACCTCCGTACTGTGTTCTGGTACACACGATCACCAATCCTGACCCTCCACCATCTGCCGTAGTCATAATCCGCGCCAGTATGTCTTCCTCGGATTCCACAGAGGTCTTGTAAATCAGGAGTAACGAACTGCGTGCTTCCTCCCTTTTTAAAGAGTGCAACTGCACTACTTTGACTGCGAGAACTAAAAGCTCAACCAGCCACAACCTCCCTATGAAGGCTTCCAAAAAGATGGTATATTAGTTTTCACGGCCAGTGAATTAAAACTCAGCAATTCTTCTAGGTTTGTGCCGTGTCTTGTGTGGGTTTTCGCCTAGGACACCAAGCTTGGTCTCCCCGCCTGGACCCCCACAGGAGTAACGAACTGCGCGCTAGAACTTTGACATAGAATAGAAGATTTTTAAAATTAATATTCTGTGTTTTTAGTAAATACTATTTTGAAATTATTGAATTATATTCGAATATACTAGCGTTTAACATTCCAAAATCACTTTTTTTTGGCTGACTTTTGGCAAAGATGATATAGGTAACTGACCTTTTGTTGCGTGAGAGTTAGGTTATTTTTAAGATTATATAGCGTGATGGGTGTTTTTTTAATATTATATCCTGTTAAATAAACCTCATTATTGAGTGATAAACACAGTATCATCATAATTTGGAGGTGGGAAATTATTTGTGCCGTGTCTTGTGTGGGTTTTCGCCTAGGACACCAAGCTTGGTCTCCCCGCCTGGACCCCCACAGGAGTAACGAAAGATGATATAGGTAACTGACCTTTTGTTGCGTGAGAGTTAGGTTATTTTTAAGATTATATAGCGTGATGGGTGTTTTTTTAATATTATATCCTGTTAAATAAACCTCATTATTGAGTGATAAACACAGTATCATCATAATTTGGAGGTGGGAAATTATTACCCCATTGCTCATTTAAGAAAACATACTGTCGGGTGTGGGCAGTATTTCCCACACCATATTTCATAAAATAGAATCCATACCCATAAAATTGTTGCATATTCCTACTCATCTATCACCCCCAATTACGAATGTGCGAAAAGAAACAAATATTTTATACCCCCAGTCTTTTGCCCTATAAAGGGTTAAACTTGACCGTCTTGGTCCCCACTACAACTCTACAAGCCCACAAAGTCTGTAATGGGATTTCAGAATCACCCTGTATATGGAAGCAGATGACCCACCGGACACCAGGCACAACGCTCAGTTCTCGTTTACATGCATTGCTATGTTCTATTCGTGCATGAGTGCTGTACGGAGATAAAAAAAAAAGCCTTTTTACAAGAGTGGTTAATTTGCTAACGGAAATGAGTGGCGTTTAATGAAATGTAATTATAATACATTAGGGAACGCTTTATCCTCTCCTTCGCTTATCATAATGGTGATGGGTTAAGTATTCATGGGGGGAGGGGAAATAATATAGAAATTCACTTGGGGAACATTGAAATAAAATGTGAAATAACTGTGACTACGTTGCTATTTTGGTAAATAACGGTAACTGTGACCTCATTACTTGTAAAAGGTAACTTACGAAACCCTGATTGAGTAGTATTTTATCCTGTGTTCTTTATCGTTGTGCCAGTGTCATACAATACGATGCCAGTGGACGGTTTCCCTTAGTCGGTTGATCATTGATCTGTATTCCCCAGACTGGCCGTGTTCCTGTAGATTATTCCGATGTCCTCTCGACTTCATTAACTCCTGACATGCTCCTCATATCTAGGTCACTGTGAATGTGTGTCCTCTGCACACATGAAACTTAACTCCAACAATACGTGGTACCATAATCCGATACGGAGTTTGTCCCACTTTTTGAATTATATGTTGCCTCCAAAGAATGTTGCACACTTAACATACAGTACCTGGATATATAGTTGGACCAGGGGTAATTTTTTAAAGTGTTTAAGGTGATTAATACTTATTTCTAACTTAAAACCTTATAACGAACGTTCAACCCTGAAGATACGACCTCTAACACTTATAACGAACGTTCAATCTTGAAGGAAATTGGAGAAAAATTTAAAGTGGGAGTGAAGATTCAAGGAGAAATAATTTCAACTCTGAGATTTGCTGATGACATCGTCATCTTGGCCGACACGCCTGAGGATTTGAATCAGTTTTTGAATGGTATGGACTCCGTCTTACAGAATGAATACATGATGAAAATTAATAAATGTAAAACAAAAATACTGGAATGCAGCCGAAATAAATCAGAAACTTCTATGGAGATCAAATTGGCAGGTGAAAAGCTGAAGGAAGTTGGAGACTTCTGTTACTTAGGAAGCAGAATAACCAGTGATGGACGAAGCAAAGAGGATATAAAAAGTAGGTTGGCTCAGGCAAGGAAAGCCTTCCTACAAAAAAGGAATCTGTTGACATCGAATATAGATTTAGGTATTAGGAAGTCATTTTTGAAAGCCTTTGTCTGGAGCGTGGTGCTCTATGGAAGTGAAACTTGGACTATTGGTGCAGCAGAAAAGAGGAGAATTGAAGCATTTGAAATGTGGTGTTACAGGAGAATGATGAAGATCAGATGGGTAGATAGGGTTACAAACGAAGAGGTATTAAGGCGAGTGGGAGAGGAGAGATGTTTCTGGCGACTGCTAATGAAGAGAAGAGATAGGTTGGTAGGATACATACTAAGACACCCAGGAATAGCAAGCTTAGTTATGGAAGGAAGGGTCGAGGACAAGAACTGTAGGGGTAGACCAAGGTTAGAATATGTTAAACAGATTGTCTCGGATGTAGGGTGTGGTAGCTATGTAGAGATGAAACGATTAGCTCAGGACAGGGAGGCATGGAGAGCTGCATCAAACCAGTCAAAAGACTGAAGACTCAAACAAGAACAACAACCTTGAATAAATGACCTCTAAAACGTATAATGAATGTTCAACCTTGAATATATGATCTCTATAACGTATAGAAGACGTTCAACCTTGAAGGTATGCCCTTTTAAATGTAGGCCTATAATTAACGCGAAACCTTGAAGATATGACCTCTAAAACGTCTAATGAGCGTTCAACCTTGAAGATATGCCCTCCAAAACGTCTAACGAACGTTGAACCTTGAAGATATGACCTCTTAAACGTATAACGAACGTTGAACCTTAAAGTTATGACCTCTATAACGTATAATGAACGTTCGACTTTGGCGATATGACCTTTAAAAACTTATAACGAACGTAAAACCTTGAAGATATGACCTCTAAAACGCATAATGAACGTTCAACCTTAAGATACGACCTCTAAAACGTATAATAAACATACAACCTAAAGATCGTGACCGCCAAAACGTACAACGAATGATCAACATTAAGATATTACCTCTGATACGTATGAATAACGTTCAACCTAGACGATATGGCCTCTAAAACGTGAAACGAGCGCTCAACCTTGAAGATATGACCTCTAAAACGTATAACGATTGTTCCGGCTTGACGATATGACTTCTAATACTCATAATGAACGTTCAGCCTTGATGATATGACCTCTAAAATTCACAACGAACGTTCAACCTTGAATATGTGACCTCTAAAACGTGTTACGAACGTTCACCCTTGACGATATGACTTCTAAAACTCATAACAAATGTCCAACCTTGAAGATGTGTCCTCTGAAACGTCTAACGAACGTTGAACATTGACGATATGACCTCTAAAACGTATAACGAACGTTGAGGATATGACCTCTAAAACGTAGGCTATAATGAACGTTCAGGCTTGACGATATGATCTCTAAAACGTGTAACGAACGTTCAACTTTCAACGAACTTAACTACAACAGAATATGTCATAAAATCTATTTTAACGTAGTCTAGGTTTCTCCGCTGGACTTAGAAATATAGAATCATTGATATGTTGTGGTATTTAGTAGTAGTAGTAGTAGTAGTAGTACTTTTATTATACGTTTTTCAAAAGAAATATCAGCTTGCCACGGTGGGTGAGTGGATAGCGTGTCGGTGTACTAACCCCAAGATTGCAGGTTCGCTCCTGGCCATGGTAAGTTCTTTTTAAGGCGGCAAAATACGACACGCATGTCATACGATGTTGGCATCTTAAAGAACCCATTTGAATTCAGTAGGCCGTGTTCATAAAGGCAAAATTAATCTCGGGAGTTTCCGCCAACACAAAGTTCCTCATTTCTCTACTAGAAAGCGCTATAGTGTTCAAGGAGCTTAGATTTATTTCCAACCTCCTTGGCTTTCATAGTGATTCAAGGAACAACGAAATTCGACATGCAAGCTACCCTCTGGGTGTCAAATTACAAAGCTTGCACCCGGCACCGAGGCCATACGATATTATTATTATTATTAAAAGAAATATCTTTATAAATTTTAGGCTCAGAAATGAGAACATCACTGCTAATATCTAAACTGATGTCTCAATGTGTGATCAACAATTTTGTAAACCTACTTTCCTACACAGCTGTAGGGTGCTGGGGGTGTGGGTGGGGGCATTTAATTGTTTTAAATAAATATATTATTAATGATATTACTTCGAGACAACATTTGATGTAATTCATAATAATGGGCCTTGTTGCCCTAGTAACCACATAGGCATTTCGCGCATTTAATGCATCCGAAGAAAAATTAATTTAGTAACTTTATAGGGATTTGTTGTTGTCACTAACATTTTATGATCGAAGTACTGATTTTAAAAAATTAAACGACACTCTGTGACGCTAGAACAAAACGGAGTCGAAATTTTCAATAACTTTAGGTCACTTTAGGTGTTTTTTAGCACTGAACTAGAATGTATAGGGCTAGATGACGAACACTTGTTGTCATGGTAACCACCGGACATCCAGGTCGGGCTTTTTGTCCATGCTAATCACAAATAGACACCAAGCCCTAAGAGATATCCAGGTTTAAACTATAAAATATGATCTATTTTCTTTTGAACTTAAAAAGTACCAAAGATGACATATAAAGCGTATTTTTAACGTAAAATCTGAAACATTCGACGTATGAAAGTTATTTTTTAAGGAAAAACTACAAAATAGGCAGATGGCATATAAAACGTTGCGGTAAAATAATGTCTCATACGTTATATTTTTTAGTTTTCATGTTAAAATGTTGTTGTAGTTGTTTGAGTTATATCCCTCTGTCCTGAGCTAATCGTTTCATCTGTACATAGATAGCACCTCTTACATCTAACCTTAATGTACCCCTACAGTTCTTTTTCTCAACCCTTCCTTCCATCACTAGGATTACTATTCTCGGGTGTCTTATAGTAAAGCCATCATTACTTCCGACTTGACGTTTCAGTGCGAGGCTAGAGTTTCGTTCGCTAAATCGCGACACCGCGAACGAAATTCAATTTGTCGTGATATATCGATTTGAGTGGCTGCCTGGGATTGGCTAGTTAAAGTGGTTTTCCTTCTGACCGCTAGATTACAGTAGGGTAACACTGAAACGTCAAGTCGGAAGTAATGATGGCTTTACTATAGTATGTGTTCCACCAACCTATCTCTTCCGTTCATTAGCAGTCGCCAGGAACATCTCTCCTCACCCACTCGTCTGAATACCTCTTCATTAGTTACTCTATATACCCATGTGATTATTCTCCTGCGACAGCATATTTCAAATGCATTTATTCTTCTCTTCCCTGTTGCACTAATCCATGTTTCACTTCCATAGAACGCAATGGCCTAGGCAAAGGCTTTAAAAATGACTTTCTAATACCTAAATTTATATTTGATGTGAACAGATTTATTGTCTGTAGAAATGCTGTCCTTGCCTGAGCCAACCTAATTTTTATTTTCTCTTTGCTTCGTCCATTACTCATTTTATCATAACGTTTCATTTGACGTATTTTGTAGGTCAAATTTTGTAGAAGCTGACAATCTTATACTAAATGAATACTCAGTCATTAAATGCATGCATCGTCAATGCATTTGCTTTTAGCCTATATGTAAAACCCTGCGGGGATATTCGCAAATATTTTCTCCATGTGGATATAGTTTACATGTCTGTGCGGATAGCGAAAAATCTGCGGATAATGTTTGAAATAAATTTGCGGATAGTTTTTAGATGACTATCCGAAATGGTTGAAAATCATTCCTAGGATCCAAATGTTATGACACATAGGCTATATCTTTTTTATTATTTCATGGCAAATGTAAGAAGATGATTTAAGCAAATCTCATTCAAATTATGCCATTAAGCATAATTAACATTCCGTACTGAAAAGGGTTACGTTATGGGTGAATAACATTTATTTTAAACATAACACATGGCACACATAGCCTAGGGGAATGAATTTCTCCTCAAATGTCTAAAGGTGTTGCTTTAATACTTTATGCTTTATATAATTTGAAATATTATTGTAATGCCTGTAGATTCGGATAACAAACGTGCGGCTGCGGATATTTTATGTATTTATGTATTGATTTATTTTTTAGCGTATTGCATGGTACATCTACATATTTATAAGCTAAGGAACACATTAATCTTATAAATTTGCATTTACAAGAACAATAAATATTAAAATCAATTTTGATGAGAAGACACATATTCAGCAGTAAGCACAATTATAAAATGTTCAGGTTTTCAAGTTAATATTTAAATTTGAAATCCAAACAAGAGCAGGCTGCGTTGCATCATGAAAGTATTTCAGGTTCCCATAATAGGCTCGAAGGCTGCAGTCCTCCACAATATGCTGGATGGTCTTTCAAATCCACAGTCGCACTGAGATGAGGAAGCCTTATTCCACTTGTATAAGCTGTCTGTGCAGACCCCATGTCCCGTTCAAATCCTGTTGAGTGATTTCCATGTATGGCGTAGTAGTTCCATGCCAGGCCCTTTCTTGATAGGATCAATGAAGTTTCTGTATTTCTCATGGAATAGGCTACATTATTCCACACCTTAAACCACTTATTGTTAATCTGAAAATTATTTAATTGTTGAGATTCCGCTGTTGGGATGGGTGGTCGACGGGATTTCAAGCGACGTATCTTCAACGTAGATATGTCAGATTGAGTAGGAAGCTGTGGAGTGGATTATCTTCTGATATTCTCTCAGGAGAGAGTTTTTTCTACGTAAGTCAGGTGGTGCAATGTGACTTAGAGGTGAAAACCAGTACAGAGGAGTGGTCCTGATGCAACCTGATATTATTATCCTTATTGCCGAATTCAAATGGACATCAATCTGGTTCACATATGGACTGTTAAGCCACACCGGTGCACAGTATTCAGCAGCTGAATAGACAAGTCCAATGGCAGAAGATCGTAATGATGTTGCTGTAGCTCCCCATGTGGTTCCACATAACTTCTGCTAGATGTTATTGCTATGGACCCTGATTTCTGGTAATATAAAAAGCTCCAAAGCGGTGATATAAAATATCCATAGCGGGGAAATAAGAACGTGAGGTGTGAGTGACCTAAATAACTATTTGTACGGTGCACGGATTTGGTTCAATAATGGACACTATACAAACATTTGAAGGAATTATGGTGTTTGAGGCCATTTTCCAGTGTTGTCTTAGTAAACAAACGTTAGATGCTTTTCAGTCGGTCCACACGATTGCACCCAAATGAGATGGATTATTCCCCTGAAAATAATTACACGAGATTAATAAATACTCTTTGATGACCAGTTTCGATCGTCAAGCGATCATCATCAGATCCATAATACTTGGGCTATAAAATCTATGTCTGAAAGTATGGGTGAAAATATTTACAATATGTACACTTATTTAGGTGCAGTGTTAGTTGAGATAATGCAACTCGTCAGTACTTATTAATTGTAGTGTATGTGATGTTTTGATTTTCCCTCCCCTTCAGCCATTCAGGCTGGAGATGGCGATTAGTTATCCCGTATCTTATGAAACATTTAGGCCTATATTTAAGTTTTTATTTTCTATCAAACGACAGACAGTAAAACTATTTCAATAAAGTAAATATTTAAAACAAATTTTGTAGTCTTGCATTTCGTTGGTATTTCGCATTTTAGGGCGAAAATAAAATATTTCGCAAAATAATTATATTTTGGGATATTTTGCGGCTTCAAAATCGAAAAAAATGACACATTGGGGATCAATATATCGTTGTGATAACATATATATGTTCACTGAAAGATTTCGCGAATATCGCTAAAACAAAAAATCCGGGACTCTAGTTGTTGCGGATAAAAGTCATGCGGATGCGCGGTGGATGCGGATAACGTTTTATTTATCCGCACAGGGCTAATCTATATGTTGAGTAATGTGAGCCACTATTTTTCTTTTCAATATTGGCAACAGCTGTATGTTTAACGTACATTCAACTTCCCAATGCTATGTTTTTTTTTTAGCCTATGGCTTTTAGTGCCGGGAGTGTCCGAGGACATGTTCGGCTCGCCAGTTTTGTAGCTGCTTCGAGACGGACACCCGATGGGTGAGCTACAAGTACCGTTGGGGAGGGAAGTTGGAATGTAAGGACGAGGAGTTGGAAGGTAGCGGCTGTGGCCTATAGTTAGGGACCAACCCCGGCATTTGCCTGGAAGGAAGATGGGAAACCACAGAAGACCATCTTCAAGGTTGCCGGCGGGGGGATTCGAACCTCCTCGCCTCCCGGATGTGAGCGACTGCCATCAGTCATGCCGTAACCACCACGGCTAACTCACCCGGTAATGCTATGTTAACTCACATTCATCAAACACGCTGCAGGTTATTCTATTCTCTCGTTGCTTTTATTCTTGCTTCTTGGTTGGCTCACATTAACATTTCACATCTCTCACGTTACATACATTGAAATATGAGAAACTTGCTGTACTCTGATATTTGATTCAATATTACTTGGGTATGTGATACCTCAAGTCAGGTTCAGAACTTGCTACAGGGTTTCTATTGTAGCGAATGAGTTAGAAATAAGACCACCATTGTTGGAATTCAAACCTGGACACCTGAATTTCAGGCAGGTGCGCGAAAAGAATACGATGCTAATGGTCCATGACGGTCAACTCTTGATGGAAATTAGTCCATGATCCGTCTTTACTTCCGTATAATTTAATTGTTATTAACATGGTGGAAGATGACTTCGGTGGCGTAGTTGGTAGTATGCTGAGCTTCTATGCCCAAGGTCGTGGGTTCAAACCCGGCCGAAGTTGTCGGATCTTTTAAGAGCGTTAAAAATCCCTCAGTATGCCTTCCTTCGGAGGGGAAGTAAAGCCTGCGGTCCCATGTCATAGATTTGTGTGAAGTCAAAATTTGTTGGTTAGATTGATAACGCTCTATAAGCTCCAACGTTCGCCACCAGGTGCTGACTGCGATGCCATCTAGTAGCCAAGTCCGCAAGCTAGGTGTCGTGGACGGTAGCATTTGGTAGCAAATGTAAGAAGTAAGTAGTGGAGTAGTGCCGATTCCAACGCAATCTAAAACCCTCCTTGCCCCACTACTAAGCCTCAGCCATGTTAAATATCTCTCGAAAGCGTGGTCCGATTTTGACAAATGAGGTATCGTTGGACTCGGGCTGACGTCCTCTTTGCTATGGACCACTCGTTATATTTTTCAATTTTTTTTTGAAAATTTTTGTTTTCGAAAATAGGCGATAGTTTGAAAACCAAACATGGTAGAACGTTGTGCCATGGCCCAAACGAATGGTCTTTATGCCCTTTATTTTCTATAATGAAACTTTTTTACTTTTTATGTTTTTTTGAAAAAACTCGAATTTTGAAAATCCTATATTTTGGAAACTAGGAACTCTACAAAAAAAATTGTTTAACGTAAATCAATGGTCCCTACCCCCTCTACCCCCAAAATAAATTTCAAGTCTCTAGAATGAAAACCTGCAGTAGTGTGGTAAGGAGAGAGCTGGACCACTTAGCAAGTGGTGAGCCCCTGCGACCTTGGAATGGAAGGAGCCATGCTAGGAGGGCGTGCTTGGATTCGGTTTTTTTTCGTCTCGTCGTGCTCTTTACGGGAATGTAGGTGTCGAAAAGGTGAAAATCTGGAAACACAGTCTTTTTGGGGTAAAAACGTGATTTTGAACTTTTTGCTATATCTCGCGAACTAATCATGCTAGAGGCGTGTACGACGGGTCCAAGGACTCGGGGTGACGTTTTCTTTGCTATATATCACTCGTTGCAATTTAAAAAAAAAATTTGGAAACTCGATTTTGGGGTAAACACATGCTTTTTGTGATTTTGCCGATATCTCACGAAGCAATAACGCTAGAGGCATGTACGATGGGTCCAAGGATTCGGGAAGACGTCCTCTTTGCTATGGACCACTCGTTGTAATTTAAAAAAAATTGGGAAACGCGATTTTGGGGTAAACACGTGTTTTTTATAATGTTTGCCGATATGTCACGAACCAATAACGCTAGAGACGTGTACGAGGTGTCCTAGCACTCGGGCTAACGCCCCCTTTCAAATGTGGTAGATATTTTTTTCCAAAAAATAATTCACAAAGGGCCTAACGCCGTACATGTTGAAAAAAAAATTCATTACCGTTACTTGTTTATAATGTTTATAAAGCGTGGTGGTTGAGAGAGACGATACGGCTGGGTGTGTGTGTGTGTGTGTGTGTCGCTGACCACGGTGACTGTGTTCAATAGATCAATCGCTATTTCGACGGGTCGGTGTATGACAGAGCGAGGGTGCGTTTTCTGATATTTTACCTTTAACGTGTAAACGGTGATGAGAACTAGGTTCTATGTTGGTCGAAGCGAGTAGAGAAAACAAACTTACAGGAGGTGAAGGTCATTTGAGATTATTGGAAGGCGTTGATCTGACTTGACAACAGGTGACGCTTGAAGGTGAAATAATCTGACCATCGTGGTGGCAGGGGAGTGTGAAAGGCATGCACACACATTTGTGAAACCACATGTAGGCTAAACCAGTGACATCCTGTTTTGCTTCGTACGTGACAAAATGCAAGTTGACGTGAAATTTGATCTACCGCAGGTGTTCGCCTGGGACGTTAGCTGTCCACGTGCCTGATAAGAGAATGTTCAAAGCGTGGGAAAAAAAAGATTATACATGCAATGTGATATATAAAGACACGTCGCTGACATTTCCACTCGCACTTATGTGACTACTTTTGAACACGCTACAGCGTTGTGTGAAACACTTGGCCTTGTTTAACAGTTTTGGTGTTGGTGGAAAATACTTATTCTTGTTGTGAGGTAGGTATATATTTATTCATTTATACATTTATTGATTTATATATAAATACATGCAATTATTTATTGATTAGGTAATTAATGATTTTATTCATTTATTTGTTTGCAGATAACCGGTATAGCCTACTTGTCGTGTGTGTGTGTGTGTGAACGATATTAAAGAAAGAGAGAAAGACAGCTAGAGAAGGAAACCATTTCCACACTAGTCCGTGAGACGGGAATATAGCAAAGCATTACACGTCAAGGTGAGATTTGTTTCTTTTTAATATATAACCTGTTTGATTTTGTTTTGTTTATGAAAGGCATAAATTATGGAATGGATATACTTATGGTGGTTTATTTTATTTCTTTTTAGAGTGTTGGAAAACGCTTGACCTCTGTGAATAACCAGGAACGTGTGTGTTTGGGATCATTGTCAGACAGTATACATTTCTAAACTCCGGTGAGTGTGTTCTTTCAAAATAATGTCTTTTGCCACTGCTACCGATACGTTAATTTGGGAACCCCTAAATAGTTGTTTTAAATCGCGTGTGTGCTCTGGTCGTGTGGTCAATATTAGAAAAAGTTTGATTTCCAAAGAATTTTTACAATCTTGTTTTGAAATTTTTAAAATTGAAATTTGTACAGCGCAAAGGTTGCATACGGCTTTAAAGGTGAATACAGAACTGGTGTGCGATTTCGTATATAAAAAGAAGGACGTAGAGCATAAAGACACATTTTATATTTGCAGTAAAATGCAAGAGCTATTCATAGCCCATAATTTGGAACAGTGGTATGAAACCCACGTAGTGAATGCCTTGCTATCAAAATTTGATAAACTGCAACAAGGACCGAGTGGTCTAGCCTTAGACAAAATTCATCATTTGCAAATCAACATTTGTCAATTCAACCCGTTGAATGCTGGGTCTAGCTATATTAAAACACCACCAGCAATAGCTTTGAAAAATGCTGTGGTTAATATAAAGAATCGTGACAATGATTGCTTTCTGTGGTCTGTGGCTGCGTTTTTGCAACCAGCACAATGTGACAGTTGTCGACCAGGAAAGTACAAGGCCAAGTTTGAAGAATTGAAACAAACGTTAAATTTAACTCGAGTATCGTTCCCTATGGACTTAACCGAGATCCATAGGTTTGAACAAGACAACCAGGACTTTTCGTTCATGGTGTATGGCCTTAATGGTGATGAGATTGTGGGTCCTCTTTATGCCACAAAAGAACCGAAACGACACCACATTCATCTTTTATATTTATCTGTAGGAGAGGTGAATCACTATTGCCTCATTAAAAGCCTGAGTAGATTGCTAAGCAGTCAAACGTCTAAGCATGGACATAAAACACATATTTGCGACCGTTGCTTGCAATATTTTACAACCCCCATGCTCTTAGAACGTCATAGGGTAGATTGTGTTTCTCAGGAAGCGGTGAGATTGATATTGCCACAAGGGGACAAGGCTGTGTTAAAGTTTAAGGACATTCATAAGCGTGACACTGTTCCCTATGTGGTATATGCAGATTTTGAAGCTCTCACTACACCCATGGCGGGATGTGAACCAGATCCCTCCATGAGCTCAACCACACCCATTCAAAAACATGAACCCTTTGCCATAGGATTTAATGTGGTGTGTGCCTATGACCCCACACAATCCGTATACAAATACCGTGAGGGGCCAGATTGTGCCAAATGGTTCTTGGATGAACTTGTCAAGTTGGCCGACCATGTACAGGAATTACTGGACCACCCAGTACCCATGAGCCTATCTCCAGAACAGCAGCAGCAGTATGAGCATGCCATGACATGCCATATTTGTGAAAGGCCTATTTTAAGTGGAGAGGAAAAAGTCAGAGACCACTCGCATTTTACGGGGGAGTTTCGTGGAGCTGCGCATAGTAAATGTAACTTGAACTTTCCGGCTCCTCGTTTCATCAGTGTCTTTTTCCACAATCTGGCAAATTATGACATTCAGTTTTTGATTCGTGAATTGGGTCATGTCAACAAGGGCTCGTTTACCATTATCCCCCAAAACCATGAGCGTTTTACAGCCCTGACATGGTGGTTGGGCGACTTTAGCATTCGATTTTTGGATTCCTTTAAGTTTATGGCATCCTCGCTAGACAGCCTTGTGAATGGCTTGAATGAGGAGGAATTAAAAAATACTAGAATGCATTTTAATGATCCTGAGCAATTTCAATTGTGCATTCGGAAAGGTATATTCCCGTATGATTTCTGCAATAGCTGGGACGTGTTAAAGCAAAGAAAACTCCCACCACAAGAGAAATTTTACTCGAAACTAACACGCAGTACCGTTTCCGATGAAGACTATGCACATGCATGTCAAGTTTGGCGAGTGTTTGGCATGAACACGCTAAGTGAATATGCTTTGCATTACCTAAAACTGGATGTATTGCTGCTCACTGATGTGTTTGAAAAATTCCGTAACTTGTGTCAACACATTTACGGTCTTGACCCGGCTCACTATTATACGAGTCCTGGGCTCTCGTTTGATGCCGCTTTAAAATACACTCAAGTGGAATTGGATTTACTCACTGACGTAGACATGGTTCTATTTTTTGAAAAGGGCATTCGTGGCGGCTTTGTGTCACTTAACCAGCGCCATGCCGAAGCGAACAATGTCTACATGCCTGATTATTCACCGGAAAAACAAGAATCGTACTTAATGTACTATGACGTGAATAATTTGTACGGTTACGCCATGAGTCAGCCTTTGCCCTATGGGAAGTTTGCTTGGCTGACAGACAAACAAGTGTCAGAATTTGATGTGATCATGGCTAGCCAAGAAACAGGCCGTGGATATGTGCTAGAAGTGGATATTGAATATCCCTCATCCTTGTATGATGAACATGCCGATTTCCCATTCTGCCTTGAGCAAATGGTTCCCCCTGACAGTAAAGTGAAAATTGAAAAACTCATGGGCACACTTTACAACAAAAATCGGTATGTGCTACATATCCAAATGTTGGTGCAATGCCTCGCCCAAGGCTTGGTGTTGAAGAAAATCCACAGGGGTATTTCTTTTGCTCAAAAAGCATGGCTTGAGCCATACATGAGACTCAACACAGAGCACCGACAAATGGCAACACAGCAGTTTGAAATTATTTTTTTTAAATTAATGAACAACTGCATCTATGGCAAGTCTATGGAGAATGTCCGCAAATACCGTGACATTAAATTGGTGAATGTCTGGGAGGGGCGGTGGGGTGCCCGGCGGTACATTGCCAAGCCAAATTTCAAATCGATCAAAATTATCGATGAGGATTTGGCTACTATTGAAATGAGTAAGACCAGCGTGACCATGGATAAGCCCATTTACTTGGGTCAAGTCATTTTAGACTTTTCTAAATCGGTCATGTATCGATTCCACTATGAGTTTGCCAAACGCCATTTTGAGGACGTCTCTCTTTTGTATATGGACACGGACTCATTCATTTACCACATTCGCCACTGCAACCCCTATGACGTCATGAGGCAACATAGTGACTGGTTCGACACCTCTTGCTATAGTGTTGACAACGTGTTTCAGCTGCCCATAAAGAACAAGAAGGAAATGGGCGTTTTAAAAGATGAATGCGGTGATTCCATTATGACGGAATTCGTAGGTTTGGCTTCAAAAATGTATGCTTACCGCACACTCGACTGTAAGGAAGCCAAGAGAGCAAAAGGTGTAGGTAGGGCAGTGGTAAAATCGCTACGTGTAGACGATTACTTAGCGGTTTTACGCACTGGCAAAGCTATGTCTCATACACAGTGCAGGATACAATCCAGCAACCATCATTTGTATCTTGTGGAACAGAGAAAACGCACCCTCGCCTCCATGGATAACAAGCGTGTGTGGGCTGATGACCTGCTCACTAGCCTGCCCTGGGGTTATGATCGCAACGAGGAGGAGGTGTGATTTCACTGTTTAATCGTTTATGGGACATAGCTTTATGTAACTTGTAGATTTAGTATTTTGTAAATATTGGTTTCTGCAATTGTAAATAGTAGATTTTGTAAAATAGTGACAACCCACTTGGACCTTTTGCTCTTTAAAAAAGTTGTGTGCAACCTTATTTTTTAAAAAATTTTTGATTGGTAAATAGTGTGAATCTTGTAACGCTGTACAAAGTTTTTTTTTTTTGTAAATATGAAATAAGTAAGATTTTTAGTAACTTTAATAACTAGTATTTAATTATTTTTTGAAATAGTAAAATGGTAAACTAAAAAGTTTTTTTGGGATGAGTGTGCATGTCGAGAATGTGCTTTTGGGAATAAATAAAGTGGTTGTGTTTGTTCCCAAAGACAGGTGTGAATGTATGAGTGGAAAGAGAAAGCTGATGTATATGATTGACCAGAGCAAACACGGTGAGGTAGGGTGGGTGGGTGGGGAGGGGGTAAATGGTCACTTATATACTCATTTTGTTTTAAATAGTTTCGTTTTTCATTGAAATGTGGCAGACAATAGACATTATTTTTGCAAAAACAGTCTTACCTGCAGTAGTCGTAGACCTCGACGTTTCTCCAAACACACATCAACACATTGCAGTATTATCAAGGTCAAGCACTCGCATCAACATCATTGTCAAATCTCAACTTTCGACATACACCAAATGGAAAAAATGTGAAAACAGCAAAATGGAAAATCCATGTTTCCATATCACCAAAAAACGCAAAACTTAAAACGGACATTTTTAAAAACTGGAAATGGCCATGTGTGAAATTTGAAAATTCAAAAACTTCAAACGGACATTGTTTAAAATGTGTCATCAGCAAAATGGAAAAATCCATATCATCAAAAACGTTAAACTTGAAACGAACGTTTTCAAAAACTGTAAATTGCAAAATGATAAATGACAGTGTGTGGAATTCATCATGTGTGAAATGTGTAAAATGAAAAAATCAGCCATCAACATCACGATTTCTTAAAATTAAAAATAACAAAACATCGTGCTCTGGAAAACTTTTGTTTTTATTTCATAGTCATAGTGAATTGACAAAAGAAAAATAGAATACAAACAAATCCCAATTCCTCACTCCTCAATGTTTATGTCCATGCATCATCAACTTTCCTTTCATAGCACTCATGACAATTAGGGCTGCCATCCATTCACCCACTGAGGCATCACTGGATGTGAAACGTTGTTTAGCTTTCTTTAATAACAATTTATCTGCCACATGTCTTAAACCAGAATGACTATGGCGATAAGAAAGGTCATGTTCCTTGCATGCTTGATCCAAAAGATTAATGGGTACATCACCACGTTGTAAACGTTTTTCGAGACGAGTTCCAGGGCCACAAAAACGATAACCTGGAAGATGGATTTCGAAAGGTAGGTATTGAATCACTTTGTCAATGACGCCATTGCCAGTACAGGTCTGGCATATCCTTTTCCATTGATGGTAGAAAGGTTTGGTCTTCCTCTTCCTCTGTGGACGATGTTTGTGTTTGTTGTTGTTGTTGTTGCTTTTTCTCGCCATGACACTCGTGGAATGATTCAACAAAGTCTTTACACGGACTTTTATGACCGTGATACAGTTTCACTAGCTGGCAAGTCGCACACTGACGCATAGACGGTATTTTTGCCATGGCCACTTGCTTATGGTGATCGTAATCCGTACAGGGTTGCAATTCACTCAACACAGGTTCTTGAGTCCATGATTTTGGTACATGTTGCCAGATTTCTTTCACCGCGTTGGCGGCCACATAATAAATGAACGACTTGGGCAGCGCCAAGAGTTCCTCTTTGGTAAAACTGTCTAGTTTCTTTTTGCACACAAAGAACTTGCCGATGGCTTTGTCCGTAGCATTGCCTTTCTCCATGGTATCACGTGCTGTAGATGTTTACACGTCGCTTGTAGAAATCTCACTGACGTCATTCACAGGTAAATCTTGAGTTATAATTTTGTTCAACAACTCCCAGCAGGCATGAGTGGTTAACCAATGAAAGAGATGCCACGCATGCGATAGGGCTGTATGGGTAATGTTGCCACAGGAACAAGTATCCATGAGCGTTTGCAGGGAGGGGCAGCCCAACTCCATGAGGTCGATACATTGACAGTAAGACGCCAAAAATGGTTGCAACCATTGACGTTTTTCATTACCTTTCACAAATACCACATTGGCCGAGGACAAGTGTGCTTTCATGACCACGTCCAAATATTTATAGGAAATGGTTCCCTGATTCCAGTCTAGTTGTCTATGATTTTCAATCCACTGGGTTTGTTTACGGTCTTTTTCACACAACAAATCAAAAGCATGGGGTGGTTTAAATAGCAAATGCGTAGCTTGCGATATCCAAAACGTGGTACAATCGATCATGGCCACTTGTTTAAATATAAATTTGTTGTCACCAATTTTAAACCCTTGGCAATCCACAATGAGTGTGCGCAACATGTTGACGCTTGCCTGGACCAAGGTCAACTGACGACTGACGGAGGATCAGGTGTGATCATGCCATGGACTTACCTGCCATGCTAGTTTCAAAAAAGAAGGTTAGGGTAGGACAGAGGCAAAAGCAAAAAAATAAGAATTTAAGAATTACATCATTTTATTATCATAACACGTCTTACAGGCTTTTCTCATTTTAGGATAAGGACGATAGCAACTGATACAACAATATAGTCTCTTGTGTTTGTAACGTCCATAACACCGATGATGTCCCAATGTCTCTAAACTAGGTGTTTTTGATGGTGAGCTGCTCACCGAAGCACCATGGATACCATACGGCCCACATGTATCGTAACTTGTATTTTTTTCATCACCCAGAGACACAAGTGAGGGATAGCTTGAATGACAGGGTATATTTCCCACTTTCATTCTGCACAGGTAGGGGCAGGTGGGTGACCAGCGCTGATGTTCTTGCATGGGTTCATCGCCCTCCTGCCATTGGTCTATGATGATGGGTCAAAAGGCACATTTCACTTCATCTCTTGTTTTTAAATAGTAGAATCCAGCAGCCGCCAAGGCTTGAGGGTTTATGAAAGGCACTGGCCATGTGGCAAAAGTCTTGAAACGTTGTTCCTCAGAGTTTAAATTCATGGATGTAACGTCTCTTGAGGCTTTAAAGCAAGACATGACTGAGCGACTTAACGTGGGTTGAGCTGTTATTTATACACTCGTCACTTGGTTGGACAGTGGATAATAGTTGACTTGTTTGTGATGAATAATCAGACAGTAGGCCGTCGTATTGGCTGGTACATTGTCATGCGTTTCAAAATCTAGTCGAATGTCGATATTGGATGGCTTGACAGACTCTTCCAGGTAAGAACAGTCAAAAACAATCAGTGGTGCTCTTGCCTTAAACGCTTGGGGTAGTAGCATGGGGCCGTTCTCTTTTTGATAATACGACCATCGAAATTTAGAAAACAAGTCGTACAGGGGGCCAAACTTATTTTTTGAAAAATCTAAATCCAGTCCTTCATAGGGAAACACAGCTCCGTTGAGGAAAAGACGTGCATTTCTCAATTGCAGGTGATCAAATTGCGTGGCATCTTTGGTTTGTTGATACTTGCGATTCGTTTGAAAACCCACGATCAGGTAGAGAGGTCTCTCTGTATAGCGAGCTGTTTTTACAGACCAACTGTGTGTGTTGGTGGTGGGCAATAGCGGATACTCATGGAGTGCCCAGCTTCTAAATTCCATGGGTAGAGGCATATCTCTCTTTACCATCTTGAGTATGTCCAGTTTTTTGCTATCGTTAAGGGTCACATGAGGTACTTTCCATAGCAAGCGTTGTAGTTGAACTTTTGAATCGATGGGGGCATTGTCAGCTCCCTTGAGTGCATTATTATCACTCCTGTCTCTCACCAGATAAAGCACTTGCCTTGCGTTGACCACAATGCGTTGGTGATCTTCAGCAAAGCCTAGAATCAGTTTAAGAGGTAAATATCCAGTAAAGGTCCCATCGGTGTGTACCATCCAGTCATTGGTCGAGTCAGGACACCAACCTGCCATGCAAAGTGTTTTACCTTCTTCCTCACTATAAGAGGGGTATAGTTTCATGACACTGGAAATGCCCACATTTCGAGTGCTATCCACCACGATATCGTTAATGACATACCGCACTTCAGAAAACAGAAAGGCTAAACCATGGTTGGCCAACTTGGATGTGGTAGGTGTAGAGCCATCGGCTTTGGTGAGCCGACCTTCAATTTGAATGACACTTTCATGCGGTAGGGTGTAAATATCTTGGTTGTTGATAACAAATTGAATTTCATCATTGTTATTGAGTCCAGGTGTTTGAGCTTGATAGGAATGGAGATCAATTCTTACCACTCCTGGTTGCTCCTCGATGCGGTTCGCTATCTCTAGGATAGAATTCATCATGAGGGTTGACGTGGTAACCCAAATGCTGTAAAATCTGCTTGTTCTGAGATGTTAACGTGTATTCACGTGGCAAACAACTAACACCATTCCTAGACGGTGTTGTTGCTTTATACACAAACTTCATAGTGGCTTTAGCACCAACTTGTAAGTCACTGGTGTGGTAGAATCTAGATCAATGAGTTGTTGATCTCTATTGATCAGTCTTAATGTTATATTACTAATACTATCAACAGCCACAGCATGAAAAAGCACCACTGGAGGGTTTTCACGAATAATATAGCCATTGGGCGATGTCACAATAAAGTCATAAAGTGAATGCGATGGTTCTTGATTGGTGTACACTTGGCTAATAATATTACACGTCACCGACACATGATGGTCCTCAATGAATTTCACTTCATGGTCTGATTCATGTTTTTTGTTGGGCTCCAACACACGTGGTTTAAATCCTAGTAATGGACCAATGGAATCGGGGTGTGTTTTAAAGTCAATGTTGAATGAAGAGAAAATACTGCAGCGATGAGTGTTGGTATTGCCTACAAGTTCAAACTTGTGCGTTCCGTCGAGAAATGACTTTAAACCATATTGATTGATCAACACCACATAAATGTGTTCATAAATATCATCGATCGTGTATCCACCAGAGTTCAAGGTGAGCACAGAATCATCATAGTAAAACTTGTTGTTCACATTTTCACGTATGTTGTATATTCGATTGTACGTTTCAAGAGAAACAAGTCCTAAACCATAGGGTTTTTCACTCAATTCGATAGGCGGGTAAAAGTCTAGGCTGACTTCAGGTCCACGTCCATGCACTGTAAACGTTTTACTTTCTGCCGACATACTGGTGGCGTTTTTGCTTATGCTGCGTCTTATATAAAAAAATTAAACACAAACGTCCACACTGTTGGCTGTTAAACGTTTGCTCTCGTTTCACATTATAATATATCTTGATCCTGTTTCCAAAATAGGTCACTAGTTCCATGGGCGGGGGCAAATTCCCAAAACTGTCAAAGTACCATACCGTGGATCCCTCTTTGACATAAGCTACATAATGCGTTCCTGGTCCTCGGTGATCATCCAAATTGACAACAGCACATTCCTGTTTCCAAGGTCGTGGGGGTAATTGGTTTCGCATAAACACACCTCGAAAATGAGAAAGCTTTAGTTGTTTAGCATAGCTTTCCACTTGTTGATGCGTCAGGGCATGTCTCGCTATGGCAGAGGTTATTTTTTTTTTTTTTTTAATATTTCGAAATGGTGAAATCCCAAATCCTTGTTGAT
This sequence comes from Meconema thalassinum, assembly GCA_946902985.2. NCBI lineage: Eukaryota > Metazoa > Arthropoda > Insecta > Orthoptera > Tettigoniidae > Meconema > Meconema thalassinum. Next base: position 192,064,234 of record OX336395.1, read on the forward strand.
AAAAGGCTGGCTTTAAATTGACATTTCTAGCCCCCATGGCAATCGCTTCCATCGTTTCATTGTGTCGCTGACTTTCTTTGAGTTGTTGCTTGCCCTGCTGCGCGGCTTTAATGGTTTTCGCCACTGCACTGGCACCGCCCAAAAGTGAGCCCAGAGCAGCCAAACCAGCAAATAATGCAGGTAAAAATCCCGCTCGTTTGGGGACGGGAATCACTCGCCCTTGGTTTGAAACCTGTCGCCGACGTTTTGGAATAACCTGTCTCTGTGCTGCTCGAAGGGCTTTCCTTATGGTCAATACATTATTTTTTCTTTTTTTCTTTCGCAAGGGCTTGGCCACGAATGTTGAAAACCCTGGCTTTGCCAAGGACAATGTCCTTTTTTTAGTCTTTCTCACCACATACCTTTGTTTCACCATGATGATAATGACCCACAACCTTTCACAAGAAAGTTTAAATCACAACTAACGTCAGATGGTTATTTCATGGCTGTATATTCCAATTCCACATAAAGTGGGAAGTCGTTTATGGTTTTTCCCGCTTGCTTTTCATCCCATGTCAACATGAGATAAAAGGATAATTCGTCCCCTGCATTGACCATTTCATGGTCATGGACCAACATCCTATGACCATTTATCTTTATTTGTAAATGGTTCTCATCAGGTATGGCATATTTGATGTGAATGGTTCCATCATAGTGTAATCGATAGTGGCTTAAACCCGAATCAAGCACATAGGTCAAGTGCTGATCATGGACTAGCGGTAAATGGTTTCTGTCATTCACAGGTTTTTCATTTGTCAGATACACTAAAAACACAGATGGGATAAATTTATAAAGCCTTTTCATTTCATGGGTCACGTAACGCTTGGTACAAACATCGTCTTCGTCTTGTGGGTCTTCCACGTGAATAATCCGATGGTGATTAGCGCTATAGCCATTCACCGTAAGCTGGGGCACTTTGTCATAAAACTCATACACTTTGTTATCCACATACTTTTTCGTAGTAACGTCTGTAGACACTTGAGGATGTTTTACATGGGTTAACCGCTTTCCCTTAAAGTCATAATCTCCCTGTTTTGTGCGTGGCACTACTGACGTATCCACATAGTGTTTATTAGCAGGATCTGTTTCCTGTTTAGGATCATGTATGGGGACAGACCTATCTTTGGCCATCAACGCACGTCCAAAGACATCCATCGTCAACCTGTAGTAGCAGTCTACTGTTTTTATGACAAGGCTCGGTGTCCTGTATATAGACAGCCGGCTAGCCTGTCTAAGCCTTAGTTGACATGAAGATTATTAAGCAGCAAGAGTCATTCCCCGTGGGGGACATGGTTTACCATCTCTGTCCCACATCACGTGAACAACGCCATGGTTCACTGTTTCCATCTTCCATTCGCTGCATCATTGTGGGGCCTTCCGGCTGTGGAAAGACTAATCTTTTGCTAACGCTCATTACAGCGCCCAATGGTCTGCGTTTTCAAAATATTTATATTTTTGCAAAATCTCTCTACCAACCCCTCTACGTGTTTCTGGATCAAGTCATGTCTGGATTACAAAAAGAGAATATGGGTTATTTTACATTTTCCATGCAAGAAAATGTGATTTCACCGGATGAGGTAAAGCCTGATTCACTCATGATTTTCGATGATGTATCCACTGAACGTCAAGGCATTATTCAAAGCTATTTCAGCATGGGTCGTCATAAACATATCGATTGCTTCTATCTTGGACAAACGTATTCAAAAATGTCCAAACAGTTGATTCGTGACAATGCCAATGTCATTGTTTTATTTCGCCAGGACGAGAGGAACAGTCGTCACATTTATAATGAACATGTGAATCCGGATATGACCTTTCAAATGTTTACAGAATTGTGTGCCAAGTGCTGGAACACTCAACGTCATGCCTGTTTAGTGATTGACAAACAAAGTGAACTCAACCAAGGACGGTATCGCTTAGGGTTTGATCATTTTATTGCTATTTAAGGCCCTGTCTCATTCCCCATCAAGTCATTTGTCAAGACACCATGGCGTTAGCAGAGAGTCAATTGAAAAAGCATATTATTAAAGCAAAAAATACTATTCGCCAAAAGTTTCGTCAATTGAAACAATCACGTGCCAATCATGCTTTGTTTATTCAGCAACATTTAGCACCTCCACTAAAAGCCATGTTGAAACCCTCTTTCAAGCCATCTGAAACGCTACCCACCGTTTCACAAGCCACGCAGACGCTGCACGAGGACCCTGAGGAAGAGGAAGAGGAACAGGAAGATTTGACTAGTGTTAGTGAAGTTGAGGATGAAGAGGAACAAGTGTTTACGCCTCAAAAAAAGGCTGCACCCCTTGCAGAGTTTTTGAGAAAAAAGAAATCCTTGGCCATGGTCGAAACACCTTGCCCTTCCAAAGCGTCTCCGTTTTCACAACTCTTGGCCACCCCTCAACATAAAGCTCAACTGAAAACCATTTTAATAAAATATTATGGATCAACATTGGAACCCTATTTCACCGATCTATTTATTGGAAACACAGATACCACGTATGGTGTTCGCTATGAGAATGATAGTTTTAAAATTGGCGATTCATCCATTAAATTTGCTCGTACTAAAGCTGTCATTAAAAACATCAACTATAAATTAACGCCAGGACTGTTAAAGCTGCTCTTTTCTCGGACCCCCTCTTTCCATGATTATACGTCAGAGGATCTTGACAAATATAAATCCATTTTATTGGATACCCATGCCCACAAAAGACAGTATGATCCCACGCAACAAGTGAATGCCAATATATCTCAAAAATATAAAACCATCATTGCAAAAATGTTTCCCACCAGTCAAAGTACTCGTCGTAAAGCATCCGCTTCGGGAGTGACATTTAAACCATTAAAACCCCTTGTGGATGTTACCTACTGGCACAATCCCAATAAGCTCGTCCAGCGGCTACAGTTGTTGCATGCCTCACGTCAAGCTGGCCACAGCGGTCACGATTGGGAAATTCAAGAAATTGAACAAGAACTTCGAAATGCCAAAATTATTGTTTAAGCCCTCACCCATTAAAATGGGTATTGCTCACGAGTTGCATCGCCCAGCTAGACGTCATTATCCACGACTCAAGGTGATTTCACGAGGTGTGGATGAACTTTGGCAGGCTGACTTGGTTGAAATGATACCCTATGCTGGCGTTAACGACGGTGTACGCTATATGTTGACCGTCATTGATGTCTATTCCAAAATGGCCTTTGTTGAACCAGTGCGTCGCAAGTCTGGTCCACTAGTTACCAAGGCCTTTCAACATATTATTCAACACTCCCAACGTCAACCTCAGCTGCTACAAACTGACCAGGGGAAAGAATTTTTCAACAAGGATTTCTCCCGTTTTCTCAAATCTAAGGATATTCACCATTACACCACGTACAGCAATCTCAAAGCCAGTGTGGTCGAGCGGTTCAACCGAACATTGAAAACCCATATGTGGAAAGCGTTTACCGCTCAGGGCAGTTATCGCTGGTTGGACATGTTACCTGAGCTAGTGTCACGTTACAATGACACCAAACATAGAACGATTGGGACCAAGCCACGCCTCGTGACTAAAAATATTCAGCGATTGGATAAACTGTTTAACCCCATAAAAACAGCCGATCCTAAACGTCACCGACTGAACATTGGGGATTTTGTTCGTGTGAGCAAATTTAAGTCTGCCTTCAATAAGGGCTACACGCCTCAGTGGGGGACTGAACTATTTCGAATTCGTCGAGTCTACTTGGACAGTCCAGTCACCTATTTACTCGAGGACCTCAACCATCAACCCATAAAAGGTAGATTTTATCTCCATGAACTTCAGAAAACAGCATTTCCTCGGCATTATCTTGTGGAAAAAGTGTTGAAACAAAAAGGAAATAAACTCTACGTCAAATGGTTAGGGTTTAACTCTACGTTTAATTCTTGGATCAATAAATTACATGTTGTGTGAACCTGTGTACTTTTTATTTATTCACACATGTTGTACACCACCTATAGCTCTATGTGTACAGTCCTCAGCTCCACATATTTCTTTCTCTTTCCACCTGTGTTCTCTCTTACATTACCCCTCCCACTCTCCCCCCTCCACCTCCCACCACTGCTGTTCGCAGCTCTTGCCTAGCTATTGGTTGACATCATTCCCACAAGTTGCATCATACTTTTTACTGATTCAGCGATTCCCACGCTTTGACCATTCTGTTATCAGGCACGTGGACAGCTAACGTCCCAGGCGAACACCTGTGCCGGATCAAATTTCACATCAACTTGCATTTTGTCACGTACGAAGCAAGACAGGATGTAACTTGTTAACAGTTATCGCGCATGTAGATAGATAACGTCCCAGGCGAACACCTGCGGCAGATCAAATTTCACGTCAACTTGCATTTTGTCACGTACGAAGCAAAACAGGATGTCACTGGTTTAGCCTACATGTGGTTTCACAAATGTGTGTGCATGCCTTTCACACTCCCCTGCCACCACGATGGTCAGATTATTTCACCTTCAAGCGTCACCTGTTGTCAAGTCAGATCAACGCCTTCCAATAATCTCAAATGACCTTCACCTCCTGTAAGTTTGTTTTCTCTACTCGCTTCGACCAACATAGAACCTAGTTCTCATCACCGTTTACACGTTAAAGGTAAAATATCAGAAAACGCACCCTCGCTCTGTCATACACCGACCCGTCGAAATAGCGATTGATCTATTGAACACAGCCACCGTGGTCAGCGACACACACACACACACACACACACCCAGCCGTATCGTCTCTCTCAACCACCACGCTTTATAAACATTATAAACAAGTAACGGTAATGAATTTTTTTTTCAACATGTACGGCGTTAGGCCCTTTGTGAATTATCTTTTTTGAAAAAAAATATCTACCACATTTGAAAGGGGACGTTAGCCCGAGTGCTAGGACACCTCGTACACGTCTCTAGCGTTATTGGTTCGTGACATATCGGCAAAAATTATAAAAAACACGTGTTTACCCCAAAATCGCGTTTCCCAATTTTTTTAAAATTACAACGAGTGGTCCATAGCAAAGAGAACGTCTTCCCGAATCCTTGGACTCATCGTACATGCCTCTAGCGTTATTGCTTCGTGAGATATCGGCAAAATCACAAAAAGCATGTGTTTACCCCAAAATCGAGTTTCCAATTTTTTTTTTTTTAAAATTGCAACGAGTAATATATAGCAAAGAAAACGTCACCCCGAGTCCTTGGACCCGTCGTACACGCCTCTAGCATGATTAGTTCGCGAGATATAGCAAAAAGTTCAAAATCACGTTTTTACCCCAAAAAGACTGTGTTTCCAGATTTTCACCTTTTCGACACCTACATTCCCGTAAAGAGCACGACGAGACGAAAAAAACGAATCCAAGCACGCCCTCCTAGCATGGCTCCTTCCATTCCAAGGTCGCAGGGGCTCACCACTTGCTAAGTGGTCCAGCTCTCTCCTTACCACACTACTGCAGGTTTTCATTCTAGAGACTTGAAATTTATTTTGGGGGTAGAGGGGGTAGGGACCATTGATTTACGTTAAACAATTTTTTTTGTAGAGTTCCTAGTTTCCAAAATATAGGATTTTCAAAATTCGAGTTTTTTCAAAAAAACATAAAAAGTAAAAAAGTTTCATTATAGAAAATAAAGGGCATAAAGACCATTCGTTTGGGCCATGGCACAACGTTCTACCATGTTTGGTTTTCAAACTATCGCCTATTTTCGAAAACAAAAATTTTCAAAAAAAAATTGAAAAATATAACGAGTGGTCCATAGCAAAGAGGACGTCAGCCCGAGTCCAACGATACCTCATTTGTCAAAATCGGACCACGCTTTCGAGAGATATTTAACATGACTGAGGCTTAGTAGTGGGGCAAGGAGGGTTTTAGATTGCGTTGGAATCGGCACTACTCCACTACTGAAGTACTTGAAATTATTGTTTGCAGTCCTTACTTGAATTAAAACAGATAACACACACTAATACAGTCATCACAATTAACACCGCTTATGAGATAGATTCTACACACACTCAAAGTAGACGGGTCTACATGGCAGCGTTGTCGCAGCCCCTAAACTGAGGAACCAACCAACCAACCAACCTGGTGGAAGCCATTTATCACGTGTTGACCGACTGAAAAGAATGTAAATTTCGTTAAATCGCTCACCATGGTCGCGATGGAGAGCTGCAGCAATTAGGAGATCAGAGGTTTGATTCCCAGTGCTGACAGCGGCCATCCAGAGTTTAGTAACGTCCTGAGCTAATCTTTTCTTTTTTACTATGATATCACACCATACATCCAAGGCCATCTGTTTAGCACAGTCTATCCTTAATCAGGTGAGTTAGCCGTGGTCGTTACGGCGTGACTGCAGGTAGTCGCTCACATCCGGGAGGTGAGGAGGTTCGAATCCCCCCCGCCGGCAACCTTGAAGATGGTCTTCTGTGGTTTCCCAACTTCCAGGCAAATGCCGGGGTTGGTCCCTAACTATAGGCCACAGCCGCTACCTTCCAATTCCTCGTCCTTACATTCAAACTTTCCTCCCCAGACAACACTCCACACGCGATTGTACTTGTTGCTCACCGCATGGGTGTCCGCATAGAAGCAGCTACAAACTCTGGCGAGCCGAACATGTCTTCGGACATACGCTAAAAAATAAAAAATAAACTAACCATAGCCTACCCCTCCAGTCCTTGTGTTCTACCTTTTCTACCATAACTAAGTTGTTTATTGCTGGTTTTCTCGGTAAGTGACCTACCAACTTATATCTTCTCTTGATTAGCTGTCGCCAGAAACATTTCTCATCTCCCTCTCGTCTTGATGCCTCTTCATTTGTAACCCTATCTACCCATATGTTCTAAAAATATATTTGTACCAAAATTTCACAGAGTAAAATTTTATAAAAAACAGATCTGTTACAATAATTTTGTTAATAAAGCATAAAAAAGTCTTGTCAAAACAGCGTAGAATTGATGTGTATGTTGAATTAGTCTTCTTCTATATATATAAAACTCAATGTAACGTGATAGTTTGTCTGTGGGTATGTCTGTGGGTATGTCTCCTATGCGTTCATATACCATTCACCCGATTGCGATGAAACTTGGGTGAGATGTTGAGTACACTCCAAGGAAGATTTCTGACTTAGTAAATCCATTTTACAATAGGTAGCGCACGCGTAGATTCAACAAATGAGTGACGATGCGCGAAGCCTTTCAAACAAGTCCCGTATGTGTTCATATACCATTCGTCCGATAGCGATGAAACTTGGGTGAGATGTTGTACACACTTACGTGAAGGTTTCAAAATTAGTGAATACATTTCACAGTAGATAGCGCACGAGCAGATTCAACAAATGAGCGACGACACGCGATGCGTTTCAACAAAGTCCCGTATGCATTCATATACCATTCGTCCGATAGCTATGAAACTTGCGTAAAATGTTGTGTACACTGCAGGGAAATTTTCTGGCTTAGTACATCCACTTTACAATAGGCAGCGCACGAGTAGATTCAACAAATGAGCTACGACGCGCGAAGCATTTCAACAAAGTCACGTTTGCGTTCATATACCATTCGTCCGATAGCGATGAAACTAGGCTGAGATTTTGTGTGCACTCCAGGGAAGGTTTCTAGCTTAGTAAATCCCTTTAAAAATAGGTAGAGCACGAGTAGAATCAACAAATGAGCAACGGCGCGCGAAGCGTTTCAACAAAGTCCCATATAATTTCATATACCATTCATCCGATAGCGATGAAACTTGGGTGAGATGTTGTGTACACTCCAGGGAAGGTTTCTGGCTTAGTACATACATTTTACAATAGGTATCGCACCAGTAGATTCAACAAATGAGCGATGACACGCGAAGCGTTTCAACAAAGTCCCGTATAAAGTCATATACCAGTCGTCTGATAGTGATAAATGTTTGGTGAATTGTTGTGTACACTCCAGGAAAGGTTTCTGGCTAAGTAAATCCATTTTACAATACGAAGCGCACGTTTATATTCAACAAATGAGTGACTACGCGCGAAGCGTTTCGACAACGTCCCGTATACGTTCACATACCATTCATCCGATTGCGATGAAACTTGGGTGAGATGTTGTGTACTTTCCAGGGAAGGTTTCTTGGCTGAGTACATCCATATTACAATATGTAGCGCAAGAGTAGAATCAACAAATGAGCGACGACACGCGAAGCGTTTCAACCAAGTCCCGTATGCATTCATGTACCATTCGTCCGTAGCTATGAAACTTGGGTGAGATGTTGTGTACACGTCATGGAAAATTTCTGGCTTAGTAAATCCACTATACAATATGCAGGTCACAAGTTGATTCAACAAATGAGGAACGACGCGCGAAGCGTTTCAACAAAGTCCCGTATAAGGTCATACACCATTCTGCCGTTAGCGGTGAAACTTGGGTGAAATATGGTGGACACTCCAAGGAAGGTTTCTGGCTTAGTAAATACATTTCACAGTAGGTAGCACACGAGTAGATTCGACAAATGAACGACGACATGCGGAGCGTTTCAATACAGTCCCCTATGTCTTCATATCCCATTAGTCCGATAGCGATGAAACTTGGGTGAGATGTTGTGGACACTTACGTGACGGTTTCTAACTTAGTAAATACATTTTGCAGTAGGTAGCGCACGAGTAGATTCAACAAATGAGTGACGGAGCGCGAATCGTTTAAACAAAATCAGGTATGCGTTCATATACTATTCATCCGATTGCGATGAAACATTGATCAGTTATTGTGTACCCGCCAGGGAAGGAGACTTAGTAAATCCATTTCACAATAAGTAGCGCAAGAGTAGATGCAACAAATGGGTGACGACGCGCGAAGCGTTTCAACAAAATCCCCTATTGCGTTCATATAACATTCTTCGATTGCGATGAAACCTTGATGAGTTATTGTGTACACGCCAGGGAAGGGCTTCGACTTAGTAATACATTTCTCAATAGGTAGCGCACGAGTAGATTCAACAAATGAGTGACAGCGCAAGAATCGTTTAAACAAAAACCCCTATACGTGCATATACAATTCATCCGATTGCGATGAATCATTGATGAGTTATTGTGTACACGCCAGGGAAGGGTTTCGACTTAGTAAATCCATTTCACAACAGGTAGCGTACGAGTAGATTCAACAAATGAGTGACAGCGATGAAACTTTTGAAAGTTGTTGTGCACGCTTCCACGAATGGTTCTAAATTAGAAAATCCATTTTACGATAGCTTAGAGGCAGTTAACATGTTGTGTATCCAAAAGCACTTCAAGAAACAGAATTTCAACGCCAACACTTTCTTTGATTGGCATTGCAACGCATGCCGGGTACAGCTTGTTAGGTTATAAAAATTATGCTTGATGTGTATTTGCCAGGTTAGAGAGATATTGTAGAGAGAAATGTGTGACGACATTTCATAATAACTTCGTCACACAGATTTCCAAAGTTGTTCGGATTCCACGTAAAAAGGGCTCATCGGTCACGTAAAACTATAGTCTTCCTTCCTTCTTCATTTAAAAAGCATTGCGATCCTCGCGAACACCTGGTTGAGAACGTCCATAGGCGCCAAAATCCAATAGTAACATTTGATTCATATATCTCGAATTCCCAGCCCACCAATATCTGCCGAGATGGCAATGTCACCAGTGAAACATAGCCCCTGAAAACATGCTCTTATATTAAGGTGAACCACCCCCAGTCCGTCATCCAAATCCAAATTAAAAATCGACGTTAAAACTTAGAAAAACGAGAGAGAGACTGCATCAAGGGAGAAGAAAATATATAATAATGAATGGAACTTTTTTCATTTTGGAGCCAACAACCAATTACGTGGCTTTGTGGTTACCTAAAGTTGGTTCCTTTAAGATTGCAACGCCTGCCGTTAAGTGCTACTAAGAGCTCCCAGTCGACTAATCAGCGTTAGCTTCTAAATTAATTACTGCAATCACGTTTTTTTCTTTCTTCATTTCAGTAATGTACTAGTTTCTATTCCGCGCTTAAGGTAAAGTGAATTGGGCTGCGAGCAGATTATATAAGTTGTTACGTTGTTGTTGTTGTCGCATCATCTGTTGGGGCATGGACGTCGTTGTTATTCAGCCCCGTGTACTTGGGTGTGTTAGAATTTGTCCAATAATAATAATAATAATAACTAATAAAACAATTAAGTTAATTATACGCCAAATCAATACTAATAAAACACACACTTAAATGTCTACAATTTATATATCATTTTGAAGTGTACATGTTTCGAAACAACAATGGTTTCTTCTTCAGCACAATTGAGAGAGAAAAAAACTTATTATAAGGAAAAATTAAAAATGGATATCCTTACAATACGTCTTAAAAAATAATTTTGAAAAAACATTTTTAAATCCTTAAAATTATCTACGAAAATTTAGGCAATTATATGGTTAATCATCTGAAAAATATATATGAAAAATATTGTAAAAATTCCTCTTCTGAAAAATGTATTAGTTAATATGGTTCTCTGAACATAATCAGTATCTTAAAAAAGAAACTAGTAAAGCTTTAAAGTACTGTACCATGAAGTTGAAATAACACATGTAGTCATATCTCTGGAAACTGATACAATCTTGGACCCTACTAATAGCATCAAGTCTAACTTTCGATGTCCATTCGGTTCTTATATGCCTTCTGTTCCGCATGCCAACTATTTCAATACGTGGTGGCATCTCAATCTAGGAAGTTCAAACAAAATTTTAGTTCTATAATAATGTTGGAGCTTGAAAGGACAATTTTTAAAACCATCCTAAACCTCACATGTCATTCCCTCTCCCTCCTTGTTGATACATGTTACGGTTTAATGGTGTTTACTAACCTCGAAAATCTTAATTCAGAGCATCATATTAGCATCTACGTCGTTATGCCTTCAATTCCGCGTGCCAACTATTTTGGGATATTTAATGTATTAATATTAAATATTAAACTCCAAAATATTTATAGGTCTTTCAATGTTAAACATGCGATCATAAATCCTTAATTAGTTGAACCTATCATAGACAAGAAGCTCCCACGAGCATTCAACACTAATAAACTTGTACTTTTGCTGTCTTATTTCACAAGAACTGACCAGTAGATTCTGCCAGCAGAAATTCTGAGAAAAGGTGTAGATTAACATTTCCCACACAGCACCCTTTCACCCACCACCCTCAGCGATATCTCCTTACCAAACACTTAACAACCACTAATGGCAATAAGCTGCTTGACAATGTGACCGCTACTGCCTTACAAGAACTCTTTCTGCATGCATGTACCATCATATGAAAATGAAAATCCACGGCCTGCTTCCAGTCTCCGCCTGCTTCCTCCAGCGGCGAGGATATGGACTGTGCCGGCTGCCGAGGCCTGACGCACTCCCCTGGGGCAATGATTAAATGAATGACAGATGAAATGAATTGATAGTGGTGAGTGTTGCTGGAATGAAATTTTGACAGGGAAAACCGGAGTACCCGGAGAAAAACCTGTCTGCCTCCGTTTTGTCCAGCACAGATCTCACATGGAGTGACCGAGATTTGAACCACGGACCCAGCGGTGAGAGGCTGGCGTGCTGCCGCCTAAGCCACGGAGGCTTATGTACCATCATATCATCATATATATTATTTCTGTAGTATAGATTCCTCCTGCGGCGCTCACAAGTGACCGATCGTGACAAAATAAAATTCAAATGAAAGCTAAAAGACATTAGCAGTGACGAATTGCACTCTTATTTCATAAATATCTATAATTTCTTCAAAAAATGATTTTTGAAAAATGTACGAAGTCTTGCGATTTGCAGATACTTTTGCTGTAGGAAAATACGCTCCATAATTGCTGTCCACTTCACATTTTGGCCACTGTGACGCCTGTCATTTCAACATTATGAGGTCTTTATCATTGTGCATGGATTTCAGAAACAGTAAATCAAAGTAATGAGTAGGCCTACTCAAATCGTATAATTTCATAAATATCGAATAACTGGTGGGTGTTATGAGGATCCAATTTTCATTGATTGCCTTCCTAAGTTAGGGAACATAGAACCTGGAATTCTAACTGAAATGTAAATAGTGTTGAAATTTGGTTGAAATAAAAACATAACAACCTTTCTCCTTAAGTCTCTCATTATAAATCTATTGGGGAAAGTATGGTTTATGAACATACGAGATTTCTCGCATGGGTCCGCTAGTCAGGTAATAATTGCGGTCTACAAGACTTTCCCAGATGGCCTTTCCCCTCCACCGATCCATTCTATTATTTATGATTGCAAATACCCCCAGGGGCTCATATCTGGGGACCGTCGTATGGCGCCCACGGGACTCCAGCTGAGTCTGGCATTGCTTCCACTTACTTGTGCCGGGCTCCTCTCTGTCTTCTTTCCTGTCGACCGCTCTTGGTCAACTCTTGTTGTTTTCCGACCTCGACGGTATTAGAGTATCTGAGGCCTAGGTAGTCTTTCACATTTCCGCCTTAATAGGCCCTTGTCTCATCTTCTCTGATCCCTCATTCTTCGAGGGGTCAGACCTCTTTGGTTCTCTTCATATCTCCTGCCTTTGCTCAAGGCCCTCAAGGAGGCAGGGTGTGTGTAGCACCACCACTTAAGGCTCACCCTGGATAGTGCTACACCCTCAAGGGCTCACGGCTGGTGAGTTCGGGAGTTGGTGACCCCGAGGGATTCTTGAACTGGGTCTGGTTTTCCCCCCTTTTTCCATTGCCTCTGGGGTGGACTCTCTCCGGAACGATTGCGTTTAGGCAGGTTTTACTTATATATAATAATACAATAATTGATCTACCGAATCGATCTAGCATATCATCGTGGATTGAAAACGCTTTCTCCAAAAGAATACTTGGAGCGGCATAACAACGTAGCGAAAGTAGTCCATCAAGCTTTTACGCGGCGATACGATTTTGTTGAAAAGGAAGTCCCATATTATAAATGCAGACCTGATCAGGTTCTGAACAATGATAAATCAAAGATCTTATGATATCCAATATAACTGGGTCATCCAGTCATTGCGCTTTGGGAGCGTGGCCGCGCTAGGCGAGCACTGGGCAGTCAGACTAGCGCTCCTTCCCCTACCACCACTACACTGTGGCAGCGAGGAGACGGACGATGTTCGGACCACGCTGACTATATACAGTACGTACAGCCGTGCGGCCGACGCTTCTTTGGGATTGTTGACATATTAATAGGGTTGTTTTGCCATAAAAATATACCCCATTTACAAATCGAATAGTACTCCGATGTATGGAATGTGCAGGAAACGAACACAAGTGTTAAGTAAAGAATATTGTGATTTGTTCCAAACTGAAATGTGAACATATTAGAGAGGAAAATTCTACAACAAATTGTGTTCTTTTTAACACATTACATCTCTGTTGCACACTAAACATTTGGCATGCCCTTTATAAGCTGTACAGAAAAATGAAATTTTCCATTCTGCTTTAAAGACTGCTGCTTCACCACTCCTTTTTTTGTATGCTGTTCAGTCATGATCACTGCGAAACTGATTTACTTACACGCTGTCAACAAAGCGCATTGGACTAGACTGATGGATTGGCTGCACACTTCAGCGAGCTCAGCCAGCCAAGCTCCATCCACCACTTCTAAAACTACCTTCCAACAAAGCGCTCTGAGCACGGCCGGAGCGCTAGCGCTGTCTGGATGGCCCTGCACTATAACAACAGATCGTTCTGTAGAAGCCAACAAGCCAGACCTTGTGATATTCGATAAGAAATCACACAAGGCTACAATCGTCGATGTTGCTGTTCCACTCGATGAAATCGTACAGAATGCGGTGGCTGAGAAAAGGTCACTTGCCGCTGAGCTCAGCCACATGTACGGCCCAAAGCAGGTCACGCGAACGCGAGCACTCAGTGCTTGCGCGCCCCAGTGCCGCACCTAGCAGCACCTGTGCTTATCCCCTCATTCCCCTCTTTCCTCCCAGTGTGGTGGTAGCACAGGCAGACTTGAATGATGAGCAATGGATCGCTGGCCTTGCTTTCATGAAAGACATCACGGGGTATTTAAATTATTTAAATATCTCGTTGCAAGGAAAAAAAAAGAATCTGTACTATGTGTGACCGTGTTCAGGTGTAGACAAGATTTCTGATAGGGTTGGTTCCCTAGAAGATGAAGGTGTTTCGGCAATCACGGATGTTTTCAGAAACTGGGGGAGTGGTGATGGTTTGCAGCTTGTGCTTTTTAAAAGTCAGCTTCAAAAAGGAAATTGGGACAATTTTCCCCCTTTAAAATCCTTAAATGTAAGTACTTATGAACACAGCCGTGGTTAGTGATGTAAAATACCCAGGTATTTATAAATCAGGGTAAATACCCAGGGTATATACTCGGCTAAATACCTAATTTGGGTAAATACCCGGCTATTTTAGATTTTTCATTAAAAATCCTGTGTCGTGGTAAGTTGAACCTTAAAAAAGGGTACCAGCATGCAAACTATTCTAGATTAACTTTTTAGAAATGTAACAACGTTAGATAGTTAATAAAATTAAATTTAATTAGAATTAGGACTTAAAAACAGAATTAGAATTGGGAATTAGATCAGGAGATATAAACTAACAACTCCACTACACTGAAAAAGGTTACCTTAAAGTACAGTAGGCATCAAACAAACAATAGAAAATGGGAGGGAAGTACAGTGTCAGTTTGAATTCCGGGTAGGATGAGCTGAGCAGTGTTGCCAACCCATACGCTTGCTGGCATACATCTTCACCCATTATAGAGCCCACATACTACAAAAACTTCCTGACATGCATTTATATTATTTAGAGTATGGTTTAAAAAATTAATCTTTTTTTAGCCTATTTTCAATTTTGAAAAAATAGGCTTATGAGATCACCTTTTGTCCGTGTGTGTGTGTGCGTGTGTGTGTGTGTGTGAGGTGTGTGTGTGTCCCCCCTAATAAAATCTAAACGGCTGGAGCGATTTCAATGAAATTCGGTAAGTTCATAGCACTATTCCCGGCGACCTCGACCGCACCCTTCAAATTTTGTTACGTCTCACCAATCCAACATGGCGGCTGTGCGAAATATTTAACTAGCATTCAATATCTCCGAAGCTAAAACCGATATCACCCTGAAATTGTGTACGGTGATAAAGGGCACTACTAGAAGTTCACCTATGAGACTTTCAAAAACCTGGTGACTACAAAACCAACATGGTGGTCAAGCGAAGATGAGACTTTTAAATAGACTTTTCTCGCGATTTAAATATCCAAACGTAATGAAACTTGGTACAGCAAATGTTTATACACATTGTAATGCACTGGAGTCTAATTTAGTTCAATTGTTTACATAACCTCAAAATGGCGGCTGTGCGAAATATTTCACTGACATTCTATATCTCCGAAACTATTACAGATATCACCCTGCAATTTTGTACGGTGATAAGGGTACTGATACAAGTTTACCTATGTATATTTCATAAACCTGTAAAGTACAAAACGAACATGGCGACCAAGCGCATTTGAAATGTTTTAATAGACTTTTCTCGTGATTTAACTCTCTGAGCGCAGTGAAATGAGGTACAGTAAATGATTT
This sequence comes from Meconema thalassinum, assembly GCA_946902985.2. NCBI lineage: Eukaryota > Metazoa > Arthropoda > Insecta > Orthoptera > Tettigoniidae > Meconema > Meconema thalassinum. The sequence continues at coordinate 192,079,800 of OX336395.1, forward strand.
TGCAGATTGTAATGCACTGCCATCTAATTTAATTCAATTGTTTACATAACCTCAAGATGGCGGCTGTGCGAAATTTTAAAATTAAGTTTTTATTTCTTGTGTCGTAATCATGCGATCGAGTTGAAAGTTTGAATAATGAACCTAGGCAATAATTGTCCTTGAATGGTACATAACTCTATGGCCTATACATATAACAATCCTAAATGGCGAGCTTCCGAAATATTTAGATAGTTCTCAATATCTATGAATCTTTTACAGCAACCAAACTGATTTTTTTTATGTTCATAGAGACTATGAACATATGTTCACCTAAAGGACTTTCAGTAACCTGGAGAGCACAAATCCAACATGGCGGCGACGCGAAGTATAAATATTTAAATGGACGTTTCTCGCGAATTAACTATCCGAGTGCCGTGAAACGTTGCACGTTAAATGCTTATACAAATGTTTATCCACTGGCATCTAATTTATTTCAATTGTTTGCATAATCACAAGATGGCTGCTGTGCGTAATTTTAAAATCTCGTTTTTACTTCTTGTGTTCTAATCATGCGATTGAAGTTTGAATACCACACGTACACAATAATCTTAATGTAATAGTACAAAAATAAAAATCCAACCTGGCGACCATCTGAAATATTTAGACGGTTCTCAATATCTACGAATCTGTTACAGCAATTAAACTGAAATTTTGTATGTTGATAGAGTCAATTAACATTAGCAGGATATATGAAAATAGGCTGTATAGTTCTTCACGGAACTACTTGTTAATATTTAAAATTGAATGAAAAATAACTTCAAGCACTTTAATTAAGCATTTTTTGTTTAAATGTCCTTTCTATTGAATATATTTTATTACCTTTTGAGTTTTGGCATACACATTTCAATTAATATGCATATAGCCTACTCTTATTACTACAAAAGTAGCTTTTCCCACCCACATCTTTGTTGCTCATTTCCAGTACCGCAATAAAACTCGACCTTCTCAATATCTTGGTATTTATTAAAAGTTTAAAACACAAAACAACCAAAAGGTTTCATCCAATATTTTACTTTAGTTTAAGGAAAAAACACACTTAAAGACAAGGTTACAGTGCCAAAACATATAAATACCCAAAAATACCCGGACGACCATTTTCCTTTTCTTTTAGTTTTGAAGGATCAATATTATTCCTGATTTCAATTTAAGGCATGCAATACCTGTGTTTCAGTCCTTGTTTGTCCAAAACTTCATCAACACATCATAAAGTGTTGTACAAAGCTCAAAAAATGGAAATACCCTCATTTTGGGTATTTAAATTACCACTGGCTATATACCCGGGTAAATACCCAATTAATATTTACCTTCCCACTGGGTATTTACCCGGCCCTCATCACTAGCCGTGGGTACTCAAAAGCGTTACAGTCATTGCTTAAAGGATTTGAAGATAGGGTTGAAGAAATAAAACAAGTAAAATCGGCACTATAAGTTTTAATGACGCCTTTTTCGGTACGCCCAGAGGATGCCCCTTCAAGTCTCCAAGTTGAGCTGATAAAACTACAGTGCGATTCAACGTTGACAGACCACTATTACCATTACAATGGTGATTTGATTTCATTTTATAAAGTCGTTGATGAACAAGGATTCTTGAGGATTCATGCCCTTGCCCTGAAATTAGTTGCTATGTTCAGAACAACGTTCGTTTGTGAACTAATGTTTTCAATTATGAATATTAAGAACACAAAAACAAGGTCCAAGTTTGTCTGATGCTTCCTTGGAATCTATACTTCGGATTGCAACTGCCAAAACGATTGTTTCAAATATCGGAAAATTAGTGACTTCAAAGCGATGACAATGACAAACAAAGAATGTTGAAAATTAGTGCAAAACCAGCAGCACAATAAAACTGTTATTATTGTATGTACACAAAATTGGCATTATTATTATTATTATTATTATTATTATTATTATTATTATTATTATTATTATTCGTTTTCATACCGGTACGCCGCCTGACGCGCGCTGATTTGCACAGCCCCATTCACCAAACAACAACACGACTCTCGCCTCGCTAAGCGCTGTCACTACACGTTCCTCTTCTACAGCAGAGCACCGGTGCTTTTCCAGGTGCCGGCCAGGAATCCGTGCCATTTCGTCCAGGTGCCATTTCGTCCAGCAACAAATTTCCTTGAAAAAAAAAAAAAAACGTGCCATTTCGTCCAGTTCGGGTCTACACATTATTTCACAAGTTAATGAGTGCCATCTCGTCCAGACGAAATGTTGACAAGGGTTGAGGCAGTGCAGTTAATAGTGATTATACATTATTATCTTATATTTAATTCCGTTAGGAACTTTTTGTCCAGTGAACTACTTTCTTATTATTAGTCCGATTTTGATGATTGAGTTGTCGAATTATATGGAACATTCCCTAGATGTTTCGAAAGGACAGGATTTGCTTAAATTGCCTTAGGGATCCCTCCCCAAAGCCTCTCAAAGTTCCTATGTAATTTTAATGAATAAACCAAAATTCCTGCTTTATGATAAGATAATTAAAAAGAAGTTTTACTAATGAAACTTTGGATATATTTTAATTATCACCTGATTTGTGAAAATATTTGTTTCTATTCTCACTATGTTGTTTACATTATAAGCATTTCATTGTAAAAATATAGTTGACTGGTGGCAAACGAGCGGAGCGAGTAACGTCCATTATTACTAACATCAGAAATTACTTATTTCTAACAAGAAACGCAATGAAATGAATCAGTTATTGTAGACCTGTCAAACTGTCAATCTTAGGTATTTGGACGAAATAGCACTAGTGGGCCGGTAGAGAATTAACCACCTGCCTTTGTTCGTGGAATTTGGACGAAATGGCACCTGGACGAAATGGCACGACACCCCGAACAGTGCTCGCGAAGCACCTGAGTTGGCGTGGCCTGCCCTAAAGAAAGTTTTCGTTATCCCAGTTGTCTCAGTGTATGTTTTAGTCACAAAGGACTGGGATAATGCAAGCCTTTGCTTGAAGAGGAACCATATGCTGCCCTCCTTTGTACTGCAAGCATAGTACGCAATGTTTTATCTCTTCAGTGACTCTGAACATCTAGCGGTCTAGTGCTAACATCGGTGTCTTTGGCTCGCAAGGAGTCCGACGGTGATGGTTTTTTACTTTCATGTAAATGTCATATATATAATAACTAGCATCCCGACCCGGCTTCGCCCGGGAACAATTATGAATGCATTATGTGATAAGCGTTCTTTTCTCGATATCAGTGAACTACGACCTATATCGGTTTTACGTCTTGGCATGATGGGTTAAAATCACTGACTGGACTATTAATTATATTATCATGGAGATGCAAGTGCAACGAATTCTTGTCAGACGTAATTTAAGAATGACGAGGTGCATGAAACACAAATCCCCCTTCCGTCCAATCTTAACTTGACTGTGTATTTTGCGGAACGAAACATTCACAGGCGAAATGAAGAAAAGCCGATTTGAACTTCCAGGGAAACTCCGAACACAACCGCTCTTCTTTGAAGTCTGAACTCAACACGGCTTGACTGACAGTGTGCTGCTGGCTGTATCTGGGGTAATAGGTTCGCTTGCTAGTTAGGCTGTAACTGGTGTGATAGACTCGCCTCTAGCTAGCTCGTAAACTGTTTTATACTAAGTAGAGATAATAATAATGATGACAATAATAATAATAATAATATAATAAATAAATGCTGCAGGGTCATTTCTTTTAAGAACAGCTGTACCCGTCCCTAAACTGAAGGGATATTTTTCTCGTACAACTCGGAATGAATATGCGTTGCCTCCTTCTACTTTACATTCATAGAATTTATTAGTTTAAGTTAGCACGAATGTGGAAAAATAATCCGCATTTCCAGAGTAGACAAGGCACAAATTATCTCTCTCTGTTACACCACCCACTCATCACAATTACAACGTCCGTAAGGTCTAAATACGTAGCATCGGAAAAGCAAGCATTCAGTTTGTTAGCACGGCAATATTCTTGCTTGTAATATCACGGAAGCGCCCCATAAAAATCTTCTGTCTTCGCTACGGTACGAGTAAAATTGATATTAAAACCCACAACAGAGATAAAAGTAATAAATGACTTTTACTTCGTTCTGTATCCAGGAAGAAGGAATTGGTGTAGCTACTTTTGTTTGCTTTGTGATCCATAAAATACAGCGGGAGGAACGCAGAAGGGATTACTTGGTCCAGTTTATTTCTATATCTGGTGAATACGAGTGAGTTGAAGGGGATTGTCGGATCAGTTCAGGTCGTAAAGCAATGGTACAGAGTTGTACTAGAAAAATATCCTTAACCCCTTATGGGATAGTCACCTGTCATATGGACAGTTTACGCTTTCAAAGATGCTGATAGTTGAATCTTTCAGCCAAATTTGCGAACATTTTCGTGCCGAGGTGCTAGTACATTGGAACTTGGATAATTCGAACCTCAAGGGACCAGTAAAAAATTCGAATTAAGAAAGTTCTTTGAAAAGGGTATAGAAAAAATTTAAATTTTAGGTTTTTATCCAAGAACCTTTATTAAACATAATATTACATAGTTTTTAACAAGTAAATTGCTTATATGCTAAGTGCAGTATTACGTAATATTGACGTGAACAAAGCAGATTAACAGACAACGGTGCTGTATAATGACTGTATCGTGAATAACCCCAAAAGTTTCAAATGATAAAATAAAACCAAAATATACTATTCACCTACTTAACGACAATAGTAATTCAGCATTCTAGTTAAGTCTTAGTGAAATGTACTGTTTTTCAAAAAGGTTTGAGATTTTTACCTGTATCTTGCAATTAAGTCTCTCGGCCATCACAAAAGAATCTAACAAATATAAGGAACGGGAAACAGAATCAATTACGTCTTTTCTACTAAAAAAAAACCGCCTTAGCTCTGTGATTTGGTTTGTTGCTTGGGCTGCACTCGGAACAGTCTTTCCGGGAACTCCCTCCACGAGTTCATCGCCAGATGCGTCGTCACCATCTTGTTTTTCAAAGTCACGTAGGCAAAACAATCGAGTAGGGGCCGCATGATATGATACAACGTCGTTTTATGGGAATTCCCGACGTAACTGTTTGGCTTCCGATCGGCTTTTTACACTAAAAACTTCGAATTATCCAAAATATAATTCGAATTAACCACGATTTTTTTAGCATTGATTGTATATATTTTATTTAGCGTTTGGCTGTACATATCAACATTAGTCAAAAATAGATGTGTATTTACATTATTTACAGTTTCACTTTCAAGTTGTTAATAAAGTCTATCACAGCTGGGCCTGCTTCCACAAAGTCACTGAAGTTGCCACTGTAGGAATGCGTCGGGCAGTCATTCACTATATGCCGTATGGTCTGCCTGGGATCACCACAACTGCATTCTGGTGAAGATATATATCCCCATTTGTAGAGAAGATCTGCACATCTACCATGGTTTGTTCTTATCCTGTTTAGCGTTGACCATGTTTTCCGGGGTAGATGGAAGCCACTTGGTGGTGTTGTGGAGTTTGTGATATCTTGCAGCTGACTTGGAATGTTTTCCACCAATTCTTCTTTCCAGTTTTGCAGCAGGTTGAAGTTTTGGTTCACCAGGTGTCTCGCTGTCCGGATGGAGGGGTTTCGCGAGCGTAGACGTCTCACTTCAGCAGCAGTGATGTCCTGGTGTATTGGTAGCTGGTCGTTGGCATTTATCTTCTTATACTCCCGGAGTAAGGCATGTTTGCGTCTGAGTTCCGCTGGTGGAATATGACTCAGTGCTGGTAACCAAAATGTTGGTGTTGATTTTACTGTGCCAGATATCATTCTCATTGCCTGATTCAATTGGGCATCGACAAGTTTGGTATAACTGCTATTTAGCCTCACTGGAGAACAATACTCAGCTGTTGAGAAGACCAGACTGAGGGCGGTGGTGCGTAAAGTGTCGGCTGACGAACCCCATGTAGTGCCACATAGTTTTTGAAGTATGTTGTTTCTAGACTTCAGTTTTTCTGCCGTTTTCTTCAGGTGTTTCTTGAAGGAGAGAGTTCTGTCTAAGATGACCCCCAGGTAATTGGATTCATTGGTGTGGGTCAAGCGATTTTTACCTAGGTACACTTCTAGTTCACGATTAGCTAGCTTATTGCATAAGTGGAAACATGTCACTGTAGTTTTGCTTGGGTTCGGCTTCAGCCTCCATTTTCGGAAGTATTCATCAAGAATGCGTAGATCAATAGTTAGGGTATGTTCTGTATTTTCGATTTGTCTCTTCTGGGTAGCAATTGCCCAATCATCGGCGTATCCAAACTTTCTTGAACTGCTTGCAGGCATATCGGAGATGTAGAGGCTGAAGAGAAGTGGGGCCAAGACGGAGCCTTGAGGCAATCCATTGTCAAGTTTCTTCTCCTTACTGATGGTGTTTCCCAAAATTACTTGATATCTGCGATTCATTAACATGTATATAAAATGCTAGGGACCAAGAGAAAAATTCGAATTAAAGAAGATTTCGAATATAGAAGTTCGAATTAGCCACGTTCCACTGTATTTCTAAAAATCAAATATTATATACGTATCTAATTGACGTAATGTGTTGGATAAAAAAAAACTAAAAACTAACAACATTAACAATTAAAGTGTAAGGATAAAATATAAATATAGAAATAAAAAATCATAAAAATAAAATTACAATAATAAAAGAAAAAAAGTAAAGGAAAATTGCAGAGTTGATTGATCTCTCCGTAGAGAAACCTAAGAGAACTCGAAGGGTGTTCTCGGACGAGGAACGAGCAAGAGTGAGCCAACGAATGAAAGAGTATTCAAAAGTTTGGTGCTTTTCTGTCGATCAACACGAATGTAATTAATTTAATAATTTCATATATGTATTTTTTTCAGGATTAGGGTATTACCCAACTCTTTTGGGTACATTCGTGTTGACCGACTGAAAAGCACCAAACTTTTGTTTACTCAGGCAACACTGAAAAATGGCTTCAAACTTCATAATGTAATGAAAGAGTATTGGCGTAACAGGAAAGGACATCTACAGTCAAGGAAGTTGTGAAATCGTAACCCATGGGAGGTTGAAACAATCCTAAATAAATAAATAAATAATAAAAGAAATATAACAATAATAAACATAACTATAAAAGAATTATGAAAATAGCTGTAAAAATATATTCAAAATTAGTTAATTAATTAATACAATAAAAATAACAAAATTAAATCTGTAAGAACATAAATTGAAAAAGTAAAATAAATAAATATACATTAAAATTAGAGAAACAAAAAAACATTATTTATAATTAAAATAATTAAAATAAATTAAAATGTACGAACGCATAAAAAAAACATATTTTTTCCCCTATAAAGGGTTAAAAGTCAGGGACGAGAACAGTCATTCAAGAAATGACCCGACGCAGTTTATAATTATTATTGTTAATAAAATGAAAATCCTCAGCCTGCTTCCAGTCTCCGACCGGGTCAGGAATGGAATGAATGCAGCCCCTATCTAGCGGCGAGGATATGAACTGTGCCGGCTGCCGAGGCCTGATGCACTCCTCTGGGGCAATGATTAAATGAATGACAGATGAAATGAAATGGTAGTGGAGAGTGTTGCTGGAATGAAATTTTGACAGGGAAAACCGGAGTACCCGGAGAAAAACCTGTCTGCCTCCGTTTTGTCCAGCACAGATCTCACATGGAGTGATCGGGATTTGAACCACGGACCCAGCGGTGAGAGGCCAGCGTGCTGCCGCCTAAGCCACGGAGGCTTCAATTATTATTGTTAATAATATTTTTAATGTTGAAAACATTCTTTCTTATCGGACAGAGTACGGGTCCCCATCTTAGTGAGTAATTTCCTCAATTGTAGCAAACGTTGAAAGGCCGAAGGGCCCGGAAAGGTATCAAATTGTGAGTTTTCGAAAGCTCTATCAAATTAAAAAAAAAAAAAAAAAAATTCAAAAATCACTTCCGATCTAAATGCAGTTCCGGAAGAACAGCATAAAATCGCTTGTTTCTTGACTCGGTTTCTTATTGATTAAAATCAAAGCCAAATTAACTTCTTTACTGAATCTTTCCTTTAATTTGCTCCTGGGTCTGTTCTGTAGGAGTTCGGCTAGTTGCTGATTGATCATCCACCATACAGTCCTGATCTTGCTCCTATCAATTTCCATCTTTCCTTGCCCCTAAGGAATTTCTGTTCTCCGGTCAGCATGTTCACACTGTTGGAGAGATGAAGACGAATATCGCACGCTGGTTCCATTCGCAGGCGGCAGACTTCTGTGACACAGGACTACAAAAGTTGATACCACGCTATGACAGATGTCTTAATTCTGGTGGTGATTATGTCAAACAAGATGTTCAGTAAAGAACATATAGCCTACTTTCTCCTAAATGCATGGGCATTGTTATAACCCTTTGTCCTTTCAAGGAGTATAATTGATTGTTGGTTGTAGTAGCTTGTTGAAATACAACGTGTTATACGGATATTAAACATGAATATGAGGTGCCCTTTGCTAGTGCTACCTCTGTACAAAATGTCATTCAATTCGGTTTCATCGTGTTTAATTGATATTGTGAATCGATTTGCACACATACATGGCCGCTATCTGCAAACAATTAGGCCGATGACCTTGCCATTTGGTCAAAGGATGCTTCCCACATAATGGTATGTTGCTGCAAAACTTGGTAGAGATCAATGGATTAGGTAAGTCGTAATTTGATTTAAGCCTTGAACATTTGGGTGGCCGCCATTAGGTTTCCGTCAAGATGGCGGTGATATAAAATATGACACTGAGGTGCCCTTTGCTAGTGCTACCTCTGTACCAAATTTCGTTCAATTCAGTTTCACCGTTTTTTAATTGATGAGGGGGGGGGGGGGGGGAGACATTCAGAGTACACACAGACACACACACAGACAGACACACAATGTTTCGCCCTGAGTTGATCTCATAAGTCTACTTTCATTTTTTGCAAAACTCGAAAGTAGGCTAAAATTAGCTGACACGTTGCTGTAGGCCTACCTGGTGCCAATACGTTTACCATATGACTATGTTTCCTTTTAGTGTATAAATAACTTAATTTCTGGCTTGCCACGGTGGGTGAGTGGTTATCTTGTCGGACTGCCAACCCCCAAGCTTGCAGGTTCGTTCCTGGCCGTGTTAAGTCATTTTTGAAAGGCAACAAAAATCACCATACGCATGTCATAGGGAACTCATTTGAATTCAGTAGGCCGTGTTCATAATGGCAAAATTAATCTCGGGATTTTCCGCCAACACAAAGTTCCTCATTTCTCTACTAGAAAGCGCTATAGTGTCAATAAGCTTAGTTATCAAACCTCCTTGACTTTAATAGCACTTCAAGGAGCGATAAAATTAATCATGCAAGTTGCCCTCTGGGCGTCAATTAACAAAGCTTGCACCAGGCACCCGAGGCCATACGATATTATTATTATTATTATTAGACTACATAATTTCTGGATGTTAGTTAGTTATTGTTGTTTTAAGGGACGGAACAACGAGGTCAACTTCCCCTAATTTCTGTATGGGCCTCTTATTTATCAAAAGTAACAACTACAATAATGCGTTGTATGTTTCAGAAGGATGAAACTATGGAGAACTCCGCAGTTTTTTGCTGCTTTCGTTCGTTTGTTTCAAGTGCATGTTCTGCGCAGATTTTCCCTTGTGTTTAAGAAATGACTGTTAATATTTTGTTCTTGAAAATTTCGTTTTTATAGTCTAACAAGAAGAGGAAAAGCAGGTTGTAAATCTGTGTTCTTCTAAACTTTGGATATCACGCTATGGATATAAACACGAAGTCTTGACACAACTATTCTTATTTTTACTGAACTAATTTGCATCTAGTTCCCATCAAGAGTGCAGACTAACATCTTGTATGCTCTGTTTAACATTTCCGCAGCAAGGGATCCATTACAAGAATACTTTACCTGGAAAACTATTTGTAATTTGTATGCAACAACTGATGTGGCCTTTGTGCCCTGGTTCAAAAAAAAAGATATAATGTTGATGATAATTGTTGTTTTAAGGGGCCTAACATCTAGGTTATTGGCCCGAAAAACAAACATATCTATTCATTCATTAATTCATTCATTCGTTCGTTCGTTTGTTCGTACATCTGTCCGTCCGTCCATCCGTCCGTCCGTCCGTTTGTCTGTAACCCTCACTTCCTGATAAACTATCACCTTCAAGGACTTCTTTATAATTCTTAAAAGGAAGGTGGCTTCGGTGGCGTAGTTGGTAGCATTCTGAGCTTCTACGCCCAAGGTCGCGGGTTCAAACTCGACCGAAGTAGTCGGATTTTTTAAGAGCGTAAATGATCCCTCAGTATGCCTTCCTTCTGAGGGGAAGTAAATTCGGTGGGCCCATGTCATAGATTTATGGCTAACTAAACTTGTGTGAAGCAAAAGTTGTAGGTTAGGTTTGATTAATGCTCTGAAGTTCCAACGTTCGTCACTGGTTGCGATGGCATCTAGTAGTAGCCAATTTCACAGTTAGGTGTCGTGGACGGTAGCATTTGGTGGCGAAACTAGTTAAAATTATCGTCGGCAATCCTTACTTGAATTAAAAACAGATAACACACACGAATACAGTCATCACAATTAACACAGGTTATCAGACAGATTCTACACACACGCAACGTACACGGGGCTATATGCCCGTGTTGTCGCAGTCCCTAAACTAAGGAACCAACCAGACTTGAGCCCATTGAATTGGTGATAGATTAGACCATTCTCTACAAATATTTAAATTAAAAACCGCCATATCTGTACTAGCGTGGAAGAAAATGAACTTCCAAATAATGACACTCGATGTTTTAGAGAGATGGGTTGCAAGGCAAACCTTTCCACAACCGAGCAGAACATGATACACTAGCAATTTTGGCATAGTTCGGCCCTGGAAGCAAGGGCTGCCCATCCTACAGCTGTTCATATTCTGTCGCCCTATAAATGCTACGCAATTACTTGTTCCGGTGATGAGCCCAAGACGTGATTCATGCTGTGGTATGCTGTGTTTACGTTCGTAAGAGAACAGAAGCCATACACTTGTTACTTATTATCCAAAACAAAAATTACAAGGGGATGACTGTCACTGTTTACGTCATCATCATCAAGTTTCCACTCCAGTTTTCCGGCTGTGGTTTACGAGCGCTCTCCATTTTAGTCTATTCATGTTCACTGCTCCTTCAAGACTTCATCCCAGTTGATTCCCTTGGATGTGATATCTTCCTTGGTCCAGCCATCTCCTCCTAGGTCTTCCAACAGGTCTCTTTCCAGTAATCTCAGTATTCAACCATTGTCTTGCAATTCTTCTTTCTGTCATACGTTTGACGTGACCAAACCATCGCAAACGTGCCCTAGTTATGGTCTCCTTCAGGGACTGATTCATTCCAGCTTGTTCTCTAATATTCTCATTTCTTACTTTCTCTTTCCTAGTTTTTTGAAGCATGCTTCTTAGAAACTTCATTTCTGAAGCCTGAAGTCTGCTGTCATCTTTTTTGGTAGTTGTGCATGTTTCCAACCCTTAAGTCAATATAGGAACAAAGAATGTTCGAAACAGAGTTTGTAAACGTATTGTACGTAATTGTACGTGTGTATTTTAATTACGGACAGGGATAATAATAATAATAATCATAATAATAATAATAATAATAATGCTATTTCTTATGCGTCCCTCTTAACAAATGTGGCTCTAGGAAACTCCGGATTGCCGGAATTTCTCCCCGAAGAAGATCATTAACGTGTCAGTAAAGGTACTGACTCGGCTCCCTCGCATTTGTGCACCCTCAAATGCCAACTGGCTGGGCCAGGATTCGATCCTGCAACCTTCGGTACAGCAGGTGAGAACGTTAACGCTGAGTCACGCAGCCAGCTGGACAAGGATAAGGTAAATGCCCCGGGACTTCCAGTAAGGTACTACCCCGGTATTTGACTGGAGGAAGTGTGGAAAAACACGGGGAAGAACCACACTCAGGGTTGCCACTGTCAGCGCCGAAATTCGAACCTGCGATCTTCAGACTTGCTGCAGCTGCCCTCATGGTGGACGATTTAACGAGCACGGCTACGCCACGTGGTGCAACTAAAGTATAATACAAATATCGTATGGCCTCGGGTGCCGGGTGCAAATATTTTATTTGACGCCCAGAGGACAGCTTGCATGTTGATTTTTGTTGTTCCTTGGAACGCTATGAAAGTCAAGGAGGTTAGATGCCTAAGCACCTTGACACTACGCGCTTTCTAGTAGAGAATGGAGGAACTTTGTATTGGCGAAAAATCCCGAGATTAATAATTTGCCATTATGAACACGGCCTACTGAATTCAAATGGGTTCTTTTACATGCCAACAACGTATGACATGCGTGTCGTAATTGTTGTCGTCTTTCAAAAATCACCATGGCCAGGAGCGAACCTGCTAGCTTGGAGTTGGTAGTCCAACACGATAAGCACTCCCCTACCGTGGCAAGCGCAACTAAAGTAAATGCTGTCAATAGAAGAAAGGAAATTGCGAGCGAACATCCAGTTCGTATTACGAATAAATATCACGCTTCATATACAATTAATTCGGAAAGAATGCAAGGGAACAAAATATTCTGAATATTTACCGTTTTCATTATTTATTAAATCATCTAATGAAACAGAAAAATAACAATTGTTAAATCATTTATGGAATTTTATTTACTGTAGAACGGATGAATTGCTGTATTGAAAAATAAACTTTAAAGGTGCACTAAATCACAAAGTCATGTAGGTATATCAAGTGTTTGTCAGAATATAAAAGTATTCATCATATGACAATTTAACATTACTATTATTTTGTCCCCTAACGCATGAGTTGATGAGTTGAAAAAATTAACATGTCCAGGAAATTGAAATTCCAGCAAATGACAAAACACGTCCAGAAGGTTTGGTTGGTTGGTTCCTCAGTGTAGGGGCTTCGACAACGCGGTCATGTAGCCCCGTGTACTTTGGGTGTGTGTAATAATAATAATAATAATAATAATAATAATAATAATAATATCATATGGCCTCGGGTGCCGGGTGCAAGCTTTGTTAATTGACACCCAGAGGGCTGCTTGCATGTCGAATTTCGTCGTTTCTGTGAACGCTATGGAAGTCAAGGAGGTTAGATTTCTAATCTCCTCGACGCTACAGCGCTTTCTAGTAGAGAATGGAGGAACTTTATGTTGGCGGAAAATCCCGAGATTAATTTTGCCATTGAACACGGCCCACTGAATTCAAATGGGTTCTTCAACATACAAACAACGTATGACATCCATGTTGTGATTTTTGTCGCCTTTCAAAAATCACCTACCACGGCCGGGGGTGAACCTGCAAGCTTGGGGTTGGTAATCCGACACGTTAGCCACTCACCCACCATGTGTGTATAATCTGTATGATAACCGGTGTTAAATGTGATGGCTGTATTAGTGTGTTTTATCTGTTTTTAATTCAAGTAAGGACTGCAAACATTCAATTTTCAAGTAATTCCTACTTTTGCTACCAAACGCCACCGTCAACGACAACTAGTTCTGAACTTGGTTTCTGGATGCCACCGCAGTCGGCTCCTGACGATGAACCTAAGAGTGTTCGTCGAATCTAACCTATCATTTAGCTTCACACAATTGCAATTAGTGGATGGCCCTTTTATATGCTAACATTTAAGTTTTATGAACGTAAATTTCATAAAACTCTGAAGCGTGGAGTGAAAGAGAGAAGATCCCACGGCTTAGTCATGCGCGTTAAATCGCACACAACCGCAGAGATGGGGAGCTGTGACAAGTCTAAATATCAAAGGTTCGAATCCCCGGGTAGACAGAGTTTTATCTTAAGTGTGATTTTCCCTCGTTTTTTTTTTCACACTCCCCCCACGCGTATGTTTAAGTATCAACCTCTTGTTTTCTTTTAATTGTATCTCCTGCCTTCAGCTGAACGCACTCAAGGAGGCAGGGTGTATTTAGCCCCACCACTTAAGGTGCACCCTGGATTGTGCTACACCCTCAAGGGCTCACGTCTTGTGAGTTCGGGAGTTGGCGACCCCGATGGCTGTGTCTGGTTTTTCTCCTTCTTCCATTACCGCTTTGGGACGGTCCCTCTCCTCTTTACCTTTCTCTTCTGCCTTTCCTAGCTCTCCTTCTTCCAAGTCCCTTAATTCTCATTCTTTGAGGGCAATTCCTTTCTTCTTGTCTTTTGGATCACTTATTATTATTATTTTTGTTTCCCATTTATTCTTCTAGTATGTAAGTATGTAGCCAGTTTTAGGTTTAGGTTAATTTCATTTACATTTTCACTATCGCCCAAACTATTAGGGGCCGATAACCCTGATTTCAGACCCCTTAAAACAACAATTATCATCATCATCATCATCAAATGTTCAAATGTTTGTGCGGTGAAAGATATGCTTTATTCATTGAGCTTAACGACAGATATGAAAGCTCACATATAGACTACACATCCCGGTTGCTAGGCAACGGACCGTCCATCTGCACCACACGCATACATAGAAACTGCAATCGATAATGAAGGGTATTATACTGTGTATAGGATATTGAAAAAAATACTTCCTCGATTTCCCAGTGCAATGAAGCGACGCCTCGTCATCGGTAGTTAAAAGAAGTTGAGTATAATTTAAAATAATCAATACATACAGTATATTACTGAGTGGTCAAAGGTCACGGGAAGGGTAGTCCCATGAGAAAATGTGCCGTGTTTGACTCCTGCGCGTTACAGAGAAGACCAGTCTGTCACAGACACCAGTGTAGTGAAAATGGCAACACGTCGCCAGTTAACCGGCTTTGAATATGGGATGATTATTGGCGCATGGCGCATGGGTCATAGTATTTCGGTGATTACACCCGACTTTAGGTTTCCGAGGTCAATAGTATCGAGGGTGGATCTTCAATATCACAGAGATAATGTTACCATCCACGTAAACCACCGCACGGGACGACCACAGGTGTTTAACGAACGGGCATAACGTCACCTCAGCAGAACCATACGGGGCGATCGAAGGGCCACTGTGAGTCCACCGCCCAGTGCAATGTTAGGAGTAGGGAACCCATCTCTTGACGAGTCGATGTCTCGCCGTATTGCTGCCCGTATTGAGGGCTCGCGGAGGAGCAACTCGTTATGAACATCATATTCCGTGCCTTCACATGACCTTTGGCCAATGAGTAATGAGGATCATATCAATATTTACTGTCTACCAAAATATTATGTGCATTCTAGTTTGAAGGTTGTTTGTGAAGTAACCAATAGACCTACATAAAATCCAATAAAATCATCATTTTCGTCGTTCTATTCTACGTTAGTTCATGTAGGTTTGGAATTTTTAATTATATTTTAATATTTTTTTTAATCGCAGTTGGAAAACAAAAAGTGTGTTTCAACCATACGTCACATTTAAGAATTAATATCTCACAAACTCGTCATCAGATCGAATCCAAATTTTAACACAATATACATTGGAATGTTGTATAACTGGTTTATTAATTTCAAAATTGTTAATGACCAAAAAAACAAAGTTGTTATGATTTTTGTAAGGTAACTTTTTCTCGGCTCGGGGTCGTTGGAAAAAGTAGTTCTTGGTCGCGTTGTAATCCTTATACATCAAAACGTTATGCTGTATGACTGTGAAATATGTGTTTGTATTCTGCTTTTGCTTTTCGATTTATGTTTTATTTTGTGTTTGTTTTCTGCTTTTGTTTTTGAATTTTGCTTTTTGCTTTGTGTTTTGTTTTTGTTTTGGTTAAGTGTTTGTCTTCTGCTTTTTCTTTGTGATTATTTTCTGCTTTTGCTTTCTGATTTGTGTTTTTTTGTTCTTGTTTTCTGCTTTTGCGTTTGTTTTTGGCCACTAAGTGTATACGTATTGACATGAACTTAATCATTTCAGATGTTTCCTTATTGACGATCAAATTAACATAAAATACCAGAGTATTTCATAATTTATTTCCACCTAATTTCAATAAAAATAAAAATAAAACATTAATTATTTAGACTAGTTTCGGCCATATTATGGCCCTCCTCAGTAATTGCTTTTTTTTAACAGAAAAGAAAACAAGTGTAGCCTATATAAAAATGTATGTTACGCGGTAGTTTATTCACCATTCATCAGATTGCGATAAAACTTGGATTAGTTGTTGTGCACTCCGGCAAATGTTTCTGAAATAGTAATTCCATTTTACAATAAGTGCCGCACGAGTAGCAGACTATCAATACAATAACAGTTGCCACGTGAATCCTATCAACAAAGTACTGTGCCCAACTCTAGGAATGGGTATTCCAAGATTCAGACACCTAGATATCAAGGGAAAGGCTACAGCCGCTTTTGAAAGTTGAGATATTTGAATATTGCGCTACATTGCTTCTAGAAGCAATTGGAAAGAATATACCGCTAAGAGCATGTCAAGTGATGTAGCGAGTAATAGCAGAGGTCGAGACTATTTATTGATTAAATAGTTAACCATGGAGTAGAGACTTGAGACTTGGATCAGATTACTGGCACGGCCAAATGAAAGAGAATGCACTTAGTATCAAGTAAATCGGACCAGATACACCAGAGATATGAGGATTTCCAGATTTCAGCTGATTCAGCGTGACCCTGACCGTTTTGAATAAAAGCCGGCCGGCTCAAGCATCTTCAGCTCACTTCGAAACAAGCACTTGCCTAGCAAGGTGCCGCTACGCTGAGCCAAGGCACATGGTTGCCGGATCTACGCAGAAGATATTTCAAAATTGTGATAGTCACAAAAGTGCTGCGCTACGAGTGGAACTTAGTAAGTTTCCGGCAGGGAGAATCACTAAGGTGATTGATATTTTTTCGACAGACACTGGAGAAATATTTTTATTTCTACATGGACATATGCTAGACTTTGTCTAGAATAATACTTTGTCACAGTCTAGTAATAATTTAATACTTGGATATTTTAGTACAATTTAGTCAGTTTTCATATTTGTAACTTAATAACCACTCCGATCTATCAGTACACTGAAGACCAGTCTATCACGGTGGTGTTCATTAGCCAACGCAAGGGAAACTACAGGTTGCTTCGCGCATGGTAGATGGTGTGAAGCCATGCCCAGGGAACGATCTTCAGAACAGCCGTTGATTGTTTAGACTGTCAGTGTTTTCTTGTACTGAAAAGATTACCGTGAGTTATGTTACAACTGACATATTTGATAATAGATCATTTAGATCTGACCCCATTTAAGCAAACTGTTATGGCTTTAACAGAAGCCAATATTAAAATGGATCAACAGTTACTTCAAACGTCAAGAGATATTATCACTATGTCTTGTTAGACGGATTGTGGGTATATAATGGCGGCCGATACAAGGAATATACGTGCTTGTCCGATAGGGCATGTCTATGGACAAATCTGGTACAGACCAGGTTCGCTACGTTTCAAGAAATGTAAGCCACATTTTGACTTTATATTATGCCTAGCTAATTGGAACAAACTCATTTTCTGCAGATGACCAACACATTTATTTTTCTTCGTATTTAAATCTTGCAATGATTTACGCAAGACATATTAGAGTTAGTCTGAGTATTTTCAGCACTCAGAACAGTTTAGGATCGATGACCGAGCATATCGAGCATTTATTTGAATATTTCATATTTTTGGGAAGTCACGGAAAACCGTCGATGTAACTGTAAAAGTTAAATTATTTTTTGTTGAGGAATGGATATTTTTTCCATATTCGAAGGTTCGAACATGTGGATTCTCACATAATGAGATGATAATTAAATATATTTAAAATAATATAACTAATAATAATAATAATAATCCACTGATAATAATAATGATAATTTTCATAATTTTTCTAAATAATTCTTGGATATTATATTTTCTATTAATCATATGTATTGAGAGAGAGCCTATGAAGTAGTTTAATCATTTCTAGTTTGGAACAGGAGATTTTCCGAAGGAGAGTGGTTAGCGCAAGCCCGCATTCAACCAACATTACAGTTCTGGTTGAACAGTTAATATTTGCAATGAGCAAAGTATATTTTTCAGATAACACGGAGAGGCATGAAACGGGAAGCAAATGATATTTGTATCAGATAGGATATTTTTGTATTTATATAAAATCATGACGTAAATACACATTCGAAAGTGAAATAAAGATTTTCATAAGTATGGTAAATTCACGGGTTGAACTGAATGGTAAAATAAAATAAACTTGTAAGTGTTGATAACAAGCAGAGGCTTGATTTATTGTATAAATTTTGGGAAGAAAATTTATGTGTGTGGAGTAGTTGAAATGTCATTCCCAGGTGCGCATGTTTAAGTCGCAGGAATGAGGAGGTTTTTTTCGAGCATGAATCAAATAGCAGGTTCGATGGCTCAGGTTTATAGGAGTATTGGAACCACACATTTCGTCGTATGAATGACCCGAAGGTTATTTCTTAAAAACCATCAGTTCTTATTTCAACCTTGTTTACGGATTCCATTAAGACTTTGATTTTGCTAGAACCCGGATTTGTCATGATAGTAGTTGATTCTTCTTCAGAGGAAGACCTTTGCCGTTGTTGTTGTAATAGTGTGTTCTTATGAAAATAATAGAATGGGCCACTGCCAATTAAAAATAATTCTATAACCACGAATAATTTGAAGGATGTTTTCAATCCTAGTGCCATTAACTAAATGAATTTATTATGAAGCTACAATTCTTATTTCCGCATTCTGTCGAAGAATTGCAAGTTGTGAAAGTTACTAAAAGGGCCACAAATATAAATATTTTTCATAATAATGATTCCAAGTGGAAAATTGAATAGTTGAATAGTTCAACAATTTATTGATCAAGTTGATGATTCAGAAATCATGTATATTTTGTTAGGAACTTGAAGTTCATAATCGAGTCACTTCTCGAAACGTTTAATGTCAGAAGAACAATTAATTTTTGTTGTGCTTCGCACAAGTTCTTCGATGCTATGCTCAAGGTCAAATACTTTTCAGATGTTATTAATATGTGTAAATAATTTGTGTTGATTCAGAAATAATAATATTTTTTTGATAGTATTTTTTTTGAAACTGGAAAAATAAGTGAAAGTTAAAAATTCTATGAACATTTATTCTACGAGTGTTAATATTATGTAAAAAATTCAAACAGTGAACTACGATATTTCCAGTAGAGACAATTAAATTTGAACTGGATTTAATCACCAATAATGAATATAATTTTGGAACACAGTCTACAGGACTGATAATCAGACTTGTGTTTCCAAAAGATAATTGTCCAATGTGTTTGGAAAATTTCTGTATATTGTGTAAATATGATGTGGGTCGCCACACGTGAGTGATGCTACTTTGAGCATTTTTGCAGTCAATTTTAACTTCAAAATAAAATGAGGTAATTTTACATGATGTGTTATGCCCAGTTGAATCTCCTTCTATCCTTATTGTTGCATTGAGCCAAAATCAGTAAAGCATTTTTTTTCATTTGATGTCGTTTTTGCGATTAGCTTTAACCCATCTGGCGCCCCGGGATATTTTGACTCTCGTGCTGACTGATTATTGGTAAAATGCATATGTGGTCGTGCGGACTCCGGTCTAAACGGGCACAGTACCGTTTGCGTTGACAAACCATTTATCCGATTGTGATGAAGCGTGGGCAGGAACGTAACCAAAGGGAAATATTTCAGGTGTGATTAGATCCCAAAATTTTCAAACAATATAATCCTTTAATTTTCTTCTATATACATATTCGAACTTTTGATTTTTTCTTTTCAATTTTGGTGTATAATATTTGTAATAATTGTTTTTGTTATGTTTATCAATCTTGAGATTTATCATGTTGGCAGCTATTTTTCAGTGATGCTTTAATAATCGAAATGTAATGTTTTTCAGTCGGTCAACACAATTGCAACCAATTGTAATCTTGAAAAAAATTACATGAGATTAATAAATACACTTGGATGACCAGTTTCGATCGTCAAGCGATCATCATCAGATCCTTTACACCTAGGCTCTTAAATCTATGTCTACAAGTGTGGGTTTTGACTAGTGACTGGATTCTTAGGGTTATACCTATTATTTTCCTTACTTCTAAATACAAAATTACTTTTCCAAATCAGACTCAACCGACACTCATTAATTCTGTAGTACCTAAAAGAAACCTAAATGATATTCAGAGTACCTAAAAATTCCTAATTGCAGTTTTGTTTCATTTAATGTAGTTAATTTGAATTATTAGACAAAAACTTTTAAAACTAAACCTGAAGATAGTGTTTGGTTGGTTGGTCGGTTCCTCAGTTTAGGGGCTGCGGCAACGCGATCATGTAGCCCCGTGTCATTTGGGTGTGTGTAGAATCTGTCTGATTACCGGTGTTAATTGTGATGGCTGTATTAGTGTGTGTATCTGTTTTTTAATTCAAGTAAGGACTGCAACATTGAATTTTTCAAATAGTTCCTACTTTTGCCGCCAAACGCCTACTAGGCCTAGTTCAGAACTTAGCTACTAGACGCCACCGCAGTCGGCTCTTGGCAACGAACGTAGAAACCTAAGAGCGTTGTTTACATTCCTAACTTATACAATTTAGCTTCACACAGGTGTAATTAGTGGAAGGTTCTTAAACATGCCGTAAATCTATGACGTGGGACCGCCGGCTTTACTTCCCCTCCGAAGGAAGGCATACTGAGGGATTTTTAACGCTCTTAAAAATCCGACGGCTTCGGCCGGGTTTGAACCCGCGATCTTGGGCATAGAAGCTCAGCATGCTACCAACTACGCCACCGAAGCCGCCAAAATATAGTGTTTAATCCTAGTTGATTGAGACAAATCCTACCTGCCAGAAAATTCAAACACTTACAGCACTTTTCGACTTGTATCTTATTGTTTGTATTTTTTTTTATAAAAGAAAGCTTTCCAGTCGGTCCATACACAGACAAACTGGGCAGATTACAAGTATTTATATACACTATACAGGCTAGAGTGTGAAAATCACATCTGACAACCTTGGTTGTATTGAATTTGAATAATAAGGAGATCAAATATTGCCTAAAAGTGTGGTGTGAAGTTCTCTGTGATAATTTGATGACTTATCATTAGGCTATGTTAAGTATTAATTTACACTCTCGTTGCAATCAGATATGCTACTAACAATTAAGCATTAATTTTAAGCTTTGCGGAATTTATGTCAACTTTTGCTACACTTGAAACATAAAATCCTATTAAAAACGTAAAAAGAAAAGTATTTTCTTTATTTGAAAACCTAAAGAGACAATTTTAAAATTCTAATAAGGAGTTCCGTGAAGCCGTTTAGAAGTTATTAGGGACACACACACACACACAAACACACACGCGGACAAAAGGTGATCTCATAAGCCTCATATATGAAAATAGGCTAAAAATCCGGTCCCTAGTTGTGATATTCACAATATACAGTATACACTTATTTAGTAGAAGTAGTAATTAAACTAGCACAACTTGTTAAGATATGTTAGTTAAATGTGATTTTGTTTTGAGATATTGATGGTGGTGATTGACCTTCAAGTTTGCTTGCTTAATGTGGTTATGTGATTGTTATTAAATGGTCACATCCCCAATAAGTGAAACATTTATTAGCCTAGATCACCTTATGTCCGTGCGTTTGTCTGTGTGTGATTCGTGTGTGTCCCTAATAAAATCTAAACGGCTGGATCGATTTCAATGAAACTCAGTAAGTTCATAGCACTATTCCGGACGACCCCGATTGTGCTCTTCAAATTTGGTTACGTCTCACCAGTAGAACATGGCGGCTGTGCGAAATATTTCATCAGTATTCAATATCTCCGAAACTATTACAGATATCACTCTGGAATTTTGTACGGTGATAAAGGGAACTACTAGAAGTTTACCTATGTGACGTTTGAAAACCTAGTAACTGCAAAACCAACATGGCGGCCAAGCGAAGTTGCGACTTTTAAATAAGACGTTTCTCACGATTTAACCAGCCAAACGCAATGAAACTTGGTACAGTATATGTTTATACACATTGTAATGCACCGACATCTAACTTAGCTCAATTGTTTACATGCTCTGCTACGTTATTGTATTCCACTGTACGTTTTGGCTAGGTTTACAGTGAATAAATATTGCACTTGAGTACATCAGAGTCCAGGAGAACTATTTTCTAAATTCACTTAGGGGCAAATTGAATATACTCTGCGAAATATATTGGCATGTGTCTTTGTGTAACACATAAAGACACCTCCCGGGCAACACTTGGTACAAAAGCAAGTATTAAATAAACGTGGCTTGACGTAGTTGATAAGTAGTCGTTATATGAATTGAATCTACATGGAAAGTAAATTTTAAATAACGTTTATGTTCGACTCTGGCGAAATGTAAATATTATATGTCAGAAAACTGTAGGCCTGCTATAATGAAGCTCATTATAGCACAAGTTTTGATTATGATACAGTTTATCCCACCAATCAGAGTTCAAGAAACAGTTTTGTGACCAATTAGGTGAGGATACCATCGCACCTGTGCATACTTCCATGGCCCCTTATTTTAAATTTAACTGCGTTACGAGTGCCATAGTGAGGTATTCCAGGAGGCCATGGTCAAATACAAGGTATTCTCTGTGTCCAATGCGCTCTGTTCAGTACATAAAACTGGTGAAATTTATGAAATTTATGAATATTTATGTTCGAACATAAAATAGTTATAATTCTCGCCGAATATAAACAGTCGTATGTAACTCGCCTATAATGGTAATTAAGACACTCGTATGGAAATTATAAAACTCGCTTCGCTCCTCGTTTCATAAACATGCTCGTGTCTTAATTATTGCCATTATAGGCTCATTGCATAATGTACTATATAAAGACCGGAGATGGCGAGATTGACTGTTCTTACACCCTATATACCTTTATTCTGAAACAGTTCTTTCCTCGCCGAGTGGAAAATTGTCCATACCTGGGTATTAGTAGACTTGTTGAAGCTCTTTGATATCATTTTCTTGTTGTTATACCTCAGCCTCAAAGAAAAAGAGATTTCAAGACGCTGCCTGACTGCTGGATGGAGTTTTAAAAGTGGCACAATCAATGTTCTGCAAAAGTTCTTGTCACAGACGATGCGGCTTAAATTGAATAACTTTCCGGAACTTGGTTGCTTGCTACGAGCACAATACAGGTTTGTCGCTACTTTCTGTGTGAGTTTGTGACTCTGTATGGCACAAATATTTTTAAAGACGAACACTGTTGGAGAATTCGGGGCATGTTAGTGCCACTCAATTTACATCGGGGATCTTACTGGATTTGAATTAAAGGGCATTGCTTCCACTTACTTGTGCTGGGTTCCTCTCTGTCTTCTTTCCTGTCAACGTCACTTCGTCAACTCTTGTTCTCATCCGACCCCGACGGTATTAGTGTATCCGAGGCCTAGGGAGTCTCTTTCTTTCCCGCCTTAATTGGTCCTTGTCTCATCTTTTCTGATACCCTCCTTCTGCGAGGGGTCAGCCTTCTTTTTCTTTTCCTGTTATCTCCTGCCTTCTGCTCAAGGCCCTCAAGGAGGCAGAGTGTATGTAGCCCCACCACTTCTGGTGCACCCTGGATATTGCTACACCCTCAGGGGCTCACGGCTGGTGAGTTCGGGAGTTGGCGACCCCGAAGGATTCCTGAGCTGGGTGCGGTTTCCCCCCCCCCCCCCTTTTATCCATTATATGTGGGGTGGACCCTCTCCTCTTTCATTTTCCTATCTGCCTTTCATGGCTCTCCTTCCTTCCAAGTCCCTCAATCCGCATTCTTCGAGGGTTGAGGGCATTTCTTTTCCTCCTGTCCTTTATTTGCCTTATTCTCCTTTTGTTTTCCATTTCTTTTTCCAGTATATAAGTTAGTAGTTAGTTTTAGTTATAGTTTACATTTCATTATCATCTTCACGATCACCCAAACCATTAGGAGCCGATAACCTAGATGTTAGGACCCTTAAAACAACAATTATCATCATCATCATAATCATTAAAGTGATATTCGTGAGCCGTTTAATCGTTTTGAGAACTTAACGTGTATTCTTAAGCACACACATATTAAGAGCCATCGAAAATATACCTTCAGCATAACGAATAGAATAAGAAGTGATATCACTGGCCTAGTACGCCTGGTCCGCCGCAGCGCAGCGCTGGCTCCGATCTGTGACGTAAGTTAGCATTGGCGCTTACGAGACGTAAAACCTTGCGACCTGTTTTACATGTTAAAACACCGCAAGGTATCCTCATAGGCGCTAATAAGTTCGACATCTCCACTTACTTTACTGTGCCCAATTATAATTTAATAAGTCGTCTCCTGTAAAAGTCCAGTTTCGACAATAAGCGAAGACAGAGAGCAAGTTCAAAATGCAATTAGTTTTGCCAGCTATCGGTAAATTAAAAGAAAAGAACGGAAAAATTAACCTCGCTATCAGAAAGGATTTCTTCACATTGTTACACATTTTACATTCCCTTAACAAACTTGCAACACAGAAAAAAAGAGGTACGAACGCAACTTTCAACTTTACCGTAGATTACTATAAAATTCAATAATAACCATAAATTTCACTCCACAAACACCAAAATCAGTAAACTACCATCATTTCAGAAGAACTTAACATTAAACAGACATAGAAGGCATAGTCATAACCCCTTCATAGAGTAGGCTATTGCCTAAACCCGATCACGGCTCCTTCAACTTTACCGTAGAATATTACAAAAATCAATTATACCCATAAATTTCACTCCACAAACACCAAACTCAATAAACTACCATAATTTCAGAAGCACTTAACATTTAACAGACATTGCCTAAAACTGATCACGCCTCCTTCAGCATTACGGTAGATATATGTTTCTAAACTCATTGTCTTTTTATTCTCATCCCATTTTTCAAAGAAGTAGTCTTTAATGGCATCAAGAGCATTTTTATTTACACCATACTGGACAAATACTTAGGCAAATTGGGAAATATATGTGGAACAGAATAGTCGTTCAATCGCCAGTTGGTTCTTGGGAGAAGTACTACTTCCTTCCCTTCTATCACAAATTTGTCAAATTTAACAATTAAATCTTCTGAATAGTGAGCATCACAGATGTAGGACTTTTCAGTAAGTTCCCTATCCTTCCCTGGTATGGCCCCTTTGCACTATATAAAACGTTCCTTATCTTTAGGAGGTTTGAAAACCGTCTGACCTCTTTACAGTCCCCATTTAAAACATCTGCATCCTGGTACAAAACAGCAAGACATCTTCACTACTCACATTAAGCACTCATGAAAATGTAAGGGCTAAACTGCTGTTTACTTACATTAAATAACAATAAAATTAACACACGAAGATAACGTCAACACACGACAAGAAATTAAATTCCATTTCAGTTAATGCTTCCTACAATAGCATTTCAGGTATTAATACTATGAAGTAATAGCGTAAGCACTTGTATATCAATGAACGTTTGCACTGAACACCACCAAAACACTCCGACCGATTAAATACTTAATATATCGCACATAAACACATAAACATATGTGGAAATCAACGATCTCAAATCGACTGTAGCGCTGCATAGCGGCGAGTGCCAACCCGATCCGTATTCATTACATGCTATTGAGGTAGAAGAGATCACACTTTTTATTCTATACGTTATGCCTTCAGTCAATAATATTATTATTAGCGTTCTAAAGTACCGGTTTAGGTCACATTATGACCTTTATCAGCAATTTACGAGGGGTGATCAGAAATTTAGGTTACACAATCGGTATTTCGGGAGTATCGTATCTTATAGAGAAATTAGTCATCATCATCATCATCAACATCATCATAATCATAATCATCATCATCATCATCATCTTGCACAGTTTCCAGCCCCTGGCCGGGTCCGGTTGAAACACAAGCCTCTCCAACGTCTTCTGTCTTCCTCCCAATCTCTCAGCCTACACCCCTGTCTAGTCTTCTCCTCTCTTCTTCACGCGTTCTTCCACCCCCTTCAGCCACCTCTCTCGGTCTTCCTCTCGGTCTCTTTCCTTCACACTTCGTCTCGTGTATCCTCCTGGGTATCCTCTTCTCCTCCATTCGTTGTACATGCCCATACCATCTAAGTCTAGATTTCTCTATACCATCCTGTAATGGTTCCTCTTTCATTAATTCTCTGGTCCTTTCATTTCTTATTCTGTCCATCTTTGTAGCTCCAATACTGCTTCTCAAGTAGCTCATCTCACTGGCCTGTATTTTGCTCTTCTCCCTTCCTTTCATAACCCAGGTTTCCGAGGCATACGTCAGGACAGGGACATAGTACCTCCGATATATGACCTTTTTGCTGTTCTGAGGGACATCCTTGTTCCATATCATGCTTCTCACACTCCTCCGGAATGCTTCTGCCTGTCTTCCCCGCTCATTTATTTCTCTATCGTTTCTTCCATTATCTTGTATCAGGCTTCTCAGATACTTGAAACTCTCCACTTTAGTATTCAGCCCCCCACCACCTAGCATTAGTTTAATGTTTTAATGTTTTCCTTGTTTCAATAACCTGAGGCGTATTTTTTTAGTTTTTGAAAAATCTTTTTACCAAAGGTAAAGGGCTAAAGTGAAATTCTGCATTGACTCACACTGGCACACGTAGTGGTAGATCAGGCCAATTGCTAATCTAATCGACCTGATATGGTGTAGTTTCATCACCAGAACACCTGTTTTGGATCACAAATTTCATAATCAGAACAGCTGTTTGGATAAAAAATTCAAGCATCGGAGCAGCTCTTTTGGATTCCTAATTCCAGATTTCAAATAACCCTTTTGTATTCCAACCCCAGCATGTAAATGCTCTTTTTGGATAACAAATTGTAGCATCAAAACAATACCTTTAGAATCCTTATTCCAGCATCAAAATAGCCCATCGCCAGAACGGCCTTTTTGGAACTCTAATTCCAGTATCAAAGCAGCCCATCAAGACCAAGAATTCCAGCATCAAAGCAACCCTTGTAAGTCACAAATTCCAACATTAAAACAGCTTTTGGGGATTCCTGATTCCAGCTTCAAAACAGCCTTGTAGGATTCCTAATTCCAGCTTCCAAACAACCTTTCTGATTCCCTATGTCAGCATCGAAGCTTCAATTTCAAAATCTCCAAGCCTCCGTGGCTTAGGCGGCAGCACGCCGGCCTCTCACCGCTGGGTCCGTGGTTCAAATCCCGGTCACTCCATTTGAGATCTGTGCTGGACAAAACGGAGGCAGACAGGTTTTTCTCCGGGTACTCCGGTTTTCCCTGTCAAAATTTCATTCCAGCAACACCCTCCACTATCATTTCATTTCATCTGTCATTCATTTAATCATTGCCCCAGAGGAGTGCGTCAGACCTCGGCAGCCGGCACAGTTCATATCCTCGCCGCTAGATGGGGGCTTCATTCATTCCATTCCTGACCCGGTCGGAGACTGGAAGCAGGCTGTGGATTTTCTTTTCATCATCAAAACATCCTTTTTAGATTCCTAATTCCAGTTTAAAAACATCCCTTTTAAATCATCAATTCCAGCATTAGCAGAGCCCATTTTGATTCATAACTTCAACATCATATTGTACTTATCTAATGGTTGTGTGTACGTATATAATGTCACACGCTAAATGAATACATCTATAATGGATCCTAAACTATAGTTAGGGTTGATTAATATTATGGATTCTGGAAGTCTGAATGAAACTCACCGGAGACATAATAAATAAAATCTCTTGACTATTATGTGTAGTGAAAGCAGACTTCATCGGAATACAAGAAGAGCGAGGATTGTAACCAGGATGATTCGTTGCGCTGAGCCCCTGTGTGTATACTATACTACTTACTCAGCAGAATTGGAGGAAGTCTAGATGCGGCTATGAAGGGGCGGAGATATCGTAGTGGCTTCCGTTGGCGAGGATGATGTTTATCATTCTCATTGATGGTGAAGGGAGGGTTTATTGATTTTGGTCGAAGTAAGAGAGGGTTAGCTATGACAATGATAGCAGATATTATGGATGTTAAAGAGGGCGAGTGAGTTGATACCACGTGTTAACCATCACTGCAAGAAGTGACAATTTACCATCGCAGTGCAGCTGTGTGTGTCATCCCCTTATTGTTGACGTAGGTGGCGTAGTCGGTAGCATGCTGAACTGTTATGCCCATGATCGCGGGTACAAACCCGCCCCCCTCCCCCTCCCCAGGGGCTCACATCTAGTGAGACGTGGGTTGGCGACCACGGGGCTCCAACTGAGTCCGGCATTGCTTCTACGTACTTGTGCCGGGCTCCTCTCCGTCTTCTTTCCTGTCGACCACACTTGGTCAACTCTTCTTCTCTTCCGATCCCGACGGTATTAGGGTATCCGAGGCCCAGGGAGTTCATCGTTTCCCGCCTTAATTGGCCCTTGTCTCCTCTTTTCTGATACCTTCCTACTGCGAGGGGACAGCCTTCTTTATTCTTTTCATATTATCTCCTGCCTTCAGCTCAAGACCCGCAAGGAGGCAGGGTGTATGAAGCCCCACCACTTCTGGAGCACCCTGGATAGTGCTACACCCTCAGGGGCTCACGGCTGGTGAGTTCGGGAGTTGGCGACCCCAAGGGAATCCTGAGTTGGGTCCGGTTTTCCCCCTTTTATCCATTATCTCTGGGGCGAACCCTCTCCTCTTTCACTTTCCTATCTGCCTTCAGGGCCGTGGAGAGCGGCGACGGACCCTGGGGCTGGAATCTCCCGCCCCCCCCCCCTCCCCCCTCTATACCCAAACTATGTAAAATTAATTTATAACCCACGTAAATTTGCACAAACTGATTTTGCGCAATTTCTTTTTGCACAAAATATTCATCACGAAATAAATGGTGGGCCTGTGGTTTAGAAGGCCGTCGATATGTGTGGTGAGTGACACTTTTGTCCTCAGTGTGCGCACATGAATGCAATAACACAGGAGACCGACAATCCCGCGACAAAAATCACGCCAGCTGTTGCGACAGTCCGGACACATTTTTGTCTCATCCAAAGGCTGTAGTTGCACCATCGTACATTCATTTCCACTACAATTGGTAGTGTGGAGCCAAAATTTGTAGGTTATTTCGTTAGAAACACTATCATGCTCCAACGTTCGCCTCTGTGTGACATTGACTGTGGCGTCTGGTATCCAAAGTTGGAACTACTGAAATTTGAACTTGTTGAGGAACCTACGGGAGTTCAATTGTTATGACCTGATATGACCATTGGCTGCAATACATACTGTATAACATAGGCCTACTGTATTAATAATATTTCAATTATATATTCCAGTAAATCCTGGCTATATTTAATATCATAAGCAGAGCGTGAATTAATAACAATATAAATACGTTAATGCTAGTAAGTAAAATTTACAACAGTGAACCTGAAGGAATGCATGCAGAATTATTTGCAAATTCAATGTTTATACCTGACAAGCGCGTACCAATGCATTATTTTCAATTAACAAAAATAAATATCTCGAGTGAAGCCATCGAAAACTACGTAATAATTTTCATTAAATTCACTATACTGTTTAGCTTTGGTGTTTGACAGATCTAAACTTGTCCCGATGATTTAACACTGTAAGCATGCACAGTATTCAGATTTAAAGATTTGCAGATCCTCTTTGATATCAATAATTTTAGAACTTCAGTGATACTCGTGAAAGCATTATGCTCGTTAGTCATACACAAATTTGAACAAACAAAAAATGCATTTAGCGGACCGATTTTTAAGAGAGTTAAAATCCTTCGGTATGCCTTCCTTCGGAGGGGAAGTAAAGCCGGCGGTCCCGTGTCATAGATTTATGGCATGTAAAAGATCCTTTCACAGACTGAACTTGTGTAAAGCTAAATTGTTAGGTTGGATTTCGTCAGAACGCTCTATCAAAGTTCCAACGTTCACCACTGGGTATAATTGATATCTGGTAGCGATAGTTGGAACTACTTGAAATTGAACGGAACTTGTAGCTCACCCTAATAAGGGTGTCCGCTTGAAGCAGCAACAGACTCAGGCGAGCCGAACATGTCCCCGGACACTCCCGGTGCTAAAAGCCATACGATAAATAAATAAATAAATAAATAAATAAATAAATAAATCACTTTTATAGTACCGTGAAAAGTGCTTTTTCGGTTGAGCAAAATATTTGACTGATGAGAAACGGATTGGGCGGAAATTATAAAATGGCTTGCCGTAGAGGCGCCGCGATTTAACTTGGGGAGAAAATTCACATTGAAAAAAGCTGTTGTCCATGAACTCGGAAACAGGTGGGTTCGAATTCCACCGTTGGTGATTCTAAGCTTATTTTCCATGATTCATTGTTTTAACCCTAGACCATAGCCAAAGGCTGTAGTTGCACCATCGTACACTCATTTCCTCCTCAATTATAACCCAAATTAATTAAAAACATATGTTTAAATTCAGATATAGATTGTCGGACAGAGTTCTACACGCACAGTAAGTAGAAAGGACTGATGACCACGACGTCATAAGATCCAAAAATTAATCAACAGGTAGTTCAGTTCACTGAACTGCATGTTGAAACAGGTGGATAGGGTATACTGTACACTGTGCAGTACCACGGCCTCTGTGACATATGACGTAATCTCTTTTCATAATGAAAACATGATTTTTACACTAAGTCAAGACGTATTTTAAAATACGTTTTA
The DNA here is from genome assembly GCA_946902985.2 of Meconema thalassinum. Lineage (NCBI taxonomy): Eukaryota > Metazoa > Arthropoda > Insecta > Orthoptera > Tettigoniidae > Meconema > Meconema thalassinum. The sequence goes on from OX336395.1 coordinate 192,110,407, forward strand.
CGTGTAGGGTTTTTATGTTGACATTCTCAAAACTTGCTGCCCTTCATGAGTCACGCCCTTGGGTCTATGACTAAACACTGTTTTGGTTGAACAGCGATCACACATCATTGTACATTAAACAAAGCAAAATTATTTTCATAATCAACCACAGGTATACTCATATGTAAGTCAAGTTATTTATTATGTGCTATCAGTAGATTGCAGCTGATCAGTGATTGTTTTCACAAAAGAAGAAAATGTGAATTTGAACTATATTTTGTAATTTTCAGTCAGTGGACTTATTATAATTTAATATTGCTTTGCAGCAAGCAAACCTAGAGCAAGGTTCTCATAGAAATCTTCAATCCTATCTAAAACTGGTGACCATCGGGGGCAGATTTAAGCCAAAGTTATGGGAGAGTGGACACACCGGGGATCTGGGGGTATGGAATATCATCAAGCTCAGAGTGGGGTCCGTGGGTCCTGCTCCGTAAAATTTTGCAAAAATTAGGTCCAAATTATTGAGTTATAGGCCATTTGAATGATTATTTTTGTGGTTTTTGGAGTAAAAATTTGGTGACCATTGACATTAGTGGCTATAGAAAAGACTTTCCAATATTGAAATAAAATCTCTCACACCTTCAAGTAAAACCCCGCGGTGTAGCTTACCAATGACCGTGATGGGGGTCTAAGCAATTCCGCAGATCATAGGTTCGAATCCCGGTGCTGACAGCGGCTATCTTGAGTGTTGTTTTTCACACTCCCTCCAGACAATTGCCGGTATAGTACCTTATTTCAAGTCCAGGGACACCTATCCTACCCTTAACCCTAATAATTACAGTAATAGTCGTGACGGGCAACGCATTCCCACTTTTCCCGGTCGGCAACTAAGAATACTGCATGCGATTGATCATGTCACAGAGGCCATAGCACAGCACAGTGTATACCCTGCTTTTCGTTACTTATTGTTGTATTATGGGGCGAAATAGCAACGGTAGGTCATCTGTCCTTACCACTAACGTTCCATGAGAGGAATTGGAAAACAAAGTTGAATGGTTCAGTGCCCTAGCTTAATTGTCATTTTTCTCCTGGTTAACACTCAGCCCAGAAAAATACTGCAATGTTACCTTAGTTTCAGTCTTTGGATACATTTCCCAACTCTAGTACCAATAGTAATACAGGTTTTCAATAAATCCCTTGATCATAAATGATTTGCGCACGAACCCAAGTGCCTGAGATTGTTGATCGTATTGAATGAACCAGTTATAATAGTAATTATACTGCACCTAAGCATACAGATTATTCAATTTATAGCATTGTTTTCTCAATTCAGTATACGAGAAGATGAACAATTTCGCATGCATTTCTTCTATCTACGTTTGACAATAGAATCATCCCTCCCTTTCGCAAGATATTTAGCCAGCAATGATAATTTTTCACAGTGCGAAAGTGAATTACTATTGGACGATGACCACGCTGTTTCGCCCCTTAAATCAACAATAACTATAAAGTGAATTACTATGTGGACGCTACTTTAAAATTTATTTTACTAACCTGTCTGCACGGCATACGATACGTCTAGCTAGACAATCTATTCATTTCAGACACTAACATAACTAAATATCTAAGCTCGATGTGACGCACCAAACTTGAAACTCTTGAGCTAGCTGACCAAAAACACCAGGGCAGCCCAGGCTCTCGTGGCCTTGGCGAAAGAAGTGAAGGGATGAGAAAGTTATTTGAAGGATTGGTTCATAAGCCGAATAAGCTAAATTTAGAATAATGGAATGCTCTCTCTGTCTTCAGGTATATTCTGAGAACGATACATAGCGAAGCCCCATCGACTAAGTTGACCACTTTGAGACAGTTGTTCTTCCCACAAACGCTTTGTAAAGGAAAATGTTGCCCACTTGACAGAATAAGTTTCTCAATCCTTGTAACTTTGTTCACAGACTGTTCATTGCATTAACTAAATGACTGCCAGTAGAAAAATTCAAGTCACATAAAGACAATAATAATTCAATGCCCGATCGGGCTCATCCTCCTAGGACGCCGGCCCCCCCTGGGAGAGTCGGGCCCCGGGACACCAGCCCTGCCTGACCCCCCCCCCCTCTCGTCGGGCCTGTCTGCCTTTCATGGCTCTCCTTCCTTTCAAGTCCCTCAACCCGCATTCTTCGAGGGTTGAGGGCATTTCTTTTCCTCCTGTCGTTAATTTGCCATATTCTCCTTTTGTTTTCCATTTCTTCTTCTAGTATATAAGTTAGTAGTTAGTTTTAGTTATAGTTTACATTTCATTTTCATCTTCACGATCACCCAAACCATTAGGGGCCGATAACCTAGATGTTAGGCCACTTAAATCAACAATTATCATCATCATCGTCAAATCCGGTCGAAGTAGTCGGATTTTTAAAAGCGTTAAAAATCCTTCAGTATGCCTTCCTTCGGAGGGGAAGTAAAGCCGGTGGGCCCATGTCATAGATTTATGGCATGATTGGTAGTGTGTAGCAAAATTTATAGGTTATTTGGCTAGAAACGCTCTATCAAGTTCCAACGTTCGCCGCTGAGTGTCAATGACGTCTGGTAGCAAGGTTGGAACTACTTGAAATTGAACCTGCCCATTCTCATTCCTCTTCATTCATTGCATCTCATCCACACGCTACGGTACTTGTAGCCCACCCCATGGGTGTCCGCATAGAAGCAGCTACAAACTCTGGCGAGCCAAACATGTCCTCGGACATTGCCGGCACTAAAAGCCACACGCTAGATAAATGCATTGTTCACGTTTCTCTGAGGTTGGGAAGGAGATGCGGTGAATAGCTAGATGGCATATGATTTTATGACCGGATGCTCTTCCTGATGTTCATCTCGTGAGATGAGTTAATGAGAGATGAAGTGAACCACCATGATGAAATTGCGCAAGTTTTGTAGTTTGATAAAAGTGTTCGTGGCATATTAGAAGGTAGCTTAACGCTCAGGCCTGAATTTGTAAATAGGAAACGATTTCAGAGAAAGCCAAAGCTAGAGTTCGAACCCATCCATCTTCAGAGTGCGGAGATAGCTGAGCCTAATGGCCAAGCACTTCAACGCATGTTGTATACTAATAGTCACTTAATGTTCAGCCTATTTTCATTTATTAACAAGTAGTTCCGTGAAGAACTAAAGCCTATCTTCATATATCCTACTTATGTTAATTGCCTCCATCAACATACAACATTTCAGTTTGATTGCTGTAATAGATTCGTAGATATTGAGAACCGTCTAAATATGTCGGATGGTCGCCATGTTGGAATTTTATATATATAGGTCTTAGAGTTATGTACTGTTACATGAAGATTATTGTGTACGTGTGGTATTCAAACTTCAATAGCATGATTAGGACACAAGAAGTAAAAACGAGATATTATAATTTCGCACAGCTGCCACCTTGTGGTTATGAGAACAATTGAAATAAATTAGATACCAGTGGATTAACTTTTGTATAAGCATTTACTGTACCAAGTTTCACTGCGCTCGGATGGTTAATTCGCGAGAAACGTCCATTTAAATAATTATACTTCGCGTCGCCACCATGTTGGATTTGTGTCCACCAGGTTATTGAAAGTCCTATAGGTGAACTTATCTTCATAGCCTCTATGAACATCAAAAATGTCAGTTTGATTGCTGTAAAAGATTCGTAGATATAGAGAACCGTCTAAATATTTCGGATGGTCGCCATGTTGGATTGTTATATGTATAGGCCATATAGTTACGTACAGTTAAAGGGAAATAATTGCGTATGTTCATTATTCAATCTTTCACTTCGATCGCAGGATTACGACACAAGAAAAGAAAAAATAATTTTAAAATTTCGCACAGCCGCCATCTTGAGGTTATGTAAACAATGGAACTTAGTTTTTATCGTAATCGTTTCGGTATTTTATGGATCACGTTCTTTCAACTGCCTTTTCCCTCGTTCTATCACGTTGGCCCAGTGTTCGAGGATTCTTCTTCGGTGAGCTTCTTTTCGATCTTCGGTCCACTTCTTGCCGGTTTTCAATATGGGTTTTGGCTGAAAACTCTGTATTTTCCCAAGTTTCTTCTTCCAATATGTCCTCATGAGATATCCCCAGTTCTTGTAGGTATTTTTCCACCTCTATAAACCAGATCCCTTTGGTTTTCACGGTCAGAAGATTCACGGTCACGTAAAACTACAATCTTCCTTCCTTCCTTCCTTTGGTTTTCTTTCCCACAAATTACGCACAGATTCAATTGGTCAATCGTCCGGAGCTCATTCGTGCTAAACTCGTTCATTCATTTACTTGCAATTGGGGGTGTGTCCCAGAGTGGCAAATTGGGTATACATAACAAATACCTAATTATACATAATAATTCAATAACAAAGAAACTGGAGTATTCACACAAATCGTCAGTCTTTTCTTAAACACACCTATATATTTGGGAAAAGGCTGTAAGACTGCGGCAGGATGAGAGTTCCAGTTACCAATGGCACGGTTATCGAAAGAATATTTACTATAATTTGTGCGCTATGGCCGGCCCTTAACCTTGAAAGGATGATCGCTCCTACTCATGTAAGTGGGCTTTCCCATACGTTTGCTAAGCTCACCCCATCCTGGTTGATTTGTATACGTGTTGCGCGTAGCGCCGAGTCTAAGATTTCATCCTCCTAACCTCCATGGCCATGAAAGGAGAGTCGTGTTTTGCGTATGTTGTCCGTTATTTTCTCCACATGTGGATAAATTTCATCGTTGTACCATGACTATTATTATTAACATTATTGTTATTATTAATAATAATTTTATTATTATTAACATCATTCAACTTACCTTTTTTGCTGCGTTTGCCCTTGGTTGGGTTCTCCTCTGGTGAGGGAGTGGACTTGTCATTGATAATGATGAAGTGTTATTATTAAGCTAACACACAAAGTACGTGTTGCAAACAAACATTCCACAGTGGTAAATGATATAAATTGGTCCTCATTAGCTGCCTTTCAATTTCCTGTTTCCAGCCGGTGTAGACCAATCATCATCTATCAGCTATTAGCCATATATTGCAGCTTGCAGCGTTTTCATAATCGAACTTACATCAAGAAATACAACATTCAATCAGTCAAAAGTAATTTGCTATGACTCGTACAGACTACAACAAAATAAATTCATTCATATCAATGGTATTTATTCCAAGCAATACGTTCCTCTGCTGGAAATAATACAACGGTTTATAGTAAAAAATATGCACAGTTCTACTAGCCCTTCCGGCTTGGAAAATTATGTTGAAAATATGACATGTGAAATAATATTTCAGGATAACAAAAGATAAAGAATCAACGAATATACACTAACCGGCAAAGAAAACCGATCACTTAAAAAATTCAACATTACTTTCATTTAAATCTATACTAATATAATAAAGCTGAAGAGTTCGTGTGTTTGTCTATGTGTTTAAACGCGCTAATCTCTGGAACTACCAGTCGGATTCGAAAAATTCTTCTTGTATATGATTTTTTTTAGCGTATGGCTTTTAGTGCCGGGAGTGTCCGAGGACATGTTCGGCTCGCCAGATTTGTAGCTGCTTCGAGGCGGACACCCAATGGGTGAGCTACAAGTACCGTCGCGTGTGGAGTGTTGTCTGGGGAGGAAAGTTTGAATGTAAGGACGAGGAGTTCGAAGGTAGCGGCTGTGGCCTATAGTTAGGGACCAACCCCGGCATTTGCCTGGAAGGAAGATGGGAAGCCACAGAAGACCATCTTCAAGGTTGCCGGCGGGGGTTTCGAACCTCCTCGCCTCCCGGATGTGAGCGACTGCCAGCAGTCATGCCGTAACGACCACGGCTAACTCACCCGGTTTGTATATGATAGCCAGATTCGAGAGGAATAGTTTAGGCTATGTAGCATTATGCCACACCGCGCAGGTAGCCATAAAGATTGATTTCTGTTCAGTAAGTCGGAAGAACAAGCGCTCCCGGATAGCTCCAATAACACCTAATTCTATTGTTGCCTGGTAATGCGGGCTGCATCACGTCGCCCCTACCAATGTTAAGGTGCAGAATTGCGAGCTGCTTATAAATTGCAGTCACGGGGAGTAATTCGTGCAAAAAGATTTCTTAGGCCCTTTAAAACAGTTATCATCATGACAATAGTATGCCTCTGTATAAGGGTGATGGTGTTGGTGCAGTATGCTGAGGTTATCAGCTGCAATAAGTGTTGGTGCTTTCCGATCCTTATCCTTGAGCGCTCCAGTTCTGTAGTAGTATCATTATCAGCCATAAAACAAATAAATACACCGGGCGAAGCCGGGCTCTACTGCTAGTCATCAATACGAACGGTATAGGCCTAGTACTGTTTATAGCATTGAAGTAAGGTTAATTGGTTTCCTGGATGCATTACCATTCTCCATGTCATTGTTTTACTTAACAATAGCGATTCTTTGACATGATGCTGTTTCCCGCGGAAAGATGTGCGCGCCACCATTTTTGATCAGAGCCCTGGCGACATCTTCAGGCCTCAAGCGCGTATTCATTTCTGAATTGCACAAGAAGAACTGAAGATCTTTATTGATATTTTCCTATGCCAACAAGTTGCAAAAGAATAGAACATTGCACTGTTGACGATAGCGATGGCCAGTGCTGGATTACCCATTAGGCCCAACTAGGCCCAGGCCTAGGGCCCCCAATTATCTGGGGCCATCAAGCAATATTTCTAATTTAGTTCAATTTCATTCTGAAGATTTAGAAAAAAAATCCGGAACTGAGACAGTTCCAGCTTTATATTAAATTACAATGTCCTTTAAAAACTGAGTTCACTCATTCTGAACTTTACCAAATTCTTATTCGAGACAAGCTTGAGTCTGTTTTCCGAACGTTTTTCGCATTTTCCTGACCCTCATGATAACGAATTGTTCTGTGGAGCGCTCGTTTTCAAAATTGAAACGGATCAAAAGTGCGCTAAGAAGTATCATGTCACAGGAACGATTAGACAAGCTAAGTTTAATGTATATCGAGTCAGATGTTCTGCCGGAAATTGATCTTGATGACATCGTAGAAGATTTCATTGACCGAAAACACAGGAAAAAAATTGATTACATTTTACAGAAGTAAAAAATAGTATGATTTGTTAAATTGTTCATCAAATCATCTGAAATGTTTTCAAATAACGATGATCGTTTCAATTGAAATGTATGTATATATATATAGGCCTATGTATGATTTAATAAAAAGTGTATTATCATCTTGACAAAAAGAACTCTTGTATATACTTTATTAAATGTACAGGTGCTAAAAAATAAAAATTATTTGAAAAAAATAAAGGGGCCCCAAAAATCTGAGGGACTTGGGCCTCATTTTACCTTAATTTCGCCACTGGCGATGGCGCGCACATATTTCCGTGCATCATGTCAAAGAATCGCTATTGTTAAGTGAAACAATGAAATGAAGAATGGTAATGCATCCAGGAAATCAATTAACCTTACTTCCATGCTATAGCTACAGTATGTATGGCGGGAAAATGAAAGACTCCCTAGACCTCGGATGCCCTAATACCGTCAGGGTCGGAAAAGAACATGAGTTGACCAAGGGAGGTCGATTGGAAACATGACAGAAAGGAGCCCGGCACAAGAAGTGGAAGTAATGCAGAACTCAGCTGAGGCCCCGTGGTCGCCAACTCACGTCCTACTAGTCGTGAGGCCCTGGAGGGCACAGTTAGTATAACTGCATGAGTAAACATAGTGACAATAACAGTTGACTATGTATGTATTTATGTTAATACCCCCCCCCCCCTCTTTTGTCAGGTATTTCTATATCTCGAGTTATCGATAACTCGAAGTAATGTTTATTTCCGAAACCACTTCGAGATATCGAAGTTCCACTGTATATGCTTTCTACCAACAGGTACGGGGACTAGTATGGAACAAGGATATACCAATTAAGGCTAAAGAAGTTATGTACAAAGCATATTATGTTCCTATAATGTCATATGCAGCAGAAACTTGGACAGTGACTAAGAGGGATGAGAGCAGAGTACAAGCAGCTGAGATGAGATTCCAGAGAAGTATGGTCCAGAAAACGAGGAGAGACAGAGTGAGAAATGAAGATATACGGAAAGAACTGGGAGTACAGAAACTAAATGACAAACTGAAGCAAAACAGATTGAGATGTTTTGGACATGTCAAACGGATGAATGAAGTAAGGATACCAAGACGAGCACTGGAACGACGGATGACAGGGAAGAGAGGACGAGGAAGACCAAGAATGCATTGGAGGGGCTCGGTGAAGAATAGCATTAAAAGCGGAACCGGATTGGGACACCGTGTCGGAAGATGAATGGTGGAACGACAGAACAAAGTGGAGAGGAACCCAGTGTCAACTGGAAAAGGGGAAATGAAAATGATGATGATGCTATAGCGAGAATACGACAAACCTTTATTTTGTTAAGAATCAGCAATTTTTCTCGGTTTATGCCGTATCTTGTGTGGGATTTCGCCCAGGAACTACAAGCTGGCTCATCAGCGGGCTCTTGGTCTTCACGGGCCGTGAAAGCCAATATACCATCTTTATTTTGTTACCTGGTGAGATGTATGCTCCCAAAAAATCATCAATCGACGGATTTTTAAGAGCGTTAAAATCCTTCAGTATGCCTTCCTTCGGACTGGAAGTAAAGCCGGCGGTCCCATGTCATAGGTTTATGGCATGTAAAAGAACCTTCCACTAACTTAACTTGTGTGAGGCAAAATTTGTAGCTTAGGTTTGATTAATGCTCTTAAGTTCCAACGTTCGTCACCGGGCGATGGTTGCGATGGTATCTAGTAGTAGCAAAATTCACAGCTAGGTGTCGTGGACGGTAGCATTTGGTGGCGAAAGTAGGAAATACTTGAAATTACCGTCTTTAGTTCTTACGTGAATTATAAGGTGCGTTCAAAAAGTAACGAGCCGGAGGCTGTAATGCGCAAACCGGTGACGACATCGGCTAATCGTGGCGTGTGTAACGAGGTGTGGTTCCGACCAAAGCGTGGAAGGTCACTGCTCTTCACTAGAGGACACGCTTGCACGTCACGCGACGATACAAAGTGAGAAGCAGCATGCATCAATCGTCCAACGCTGCCAGTCGCATTGCAAACAGTGTCAAGGAGGCGTCAAACGAAGAGCAAAGCGCTGTTGTTCGGTTTCTGACAGCGAAAGGAGTAGGGGGAACGGACATTCATCGCCGAATGTTACAAATATACGGCGAACACTGCATGTCCCTTGCAAGGGTCAAGGCGTGGCACAAGCGCTTCAGGGAAGGACGGGTGTCGTTTGCCGAAGATGCCCGGTCTGGGGCACCCCCCTGCATTACCGATGACAACGTCCAGCTGGTTGATGCACTCATTACCCAGGACCGCCGAGTGACAGTGAACGCCATAGCCACTGTGGTCGGATTGAGCGTCGGAAGTGTGCACACCATCATGAAGGAACGACTGCACTTGGGCAAAGTGTGTGCCCAATGGGTGCCCCACAGTCTTCAACAACACCAGGAAGCATGTCGAATGGCCTACTGTCTTGGTCTTGGTTGGACGATTGATACATGCTGCTGCTCGCTTTGTATCGTCACGTGACGTGCACGCGTGCCCTCTAGGGACGGGCTGTGACCTTCCACGCTCTGGTCGGAACCACACCTCGTTACACACGCCACGATTAGCCGATGTCGTCACCCGTTTGCGCATTACAGCCTCCGGCTCGTTAATTTTTGAACGCACCTTATAAAAACAGATAACACACACTAATACAGCCAACACAATTAACACCGGTTATCAGACAGATTCTACACACACCCAAAGTACACGGGGCTACATGACCACGTTATCGCAGCCCATTAACTAAGGAACCAACCAACCAACAATAGCAGGTTAACCAGAACTGGACTCTAGCCACACACTTCGCGGTCCATTAAGTCACTAAAGGAAAGTTGAAACAATGCAGACACCTGTCTGTATCCATGAGGTCAACCACTGCAATTAACCGATCATCCGGCCTGCTGGCTTGGTGTACTGTGGTTGACCATCGATCGCTTGATTGATGAGTGACTTTAATGGGCTGGACATCTTGGTGATTAACCTAATTAGAGACGTTGCCTCCAGAAGATTGAGGGTGTCTACTTGTAAAGTTTTGTGGATTACACCCCCAGGCAGCCGAAATAAATCAGAAACCTCTATGGACATCAAATTGGCAGGGGAAAAACTAAAGGAAGTAGGAGACTTCTGTTACTTAGGAAGCAAATAACCAGTGATGGACGTAGCAAAGAGGATATAAAAAGTAGGTTAGCTCAGGCAAGGAAAGCATTTTTAGAGAAAAGGAATCTGTTGACATCGAATATAGATTTAGGTGTTAGGAAGTCATTTTTGAAGAGCATTGTCTGGAGCGTGGCGCTCTATGGAAGTTTTTTTAATCGTGTGGCCTCCTGAGAGGCAGAGTGCAGGTCTTTCTAGTCGACGCCCGTGGGCGACCTTCGCGTCGGGATGAGAGATGGAATGGATGAAGATGAATGAAACTGGGCAAAGATGTGGAAGGAAGCGGCCGTGGCCTATCAGAAGGTACCGTCCCAGCATTTGTCTGGTGTTGAAAATGGGAAACCACGGAAAACCATTTCTAGGACGGCCGACGGTGGAACTCGAACCCACGCGTCTACCGAGTCAGCAGAGAGCTTGGCCCCATGACCTAACGCTGCGCTTTAGCCAGCGTAGCCACTGCTGTCGGTCTATGGAAGTGAAACTTGGACTATTGGTGCAGCAGAAAAGAGGAGATTTGAAGCGTTTGAAATGTGGTGTTGCAGGAGAATGTTGAAGATCAGATGGGTAGATAGGGTTACAAACGAAGAGGTATTAGGACGAGTGGGAGAGGAGAGATGTTTCTGGCGACTGCTAATGAAGAGAAGAGGTAGGTTGGTAAGACACGTACTAAGACACCCAGGAATAGCAAGCTTAGTTATGGGAGGAAGGGTCGAGGACAAGAACTGTAGGGGTAGACCAAGATAAGAATATGTTAAACAGATTGCCTCGGATGTGGGGTGTGGTAGCTATGTAGAGATGATACGATTAGCTCAGGACAGGGAGGGATGGAGCGCTGCATCAAACCAGTCAAAAGACTGAAGACTCAAACAAGAACAACCCCCAGTCACATTCCACGACCGTAAGGGAAAGCGTGAAGTCTTAGATTGAAGGTTTGAATCACGACACTGGCAGTGACCATCCTGAACATGGTATTAAGGGAACATGGTAGTGTAAATTAGCCCAAAATGTTGGTTGGTTTCTCAGTTTAGGGGCTGCGACAACGCGGTCATGTAGCCCCGGTGTTAATTATTGTGTGTGTTATCTGTAATTCGGGTAAGTACTGCTGACGATCAATTTCAAGCAGTTCCTTTTCGCTACCAAATTCTACCGTCAACGACACCTAACTGCGAACATGGCTACTAGATGCCACCACATCCGACACCTGGCAGTGAACGTTGGAACTATATGGAGCGTTGATCATATCTAACCTACAAATTTTGGTTCACACAAATGTAATTAGTGGAAGGTTCTTTTACATACCATAAATCTATTAGATGGGCCCGCCGGCTTTACTTGCCCTCTGAAGGAAGGCATACTGAGGGATTTTTAACGCTCTTAAACATTCTGACACCTTCGGCCGGGTGTGAACCCGCGATCTTGGGGCCAAAAAATGTAAATGCTTAACAAATGCTTCAAGACACAAACTCTTGCTATCAATTACGGACGCTTGGAGGAGGTTAATAGAAGAAAGAGCGCACGAAAGAGAAGATGTCGGGATGGAATTCTACATGTCAGAAGGCATGAAAAACAGATCCTGGACTGAAGCTAACCAGAATCTCCGTCATTTCGTAAACTCCATAGCTGTACATGGCTACAACCACAAGCTGTACAAGAGGATAGGTTACCATGACTCCAACCTGAAGTGCGACTGTGAGTTCTGATTGGTTGGTTCCTTAGTTTAGGGGCTGCACAACGCGGTCATGTAGCCCCGTGTATTTTGGATGTGTGTAGAATATGCCTGATAAACGCTGTTAATTGTGATGGCTGTATTAGTGTGTGTTATCATAGATCCCTCCTGCGTGACTCACAAGCGGCCGATCGTGAAAAATGAGCATTCAAATGAAAGAGAATATACATTACCTGAGATGCATTTCACTCTAATTTCATAAATATCTATAATTTCTTTAACAAATGACTTTTAAAAATCTGTACGAAGTATGCGATTTGCAGGTACTGTTGCTGCAGGAAGGTACGCTCCATAATTGCTGTCCACTTCACACTTTGCCGCTGTGACGCCTGTTTCATGTCATTTTAACATTCTGAGTTCTCTCCTTTATCATTTTGCATGGATTTCAGAAACAGTTATTTAAAGGAATGAGTACTCAAATCGTATAATTTCATAAATATCGAATAACCGGTGAGTGTTACGGCTAAGCTGTCAATCAATGGACTCAGCACACAAATGACATTAGCAGTGACGAATTGCATTCTAATTTCATAAATATCAATTTTTGTAAGAAGTGTGCGATTTGCAAATACTGTTGCTGTAGGAAAATACGCGACATCCTTGCTGTTCAGTTCGCATTATAGCCGTATCGATGCTTGAAACGTAAATAGTGTTCTATAGTCATTTGGTTCAAATATAATCATAACAACCTTTCTCCTTAAATCTCTTATTATTATAAACCTACTATTGGGGAAAGTGTGGCTTATGAAAATGCGAGATTTTTCGCACGGGTCCGCTAGTCTGTTTTTAATTCAGGTAAGGACTGCAGACGATAATTTCAAGTAGTTCCTACTTTTGCTACCAAATGCTACCGTCCACGCCGCCTAGCTTGCGGACTTGGCTACTAGATGGTATCTCAATCAGCACGTAGTGGCGAAAGTTGGAACTAATAGAGCGTTATCAATTTTAACCTACACATTTTGGCTCAGCAATTCTTCTAGGTTTGTGCCTTGTCTTGTGTGGGGTTTCGCCTAGGACACCAAGCTGGCTCATCGGCGGGCTCTTGGTGTCCCCGCCCGGACCCCCACAGGAGTGAAAGCCAATCTACCATCTTTTTGGAAGCCTTCATAGGGAGGTTAAGGCTGCTTGAGCTTTTAGTTCTCGCAGTCAAGTGGTGCAGTTGCACCTATTATGAAGGGAGGTGGCGCGCAGTTCGTCACTCCTGTGGGGGTCCGGGCGGGGACACCAAGAGCCCGCTGATGAGCCAGCTTGGTGTCGTAGGCGAAACCCCACACAAGACACGGCATAAACCTAGAAGAATTGCTGAGTTAAGATTCACCGGCCGTGAAAGCCAATATACCATCTTTACACATTTTGGCTTCACACAAGTGTAGTTAGTGGAAGGTTCCTTTTCATGCCATAAATCTATGACATGGGACGGCCGCTTTTACTTCCCCTCCGAAGGAAGGCATACTGAGGAATTTTTCCAGACGAAGCCGGGACGGGTTGCTAGTTAATAATAAAAGGATTCATTGTTAGGTAAACATATATAGCAACTATAAACTTCAAATCTTCACAGTTTATCAATAGTGTTCACAGCTGCATGTTACTTAAGTATTATAGAAATGTTTAATACATTTCAATGAATATGAACATTTGAACAAAGTAAAATTATTCAGAGAATTTTAGAATATTCTCCTCGATATATAGCCAACATTTTCCTCTGATATTAGTTTAGATAATTGGATGAAGCTGTAATTTTTAATCCACTGAAAATGCATTAATTCACAGTCGAACCCCATCTGTCTTTGTGATAGGCAAGCAGCTTGACCGCTAAGACATCACGCCCCCTTCATGTAGTTAGGCTCCTTGAAAGAACAGTCGTCATTATTTTATCATCATAATCATCTCATCATTGCTAACGCTCTTGTGACTTTACTAGTTCCAGATGACATCAAAAGAAAACGTCTCTCGTACCAGGACATAAAATATGTTCCTTGACACCTGTCAGAAACAAAACGTATCATTAGTGTTTATGGCTGATAGTTTAGGGTCGTAAATGTAGACTTAAACAAACCGTCCTTTTTACATGGCATAGTAATTTGTCACACCGAGTGTCTGTAAGGGCCAGACAGGGATGTAAAAAGGGTTGTGTTATGACTAGGACTAGGATTTTTATGTAGGAGGTGCATCCAGAAAGTAAGTTTCCCTATAAAAAAAAAGAGAGAACAAAGTTATATGCAAAACATTGTTGGCAATGTGTCAGCTATTTTTCAATAAGTCACTTAAACGAATGGAGACACTTGTCATATTGTGGTATCTACTCATACTTTTGTCGTCTTGCTTCATAGAAGTCTGCCGCCTGTGAATGGAACCAGCGTGTGATATTCGTCTTCAGCTCTTCGTCAGAACAGAAATTTCTTGAGGTGCAAGGAAAGGTACGTCGCCTCCGTAGCGTAGCGGAGGTCCTGGGTTCGATTCCCGGCTATGCCACGAAATTTGGAAAGTGTTATGAGGACTGGAACGGCCTCGGGTGGCCCAAATGAGTAGAGGGGGTTCGATTCCCACCTCAGCCATCCTCGAAGTGGTTTCCCGTGGTTTCCCACTTCGTCTTCGGGCAAATGCCGGGACGGTCCCTACTGTAAGGCCACGGCCGCCTCCTTCCCACTTCCTTGCCTAACCGTCCCACTCTTCCCATCCCTTCAACAGGCCGCCTGTTCGCTTTGCAGGTGAGGCCGCCTGGGCGTAGTGCTGGTCACACACCCCAGTTGTATCCCTGACTCAAAGTCTCAAGCTCCAGGACACTGCCCTCAGTGGCGGTAGAGGTGGGATCCTCGCTTAATCCGTGGGAAAAGCCAACCCTGGAGGGTAAAACGATAGCGCAAGGAAAGGTGGAAATCGCTTGGAGCAAAATCAGGACAGCAAAATTTATTTTAACATACTACAGGGACATGTTTCGGGCAAGAACTTTGCCCTTCCTCAGCCTGTCACAGATTCATCAACACTGTATACATTCAAAAGACACTCCCATTATTTAAAGCATGCATAAATTGTACATTTTCCCTGTGGATAAAACTATGCATTTAAATCAATTAAACACAAATTCTAAAAAAAAATGTTGAAACATTTTTGACGCATTAAAAGTTGTTTCTCATTTTTTTTGATCGGCCGGAATTAATAGACCCATCTTAATCAAATTTAGAATTGTCAATACGGACCCATACCTGCCAAGTTTTCCGGTTTTCCCGGAAGGTTTCCGGATTTTTGGGGTGTTTGCCGGTTGTCCGAATTAACATAGTTTTTCCGGATTTTCAACTCCCTAGCTTGTTTCCGTTCTCTGCATCCAAATCACATTCAGTTTTGATTTTCGATAATAGCTGCTATTCTGAGATGCGAGTGTTTAAATTGGACTGAAAATCGACTGATAAGACATCGATAATCCCGTCTGGCAGATTATCGCTGCGCTTTTGTCATTAAATCATTGCGTTTGACATTACGCTGAAAGTCGATAGAACTGTCTATCGATAATCACATCTCGCAGATTATCGCTGTATTTATATTACTCTTTGTGCTTTGACTGTTTATAAGCGGGAAAGCTTGGTTTTAAGCGGTGCTTGCTGTAGTTCTGGTATTCGTGCAATTGTGTGACATTTTTTGTGTGCAATTTAGTGTTTTCGTGATGAATTCATGTAAGAAACGATATCATCAGACTTTCAGGGAGGCATATTCTTCAGAATTTTTGGAAACTGGGACAATGAATTAGATAGTCTCACATCACTAAGAGTTTGTAATCTCTTTGCCTATAGTCTTTTCTCGCTATTTTTAAGACCTTGCGACGCATGTACGCGTTAAATTTGTGCGCTTTGGGATCTTCTGGATTTCTATTTTTGAAAGTTGGCAGGTATGCCGGGACCTTAAGCAATGAATGTTAATCCAATTGATCACAGGGAAATGTTTGATCAACCACCATGTTAGTGAATAATGCTAACCACTACACCAGGAGGCGTGCAGTCCTCAAGTGAACGTAGAAGAACGTACAGTTGTCACCCCTGAGACGGAAGGGAGTCAGGTGGTGTGTTGGCAGAGACAGGCCTGCCATCTGACAGCAGCCGGGAAAGGAAGGAGATTTCTTTAATGTGTCTTAAACGGTGGCTTTGTTTTTTGTCCTGCCTGGGGCCACATGTGTGTCGCTAATGAAGCATAGTTGGGGACACGTGCAGCCTACTTGGCTCTCCGTTTTGTCTCTTCTCACATCAACCGTGTCAGACGGTGCATTTAGCCTCTATAGATTACTTTTTCAGCTGCCTAAACTAGGCTTACTTAACAATCGGTGAAATCTACTTAAGGCTTATAATTCGCGAAAACTCTCTGTTTAGATATGAGTCGTCCAGTTGCAAAACTCGTTTAATCCACTTGTGAATAAGAATCATTTTCATGAGAAACGTTTCTCTGGACTTTTCCTCGCGTATCTTTTGTGTTTGTAGTTTTCTACTTTTTACTTTGTGTTTTTGGTTTTTGGTTAGGTGTTTGCTTTGTGCTTTTGCTTTTGAATTTTACTTCTTGCTTTTTTTCTTGGTTTTGTGTTTGTTTTCTGCTTTTGCTTTTTTGAATGTTGCTTTTTGCTTAGTGTTTCTTGTTTTTTGTTTTCTGCTTTTGTTTTTGATTTTTTCTTTTTGCTTCGTTTTTTTATGTTTGTTTTTTGGAAAATCAAAATAAAACAAAACAAAATCAAAATAAAACAAACCAAAATAAAACAAAATAAACAAAACAAAATAAACTAAAACAAAACAAAACAAAAAAATTATAAAACAATTTAAAACAAATGTATGTTTTTTGGAAAATCAAAATAAAACGAAACAAAATCAAAATAAAACAAAACAAACCAAAATGAAACAAAATAAACTAAAACAAAACAAAACAAAGAAATAATGAAACAATTTAAAACAAAATAAATGAATAAATATAAAACAAAATCAAAATAAAACAAAACAAAATAAAATTAAATTAAACAAAACAAAACAAAATAAAATGAAGTTATTTCTTTCACCTCCTTCCTCCACTCCTCCTCACATTTCTCTTCTATCTGTTATTTCTCATATTTCTCATCCACCTTCGTCCTCCCATTCTGCTATTCCTCCATCACCTCCTCTCTCCTTTTCTCCTCACATTTCTCTCTTCCATGACTCCTCGTCCTACTCCTCTTCATATTTCTCCTCCAATTACGTCCTCTCTTTCTGCTATTTCTCCTCCACCTCCTTCCTCCTCTTCTCCTCACATTTTTCTCTTCCATCACCTCTTTCTCCTTCTCCTCCTGATATTTCTCCTCCACTCTCGTGCTCTCTTTCTTCTTGATTGACGGGGGCGTAGTGGCGCAGCGGTCAAGCTGTTGGCCTCTCAGCAAGGTGGACTGGGTTCGATTCCCGCTCAAAACATGTGAGATTTTCGAAGTGAAATGCCATGTCCTGTGGTTCGGATTCCACATAAAAACGAGGTCCCGTGGCTCATGATTGCAAGATTGACGGTCACGTAAAACTACAAGATTCCTTCCTTTTCCTTTTTTTTTTTTTGTTATTTCTCCACCTCCTCTCCTCCTCCTATATCTCTTCCATCTCTTCCTCGTCTTACTTCTCCTCATAGTTCTCCTCTACCTTCCTCCTCTCATTTTGGTATTTCTCTATCACCTCCTTCCTCCTCTTCTCAAATTTCTTTTCCATCCCGTCCTACTCCTCGTCATATTTCCCCTCCACCTTCGTCCTCTCTTCCTGTTATATTTTCACCTCCTTCCTTTTCTCCTCCTCACATTTCTTTTCTCTTACTCCTCATATTTGGCCTCCACTTACGTCCTCTCTCCCTGTTGTTCCTCCACCACCCCTCTCATTCTCTCCTCCTCACATTTCTCTTCCGTCTTCTCCTTCTCCTTCGTCCTCTCTTTCTGTTATTTATTTCACCTCCTTCCTCCACTCCCCTCGTAGTTCCGCCCCTTAAAACAACAATAACTAACTATTCCTCCACTCCTCCTCACATTTCTCTTCTATCTCTTACCTCTCCTCATATTTCTCATCCACCTTCGTCCTCTCGTTCTGCTATTTCTCCATCACCTTCTCTCTCCTCTTCTCCTCACATTTCTCTCTTCCATCACTTCCTCGTCCTACTCCTCCTCATAATTCTCCTCCACTTACGTCCTCTCTTTCTGCTATTTCTCCATCACCTTCCTCCTCTTCTCCTCACATTTTCTCTTCCGTCACCTCCTCGTCCTGCTCCTTCTGATATTTCTCCACCACTTTCGTCCTCTCTTTCTTCTTGATTGTACTTAGAGAATATACATTGAAATATTATTTCCACCTAGAATGAGTTCAGCGAACCCGCAATGGACATTCTGGAGAAAGAAATTGAAATGAGTATCACTAGAAACATCTTAGGCTTAACAACGCAAGGGTTGCAGAAATTGAAATTCTGCTGAAGGCCATTCATTGTCATGACGCGCGACTTCCATATGTGACTTATCTTAAGTTATCCAATTATATTTATCTCCCTTTACAGATATGGTTCAGATATGGTTCATATGAACTGAAAATGGGCAGTAAAAATTTAGTCGAAAATAGGTGAAGTTGCAAAAAATATTGGGTGTGTGCAAGTACGATGGTTGGTTTGTTGGTTCCTCAGTTTAGGGGCTGCGACAACGCATGTAGCCTCGTGCACTTTGGGTGTGTGTAGAATCTGTCAGATAACCTGTGTTAATTGTGATGGCTGTATTAGTGTGTCTATCTGTTTTTAAATTCAAGTAAGGACTGCAACTTTGAATTTTTCAAATAGTTCCTACTTTTGCCGCCAAACGCCACTGACTACTAGGCCTAGTTCAGAACTTAGCTACTAGACGCCACCACAATCGGTTCTTGGCAACGAACGTAGAAATCTAAGAGCATTGTTTACATTCTTAACCTATACAATTTAGCTTCACACAGGTGTAATTAGTGGAAGGTTCTTTAACGTGCCATAAATCTATGGCATGGGACCGCCAGCTTTACTTCTCCTCCGAAGGAAGGCATACTGAGGGATTTTTAACGCTCTTAAAAAATCCCACGGCTACGATGCGCGACGACATTTGAACGTGACAACGTATTCTCGGACTGATTTGTTTGAACCGTCGCTCGTGCGAAATTTCAGCTTCGTATTTTTTAAAATTATGTATTTTGCGGAACGGAAAGTTCATAGGCGAAATGAAGAAAAGCCGAGTTGCACTTCCAGGGAAATTCCAAATATAACCACTCTTCTCTGAAGTTTTGACTCAACACGACTCGACAGTTTGCTGCTGGCCGTATCTGGGTTATTATGTTCGCCCGCTGGCTAGGCGGTAACTGGGGTGATAGACTCGCCCCTAGCCAGCTCGTAAACTATCGCCTCAGTATTTGAATGGCAATTGTTGGAAGAAGTGAAAATGTAACAAGAAGTTCCGTAACGAACTAAAGAGCCTACTTTTCTTAAAATTTAAGATTCATGCCAATGATTAATCTATATGGATCTATCTAGAATAATGACGAAATTAAGTTGGTAATATCGAAATTTCTAATTAGTTCGAAATACTGTATATGCTACCTGGCATAATGTAGCCTAATATAGAACTACAGTAGGCAGCCCTGGTGACTGAATATATTCTTAGTTTCATCTCTTAAGGTACAGAATACAAAATTTGGTTGAAGTCCAATGGATAGCATGGACGATACATGCAGTTAAACATTTGATCTAACAGCGCGCGTAAAATCATGTTGGCAACAATGACATACGTGTATTGGTCAGAAATAATCTGAAATAATATGATCTATTGTTGTGTCAATTTTGAATGAAATCCATTAGTTAGTATAGAAGTTACATGCATTTTAAAATTGGCCCTATCACCAGGCTTAGAATCATGTTGGCAGCACTGGCATAGTCCTATATTAGTTACTGAAAATTAATCTAGAATGCCAGGTACTATACGTGTGCAAAGTTTGGAGCTATTAGCTTGCATACTTTCTGATATATTGATATTAGGGTTACAATAATAGAGACAGTATTTATTAACAGTTGGCAGCCCTAGTTACTCTTAAAAATCGGCATAATCATATCTGTTATGGTACACATAGCACACACGAAATTCGGTTGAAATCCAAATGATAGTATAGAAGTTACATGTATTTAAAGTTGGACCTCTCAGCAGGCTTAGAATCATGTTGGTAGTTACTCCAAATTAATATGGAATGTCAGGTACTATTCGTGTGCATAGTTTAAAGCTGTCCTCTTGCATACTTTCTGATATATGGGTATTTGGATTTTAAAAAAATGAGAGCATTTATTAGCAGTTGGCAGCCCTGGTGGCTCTTAAGAATACGCTAAAAATGGACCAATAAACCAAAAAAACGCCAAAAGAAAAAGGACTAATAAAACCAATTAAACGTTTAAAATTATACGACAAATCAATACGGATATTTAAAAACATTTGTTTTCAATGGCAAATGTCTTTGCATTCTAATAAAGCCAACCATTTTCCGTCTTACAATGACCCAAAATGAACATATATTTTGTTTGGTCTCGTTTTCCGACATTTGAGAAAAAGAAAGGATTTTTCACCAACTTTGGTTGGTTGGTTGGTTCCTCAGTTTAGGGGCTGCGACAACGCGGTCATGTAGCCCCGTGTACTTTGGGTGTGTGTAGAATCTGTCTGATAACCGGTGTTAATTGTGATGGCTGTATTAGTGTGTGTATCTGTTTTTTAATTCAAGTAAGGACTGCAACTTGGAATTTTTCACATAGTTCCTACTTCTGCCACCAAACGCCACCGTCAACGACTACTAGGCCTAGTTCAGAACTTTAGCTACTAGACGCCACCGCAGTCGGCTCTTGGTAACGAACGTAGGAACCTAACCTACACAATTTAGCTTCACACAGGTGCAATTAGTGGAAGGTTCTTTAACATGCCATAAATCTATGACATGGGACCGCCGGCTTTACTTCCCCTCCGAAGGAAGGAATACTGAGGGATTTTTAACGCTCTTAAAATCTGACGGCTTCGGCCGGGTTTGAACCCGCTATCTTGGGCATAGAAGCTCAGCATGCTACCGACTACGCCACCGAAGCTGCTCACCAACTTTCGAGCCCTAGTTATGAGAATCCTAGTTACGATTATGGGTCTCAATATCCAACACTTCCTTCAGCTTCATGAGGCTAATAATACTCTTCTTCTTGCGTCGCAGAGTTTTACGATCCTAGGCTTTTTATCTCAGTGCTCTTTCAAGGTACGGCTTACCTCATCATTGTGGATGTACAAACAAGTTGAAGATTTCAAATTATTCTTATCAGACTTACGTTTTAATGATACACGCCCAACTTTAGCACTCAATGTGAAATAACTTGCCCGTTGTCATCTCTTATAAAATGATGTAGTATTTTTTGCGTTTCTCTGCCGGCTCTTCTTAGAGAAAAATATGAATTTCACTTTTGTTTAATGACTGCGATGATATGGAAACCACAATAGCTAATGACAGTTCTTAAAATATTTAATTACACAGGGTTATTATCTATGTGTGCCCCGATAAACACGGCAAGCTAAGCCGGCTCAGACTGGCGCAGATCGTGGGCGTGCGCACACGGTTTAGCCGGTGGTGGCGCGCACTTTTACTCTCTTACCAAACATGCTCAGTAATGTGTACTTACAGTGCTCATAGTCGAAGCTGAAAATGTCCTCTCTCTCTAGTCACACACACCAGACATCTTATGATGTAAAAACACAACGTTGTCTGTCAACTTTTTTAGCCTTTATGAAAGAATAGCCTTATGAGATCACCTTTTGTCCATTTTTCTGTGTGTGCGTGGGTGATGGTGAGTCCCCCCCCCTAATAACTTCTAAACGACTAGAGCGATTTCAATGAAACTCGGTAAGTTCATAGCACTATTCCGGACGACCCCAACCGTGCCCTTCAAATTTGGTTACGCCTCACCAATCCAACATGGCGGCTGTGCGAAATATTTCACCAGCATTTAATAGCAGAGAAACTATTACCGATATCACCCTGGAATATTTTACTGTGATAAAGGGAACTACTCGAAGTTCACCTATGTGACGTTTGAAAACCTGGTAAATACAAGACCAACATGGTGGCCAAGCGAAGTTGCGACTTTTAAATAGACGTTTCTCTTAATTTAACCAACCAAACGCAATAAAACTTGGTACAGTAGCCTATATGTTTATACACATTGTAATGCACCGACATCTAACTTCGTTCAAATATTTACATAACCTACTATTACCGGTATATATTTTGTACGGAGATAAAGGGCACTACTGAAAGTTCATCTATAAGACTTTCAAAAACCGGTTAACTACAAAACGAATATGGCGGCCAAGCGAAGTTGAAAATTTTAAATAGACCTTTCTCGCTATTGAATGATCCAAATGCAATGAAACATGGTACAGGAAATGTTTATACACATTGTAATGCACCGGTATCTAATTTAGTTCAATTCTCTACATAACATCAAGATGGCGGCTGTGTGAATTTTAAAATTAAGTTTTTATTTCTTGTGTCGTAATCATGCGATCGAAGTGGAAGTTTGAACAATGAACCTACGCAATAATTTTCCTTTAATGGTGCATGACTCTATGGCCTATACATATAACAATCCAACAAGGCGACCATCTGAAATATTTAGACGGATCTCATTATCTACAAATCTATTACAGCAATCATACTGATTTTTTTTCTGTTCATAGGGGCTATGAATATAAGTTCACCTATAGGTGATCACAAATCCAACATGGCGGCGACGCGAAGTATAAATATTCACATGGTCATTTCTCGCAATTTAACCATCCGAGTGCAGTGACACTTGGTGCAGTAAATCCTTATACAAATGTTAATCCACTGGCATCTATTTTTTTCAATTGTTTCCATAACCACAAGATGGCAGCTGTGCGAAATTTTAAAATTTCTTTTTTACTTCTTGTGTCCTAATCATGCGATTGAAGTTTGAATACTACACACACACAATAATCTTCATGTAACAGTGCATAACTCTTAAGACTTACGTATGTAAAAATCCAACATGGTGACCATCCGGTATATTTAGTCGGTTTTCAATATCTACGAATCTATTACAGCAATCAAACTGAAATTTTGTATGTTGATAGAGGCAATTAACATATACAGTAAGTAGGATATATGAAAATAGGCTGTATAGTTCTTTACGGAACTACTTGTTATTATTCGAATTATGGCTATTGACACGTTCACGCAATGTGAATGGGTGTCTAAGCATGACCAACAATCACAGTAATCACTAATCTCACTAATCGTGCAACACTTCTAAGATTTGCAGATACACGTGCATTTGAATGATAAAACACGTGTGAACTAAAGATATGTCAGCGGAGTGGGACATTTTCAGCATCGACTATGAGCACTGTAAGTACACATTATTGAACATGTTTGGTAAAAGTGTAAAAGTGCGCACCACGCACCGGCTGAACCGAGTACGCGCGCCCGCGATATGCGCCATTCAAAGCCGGCTTAGCTTGCCGTGTTTATTGGGGCGCACAAAGATAATAACCCTGTACTTTAATTTGGATATTGGAGTATTAATAAACGTTATATTTTTTTCTCGTAAAAAATCCTAGACTGGCCTTTAATATGATTAATTAATTAATTAATTTTTATTATATTTTTATCGCGTTGGAAGCCATTTCCCAGTGTTGCCTCAGTAAATAAAAATGTAAATGCTATTCAGTTGGTCAATATGATTTTAACTTACCCCAATTTTAAAGCGTGTTGTTCCAAAACCTGAAAGATATTACGTGAACTTAATTGTATAAATATAACCCCTGGTACTACAGCCTATTAAGGGCCAGGCCTACCAAGTGACCGCTGCCCATTCATATGATCTGCAGGTATTGGGACGCGTGGTCAGCCGTTAATCTTGTTTTTCGTGACAGGGGCGCTACCTCACTGTCAGACAGCTACTCGATTGTCCTCACGAGGCTGAGTGCACCCCGTTCCAGCCCTCATGTCAGTTTTTAAAATCCCTCACGGAGCCGGGAATCGAATCCGGGGCCTCCATGTGAGAGGCAGGAGCACTAACCCCAAATTAATTATCCAAGTGTAATAATCCATCTCAATGTCAATCCTTTCGGTTTTAGGGAACTGCACCTATCACAGTTTGTGTTGACCGACTGAACAGCATTTAAATACATGGTGTAACTCAGTATGTGGGAAAGCTCCAGGGATTCGATAGAAGACCTGACAACAAGCAAAACATGTCCTGTAAATATAATTATGGTGTATGTGCGAACGTTGCTGTGTTACAAGCATTGTTGGTGGTGTGCATAACACAGACGGCGGCACGATGCTAGTTGGTCATTGGTGGAGGGCACACAAGCCACTTGTACATTTCGTCACTAATCGAGTCTGTGTCAATTCAGGTTATTTTTTCACATATTCCAGTGATTGAAATGATTTTGTGTTGATGGACTGAAGTTACAATATCAATTGGTTGGTTGGTTGGTTGGTTCCTTAGTTTAGGGGCTGCGACAACGCTGTCATTTAGCCCCGTGTACTTTGGGTGTGTGTAGAATTTGTCTGATAACCGGTGTTAATTGTGATGACTGTATTCGTGTGTGTTTTCTGTTCTTAATTTAAGTGAGGACTGCAGACGATAATTTCAAGTAGTTCCTACTTTTGCTACCAAATGCTGCCGTCCACGACACATAGCTGTGAACTTCGTAACTAAAAGATGACATCGTAATCAGCACCTGGTGACGAACTTTGGCACTTAAGAGCATTTATCAAACCTAACCTACAAATTTTGGCTTCACTCAAGTGTAGTTAGTGGGAGGTTATATTTCATGCCATAAATCTATGACATGGGACCGCTGGATTTACTTCCCCTCCGAAGGAAGGCATACTGAGGGATTTATAACGCTCTTAAAAATCCGACGACTGGGGTCGGGTTTGAACCCGCGACTTTGGGCATAGAAGTTCAGCATGCTAGCAACTAAGCCACCGTAACCGCCGCTATCAAAAATGGCTTCACCTTTGGTGACCAATCTGTACCTAACCCTAAAATAAACCGAAGGGGCGTGATGATGCAGTCGTCAAACTGCTTGCCTCTCTCCAAGGCGGACTAAGTTTGATTCCCGGTCAATGCATTTGAGATTTTCAAAGTGAAATATCACGTCCTGTTATGCGGGTTCCAAGTAATAATGGAGGCTCCGTGGCTCATGATTGCGAGTTTGATGGTCACGTAAAACTACACGCTTCCATAAAGGAAACCTTCAACAATTAAACCTCTAGTCGTTATTTTTCATATCGGAAAATTAAATATGCAATCGACCTTCTATAAGTCAAACTTTCATGTCTCGAATTTTCAATATCTCGAAGTAATTTTAATTTCCCGATGAAGTTCTACTCAATTTATGTGTCATGTTTATTCTATGATTCGAATTTTCCTTTGCTACTTTTCAGTCGGTCAACATAATTATGCCCAATAAATTGGGTGGGGCGCAAGTTATAAATGTGTAAACACACTCCTGGAAATAATTACATGTGTTAGTTATCACACTTAAAGGGGCAATTTAGGATTACGCGTTTCGGCCCTCAAGTGTTAAGGTTAATTTTCACTGTTATTAATTCACTACTGTGGTGCAATAGCACGTTGTTAGACGATTATACAGTAGTATAATGTTTGATTCGCAGTTTGAATCTCGTTGCAAGGTTTTGTGAACAACGTGAGTAACGGTGTATTTGCGCGTGTAAACAATTTACTGTAATCATCATATATATATTACTTCAGTAGTATAGATCCCTCCTGTCGGCGCTCAGAAGCGACCGATGGCAACAAATGAGCATTCAAATGATAGAGAATAGACTTTAGCAGTTACGAATTACACTCTAATTTCATAAATATCTATAATTTCTTTAAAAAAATACTTTAAAAGAATCTTCGAAATGTGCGATTTGTAGATACTGTTTCTGTAGGAAAATACGGTCCATACTTGCTGTCCACTTCACATTTTGGCCGCTGTGACGCCTGTTTCATGCCATTTTAATATTCTGAGGTATTTCCTTTATCATTTTGCATGGATTCCAGAAACAGTAAATCAAAGGAATGAGTACTCAAACCGTATAATTTCACAAATATCGAATAACCGGTGAGTGTGACAGCTAAGCTGTCAATCAATGGACTCAGGTCACAAATGACATTAGCAGTGACGAATTGCATTCTACTTTCATAAATATCGATCTTTGTAAGAAGTGTGCGATTTGTGAAGTCTCTCATTATAAACCTATTGGCGAATGTGTGGTTTATGACCCTGCAAGATTTCTTGCACAGGTCCGCTAGTAATAATAAATAAAATAACAAATTTTAGCATGCACTAGAAAAAACTAATTATAATGTACACTTAACTTAGTATTGTTCCCCTCACTTATAGACTTCCGCACCGCTATGTATTTTTTCCAGGAGTGTGTTTACATATTTATAACTTGTACTTGTATTGGCAACACTGAACAAAGAATGACTTCAAATTTCCACATTTCTATGATTTTAAGTTCAATTATATGATACATCGCCCAAGAATCGAACTTCCTTGGTGGGCTCCATGATAAGCTATCAACTCTTACACCACCCACTTCTCTTTCAAGAAATGTAAATCCTACGCCTCCAGACGTGGATGAAGTTATTCAGTGTCTCGTGACGACGGAAGCAGCAGAGAGATGTTAATTTTGTTCCCATATCCTAAGTCGTTAATGACTGTTTGTCAGATGATAAACGGGTTCGTTAGCTAAGTTCACTGCCCCATCCACTCATTACTGTCCGGTCAAGCTGCGCACAGGATGTGACGACACAAGGGGGGGAACCCAGAGTCAGGGAAACAAGGAATTCAGTGTATCCTGTTCAAGGGGGCAATAATTAGTGTCTATCACATGGCTGAGTGAACTCCCTTTCTATTCATAACCTATTTAGTAGCAGTAGAATACAGCAGAATCTTGATATCTCAAATTGTTACGAGATATGAAAACAAATTCAACTTATGAAGATACGAAGGAAAAAATAAATAAATAATAAAAAAAACTTTACGAGCTGTAACGTTTCGCGTTTCGGGGGGGGGGGGGTAGTAATTAATCTACCATAAGGGACACATTTCCAAAAAATATTCATCCTTTTATTGCTCTACTTTCTCTACATACCAGCAAGCTTCCATTATCAGCACAATAAAATCCACTTTCATGTTCTAATCGCATTACTAATTCCATTCTTCTTTCGTATAATGACCAACTCATTCTGCCAATATAATTTTCCTTTCTTCTAAAACTGACCAAAACTTCCTACAATCTCCATAGTACATATACACAGATACTCACTCATAAAAAAAAAATACCCTATCTAAGTCAAAAGAATAAACAAAAAGAAACATAAGAACATCATGAATAGAACTATCTTTACAGATAAGGAACTCAAATGAGCATGCCCCCCCCCCCCCCCTCCCACCTCACTACTGAACTATATCAAGGAATGTCCAAGCTCAGCGCTCAGGCCTACAATTAAATAGTTCACTGGTAATAGGTAGCCATGCTCTTAACCTAACATAATCTAAGAGATTGAACAGTGACAGAGCCTTACAGTAGTCGCATATGATGTGCAACATCTGACATAGAAGAAGCCTCGCATGAAATTGTTGATACACCGGTATTGTTTGTCTATCCCTTATTATTCCCGTTTTCCTACGGGGTCGGGGATGA